>JAHSVC010000054.1:0-1200000 GCA_021397845.1 Areca catechu | reverse complement strand
AATTTGATCAACCCACAAGACAAGATTGACGTCTAGCAACGTGTCATGTCTACCCGGAAGATATGAAAATTTTGGTGAAATACCAAAACTACCCTTCAGTAGAAAGTTACCGTACAATTAAATCTTTCGATTAGCCTGCACCCAAAATATAATTATGGATATGGATATATGTCAAACCCAATATTATATTTATTTCTAGCTCAATCTTATATTGACGATTCAATTATCTTGATATTAGAAACCATCTCCAATATCTTTACTTTGATCAAAGATTCCCTGAATCATCATCCGATTGATAACTAGCTGGATGCAATCTCCTCTTACTAAGAGTGATCGATTCCATGTTGACCTACTCATTACCTTCATATACAATTCACAATTCCCAGTATCAATCCTGTGCATGACTCAATGTCATGATTAGGATTGAACCGAAGGATGGGTTCATGTACATAAGGTACTTATGGCAGTCTCAGGTCAAAGGATTACTTGTACCACTCCCACTATGAGAACCTTCCATTGACATGTTGCTAAGACTCCATTAGATGTTCTCAAGTTGGATCATATCAGTGAACTCATTCACTAATGAGCTCCCACATCCTAGTATTAGTGTCATACACAAGTGACTGTGAGAGCAGTCACCCTTTCCAGTATACATGGGATGTGCTAGTCTTACCGAAAAAACCCTGATCCCCTACTCAGGGTTCCTTTGACTAGGAATATTTTAGATTAAGGTTTTAAGACTTTAGGTCTCACTGGTATGATCTCATCATAACCCTAAAATCATAGCCCTAATCTATGGGGTTCATCATAATAAAACATAGCGTATGACGAAAAATAATGCCTTTATTAGAATTTTGTCAATTACATTGATTTGGGAGATACAATATTGATTGGCTTGTAGGGCATATCCCTTTCACTTTGCTGCCCAGACCGCCCACATCTACCATCAGATTCAAGGGAAGCAAGGCTTCTTCTTCTAGGCTCCGATCAGAGTTGTGAGTGATCACTTCTGCTATTGAATTTAAATCTCTGACTGGTAAGAAACCTTCCCTTCTCTGATTATATGATTTTGATGAAGATAAACTATCCTAAATCAGGGGTTTCTCAACTCTCGAATCCTGAATATTTGATTAGTTTGCATGTGTTTGCCTGTGATCTGATGATTCTTTGTATTGCTAGTCTTTCCGCTAGTTCTTACTTTATTTTGCGAATCTAGCCTGCAAATAAACTTATAAAAATCATAAAAAAATTATTTTACTATTTTCCATGCATGTTTAGCAATCTTAGAGTCATCCCGCATCAATGGGTGGGATGCCCTAGGCTACATGTACTGGGGTGCGTGAGATGCCTTAGAGGTGAGATGTCTCTCCATGAAAGTAAGTCCCAAGTCTATAGAGTATCCAATTTTCCTACTCTTCATCTCCATTTTTCCTTTGCCACAACCCTACAAAAAAAAATCAAAAAAAAAAAAGGATATCCTAATCTTCGGCGACTTCTTAGCTCACCGACGATCCTTCTACTGATCCATCCCCCATAAATTTTTGGTATCAGAGCTAGAAAATTAGGGTACCTTCATATCACTCCAGATCCCCCACCACTGTTCCAATTCTTTTTTTCCATCCTATCATCTTCCTAGATCCAAAAAAAAAAATCCAAAGTTACCAACAATTTAATTTTCTTCTTTTTGTGCTTCCTCCCAAACTCCACCATCGCCTCCCTACTACCCCACTGCCACACCATAGTTCCCCCCCGCCTCTCCGGTGAACATTCCATGCCGCCTCATCGATGCCTCACCACCTCATCACCCTCAGATCGCCACCGCCTGAGTCTTTAGGTGACCCTCCTCCCCGGAATCAAGCAACGTCCACCTCCTTCCTCCTGCCCAATCTAGTTCCCTTCACTGTCGTCGCCACCATAGGTGTCACCCACAAGCAGCAAACCACTGCCGCATTCCTCCTCGACCTCGATGGCATCACCATCCTCTCTGTCCTTGCCATCGGCCTCCTTCTCACCTACCTCTTCAACTCCCTTGGTCTGAAGTTTGCTGCCTTCTTTGCCATCTGGTTCTCCCTCATTGCTGCCCAGCTCGCCTTAGTCTTCTCCCCCCACCCCCCACCGAAGGACTCCTCCGGTCAACCATCCTCTCCGGATCTGCCCGATGCCTCACCTTAGTCGTCGAACGCTGTCCCCTCCCATGGCTGCGCCTCCCTCTCATCGAGCCACCATCGTCTTCACCATCGCACCGCTCGAGATGAAGCGATGCCATCTCTGCCCCGTGTCGCCGTCTTCCCCCCTAATACCGTCGATAGATCCACCATCGTGCGACCGCCAATCATCGGGATGTGGCCGTGCCACCATGTCCACGTGTCGCCACCACCAGTCTAGCTCCGTCACCAGAGGAGTGCCCACCAGATCTACCCTCCAAGGACCGGAACCCCTATTCTAGATGCTCCACATGCCCGTCAAAGCAAAGAAGCCCCTGGCATGAACGTGAAAGCAGGGTCCTTCTTCATGCTTCTCTGGGCAAAGCCCTTCTTGTTGCCCACTTCAACTCCAGCACGATTTTCAAGGTTGCATGGAGCTCAAAGCAATCCCCAAAATATTGAAGCATGGATCTCTGAGCCACATAGATCTCAGAGCAAAGCCCCTTTGATTGATGGGATTCGGTTTCACCAATGTCCCCCCTGATCCTGACTCGACGGAGTTGAGTTTTTCTCACCTCAAGAGAATGATAGGGACATCGTGGTGCGGGCACCAGACTCAGAAGAAGACTTCAGAGCTCCATTTGGATCTCTGATTGACATTGCCCGAGAAATTAGGGTTTGTAATAAAGGTTGACCTGGTCAACCAGTTTATTTATTTTATTTATTTCTTGAGTCACCATTTAAATTTTGTTGAGTCATGTTGACTCGGTGCAAGTCCCAATGTGGTTTCAATTTGGTCCAAAATGGTGCCACATTTCTCTTCCAATCAACTCAAGGTTCAAGCAAGTGGAGGCCACACTCCAAGCCACACGCCCAGCCACACTCCGAGCACACGCCAGAGTCCAGGAGGCGCCATAGAGGCATCCCAGTGTCATGGTCCCCACATCCAAAGAAGAAAAAATCAAATTGGAGGCTAAATTAAAGGAGGCGCCCATACCTGCCTAATTTACCTAAGCAAAGAAGGAAGAAAACTTCTCTTGGAGAAGAAATCAAAGAAGGACATCCAACCTACTCCTAATTGAAGTTCAAATCAAAATCAAAGAGCTTAACTTGGAGTGGAAGAAAATAAGAAATACCATAAGAAGAAGAGGACTCCAAATCCAAATCCAACTCCAAAGGAGGTGCCATAAAAGTTCCAAAACAATTCCTTTATGGCCGTCCCAATTTTTTTTGGACTCTTGGTCGGCCAAGGGAGAGGATTTTCTACCTAATCTAGGGGTTGGAAGAGTTTAGTCCCACATGGGAATTTGTACAAGCTAGGAGAAAATTTTAGGTCTATATAATAGACCTCTCTTTGTAACTTTAGAAAATCAATGAAGAAAAATTATTTTTGCTATTCTCTTGTGTTGAGCAACCTAGGTTTCTCTTCTTCCGCACTATTCTAAGTGTTGAGCTACATGAGGGGGTAATCCGGGTTCCATTGGAGCCTTGAGGAGGTGAGAGATCTCCATCTTTATCCAAAACCCTAGGTTAGCCACTTGAAATTCCAAAACCCTAGCCACCTTTCATTATTTTCCATCCACCAAACCCTAGATCCATCCATCTCCCACGGCCTCTCTCTCTCTACAAGTCCAGGCCGTCCACCTTCATCCAGATCCAGTCCGGCTACTTCAGATCCAGAGCAAGTTCCAAGGAAAATCACATCAGCATCCAGGAGAATCCAGTTTTCAGCAATTTCGATCTTCAAGTTCATCAACCTGGTAAATCTTTTCCTTGACTCTCTGATTCCATCAATTGTTTTTCTTCTCTTCCAGATCTTGAGTTCAGGAGAAGCCAACCCGCCAAAGGACCAGTATTGGAGGATCCATTACGAAGATATCCGACTCCGAGGATCCAACAATCTGCTCGGGAGAGTTCTTCCACCAAAATCTGTGAAGATCATTGTCTGGTTAGATAAACCTTCCCTTCTCTTTATTTCTGTTTTGTTGAAAGCTCGGAGTGAAACCCTAGGTCTGGGAGTTTCTCAACCCCCAGCGATCCGTTGCTTCTAAACTACTCTGATAATTTAGTTTCCTTAAAATTGTGCTTTCAATTATCATATTAGTATCTTTCAATGTTAGGTTAACTTTTCTTTGATTTGAAGCCAACTTCTACAAACCCATAAAAACAACAAAAAAATTAGTTAATCTTAATTTACTTCCGCATCGCATCCCTTTATTTGTTCTGCATCATTTTTGGTATCAGAGCCCAGTCTAGGGTTTCTGATTTGCTTGCTTGCTTTGATTGATCTCCTTTTATTTTGTCTGCTCGAAGTAGACTCCCCAGGATGTCCGGTCCTAGGAACTAAGCGAGGCGCAAGCCTCCTCCTCCCATTCCACGGGGTGTTCCTAGGGCGTGTAGGGGATCCATTGGGTTATAACTTCGTAGCAGGGATTATAAACGGGGAAGACAATCTAGTTGCAGCCCGTAATTGCCCTGTTATCTGAATTATTTCTCCCTGCATAAAACTCCGAAATGCATGATTTTGCTTCGTTGAAACCAGTATAATTGAACCTATTTTCCATAATTTTACTGCGATTTATTGGTTTCGGTAAAAACTCTGAGAATTAAAATACAGCAACTCTATTTTTTATGTTCTGCAATTCAATTCTTTTTTGGAGTGATCATCTCATAATTTACTTAAGGGCAATTGAGCATCTAAGATAAGGGGAGGAGTTGATTACCTCTCCTTAGCCCAAAACCACCATCCAATCATTCGAACCTAGACCTAATTTAAAATCAGTTAGACCTAATTTGCCCTAGTGGGCTAGGGACACCAATTGGTCGGGTCTAGGCTAGTGTTGAGTCAGTTTGCTGAGTTATTCTGTGTGTGCTTAGCACTCAGTGTCTAGAACGGTGGTTCAGGGACTACGTCCGAAGGGCTTGTGTGCTGGTCCGCCTACCTGGCCAATCACTGATTGGTGTCTAGGATTGGCGATCAGGGACCTAACACTCCCCTTACACCTGCCTGGCTGAGTCCTGAGTTACTACAGGCTAGCTTGCCACTCTGATTGGGCATCTAGTTTGGACTCTAGGTCTAGTGATCCAGTAGTCGATTTAGTCTAGTCTCATTTTGTGTTCTTGCTTGAATCATCATGTCTACCAGAAACGGAGTGCCATATCAACCTGGTCAAACCCAACCTGATTTAGAGGCGATGATCAGAACTCTTACTGAAAGTATGGCTAAAATGAATCAGGATATGACAAACACTGTGGCCCAGTTTAGCGCACAAATTCATGAGGATCTTACCCAACTTAGGGACCGAGTCCAAGTACTTGAAGAACCTAGACATCGGAATTGGACTCCTGACCCCGATTTTAATGTGCCTCAGCCTCACCCACATCAGGAGCCTAGAAGGCCTTTATATAGAGATCCTGAACCTAATCATAGGAGGCCTGACCCAGAGCCTGAAGATAGAGATGATAGGTTCATCAGGAACATCAAATTAGATGCACCCACTTTTGATGGTAGTCTGAACCCTAAGGTGTATTCTGATTGGGAGGGTGAGATGGACCAATACTTTGAGTGGTATGCTATGTCTGAGGAGAGGAAATACAAGTTTGCCAAGATGAAATTAGTGCGTCAAGCTAGGTTATACTGGGGGAACATTGAGCTAACCACTAGGAGACGGAATGTTGAGCCCATAACCACTTGGCAGGGTATGAAAGAAAAACTGAGAGATAAATACCTACCCATTTCATACCAGCAAAACCTGTTAGACCAATGGCAAAACCTGAAACAAGGAAACCGATCTGTCTCAGACTACATAGCTACTTTTGATGAATACCTAATGAGATGTGATGTGAGTGAAGCCCACGAAGTCACTTTGTCTAGATTTAGGGCTGGACTGAGGGAAGATATCAAGAGAGAACTATTTCTGAGAGAGGTTACTGATCTAGACCAAGCCTACCAGATTGCACTGAACACTGAGAAATTTCAGAGAGGACCTATACCTTCTAGGGTTAGTGCCCCAATCCCAAGGAATGGACCTAGTCAAGTTATCCCTAGTAAACATTTTCAGGGTACTTCTACCCCTAGGCCCATGGACAAAGGTAAGGCACCTGACACCCAGAGAACCCCTAGTTCAAATATCACCTGTTTTAAGTGTCAGAAACCAGGTCACATTTCTAGTCAGTGTACTGCCATAGCCTGTTTCAAGTGTCATAAGGTAGGTCATGTTGCTAGCCAGTGCCCACGGAGATCCCTTTATATAGAAGAGGGAGAGAATGATAATTCCGAGCCCAGTAAGGAATTTGAAGAAGAAGTTTATGAGGCCGGAATGAATTTGGTTGAGGAGTATGAAGGAGAGGAGGAACCCAATGAATCTGACCAATTAGGAGTTGTAAGATGCATCCTATCCCAGAATCTAGTTCAAGAGGATTGGCGTAGGACTAACATCCTACAGACTTTTCTTAAATTAGGGGATAAGGTATGTAAGATCATCATAGATAGTGGGAGCTGTGTAAATGCCATCTCTACTAGCACTGTCAAGATGTTAGGCTTAATCCCAGTTCCCCATCCCAACCCCTATAAGGTTTCTTGGGTAGATTCTACCTCCATACCCATCCAGTCTAGATGTCAAGTCCAAATCCAAATGCAATCTTATCACGAAAAGATTTGGTGCGATGTCTTACCCATGGGGGTGAGCAGTATAATTCTCGGAAGACCTTGGTTGTATGATCATGATGCCACCCTCTTAGGAAAATCCAATACCTGTGTCTTTAGTTTCAATGGGAAGAAGATTACGATCCATTCCGTTCCCCCTAAGGACAAGGTAACTAAAGGAGCTGGTAAGGTTAAGGAGATGAAAACTGGAGTGAACCTAATCAGTGCTAAGGATCTAGAACAAGAAATTCATAGTGGTTCACCCATCTGGATGTTGACTGCTAAGGAGCTTAGAACTTCGGAACCCTCAGAGCCTCCTCAAGAAGTTAAACCTGTGTTAAAAGAATTTGAGGATGTCTTTCCCGAGGATTTGCCAGACCACCTTCCACCTCTTAGGGATATCCAGCATGCCATAGATCTAATCCCAGGAGCAACTTTGCCCAACTTGCCCCATTACAGGATGAATCCATCTGAGCATGAAGAACTGCAAAAGCAGGTTGGAGAATTATTGAGGAAGGGGTTTATTAGAGAAAGTCTTAGCCCTTGTGCAGTCCCAGCCTTAGTGACCCCAAAGAAAGATGGCACGTGGAGGATGTGTGTTGACAGTCGTGCCATCAATAAAATTACAATCAAATATAGGTTTCCCATCCCTAGACTAGATGACATGCTTGATATGATGGCTGGTGCAATGGTTTTTTATAAGATTGATCTCAAAAGCGGCTATCATCAGGTTAGGATTAGACCCGGGGATGAATGGAAAACTGCTTTCAAAACTAAGGATGGTCTTTATGAATGGGTTGTTATGCCTTTTGGGTTGTCCAATGCCCCTAGTACTTTCATGAGAATTATGACCCAGGTACTTAGAGCTTTCATAGGAAAATTTGTGGTGGTCTATTTTGATGACATCCTGATCTATAGTAAGACCCCAACAGATCACCTAGACCACCTTAGAGCAGTCTGCCAAGTTTTAAGGAATGAGAGACTCTACGGTAATCTTAAGAAGTGTGAATTCATGACTAGTAGAGTTATCTTTCTTGGTTTTGTAGTAACCCCTGACGGCGTGGCGGCCGATCCTGAGAAGATTAAGTCCATAGTAGACTGGCCAGAGCCAACCAATGTGCATGAAGTTAGAAGTTTCCATGGCTTGGCTACCTTCTATAGGCGATTCATCAAGGGGTTTAGTACTTTAGCTGCTCCTATCACTGATTGTATTAGGAAGGGAGAATTTCATTGGACTAAGTCAGCCCATAAAGCCTTCCTAGATCTTAAGGATAAAATGACCCAGGCACCCATTCTGAGATTACCCAATTTTTCTAAAGTATTTGAGGTTGCCTATGATGCTTCAGGTGTAGGAATAGGTGGAGTCCTAAGCCAAGAGAATCATCCCATAGCATTCTTTAGTGAAAAACTTAATGATGCTAAGCTTAGGTATTCTACCTATGATAAGGAATTTTATGCGGTGGTGCAAGCTTTGCGTTATTGGAGACATTATTTGCTACCGCAGGAATTTGTACTATTTTCGGACCATGAGGCTCTTAGATTTCTGAACTCCCAAAAGAAGCTTAACCCTAGGCATGCTAAGTGGGTAGAATATATCCAGTCCTATACTTTTGTCCTAAAACATAAGGCTGGAGTTGAGAATAAGGTAGCTGATGCCCTTAGTCGCCGATCTCTGTTATTAACTTCTGTTAGAACTGAGGTCATAGGGTTTGAGCAAATCAAAGAGGAATATGAGTCTTGTCCGGATTTCACAACTGTGTATCAGGATCTAGTTCAAGGACCATCTAGTAATCACCAGGATTATACCCTTGTAGATGGTTTTTTGTTCTTCAAAAATAGGCTTTGCATCCCGAGAACTTCTCTTAGGGAATTTTTGATTTGGGAAATCCATGCTGGAGGTTTAGCTGGCCATTTTGGAAAAGACAAGACCATTCTAGCTATTGAAGACAACTTTTTCTGGCCTAGCTTAAAAAGGGATGTAGCTAATATTGTACTAGATGTCGAACCTGCGCTGTTGCCAAACAGCGAAAACAAAACACTGGCCTTTATACCCCACTCCCTGTCCCAGATCGTCCTTGGCAAGATGTGAGTATGGATTTTGTGTTAGGTTTACCTAAGACCCAGAGGAGACATGATTCTATCTGTGTCGTAGTCGACCGATTCTCTAAAATGGCCCACTTCTTGCCTTGTTCTCAAACTTTTGATGCGTCTAAGGTAGCCACACTTTTCTTCAATGAGATAGTTAGACTCCATGGCCTACCTAAGACAATCGTTTCAGATAGGGATGTCCGGTTCACCAGTTACTTTTGGAAGACCCTTTGGCATAAGTTAGGGACAAAACTTAAGTTTTCAACTGCCTATCATCCCCAAACTGATGGCCAAACTGAAGTAGTGAACCGTAGCCTAGGAAATCTGCTGAGATGTCTTGTTGGTGAAAATACCAGAAATTGGGATTTATACCTACCAAGGGCAGAATTTGCGTACAACGACTCGGTCAATAGGTCTACGGGTAAGAGTCCATTTGAAATTGTACATGGGTACAAACCTCACACACCTCTTGACCTAGTCCCTTTACCTGTCCACACTCGAGTCTCCGAATCTGTTGAGAATTTTGCACAGCATATAAAAGACTTGCATAAAGAAATTCATGCCAAAATAAATTTAAGTAATGAAACTTATAAGAAGTTGGCTGATACTCAAAGGCGAGTCAAATCTTTTGTTGAGGGAGACTATGTGATGATTAGGTTAAGGCCTGAACGGTTTCCTCCTGGAACCATTAGAAAGTTACATGCTAGGGGAGCTGGACCATTTAGAGTGGTAAAGAGAGTAGGATCCAATGCCTATGTGCTCGAGTTGCCTCCAGAACTAGGCATTAGCTCTACTTTCAACATTACAGACTTAGTAGAGTACAGGGAGCCAGCTGTGATTCCTAGTGAGCCTTTTGAGCCTAACCCTATCATTGAGAGTGATCCTGACCCTGTGTGTCCACCAACAAACTGGCCTGTGAGGAAAGAGCAGATTGAAAAGATCCTGGATGATCAGGTTATCTCTACTCGTAATCGAGGATACCAAAGGTACCTGGTCCGCTGGCAAGGAAGGCCAGATTCTGATGACTCTTGGATCTCCCGAGAAGAATTACAAGAATTGGACCCAGACCTCTTGGAGAGATACCAGAGCCAACTTGAGCCTTACTCGACAGGGTCGAGTTCCTCCCACCCTGGGAGAATTGGTGCGGGCACCAGACTCAGAAGAAGACTTCAGAGCTCCATTTGGATCTCTGATTGACATTTCCCGAGAAATTAGGGTTTGTAATAAAGGTTGACCTGGTCAACCAGTTTATTTATTTTATTTATTTCTTGAGTCACCATTTAAATTTTGTTGAGTCATGTTGACTCGGTGCAAGTCCCAATGTGGTTTCAATTTGGTCCAAAATGGTGCCACATTTCTCTTCCAATCAACTCAAGGTTCAAGCAAGTGGAGGCCACACTCCAAGCCACACGCCCAGCCACACTCCGAGCACACGCCAGAGTCCAGGAGGCACCATAGAGGCATCCCAGTGTCATGGTCCCCACATCCAAAGAAGAAAAAATCAAATTGGAGGCTAAATTAAAGGAGGCGCCCACACCTGCCTAATTTACCTAAGCAAAGAAGGAAGAAAACTTCTCTTGGAGAAGAAATCAAAGAAGGACATCCAACCTACTCCTAATTGAAGTTCAAGTCAAAATCAAAGAGCTTAACTTGGAGTGGAAGAAAATAAGAAATACCATAAGAAGAAGAGGACTCCAAATCCAAATCCAACTCCAAAGGAGGTGCCATAAAAGTTCCAAAACAATTCCTTTATGGCCGTCCCAATTTTTTTTGGACTCTTGGTCGGCCAAGGGAGAGGATTTTCTACCTAATCTAGGGGTTGGAAGAGTTTAGTCCCACATGGGAATTTGTACAAGCTAGGAGAAAATTTTAGGTCTATATAATAGACCTCTCTTTGTAACTTTAGAAAATCAATGAAGAAAAATTATTTTTGCTATTCTCTTGTGTTGAGCAACCTAGGTTTCTCTTCTTCCGCACTATTCTAAGTGTTGAGCTCCGTGAGGGGGTAATCCGGGTTCCATTGGAGCCTTGAGGAGGTGAGAGATCTCCATCTTTATCCAAAACCCTAGGTTAGCCACTTGAAATTCCAAAACCCTAGCCACCTTTCATTATTTTCATCCACCAAACCCTAGATCCATCCATCTCCCACGGCCTCTCTCTCTCTACAAGTCCAGGCCGTCCACCTTCATCCAGATCCAGTCTGGCTACTTCAGATCCAGAGCAAGTTCCAAGGAAAATCACATCAGCATCCAGGAGAATCCAGTTTTCAGCAATTTCGATCTTCAAGTTCATCAACCTGGTAAATCTTTTCCTTGACTCTCTGATTCCATCAATTGTTTTTCTTCTCTTCCAGATCTTGAGTTCAGGAGAAGCCAACCCGCCAAAGGACCAGTATTGGAGGATCCATTACGAAGATATCCGACTCCGAGGATCCAACAATCTGCTCGGGAGAGTTCTTCCACCAAAATCTGTGAAGATCATTGTCTGGTTAGATAAACCTTCCCTTCTCTTTATTTCTGTTTTGTTGAAAGCTCGGAGTGAAACCCTAGGTCTGGGAGTTTCTCAACCCCCAGCGATCCGTTGCTTCTAAACTACTCTGATAATTTAGTTTCCTTAAAATTGTGCTTTCAATTATCATATTAGTATCTTTCAATGTTAGGTTAACTTTTCTTTGATTTGAGGCCAACTTCTACAAACCCATAAAACAACAAAAAAATTAGTTAATCTTAATTTACTTCCGCATTGCATCCCTTTATTTGTTCTGCATCACATCGCCAGCATGGATCTCGAAGTAAGCACGAATCCTGGAGATGCATGAATCTTGGAGCATATCCAGAATAAATTAGTTTAGGATTTATCTTTATCTTTTGTTTAAAATTTGAATTAGGATTTGGTTGGCTAGGATTGAGATTTTGGTAGGCTTATCTTATCCTATCTTGTATTTGAATTTGAATCATCCCTATCTTTTTTTCTTGTATTCAAATTCAAATGAGGGTTGGAAAGGTCTATAAATACTACCCTCTATCCTTTGTAAAAAACAAGTTTGGTCAATAAAGATTTGTTTTTAGAAAAGAGTGTTTATTTTTGTTCGCCCTGCAAGGGGAGGGTGAGAGGTCCATCTTTCCTTCGCCTTCGGGCGTCGAAGGGTGTGAGACCCTATGACTTCGCTTTCGAGCTTCGAGGGACATGAGGCCCTAGTTATCCCCTTCCCCGTCGAGTCCACTCTATGGTCTTAGAGATTTTCCTTCATGGCCCCGGGTAGTGATTTGGATGGGATGCCCTAGGCTCCACATATAGTGAGATGGGTGGGATGCCCTAGACTTCATGTAGTGGGGTAGGTGAGATGCCCTAGAGATGAGATATCTCTCCGTGAATGTAAGTCCCAAGTCCATAGAGTGTCTAATTTTTCTACCCTCCATCTCCATTTTTCCTTCATCACCACCCTACAAAAAAAAATAGGATACCCAAATCTTTGGCGACTTCTCAGCTCACCGACGATCCTTCTCCTGATCCGTCCCCCATCACAGGAGGCCTAGGAAGAGGTAAGCTTAAGGAGACACAAGTAGAGCTCGAGTAGAGAATCCCGACTCATCACACCAACTAGACTCCAAGCCCAAAAGCTTCATCGAAAAGGATAACAAGTACACTCCACTTTTTACCCCTAGAGCTAAAATTTTGATAGAGATCGAGAGCAAATAGTACCTTAGAAGGCCTCATCCATTAAGATTATTGGCCTCTCATGACAAGACAAAATACTATCAATTCTACCGGGATCATGACTACAACACCAAGGAGTGCCCTACTTGAAGAAAGAGATTAAAGAATTGATCTAGCATGGCTATCTCAAGAAATATGTCTATTGGGGAGTTCAACACACTGCCCATAACTTGGCTTGTAGTTGCCTTAGGCCAGGATCGACAATGAATCAACTAAAAGGCTAGTTGGCATGATGTCTTAGGGGGTAGTGTGCACTCCGAAGAGGCAAAAAGGAGGAGGAGAAGTTGATTATGTGATTTTTTTTTCTTGTAAAAAACTAGTCAGGGTTCATAACCCCAATGATGATGTTGCAATCATATTTGTAATGATAGCAAAATATCCTGTAAATAGAATCTTAGTCAATAGTGGAAGCTTAGCTAATATCCTTTCTTGTGGTGCTTTTGTTTGGATGAATTTATCTTCGAGCCACCTCAAACCTATCATTATACCTTTTGTTAGCTTCATCATTGATTTGGCCAGAATTGAAGGTTAGATCTTCATCATTGATTTGGCTGGAATTGAATGTTAGATCACTCTTCCCATCAACGTAGGAACTTGCCCTCTCTAGAGGATAGTTTTCATGACCTTCATAATAGTACACCTTTATTTAGCATAAAATGATATCCTTGGTAGACTTGGGATAAACCTACTGGATGCAATCATCTCAACCAAGTACTTTCTCATCCACTTCCTAGTTAGAAACCTAGTTGGTGAAATGCATGGTGATCGATGATTAGCCAGGCAGTACTTTTGGATGGCACTGGAGTTGCAAAAGGTGAGCGATGTACTGACTACGGAATAGCTAGACAAGAGGAAACCAAAGAAGCTGGCTAAATAGCTACTCTTCTTTCCGTTAGGAGATGACCTAATGAAATTAGCCAAAGTTGAATCCCTTCTACCATAAAGGAAAGGAATCGACACTCGACTTCCTACAGGCCAACTCAAGCATTTTTGTCTAGTCGGCATTAGACATGCCAAGAATCTCTCTAAAGGTAATAACTCATAAGCTGAATGTCAATCTCGAATACAAGCCTATTCCATAGAAAAAGAAGAGCTTTGCACTAGAGAGGCAAATAGACACTGACAAAAAGGTCGACAAGCTCCTCGCCATTGGATTCATCTAAGAAGCCCATTATCCCAACTGGCTCACCAATGTCATGATGGTCAAGAAGGCCAACAAGAAGTGAAAGATTTGCATCGACTACACCAACCTCAATAAGGCATGTCTAAAAGATAGTTTTCTGCTATTCAAGATAGATCAACTAGTTGATGTGACATCTGAACATAGGCTACTTTACTTTATGGTTGCATTTTGAGGCTATAATCAAATTCAGATGGCCCTTAAAGATGAGGAAAATACCATCTTCGTGACCGTCAAATTTATTTACTATTCTAAAGTCATACTTTTGGTCTAAAAAATTCAGGGGCCACCTACCAATGACTGATCAACAAGATCTTCAAAGACAAAATCAATAGGAACATGGAGATCTACATCGATGACATGCTTTCTAAGAGTGATGAAGAGATAGACCACATCACCGATCTAAAAAAAGCCTTTAACAACTTTCACTACCATTGGATGAAGTTGAACCAAGGAAAGTATGCATTTAGAGTCACAATCAACAAGTTTCTCGATTTCCAAGTCATCTAATTGGGAATCAAAGTGAACCTAGAGAAGATCGATGCAATACTCGACATGTAGCATCCAACCTCTAAGAAAGAAATCCAATAGCTAATTGGTCAAGTTGCAGCCCTTAGCTGATTCATATCCAAGTCGGCCGAATGCTACTTGCCCTTCTTCAAAGTACTACACAGGATGCATGACTTCACGTTGATAGAGAAATGTTGACTAGCTTTTGAGGAGCTATAGTCCTTTCTTGCCTCTCCACTCCTGCTATTGAAGCCAAAACCTGGAGAAGAACTATTCCTGTCCTCGCTACCTCCCCAAAAGTGATTAGTTTTGTGCTTGTTCAGATGGACGACAAGAAAATTTAAAGACCTATTCACTATACCAGCAAGGTGCTCCATGATATGGAGACCAGGTATTCTAAATTTGAAAAGATTATTTTGGCCTAATCATATCTGCCCAGCATCTCAGGCCTTACTTTAAGCTCATCCCATAGTCATCCTCACCAACCAAACACTCATGGCCATTCTATAACTATCAAGTAGCTCTGGATGACTAGCATAATGGATGATCAAACTCAATAAGTTTGACATTTTCTACTATCTAAGGTTATCCATGAAGGCCTATGGTGGGGACACAAGGATCAGACACATATCACTAGATTCCATTTAGTTTACCTAGTCATGTGTCAAAGTTTTGAAAATTTTGTAATCAATTAAGTCCTGTAATAAGTTGAGGTTAGTTGATTTGTCTCAACTCTCAACCAAGTCAGTATTTTGAGTCATGTACATCAGTTATGAGTCCAGAATGAGCTCAATTTTTGCACAAGAGATGAGGTTACCCTATTTCGGAGTTCCACTAGGCCACATCCAGGAGTCAGAGGCCACTACATTAGCCCACTGAATTTTGTGTGGCAACCCAGGATCCAAGATGCTTCTAGAAACCCTGATTCCTTCCAGATGCCCTCTAGATGGCTAGATTCCCTCTAGATGCTTCCAAAATATTCCATATGCCAGGAGCCAATGTTTCCTAGGTTATCCTAGCACTCCAGGCCTTCAAATTCAAATCCAAGAACCAAGCCCAGGTCCATTAAGAAGCAAGATTCAAAGAATATTCTCCTATTAGGCCATCCCAGCTTCCAGGGCCCAAAGCCCAAGCGCCCAAGCTCCCCTTGGCTGGCCCACTTGCTGCCCATGAAGCCCAACACACCATTCCAAGAGGTCCTAGGCATCCTTACATGTTGACTTGGTCCAAAGCAAAGTAAGGAGAGGAAAGAAGAGAAGACTAGGTCAAATTATAACCTAGTTGGGATTCCTAATCCTTTTAAACCTTATAATTCTAACCTAGCTAGGAAAAGACTTATAGTCTAACTATGAAAAGGACTTGTAACCTAAGTGTAACCATAGTTAGAGAGGGCATGGGAACTCTAAAAATACCCCACCCCTCCCCCTCTTGTAATCAGCTTTTTCTTATGAATACAACCTTGATGAATTTTGAGTAATTGCTTTGTGTTTGGTGTTCTAGTATTGGTTCTCTTATTCTTGTGGGCTCTCCTTGTGTTCCCAGATCAAAACCCTACTACCCTAGCATCCTTTTACATCCTTGGAGATTAGCCATGCCCAAGGAAAGGAAGCCCTAGCTGCCATCCAAGTCAAGGAGCTTCTTCCTCCCTGGCTGCCATTTCCTAACCCTAATCTCGATTCCTTTAAAACACTAGTTCCTTTTCTCTTTTTTATTTGCGATTTTGATTTACCCTGATGCTTGCAGGATCCTTGAGGTGTTTCACCTCCCGAGAGGAGGCTTTCCTTGCCTTCAGACCGGGTCCAGATTAGCCATCTGATTCAAGGAACTGAAGCTTCATTAGCCATCTGATTCATGGAACTGAAGCTTCTTCATCCAGGCTCCAATCAGAGTGTGAGTGATCCATTCAATATTTCAATCTTTGACTAGTCAGAAACCTACCCTTCTCTTATTATCTGATTTGATGAAGATAAGCTATCCTAAACAGAGAGTTTCTCAACTCTCGGGTCCTGGCTACTTATTATCTTGCATGAGTTCTTTGCGATCATGATGATTCTATGCATTGCTATCCTATTTGCTAGTCTTTACTTTAGTTTGGAAATATAGCCTACAAACATAAATTATAAAAAATCATAAAAAAATTAGTTTACTATTTTTCTACATCTTTTCAATCTTAAAGTCGTCCCACATCAGCTTAGGTACTAGCTGACTTCTTGGTTAAGTGCACGTGGTCTAACAACAAGTCCAAGAAAGCACTTGAAGAGCCACTTGATGAGCTATCCCACATGGATCCAAGTTGGATCCTCCATATGGATGGTGCTTTAAATTTATAAGGTAGTGGAGCCGGATTAATCCTGATGAACTCAGAAGGAGTAGTTATTGAATACACCCTGTGTTTCCTATTCAAGGAAACTAACAACCAATCTAAGTATGAGGCCTTGCTAGTGGGACTAAAACTTTCTATGGAGCTCAAAATAAAGCTCTTGAGGGTCTTCATCAATTTGTAGCTTGTAGCTGGTCATGTCATGGGCAAGTATGAGGCTCAACACCCAATGATGGCCAAGAACTTTGATAAGTAAGCTTCTACATGATAGTGCACTAGCACTTTAGCATCTTGTACATTTCTTAGGGTGAAAGCACCCAGGTGGATGTACTCTCAAGGCTTGCAACCTTAATGAACAATAGTTCCCTTGGGTAGGTGTATGTTGAGTATTTGGAGGTCCCCATATTGATCACACCGAGGAGGTCCAACAGTCACTCAAAAGCCAAGTTGGATAGGCCATATATCAAGTACATAACTAAAGACATCCTGCTTGACAAACCCAGAGAAGTAAGGTTATTAAAGAGGGGAGTTTTACTATTCATACTCTTGGATGGAAAGCTCTTAATAAAATCATTCTCATATCCCCTGCTCAAATGTTGAGGCTTTCCAAAGACAACTATATCCTTTGTGAGATTCATGAAGGCATCTATGGGAATCACTTAGAGAGTAGATCCTTCACCTACATGGTACTCAGGGAGAGATAATATTGGCTCACTATGCAGGAGGATGCTGTAGAGCTTGTTTAGAAGTAAGACCGGGGTCAACAGCATGCCAACATCCAACAAGGGCCGACAATTCAGCTCTCACAACTCTCTTCACCTTGGTTGTTCATCCAATTGGGATGGACATATTAGGACCATTTTGTTGACTCTGATCTTGATTTTGATGATTGATAAAATATCTAAGTATATATGAGTACTAATTATATTTTTAATTATGTTTATCAGATCTTAGTACTCATCCATGTTGAACGAAGAAATACATGCTTTTAGTTGAAGAAAGTCTTTAAATTAATGAAAAATTAAGTATATGGTCTTTGAAATTGATATGGAAGAACTTAAAGAGGCTAACAAATAATTTTGGAGAAGTTTCAGCACTGGGACAATCAAGTATCGACTCATGGAAGCCAAGTGTTGACTCATGAATGGTGAAGTGTCGACTCAAGGCCTGAGACTAAACAAAAGATAGAAGAAGCTGATTTCATGATTTTGGTCAAGTGTTAACTCAAAGTGTCGACTCACCAGATGAACTGTCGGCTCACCAGTGCAGAGTAGAAGACTTCAGAAGATATTTCTAGTCAAGTGTCGCTCACTGATTCCAAGTGTCGACTCAAGACGTCGACTCACGAAGGTTAAGTGTTGACACTTGCTATAACGACTAGTTTTTCTGATGCACAGACCTTTCCCTGATTGTGTCTAATGGCCATATTTTATTCTCCAACAGTCATAAATGGTCATCTATGGTTTGGAGAGTTATATAAATAACAAAAATCAAATGGAGAAGTAATCCTTTGGTAATATTATTGAATATCTTTCAAGGATTCAAGAGTTGAGTGGTTCAAACCTTCAAGCTTTCAAAGATAAAAGAGTGCATCCAAGTTCACATCATCAAGCTACAATCAAATGCTTCAAAAACTTGAACACAAGTTCTTCATCAATAATCAAGGGCTTCAAAGAGATATTTGCTTTATTTAAGAAACCTTTTATTATGTTCTTTTCATATTGTGCTTACTATGTTTATTAAGGTTTTTGGTGAGTCTTGGAAATTCAAAGAGATTTGTTGGTGAGCCTTGTGTGAAAACCAACAAGGTTGTTGTTAAGCCTTGTATCAAAATTAACTAGGTTGTTGGTGAGCCTGTAAAACCATCGATGGTTGTTGTTTAGCCTAAGTTATAAAACCAACAAGGGGTTTTGACTTGTGAGCCCAGGAAAATAAGTTTGGTTTTGATTAGTGAGCCTGGAAAACTAATCAACTATAATCTTGGTGTTTATAGTAAAATTTTCATGGAAAACTTGGGGAGTGGATATAGGTGCCTTGGAGTGCACCGAACCACTATAAACTTGTTGTGTTTGTGTGAAGCTTTTACTCTTACATTTACTTTATAATTTCTGCTACATATTATTTTGAAGAACACAAACACTTTGGCAAAATACAAGCACTTAATTATAATTAGCACAAACTTGTTTTATATCCATTGAAATAGTTCAAATTATTTTATAAAACCAAATTCACCCCCCCTCTTGGCTTGCATCATCGCTGGGCAACAATTGGTATCAAAGCCTGGAACCTAAAATCATTGGTATCCAAACTTGGTGCTTTGCAAGGAATCCAACGGTTTGGAGTTAAAAAATCATGGCAGCCCTAGAAGGTACTTGTTTTGCTATAGGATATGAAACTAATAGACCACCATTTTTTAATGGCACTAATTATATTTTTTGAAAATCTCGCATGCGAAACTATGTTCAATTTATTAGTTATTTTCTTTGGAAAGCTATAGTTAATGGTCCTCATATTCCTTCCATTTCGGTTAATGGCATTTCCATTCCAAAGCTCGAAGAGGATTGGAGTGAATATGATGTTAAGCAATCAAAAATTAATGCTAAAGCAATGAACTTGCTTTACTATGCATTGGACTTTAATGAATTCAATAGTACCTCCACATGCACATCGACGAAGTGATGCAGAACGGAAAGAAGAGATGTTGCGATGTGGAAGTAAATTAAGACTAATTCTTTTTTTTTTATATATATATATTTCAGAAGTCGGCTTGACTTAAAGGAAAGTTAAACTAAATTAAAAGAAACTATGTAATAATTGAAAGCATAATTTAAAGGAACTAGATTATCAGAGTAGTTCAGAAGTAAAGGATCGCTGGGGGTTGAGAAACTCCCAGACCTAGGGTTTCTCTCTGAACTTTCAACAGGACAGAAATAAAGAGAAGAGATGGGTTACCGACCAGACAATGATTTTCACAGAGTTTGGTAGAAGAACTCTCTCGAGCAGATTGTTGGATCCGCGGATTCGGATATCCTTGCAATGGATCCTCCAATACTGGTCCTGTGGCTGAGTCGGCTTCTCTAGAACTCAAGATCTGGGAAAGAAGAAGAACAAGTGATGGGATCAGATACTCAATGAAGGATTTACCAGATTGAAGAACTTGAAAGCTGATGTTGCTGAAATCAGGATTCTCCTAAAGGTTGATCTGGCTCCCTCTGGAATTTGGTCTAAATCTGAAGTATCCAAACTGGACCCGGATGTTGGTGGTCGGCCTTGACTTGGAGAGAGTGGCCGTGGGAGGTGGGGTAGGCTAGGGTTTGGTGGATTGAGGAGAATTATGGGCGGCTAGGGTTTTGGAGTGAAGTGGCTAACCTAGGGTTTTGGGGTTGGAGATCTCACACCTCCTCAAGGTTCCAGGGGAACTCGGATTTACTCCCTCACAGAGCTCAACACCTGGATGCAAGTACGGAAGAGAGAAAACACAGAGTTTGCTCACACATAAATTGGATTCATTCATCAGATAACTTTCAAATTTACAAGAAGGGTTTAATTTATAGGACTTTACAAGAGAGCAGGGTTTTACATCTTCCCATGTGGGACTAATAGGGTGGATCTTCAAATTAGGTTTGTAGGATCAATTCCCACACATATGGCCGGCCAAAAGGTTCCAAAAATGTTGATTGGTGGCTTCGAAAGGAAAGTGGGTGGCGCCTCCTAGCCTTGCTCTTCAAGAAAAATATTTTTCCTTCCATGCTCAGTCTTATTTGGAAGTATTTGGGCGCCTCCTAACCTTGCTCTTCAAGAGAAATTTCCTTCCTTTCATACCTGGTTTTATTTGGAATTACTTGGGTGCCTCCTAGTCTTCCTCCCCAATCTTTGCTCCTTTCTTTTCATAGCTTGGCTCTTATGGAAACACTTTGGCCGCCCCCTTGAATTATGGATCCCAGATTGTCTTCTCCTTAAGTGGCGCATGAGAGAAGGGACCTGCTATCTTGTGGTATGGGGACCAGAGCATACTGGATGGAGATGTGGTGCCCCCTGGACTCAGGCGTGTGGTTGAGAGTTTGGCTGGGAGTTTGGCGCCCACTTGCTTGTCCTTGGGAGAAAATGTGATACCTTGGAGAAGTCCTAGACCACTACTGAGTCAACATGACTCAACAAAATTAAATTGCAGGGACATACAGACTCAAGCTAAAATTGAGCTGATCAAGTCAACCCTTATTACAAACCAGAAAACCCTAATTCTTCGGGCAAGGTCAATCAGAGATCCAGATGGAGCCCTGAAGTCTTCTTCTGAGTCTGGTGCCCGCACCAATTCTCCCGTGGTGGGAGAAACTCGACCCTGTCGAGTATGGATCAAGTTGGCTCTGGTATCTCTCCAAGAGGTCTGGGTCCAATTCTTGTAATTCTTCTCGGGAGATCCAAGAGTAATCAGAATCTGGCCTTCCTTGCCAGTGGACCAGGTATCTTTGGTATCCTCGATTATGAGTAGAGATAACCTGATCATCAAGGATCTTTTCAATCTGCTCTTTCCTTACAGGCCAGTTTGTTGGTGGACACACAGGGTTGGGTTCACTCTCAAGAGCAGGATTAGGCTCAAAAGGCTCACTGGGAATCACAGCTGGCTCTCTATACTCTACTAGGTCTGTAATGTTAAAAGTGGAGCTAATGCCTAGTTCTGAAGGCAACTCGAGTACATAGGCATTGGATCCTACTCTCTTCACCACTCTAAATGGTCCAGCTCCTCTAGCATGTAACTTTCTAACGGTTCCAGGTGGAAACCATTCAGGCCTTAACCTAATCATTACATAGTCTCCCTCATCAAAAGTTTTGACTCGCCTTTGAGAATCAGCCAAATTCTTATAAGTTTCATTACTTAAATTTATTTTGGCATGAATTTCTTTATGCAAGTCTTTTATATGCTGTGCAAAAACTTCGGTAGACTCGGAGACTTGTGTGTGTACTGGTAAAGGAGCTAGGTCAAGAGGTGTGTGAGGTTTGTAACCATGCACAATTTCAAATGGACTCTTACCTGTAGACCTATTGACCGAGTCATTGTATGCAAATTTAGCCCTGGGTAAATACAGATCCCAATTCCTGGTATTCTCACTCAACCAAAATCTGAGATAATGTCCTAAACTTGACTAACGATGCATTCCTAAAGAATGGACTTTATTCAAAGGAAACCTAGGTCTAAACCTAACAAACTACGACTCTCTAGGTTTGACCTTGGGTCGGAGGATGGAATGCAAAGCATGAAAACTTATCATGGGTGCCTAGTAGGTGCCATAAGGTCTTCTAGAAGTGGGTGGCAAACCTAATAGATTCTGACACGTGGTTCACTCTAAAGACTTTGACAAATATACTTGGATGGTGTAAGAAGCATTGGAAGTCCTAGAGAAAGGGAGGAAATATGAGGTGGAGTCTCGAATTACCTGCTGGCTAAAGGTGGTGACCTGAAGGTTTGAATGGTAATCTATGAATGTCAACTGGTCATCCTTACGAAAGGAAAAGTTTGCTACTCCCAGGAATGGATCAAGAGATGGTTCGGGAAGTAGCCTAGGACATGTGATTGCAACAGTTAAAGTTTGTTCTCTAAGTAAATAATGATCCATTTTCTCAAGAACTGGATTGAAGAATGATTCATGGAAGGGCCTATGGATGATGACCTCAAGACTTGCAATTTGACATATGGGTGCAGAAAGGTATACTCTATAGAAGGGTAGCTCAGTCATGTGAAGGAAGGGGTCTGGGGCCATAAGGAGGACTTCTATAGGACTGGGTGAATCAATCCGCTCAAGACAAAGATGTTCAACTGAGAATACGGGAGAGACCTTAGTGGTTGGGGATGGGACAAGGTCCAATTGTAAGAGGCTTGATACAGTCATCCTAAGGAGAGGATCTACCATAGGGTGGGCAAACTTAAACAGTTCAGTGCAAAGATCTTCAATTGGTACTTGGGGAATGACTGTCATTAGAGGGTACGAACTGATAGCTCGGGCTAATACTATGAGTTCTTCCTGGGGGTATTTGACTAAAGGAACCTGGTTCTCACAAATCTCTTGAATTTCTGAACTAGGTCCTACCACTTGGTTGCTCTCCAAGGTCTCCTCAAGTAAGGAACCAATAGTACCGATGTCACATTCTTCAAGTTCTTCCCCCTCATATTCATCAACTAGACTCAAGTCAGCATCATATACTTCCTCGATGCCATCTTCAATGGGTTTCGGGTCAGTGATAATTGGGTCAACTGATTCTAGGCTTGTCATACCTAACCTTTCTTCCTCATTGGTAGGCTTGGGTTCTCCCTCATTAATGTCATCCTTAGGATTCTTACCACTTAGCTGTGCACAAGCCAGTCCTATGCATGGGCACTGACTAGATTTATGGCCTCTTTCTCCACAAAACAAACATTCTTGCGATATCGGAACCTGGGTCACACTGGGTTTCAAGCTAGTAGAGACCTTACATGGGCATGGGTGTGGATCTAAATGGTTTGATCTAGAAGACTTGGGTTGTTGAGTGACTGGTCTAGAATATTGTAAGGACCTCTCATAGACACGATCCACACTATAGATATCATGGTTAGGCTTCCTAAGGATATGCTCGGGATCACGTTATAAGGTCCTCCTAGGCTCCTGGCATGGGTGAGGTTGGGGCCTATTAAATTTTGGATTAGGGGTCCAATTTTGATGTCTACATTTCTCAAGTACTTGGACTCGATCCCTAAACTGGGCAACAGTATCAGTCATATCCTGACTCAATTTGTTCATACTTTTGGTAAGAGTTCTAATCATGGCCTCTAAATCAGGTTGGGTTTGACCAGGTTGGGAGGGTACTCCGTTCCGGGTGGACATGATGATGCAAGCAAGCACACAGAATGTGACTAGACTAAAGCGACTACTGGCTCACTAGACCTAGAGTCCAAACTAGATGCCCAATCAGAGTGGCAAGCTAGCCTGTAGTAACTCAGGACTCAGCCAGGCAGGTGTAAGTGGTGTGTTAGGTCCCTAAATGCCAATCCTAGACACCAATCAGTGATTGGCCAGGTAGGCGGACCAGCACACAAGCCCTTCGGGAAAGAATCCCTGAACCACCATTCTAGACACTGAGTATAAAGCACACATAGAGTAACTAGACAAGCTAACTCAATACTAGCCTTGACCCGACTTGTTGATGTCCCTAGCCCACTAGGGCAAATTAAGTCTAATAAATTTTAAAATTAGGCTTAGGATCGAATGAGTAGGTGGTGGTTTTGGTCTAAGGAGAGGTTATCAACTCCTCCCCTTATCTTAGATGCTCAAATGCCCTTAAGATGAATTAGGAGATGATCACTCAAAAAATTGAATTGCAGAAACACAGAAACAAAGTTGCAGTAATTTAACTCTCAGAAATTTCACGGAAACCAATAAATCACAGGAAAATTATGTAAAGTATATTCAATTATACTGGTTCCACCAAAATAAAAATCATGCAATTTTGAGTTACTTATAATGAGAAACAATTCCTACAACAGGATAGTTACAGACTGAAAATAGAGTGATTCCCCCGTTTACAATTCCTGCTACGAAGTTGTAACCCAGCGGATCCCCTACACACACCTAGGAACACCCCATGGAATGGGAAGAGGACGCTTGCACCTCACTTCGTTCCTAGGACCGGACATCCTGGGGAGTCTACTTCGAGCAGACAAAGTAAAAAAGAGAGACCCTCAAAATATGCAAGCAAGTCAGAAACCCTAGACAGGGCTCTGATACCAAAATGATGCAGAACGAAAGCTCTGATACCAAAATTAATGCAGAACGGAAAGAAGAGATGTTGTGATACGGAAGTAAATTAAGACTAATTGTTTTTTTTTTTTTTATATATATTTTTAGAAGTCGGCTTAACTCAAAGGAAAGTTAAACTAAATTGAAAGAAACTATGTAATAATTGAAAGCACAATTTAAAGAAACTAGATTATCAGAGTAGTTCAGAAGTAAAGGATCGCTGGGGGTTGAGAAACTCCCAGACCTAGGGTTTCACTCTGAACTTTCAACAGGACAGAAATAAAGAGAAGAGATGGGTTACCTACCAGACAATGATCTTCACAAAGTTTGGTGGAAGAACTCTCTCGAGCAGATTGTTGGATCCGCGGATTTGGATATCTTCGCAATGGATCCTCCAATACTGGTCCTGTGGCTGAGTCGGCTTCTCCTGAACTCAAGATCTGGGAAAGAAGAAGAACAAGTGATGGGATCAGATACTCAAGGAAGGATTTACCAGATTGAAGAACTTGAAAGCTGATGTTGCTGAAATCCGGATTCTCCTAAAGGTTGATCTGGCTCCCTCTGGAATTTGCTCTGAATTTGAAGTATCCGAACTGGACCCGGATGCTGGTGGTCGGCCTTGACTTGGAGAGAGTGGCCGTGGGAGGTGGGGTAGGCTAGGGTTTGGTGGATTGAGGAGAATTATCGGTGGCTAGGGTTTTGGAGTGAAGTGGCAAACCTAGGGTTTGGGGTTGGAGATCTCACACCTCCTCAAGGTTCCTGGGGAACCCGAATTTACTCCCTCACGGAGCTCAACACCTGGATGCAAGTGCGGAAGAGAGAAAACACAGAGTTTGCTCATACATAAATTGGATTCATTCATCAGATAACTTTCAAATTTATAAGAAGGGTTTAATTTATAGGACTTTACAAGAGAGCAGGGTTTTACATCTTCCCATGTGGGACTAATAGGGTGGATCTTCAAATTAGGTTTGTAGGATCAATTCCCACACATATGGCCGGCCAAAAGGTTCCAAAAATGTTGATTGGTGGCTTCAAAAGGAATGTGGGTGGCTCCTCCTAGCCTTGATCTTCAAGAAAAAATATTTTTCCTTCCATGCTCGGTCTTATTTGGAAGTATTTGGGTGCCTCCTAACCTTGCTCTTCAAGAGAAACTTCCTTCCTTTCATACCTGGTTTTTTTTGGAATTACTTGGGCGCCTCCTAGTCTTCCTCCCCAAGCTTTGCTCCTTTCTTTTCATAGCTTGGCTCTTATGGAAACACTTTGGCCGCCCCCTTGAATTGTGGATCCCAGATTGTCTTCTCCTTAAGTGGCGCATGAGAGAAGGGACCTGCTATCTTGTGGTGTGGGGACCAAAGCATACTGGATGGAGATGTGGCGCCCCCTGGACTCAAGCGTGTGGCTGGGAGTGTGGCGCCCACTTTCTTGGCCTTGTGAGAAAATGTGACACCCTGGAGAAGTCCTAGACCACTACTGAGTCAACATGACTCAACAAAATTAAATTGCAGGGACATACAGACTCAAGCTAAAATTGAGCTGATCGAGTCAACCCTTATTACAAACCAGAAAACCCTAATTCTTCGGGCAAGGTCAATCAAAGATCCAGATGGAGCCCTGATGCCTTCTTCTGAGTCTGGTGCCCGCACCACGAAGGAGATATGGGATATACTTGAAATTACTCATGAGGGTACTCTTCAAGTGAAAAATACTAAAATTAATATGCTTGTTCATTCTTTTAAAATGTTTGAAATGCAATATTTTTAATCTATATCTGATATGTATAATAGATTTATGACTATTATTAATGAATTGGAAAGTCTTGGCAAAGTCTATACTAATGCTAATTTAGTTAATAAAATTCTTAGTTCTTTGTCAGTATCATGGGATCCAAGGTAACGGCGATCCAAGAAGCCAAAGTATTGATACCCTACCTTTGGAAAAGCTTATTGGTTCACTCATGACCCATGAGTTGAGTTTATGGCACAAAGAAGTGGTTGTTGATTAATAGAAGGAAAAAATAATTGCCCTCAAAGCCAAAAAAAATTCAAAGCAATGATGGCAACTTGGAGCGATAGCAAAGATTCAAGATTGGATGATGAACAAGAAGTTGGCTATCTTTGCTTCATGGCAAATGAAAAAGAGGTATGTTCTGAAAATGAATATGATTTTATCTTTGATGAAATACATGATGCATTTAATAGTCTTGTGCATGAATACAAAGTATTAAAAAATGAGCACAAGAAATTAAAAGGACATGTAGATTCTTTTTCTCTTGGAAACTCCAATCTTGCCAATAAAAACAATGATTTAAATGTCAAGATTAATGTTTTAGAAATTGATAAGAATAATCTTTCTAAAAAAAAGAAAATTTTGATTTAAAAGAGTTATGCAATAAGTTTTCAAATGAAGAATTTGTTTTATTGAATGAAATAGAAATTCTAAGAAGATCTAGGATTTTTGTGTCAAATGATGTGCTTTTAAAGATAAAAAATCTTGAGTTAAAAAATAAGAATTTCTTTATTGCTACTTCTTCCAATATTGCATGCTTTAAATATGAAAAATTTGGACTTAATGCATATCCTTGTAAATTAAGAAGAATTTCGGTTCCAAAAGGAACCATAGTTACTAACCCTAAAGGATCCAAGAAATTTTGGGTACCAAAATTGTCCACTTAGTTTTTTTTGCAGGAATGTCTTGTAGCCCAACATGAAGGAAAGAAGTTGTTGAAAAGTGGTTGTACAAGACAATACAAAGAGTGGACATGCTACATTTTGGACTAAATGGTAAAAGAAGTATTATACATATTGGTAAATTCTAAATATTTCCTTCCATAACTAAAAATGTAGTTGAATATTTGTTACAAATGTTGCATTAATTACTTTAAAAATTATTTTAAATAATTAATTAGAATCAAGTTTAGACTTATAGTCATTCGTTATGATCATGAACTATTTGATGTTGACAAATTTTATACCCTCATGATTAAACTTGTGATTATTACACTTTCACTTGATTTTGATTAATATAGTTTTAAACTATTTCAAGTAAAATGTTGTGATGAAATGTATACATTTTTGGCATCTATGCTTAAGTTAGAAATGATCTGGAATAAGAATAGAACTGGTAGTTAAGGGTTATATTTAAGAAGAAGGTATGCATATTGATAAACCCTTAATCCAGTAGCTAGACTTGATATCATATTACTTCTAGAATTTTTATGGATATCGAATCATTTCAAATAAATTAGAAATCATGATGATCAATCCCTTACATTTTGAAAATTTTGTATATTTTGGAAATTCAAATATTTGCTTTCAGACTTAGTATTTATGTTCATATCTGAAATTATTTGAAATTATGATATGCTTGTGCTTTCATGTTTTATTCCTCAATGAATAAATATTTTGAAGGGGAAATAATATTTAAGGGAAGAATCCAAAGTTTTGTTGTCATGCTTTCAATGTTTTCTTGATATCATTCTTATATTGCTCTGATACTCCTTCTCATTGTTTTCAAATCTAATCCTTTGAGGATAGTTACATTCAATTGGTATGAAGATTTATTAAAAATCTTAAAAAGGAGAGAGAAGTGCTCCTAGTAACTGCTTCAGATTAGGTTAGTCACCATGGCCGTCCGGTCATAGGAGCTAAGTAGGGTTTAAAGACCCTTTCTTTCCATTCAATGGGATCTCTTATGATGTGTTGGGGTGCCACTATGGCCTTATCCTATGAACAAGTGAGGTGAATGGATTGTTGTCTTAATCATACCATGGTTATGCATATTAGAACTAATATACATTGAATTATTTTTGCATGTGCTTATCATTTTGTGATATCATGTTCAATTGGTATCATATTTAATTGGTATTATTATTAATTGATTTCATGTATTGATTTTGATGATCTAGTTGCTATGTTTTCCACCTTTATTTCCATTTTGTATTGCCTTTCACCCTTTTTCATGATGACAAAAAGAGGGAGAAAAATGTTAAGTATGAAAAGGGGAAAGATATGATAAACATGAAAATTATATGAGAAATGAAAGAAAATGCAAAAGGGGGAGAAGAAAGAAAAATATTTAATCTTAAGGGAAGAATTAGTAAGAAAGAGAAAATTTGAAAATTTTGCAAATTTTGAAAAATATTTTGAAGAATTTTTGAAATTTTTTTTTTATCATATTTTGAGGGCGAGCTTGATGCTTATTGATTTTGAGCTTACATATTTATACTATTGTTAATCTTTTAAGCTTACCCTATTCATATACTTAAAGATTTTGTCATCATCAAAAAGAAGAAGATTGTTGACTCTAATCTTGATTTTGATGATTGACAAAATATTTAACTATATATGAGTACTAATTATATTTTTAAGTATGTTTTTCAGATCTTAGTACACATCCATGTTGAATGAGGAAATACATGCTTTTAGTTGATTAAAGTCCTTAAATTAATGGAAAATCAAGTACTAAACTTTGTAATTGATATGGAAGAACATGAAGAGGATAAAAATCAATTTTAGAGAAGTTTTAGCAAGTTTCAGCACTGGCACAATCAAGTGTCGACTCATGGAAGCTAAGTGTCGACTCATGAATAGTGAAGTGTCGACTCAAGGCCTGAGACCAAATAAAAGATGGAACGAGTTGATTTTAGGATTTTGGTCAAGTGTTGAATCATGGACTGAAGTGTCGACTCAAAGTGTCGACTCACTAGATGAAGTGTCGGCTCACCAGTGTAGAGTAGAAGACTTTAGAAGATATTTCTGGTCAAGTGTCGACTCACTGATTCCAAGTGTCGACTCAAGGTGTCGACTCACGAAGGTCAAGTGTCGACACTTGCTATAATGGCTAGTTTTTCTAAAGCAAAGAACTTTCCTAGATTTTGTCTAATGGCCATATTTACATCTCCAACAGTCATAAACAGTCATCTATGGTTTGGAGAGTTATACAAATACCAAAAATCAAAGGTGAAGTAATCCTTTGGTGAGATTATTAATATATTTAAGGATTCAAGAGTTTAGTGGTTCAAGCCTTCAACCTTCTAAAGATAAAAGAGTGCATCAAAGTTCACATAATCAAGCTACAATCAAAGGCTTCAACAACTTGAAGACAAGTTTTTCATCAACAATCAAGGGCTTCTGGTGCGGGCACCAGACTCAGAAGAAGACTTCAGAGCTCCATCTGGATCTCTGATTAACCTTGCCCGAAGAATTAGGGATTTTTGGCTTTTAATAAGGGTTGACTTGATCAACTCAATTTTAGCTTGAGTCTATATTACCTGCATTTTTATTTTGTTGAGTCATGTTGACTCAGTAGTGGACTAGGGATTCAACATGGGGTGTTACATTTTCTCCCAAGGCCAAGCAAGTGGGTGCCACACTCCCAGCCACACTCCCAGCCATACGCCTGAGTCCAGGGGGTGCCACATCTCCATCCAGCAGGCTTTGGTCCCCACACCATAGATAGCAGCTCCCTTCTCTCATGCGCCAATTGAGGAGAAATCCACCAGGGGTCCATAAATCAAGGGGGCGGCCCCAGACATTCCCAAAGAACCAAACTATGAAAGGGAAGAAATTCTCTTTGAGAGAACTTCAAGGAGGCGCCCATTACCTATCAAAAATACTCAAAACAAAGTTAGAAAGAGCCATAACTTGGGGAGAAAGAAATGGAGGTATCCAAAAAAGGGTTGAGTCATGGAAGGAAGGAGATTTCTCTTGAAGAGCAAGGTTAGGAGGCGCCCTAGTCATTCCAACTAAAGCCAGATATAAAAGGAAAAAAAATTTTTCTTGGAGGGCAAGGTTAAGAGGCGCCCAAACACTTCAAGATAAGGCCAAGCATAGAAGGAAAAAATAATTTTCTTGGAGGTCAAGACAAGGAGGCGCCACCCACTTTCCTTTTTTGAAGCCTCAATTATCTTTGGAATTATTTGGCCGGCCATATGAGTAGGGATTGATCCTACAATCCTAATTTGAAGATCCCCTCCTTTAGTCCCACATGGGAAGATGTAAAACCCTACTCTCTTGTAATGTCCTATAAATTAATCTCCCATGTAAGTTTGAAATCAATATGATGAATGAATTCAAGTTTTTGTGGAGCAAACTCTGTGTTTTCTCTCTTCCGCACTTGCATCCAGGTGTTGAACTCCGTGAGGGAGTAAATCCGGGTTCCCCAGGAACCTTGAGGAGGTGTGAGATCTCCAAAACCCAAACCCTAGGTTAGCCACTTCTACTCCAAAACCCTAGCCGCCCACCATCCACTTCAATCCACCAACCCTAGCCTATCCCACCTCCCATGGCCTCTCTCTCTCTCCAAGTCCAGGCCGACCACCAGCCTTCAACCCTAGTCCGGATACTTCAGATCCAAAGCTCTTTCCTGAGGGAGTCGAATCAGCCTTCAAGAGAATCCGGATCTCAGCGACATCAACCTTCAAGTTCTTCGAACTGGTAAATCCTTCCCTGAGTCTCTAAATCGATCACTTGTTTTTCTTCTTCCCAGATCTTGAGCTCAGGAGAAGCTGACCCAGCTACAAGACCAGTATTGGAGGATCCATTGCGAAGATAGCAGAATCCGAGGATCCAACAATCTGCTCGAGAGAATTCTTCCACCCAAATTCTGTGAGATCACTGTTTGGTTAGTAAACCATCTCTTCTCTTTATTTCTGTCCTGTTGAAAGTTCAGAGCGAAACCCTAGGTCTGGGAGTTTCTCAACCCCCAGCGATCCATTACTTTTGAACTACTCTGATAACTTAGCTTCTTCTAAATTGTGCTTTCAATCCTTACCTAGTTTCCATCAACTTAGTTTAACTTTACTTTGAGTCGAAGCCAATTTCTAAAATATATTTTAAAAAAAAAAGAATTAATCTTAAATTTACTTCCGCATACGCTTCTTTGTTCTTTGTTCTGCATCATTTTTGGTATCAGAGCTTTCGTGCTGCATCAATTTTGGTATCAGAGCCCTGTCTAGTGTTTCTGTTTTGATTGCTTGTTTGAGTCTCTCTCTTTTTACTTTGTCTGCTCGAAGTAGACTCCCCAGGATGTCCGGTCCTAGGAACGAAGCGAGGTGCAAACCTCCTCTTCCCATTCCACGGGGTGTTCCTAGGGCATGTAGGGGATCCGTTGGGTTACAACTTCGTAGCAGGAATTGTAAACGGGGAAGTACTCTGTTTTCAGCCCGTAATTTCACTGTTGCAGGAATTATTTCTCATTGCAGGTAACTCCAAATTCAATGATTTTTCTTTTTCTGAAACCAGTATAATTGAATCTATTTTGCATAATTTTCTTGTGATTTATTGGTTTCCTTGAGATTTCTGAGAATTAAATTACTGCAACTTTGTTTTTGTATTTCTGTAATTCAATTATTTTTGAGTGTTCATCACTTAATTCATCTTAAGGGCATTTGAGCATCTAAGATAAGGGGAGGAGTTGATAACCTCTCCTTAGCCCAAAACCACCTCCCACTCATTCGAACCTAAGCCTTTAATCTTAAAATTAATTAGATCTAATTTGCCCTAGTGGTCTAGGGACATCAACAAGTCGGGTCAAGGCTAGTGTTGAGTCAGTTTGTCTAGTTACTCTGTGTGTGCTTTGTACTCAGTGTCTAGAATGGTAGTTCAGGGATTCTATCCTAAAGGGCTTGTGTGCTGGTCCGCCTACCTGGCCAATCTCTGATTGGTGTCTAGGATTGGCATTTAGGGACCTAACACTCCCCTTACACCTGCCTGGCTGAGTCCCGAGTTACTACAGGCTAGCTTGCCACTCTGATTGGGCATCTAGTTTGGACTCTAGGTCTAGTGAGCCAGTAGTCGCTTTAGTCTAGTCACATTCCGTGTGCTTGCTTGCATCATCATGTCTACCCGGAATAGAGTACCCTACCAACCTAGTCAAACCCAACCTGATTTAGAGGCCATGGTTAGAAATCTTACCGAAAGTATGACCAAATTGAGTCAGGACATGAATGAGGGTTTTTCCCAGTTTAGGGATCGAGTCCAAGTACTTGAGAAACGTAGACATCAAAATTGGATCCCTGATCCAAAATTTAATAGGCCCCAACCTCACCCATGCCAGGAACCTAGGAGGACCTTATACCATGATTCCGAGCATAACCTTAGGAAGCCTAACCATGATATCTATAGTGTGGATCGTGTCTATGAGAGGTCCTTACAATATTCTAGACCAGTCACTCAACAACCCAAGTCTTCTAGATCAAACCATTTAGATCCACACCCATGCCCAAGTAAGGTCTCTACTAGTTTGAAACCCAGTGTGACCCAGGTTCCTATATCTCAAGAATGTTTGTTTTGTGGAGAAAGAGGCCATAAATCTAGTCAGTGCCCATGCATAGGACTGGCTTGTGCACAGCTAAGTGGTAAGAATCCTAAGGATGACATTAATGAGGGAGAACCCAAGCCTACCAATGAGGAAGAAAGGTTAGGTATGACAAGCCTAGAATCAGTTGACCCGATTACCACTGACCCCGAAACCCATTAAAGATGGCATCGAGGAAGTATATGATGCTGGCTTGAGTTTAGTTGATGAATATGAGGGGGAAGAACTTGAAGAATGTGACATTGATACTATTAGTTCCTTACCTGAGGAGACCTTGAAGAGCAACCAAGTGGTAGGACCTAGTTCAGAAATTCAAGAGATTTGTGAGAACCAGGTTCCTTTAGTCAAATACCCCCAGGAAGAACTCATAGTGTTAGCCCGAGCTATCAGTTCGTACCCTCTAATGACAGTCATTCCCCAAGTACCAATTAAATATCTTTGCATTGAACTATTTAAGTTTGCCCACCCTATGGTAGATCCTCTCCTTAGGATGACTGAATCAAGCCTCTTACAATTGGACCTTGTCCCATGCCCAGCCACTAAGGTCTCTCCCGTAATCTCAATTGAACATCCTTGTCTTGAGCGGATTGATTCACCCAGTCCTGTAGAAGTCCTCCTTATGACCCCAGACCCCTTCCTTCGCATGACTGACCTACCCTTCTATAGAGTATACCTTTCCGCACACATATGTCAAATTTCAAGTCTTGAGGTCATCATCCATAGGCCCTTCCATGAATCATTCTTCAATCCAGTTCTTGAGAAATGGATCATTATTTGCTTAGAGAACAAACTTTAACTATTGCAATAACATGTCCTAGGCTACTTCTCGTACCATCTCTTGATCCATTCCTGGGAGTAGCAAACTTTTCCTTTCGTAAGGATGACCAGTTGACACTCATAGATCACCATTCAAACTTTCAGGTCACAACCTTTAGTCAGCAGGTAATTCGAGACTCCACCTCATATTTCCTCTCTTTCTCTAGGACTTCCAATGCTTCTTACACCATCCAAGTATACTTTGTCGAAGTCTTTAGAGTGAACCACGTGTCAGAACCTATTAGGTTTGCCACCTACTTCTGGAAGACCATATGGCACCTACAGGCACCCATGATAAGTTTTCATGCTCTGCATGCCATCCTCCGACCCAAGGTCAAACCTAGAGAGCCGTAGTTTGTTAGGTTTAGACCTAGGGTTCCTTTGGAATAATGTCCATCCTTTAGGAATGCATCGTCAGTCTAGTTTAGTTTTTCTTGACCCTTTACTAGGCTTTGACTCAGATTTTGGTTTGATTGAGAGCACCAGGAATTGGGATTTGTATTTTGTCCAGGGCTGAAATTGCATTCAATGTTTCGATCAATAGGTCTATAGGCTAGAGTCCCTTTGAAATTGTTCATGGATACAAGCCTCACACACCACTTTATCTGATTTCACTATTAGCTCACACACACAAGTCTCTTGATGCACTTGCATAGCATGTAAAGGACTTGCATAAAGAAATTCATGCCAAAATAACTTTAAGTAATGAAACTTATAAGAAGTTGGCTGATTCTCAAAGACGAGTCAAAACTTTTGTTGAGAGAGACTATGTAATGATTAGGTTAAGGCCTGAGCGGTTTTCTCCTGGAACCGTTAGAAAGTTACATGCTAGAGGAGCTGGACCATTTAGAGTAGTGAAGAGAGTAGGATCCAATGCCTATGTGCTCGAGTTGCCTCCAGAACTAGGCAATAGCTATACTTTCAACATTACAGACCTAGTAGAGAACAGGGAGCCAGCTGTGATTCCCAGTGAGCCTTTTGAACCTAATCCTATTATTGAGAGTGATCCCGATCCTGTGTGTCCACCAACAAACTGGCCTGTGAGGAAAGAGCAGATTGAAAAGATCCTGGATGATCAGGTTATCTCTACTCATAATCGAGGATACCAAAGATACCTGGTCCACTGGCAAGGAAGGCCAGATTCTGATGACTCTTGGATCTCCCGAGAAGAATTACAAGAATTGGACCCAGACCTCTTGGAGAGATACCAGAGCCAACTTGATCCATACTCGACAGGGTCAAGTTCCTCCCACCCTAGGAGAATTGGTGCGGGCACCAGACTCAGAAGAAGACTTCAGAGCTCCATCTAGATCTCTGATTAACCTTGCCCGAAGAATTAGGGTTTTTTGGCTTGTAATAAGGGTTGACTTGATCAACTCAATTTTAGCTTGAGTCTATATTACCTGCATTTTTATTTTGTTGAGTCATGTTGACTCGGTAGTGGACTAGGGCTTCAACCTGGGGTGTTACATTTTCTTCCAAGGCCAAGCAAGTGGGTGCCACACTCCCAGCCATACGCCTGAGTCCAGGGGGCGCCACATCTCCATCCAGCAGGCTTTGGTCCCCACACCACAAATAGCAGCTCCCTTCTATCATGCGCCAATTGAGGAGAAATCCACCAGGGGTCCACAAATCAAGGGGGCGGCCCAAGACATTCCCAAAAGAACCAAACTATGAAAGGAAAGAAATTCTCTTGGAGAGAACTTCAAGGAGGCGCCCATTACCTGCCAAAAATACTCAAAACAAAGTTAGAAAGAGCCATAACTTGGGGAGAAAGAAAAGGAGGTATCCAAAAAGGGTTGAGCCATGGAAGGAAGGAGATTTCTCTTGAAGAGCAAGGTTAGGAGGCGCCCTAGTCATTCCAACTAAAGCCAGATATAAAAGGAAACAAATTTTCTCTTGGAGGGCAAGGTTAAGAGGTGCCCAAACACTTCCAGATAAGGCCAAGCATAGAAGGAAAAAATAATTTTCTTGGAGGTCAAGACAAGGAGGCGCCACCCACTTTCCTTTTTTGAAGCCTCAATCATCTTTGAAATTATTTGGCCAGCCATATGAGTAGGGATTGATCCTACAATCCTAATTTGAAGATCCCCTCCTTTAGTCTCACATGGGAAGATGTAAAACCCTACTCTCTTGTAATGTCCTATAAATTAAACCCCCATGTAAGATTGAAATCAATATGATGAATGAATTCAAGTTTTTGTGTGAGCAAACTCTGTGTTTTCTCTTTTCTGCACTTGAATCCAGGTGTTGAGCTCCATGAGGGAGTAAATCCGGGTTCCCCAGGAACCTTGAGGAGGTGTGAGATCTCCAAAACCCAAACCCTAGGTTAGCCACTTCTACTCCAAAACCCTAGCCGCCCACCATCCACATCAATCCACCAAACCCTAGCCTATCCCACCTCCCACGGCCTCTCTCTCTCTCCAAGTCCAGGCTGACCACTAGCCTCCAGCCCCAGTCCGGATACTTCAGATCCAAAGCTCTTTCCTGAGGGTGTCGAATCAGCCTTCAAGAGAATCCAGATCTCAGCGACATCAGCCTTCAAGTTCTTCGAACTGGTAAATCCTTCCCTCAGTCTCTAAATCCATCAATTGTTTTTCTTCTTCCCAGATCTTGAGTTCAGGAGAAGCCGACCCAGCCACAAGACCAGTATTGGAGGATCCATTGCGAAGATAGCAGAATCCGAGGATCCAACAATCTGCTCGAGAGAGTTCTTCCACCCAAATTCTGTGAGATCACTGTCTGGTTGGTAAACCATCTCTTCTCTTTATTTCTGTCCTGTTGAAAGTTCAGAGAGAAACCCTAGGTCTGGGAGTTTCTCAACACCCAGCGATCCGTTACTTCTGAACTACTCTGATAACTTAGCTTCTTCTAAATTGTGCTTTCAATCCTTACCTAGTTTCCATCAACTTAGTTTAACTTTACTTTGAGTCGAAGCCAATTTCTGAAATATATATATAAAAAAAAAATGAATTAATCTTAAATTTACTTCCGCATACGCTTCTTTGTTCTTTGTTCTGCATTATTTTTGGTATCAGAGCTTTCGTGCTGCATCAGCTTCAAAGAGATATTTGCTTTATCTAAGAAAGGTTTTATTATTCTCTTTTCATAATGTGCTTACTTTGTTTATTAATGTTTTTTGGTGAGCCTTGGAAAATCAAAGATGTTTGTTGGTGAGCCTTCTGTGAAAACCAACAAGGTTGTTGGTAAGCCATTGAATCAAAACCAACTAGATTGATGGTGAGCCCGTAAAACCATCGAAGGTTGTTGGTTAGTCTAAGTTATAAAACCAACAAGAGGTTTTGACTTGTGAGCTCGGGAAAACAAGTTGGGTTTTGATTAGTGAGCCTGGAAAACTAATCAACTGTAATCTTGGTGATTATAGTGAAATTCCCAAGGAAAACTTGGAGAGTGGATATAGGTGCCTTGGAGTGCACTGAACCGCTATAAACTTATTGTGTTTGTGTAATTGCTTTTACTCTTACATTTACTTTATAATTTCTGCTGCATATTATTTGAAGCACACAAACACTTAGGCAAAATACAAGCACTTAATTATAATTAGCATAAACTTGTTTTATATCCATTGAAATAGTTCAAATTATTTTATAAAACATAATTCATCCCCCCTCTTGGCTTGCATCATCATTGGTCAACAATTGGTATCAAAGCCCAGAACCTAAAATCGTTGGTATCGAAACTTGGTGCTTTGTAAAGAATCCAACGATTTTGAGTTAAAAGATCATGGCAGCCCTAGAAGGTGTTTATTTTGCTATAGAATATGAAACTAAAAGACCACCATTTTTCAATGGCACTAATTATACTTTTTGAAAAACTCGCATGCGAATCTATATTCAATTTTTTAGTTATTTTCTTTGGAAAGCTATAGTTAATGGTCCCCATATTCCTTCCATTTCGGTTAATGGCATTTCCATTCCAAAGCTTGAAGAGGATTGGAGTGAATAAGACGTTAAGCAATCAAAAATTAATGCTAAAGCAATGAACTTGTTTTACTATGCATTATACTTTAATGAATTCAATAGTATCTCCACATGCACATCGAAGAAAGAGATATGGGACATACTTAAAATTATTCATGAGAGTACTCTTCAAGTGAAAAATACTAAAATTTATATGCTTGTTCATTGTTTTGAAATGTTTGAAATGCTATATTTTGAATCTATATCTGATATGTATGCTAGATTTATGACTATTATTAATGAATTGGAAAGTCTTGGCAAAGTCTACACTAATGCTAATTTGGTTAATAAAAAACTTAGATCTTTGTCAATATCATGGGATCCAAAGGTAACAGCGATCCAAGAAGAAAAAGTATTGATACCCTACCTTTGGAGGAGCTTATTGGTTCACTCATGACCCATGATTTGAATTTATGGCACAAAGAAGTGGTTGTTGATTAAGAGAAGGAAAAAATAATTGCCCTCAAGGCCAAAAAGAAATTCAAAGAAATGATGGCAACTTGGAGTGATAGCAAAGATGCAAGATTGGATGATGAACAAGAAGTTGGCTATCTTTGCTTCATGGCAAATGAGGAAGAGGTATGTTCTGAAAATGAATATGATTTTGTCTTTGATGAATTACTTGATGTGTTTAATGATCTTGTGCATGAATACAAAGTATTAAAAATGAGCACAAGAAATTAAAGGATATGTAGATTCTTTTTCTCTTGGAAACACCAATCTTGCCAAAAAAACCATGATTTAAATGTCAAGATTAATGATTTAGAAATTGATAAGAATAATCTTTCTAAAAAAAGAAAATTTTGATTGGAAAGAGTTATGCGATAAGTTTTCAAATGAAGAATTTGTTTTATTGAATGAAATAGAAATTCTAAGATGATCCAAGATTTTTGTGTCAAATGATGTACTTTTAAAGAAAATTTGAAAATTTTGCAAATTTTGAAGAATATTTTAAAAAATTTTTTGTATCATATTTTGAGGGGGAGCTTGGTGCTTATTGATTTTGAGCTTACATGTTTATACTATTGTTAATCTTTTAAGCTTACACTATTCATATACTTAAAGATTTTGTCATCATCAAAAAGAAGAAGATTGTTGACACTAATCTTGATTTTGATGATTGACAAAATATTTAAGTATATATGAGTACTAATTATATTTTTAAGTATATTTTTTATATCTTAGTACTCATCTATGTTGAATGAAGAAATACATGGTTCTAGTTGATGAAATTCCTTAAATTAATAGAAAATTAGGTATATAGACTTTGTAATTGATATGGAAGAACTTGAAGAGGCTAAAAATCAATTTTAGAGAAGTTTCAGCAAGTTTCAGCACTAGCACAATTAAGTGTCGACTAATGGAAGCTAAGTGTCGACTCATGAATAGTGAAGTGTCGGCTCAAGGCCTAAGACCAAATAAAAGATAGAATGAGTTGATTATAGGATTTTGGTCAAGTGTCGAATCACGAACTGAAGTGTCGACTCACTAGATGAAGTGTCGACTCACCAGTGTAGAGTAGAAGACTTCAAAAGATATTTTTGGTCTAGTGTCGACTCACTGATTCCAAGTGTCGACTCGTGAAGGTCATGTGTCGACACTTGCTATAATGGCTAGTTTTTCTAAAGCACAGAACATTCCTAGATTTTGTCTAATAGCCATATTTTCTTCTCTAATAGTCATAAATGGTCATCTATGGTTTGGAGAGCTATACAAACACCAAAAATCAAAAGGGAAAGTAATCCTTTGGTGAGATTATTAAATACATTTAAGGATTCAAGAGTTTAGCAGTTCAAGCCATCAACCTTCTAAAGATAAGAGAGTGCATCCAAGTTCACATCCTCAAGCTACAATCAAAGGCTTCAACAACTTGAAGACAAGTTCTTCATCAACAATCAATGGCTTCAAACAGATATTTGCTTTATTTAAGAAAGCTTTTATTATGCTCTTTTCATATTGTGCTTACTTTTTTTATTAAGATTTTTGGTGAGCCTTGGAAAATCAAAGATGTTTGTTGGTGAGCCTTGTGTGAAAACCAACAAGGTTGTTGGTAAGTCTTTATATCAAAACCAACTAGGTTGTTGGTGAGCCCGTAAAACCATCGGAGGTTATTGGTTAGCCTAAGTTATAAAACCAACAAGGGATTTTGACTTGTGAGCCCAGGAAAACAAGTTGGTTTTGGTTAGTGATCCTAGAAAACTAATCGATTGTAATCTTGGTGATTATAGTGAAATTTTCAAGGATAACTTGGGGAGTGGATGTAGGTGCCTTGGAGTGCACCAAACCACTATAAACTTATTATGTTTTTGTGATTGCTTTTACTCTTACATTTACTTTACAATTTCTATTGCATATTATTTTGAAGCATGCAAACACTTTGGCAAAACACAAGCACTTAATTGTAATTAGCACAAAGTTGTTTTATATCCATTGAAATAGTTCAAATAGTTTTATAAAATCCAATTCACCTCCCTCTTGGGTTGCATCATCTCTGGGCAACACATTTCTTCTAGCATTTGGCTAGTGGAGGCATCTTCACATCACCATTGACTACTTCACCAAATGGGTGGAAGAAAAGCTTTTGGTGCACATCACCAAGAATAAGATCTAATCCTTCTTCTGGAAATTAATCATTTGTCACTTTTGGCTCCCTCACACCATCGTCACTGATAATGGTCAATAATTCGATAACCAGATATTCAAGGAGTTTTGCACTGAACTGCATATCCAACACCGTTTCATGTCGATTGGCCACCCTTGAATGAATTGGGAAGTGAAGGTGATAAATCAAATAGTTCTTCAAGGCCTCAGGAGAGCTAAATCCTTAAAACCCTAATCTAGAATATTCCTTGTCGATGGGATATTGAGTAGGGGATCATTGTTTCCGGTAAGACCAGCACATCCTCTATATGCTTGGTGAAGAGGGTGATTGATCTCACAGTCACTTATGTTTGACACTAATACTAGGATGTGGGTGCTCATTAAAGAATGAGTTCACTGAATGGATCCAACTTGAGAACATCTAATTGAACCTTATCTGTTGGTCAATAGATAGTTCTCATAGTGGGAGTAGTGCATGAGGTCCTTTGACCTGAGACTGCCATGGTACCTTGTATGCATGAATCCATACTTTGGTTTACACTAAATCATGACACTGAGTCATGCATGGGGTGATACTGGGTATGGTGGATTGCATATGGAGGTTATGAGTAGGTCAAAAAGGAATCAATCAACCCTAGTAAGAGGGAAGCGCATCCAGATGATTTCAATCAAATGAAGATTCGAAAATCTTTGATCAAAGTATGAACATTAGAAATAGTTTCTAATGGTTCATTAATGAATCATCATTATCAGATTGAGTAAGGAAAGAATAAGAAATTGGATTTGATAAGTATCCATATCCATATTCATATTCAGGGTGCAAGTAGATCGAAGGACTGAATTGCCCGGTAACTCATCACTGAAGGATATTTTGGTAAATCCACCAAAAATCCTCATCTTCCGGGTAGGCAAGATACTTTGCTAGACGTCAATCTTGTCTTGTAGGTCTTCATGAACCAATTGATTTGGTTTCATGAGTCAATTCGATGTGTGATTCGAATTGGACAATTAGGTGAGCCAATTTGACCTAATTAGGTCAATCGGGTTCGTTCAGATCGAATCGGCTCAAATCTAAACCTACTACTTGCTAGATGTGGAACCCAATGGATCACACACAATAGAGACCTAGCCAAGGAATTCATTCATGATTTAATTAGGATCATAGGATCCTAGTTGGTTAGCCGGATTACATACTAGCATATATAGGCTAACCTAATTCCTAACCCAATTGGATTGGGTCCGGTTGCTTGCTAATTGGGCTAACCTAACTATGGAAAACCTAAATTAGGTTGAGTCCTAAGTGGGGCTAGCTAAATCTGATTTTAATTTGGATTTAAGGACATTTTAGGCACCATACATGAAGAGTTCCAATGGCTTGGGACTCTTGTTACCTAAATGATACCTTAACTTCAAAAGGGCATAGAATGAGCTATAGATCTCTGATTTGAATATAACTTATATGGTCAGAAAGGAAGTTCTATGCTCTTTCCAATGACAACCATATTGCCTATATTTTTACTAGTCAACATTCTTTGAAATTTTCATAGAAGAAGGATGGAGCGCACGGTGCATGAAGAGTCGCAACTCTTCATGTGGCGTGCGGTTCTGATGGGAGAAGTGGAGACACATTTAGTAGATTCCGAATTAGCTGACCCAGTAAATACCCAAGTAGAAAACAACCCAGAGCTAGTTGGCCTTGACCACATCCAACCTAAAGCTATAGTGGAAGAACAAATAGAGGAAGAGAACCTAGGTACTGTTGCTAGAGCCTTACCTGAGGACACCATAGAGGAGAGCCAAATTATAAAGTCTAGTCCTAAAATACAAGAACCTGAAGAATTTATTAAGGACCTAATCTCTTTGAATCAGTACCCTCAGGAAGAGCCTCCTCCTATAGTCCCCATTAAGGACTTCTTTCTTAAGATTAATAACCCATCCTTCCATTATGTAGACCCCATAGATATACCGCAATCCCCTAAGGTTAGCCTCATTAGTCTAGGATTAGTCCCTAACGCCCCTTCTTTTATCCTACTTTATCCAACTAAACTTGAACCTCTTTCCCTACCCTACCAGACTAATTTTGAATCCACTTCCTATTTTCTGCCCTATCCAGACACCTCCAGCATTTCTAGTATCATTAGATTGCATTTAGCTAAGATTAGCATACTGCATGCATTCATCATGCATGTTATGTTTGCATCTTACTCCTTGCATACTCTTTGAAATTTGCTAGGAGTTCACTGTAAATTTTAATATGCATGTCAAGCTAGGATCAAACCTAGAGAACCTATAATCTCTAAAGTTTAGGTCTAAAGAGTTCAATAAAATTTCCTTCCATAGGAATGCAGAGTCGAGTCTGTTAGGTGTAGGTTTGAGTCCTTTGCATCATCTTGTTAGGAGTCTGCATGTGCCCAGCATGTTCACCACCTCCACTAATTTTGAAACAACTAGCTAATTTCCGAAGATGGATGAAAGAATTTGATGTAGTGGATTCTATCTTGGTTAGGCTTAGGCCTGAAAGAAGTTTCATGCTCACAGAGCCGGACCTTTTAAAGTGATAGAGAAGGTTGGATCAAATGCCTAGGTGTTAGATTTGCCTTCGAATTTGGGCATTAGTTCAACCTTCAATATTACAGACCTGGTTGAGTATAGGGACCCAGCAGTGATACCTAGTGAGGCCTTTGGACCTATCCCCTCCTGTTGTGAGTGACCCTAATCTAGAGTGTCCACTAACTAATTTTACCTGAGAGAGGAGAACGGATCGAGCGTATCCTGGACGATCAAGCCATCACGACCCAGGGTCGCGGCTATCAATGCTTCCTGGTCCGATGGCAAGGCCGACCATAGTCAAACGAATCATGGATTTCTCAAAAGGACTTGCAGTTCCTCAACCCAGACCCCTCGAGAGATATGTGAGCTAGCTTGATCTTCACTCGACAGGGTCGAGTTCCTCCCATCCCGAGAGAATTGGTGGGGACACTAGAGGCACCAAAATAAGGCAGAGGCTTCTCAACCTTCTGTGGATCACTTAAATGACAATCGAGTCCACTATAATAAAGCTTAGTCCGGCTGAGTTGTTTGAGTCCTGTATTAGTCAGCTCATGTTGAGCTAGTTCAGTCCAGTATTAGTCAACTCATGTCGAGCTAATTTTATTTTTTTGAGTCCTGTCCAAGCAAATTGAAGACTCAAGACCACTTCATACAAGTGAAGACCAAGTCCAACCTAATTGAAGACATGGAAGTGGAGCCCAAGTCTAACCCAGCTTGAAGACTTGAAGATCCTAGGAGGAGAAAATGAAAACAAGAACAAACCTGAAACCCTGGACCAGCCGGAAGCAAACTAGGCCAGCCCAGGCCCAGGAAGCAGATTAGGGCACCATTCCTTATGGTGACCCTCCTCTTGGTCAGCCACTTGTGCTCACCCCCTTGGCCAACCAAGACAAGGAGAGGGAGAGCAAAGATTAAGGGATTTTCTACCTATGTTGCCTTATATTCCTAGTTAGGGTTTGAAAGGGAGGAGTCCTATGTAATGTCTAAAGTACCCTTACTTGGGGCCCAAGGTTAAGGGTCTATTTAAGGGTCCTTAGTCTCTTGTCTGAGATTGACTTTGATATATGAATTAAAAAATTGAGTTCTCTTCAATTGCTTTGTGCTACCCTGCTTTGTGCTTAAGGGGTTTTATTGGTGCTTTCTTCTTCCCGGAGTTGCAACAGATTTCTGCCACCAACCATCCTTCCAAAGCCCTGGTCGCCCCTTCCAAAACTTTATTCCCCTTGATGTTTTCCCTTGTTTCCTTGTTCTCTTGTGAGTTTTCTAACCCCTGACAGGTCGTTTGCAGGTCCCCGAGTTCCTATGAATCAGACAACTCCAGCCACACCTCAATCGGACCACCGAGCAGAAAGCCGGGTATCCGAAGGTCTTTTGCTCGATTTTCCAGGCCGTATCCATCGAGGAATGAGAGATCCCTTCGCTGCGATCTTCACCGGGTGCTTTAGACATTGTCAGGTACACCCCCTCTTTCACCAATAATTTTATTGTAGGAGAACTTGCCCTAACCGAGGCTTCTTAGCCCCGGTGATCCTTCTTTATTACTTTTCTAGGTTCTAATCTGCATGCTTGACTTCTACAAATTCATAGAGAATTCCCTACAACTTATTTTCATCCAATTTTTGGGATTTAATCACTTAACTCCATATATAGAACACACAAAAATAATCGCATTCATATTAGTCCCACATCAGCCACCTTCAATCTTCCTTCTTCCCTTTCCTCTTCCTTTAATCTTTTTCCTTCCAATACGCCATCTAACTTGAGTGTTTGTGAGTGATTGTAGGTGATCAAGATCTTAAATGAAGGTAATCCTTGCTTTGGAACCAACTTCATTGCAGATCGGAGCCCGAGGAATGACAACCTTGAAGTCCTGCCGTGAAATCCTAGAGTGCCACATTAGATCCATTTCAAGAGCGCTGCAAATCCTCGTTGGTAACTAAAACCCCTCCTCTTCTCTTAGTTCTAATTCTTTGAAAGTAGTAACCCTAGTTTAGGTGATTTTTTAATTACCAAGTCCTGATTCTTAGCTAGTTTTGTTGATTTGCTTCGCGGGTAGCATAACTAGTTGACTAGTTAAATTCACCTAAGTACTTTGAGTATTATTTCTGAAAATCAAAAAAAAATTAATTTATGCTTAATTATAATAATCAATCTTAGAATTATTAGTTTTATTTTTGCATCTTTGGTCCTGCATTATCTTTAGTATCATAGTAGGTTAAACTAGGGTTTAATTACTAGTTCCTGAAATTTCTGTAAACCTGGTTCTAGGCTAAAATTAAATTGAATAAAAACTATTATAAAAGATACAAAAAATTATTTAATTTTATGATAATTTTCTACTAATCTGCCATCTACTTACATAAAAAATCAGGAAAAAAAATTTATTTTCTATTAATTTCTATTTTAGTTTTTTTGTGCATTAGGGTTTCATGTGCATGCATCATAACTGAAATCAATTTTAGGGCACTCTTACTTTGTCAGATCAGGGAAGGATTTCATCACCTTTCCTAGGTCCAAAACAACCACCTTTGCATCGAACCTAAGCCTAATTAAAATCAATTAGAAACCTAAAGCAGCTTAGGGACACCAATAAGGTCAGGTTCCAAGTATTTTGTGAAAGCTAATGCACCCAATCCTTTGATTATCTCTTGAATATGGTGTCTAAGGCTAGATGTCCAGAGGCAAACGCCCTAAATTAGGACCCTGTAAAAGTAGCGGGAGCCTCCCACGATCCCACCTCTTACTTGGCCAGTGGACAGCGTAATTGCTGAATTGGTTATAAATTGAGCTGACCCATTCTACTTGAGATCTAGGTCTAGGAAACCCTAGTTCAATTTTGTGTGTTTGCATTACATGGCCACTAGATCAGAACTCCATATTAGCATACTCAAACCCAACCCAATTTAACCATGGATCCCAATTTTGAAATCTTGTTGACGACCTTCACTAAACAATGTGCCCAAATAAATAATAGGTTTGACTGACTGGATGAGCAATTTGAAAACTTAGAGAGAATCTGTAGGACCCGTACCAACCCTAGTTCACCTAAACCAACTACCCTTAATCCTAGAACCCATCTACCCGAACCCACTAAGATCAGTGGCCATAGTCAAAACCCAGGTACTATTATGGTTTCCCTTAGTCAACCCTCCCCACTACCCTAAATCCTAGTCTATGTGTCCTTAGCCATCCCACCCCTATTACCCTATTGGTCTACCAAGATGCCATTGAAGAGGAAGTGTATGAAGCTGATGTGAGCTTAGTAGATAAATTAAAGATGAGGAGATATAGGAGGTAGACCCGGAGTTAGTTGATCCTAATCATACCCAGACTAAAGCCAACCCAGAGTTAGTTGACCCTGACCCTACCCAGAATGAAGCTATACTGGAAGGACAATTAGAAGAAGAGAACCATGAGGAACCTAACCTTACTGCTGAGACTTTACCTGAGGAAACACTAGAAAAGATTCAAATCATAAAGTCTAGTCTTAAAATTCAAGAACCTGAGGAAATTTTAGAGGACATGGTTTTTTTAATTTAGTACCCTCAGGAGGAATGCACCCCATTAGTCCTAATTGAAGATATTTTTCATGAAATCACTGACTCATCCTTTCATAAGGCTGACCTTTATTTACCTATTGATGTAACCCTATGTCCGAACCTTAGTGTTATTCCCATCCCTAAAAGACCATTCCATGAATCCACTTTTTATTTCCTCTCCTATCCCAAGATCTACAATGCTTCTAAAACCATTCAATTCCACTTTGTTGAGGTTAGCAAGTTGCATCAATCCTCTGTGCCTGTTAGATTTTCTACCTACTTTCGGAAGACCCTTTGGCACCTGCTAGGAACCAAGCATAAATTTTCTACATCTAATCACCCACAAGTCGATGGCTAGACTAGAATAGCGAACCAAAGTCTTGGAAATTTATTAGGGTGTTTGGTAGTCAAAATTATTGCAAATTGGGATCTATTATTGTCTAGAGCCGAATTTGCATATAATAGCTCAGTTAACAGATCCACTAGAAAAAGCCCATTTGAAATTATCCATGGGTACAAGCCAAGAATGACTTTAGATCTTATTCCTTTACCCATGCATGAGTGCATTTCTGAGTCTGCAGAGTCATATGCACAGCATATTAGAGAGTTGCATAAGGAAATAAGTGAAAAGATCAAAAAATGCAATGAATCATATAAACATATGGCTGATTCAAGAAAAAGACTCAAAGAATTTGATGAAGGAGACTTTGTTATGATCAAGCTTCGACCTGAACGGTTTCCACCTAGAACAATGAAGAAGTTACATGCCTATAGTAGTGGGCCATACAAAATAATCAAGAAAATTGGACCTAATGCCTATGTACTTGAGTTACTACCTGAGCTAGGTATTAGTTCTACTTTCAACATTTTAGAGCTTGTAGAGTATAAGGAGCCAACATTGATACCTAATAAGCCTTTTGGACCTAATCCCATCATTAAGAGTGAGCCAACCCATGAGTGCCCACTAGCCAAACTACCAGAATGGAGAGACAGGATTAAGTAGATCTTGGATGACAAGATTTTTGCTACTCGGAAAAAAGACTATCAATGATATCTGGTTTGTTGATAAGGACGACCTGAGACTTAAGATTCTTGGATCACTAGAGAGGATTTGCAAAGGATAATCCTGACTTACTAGAACATTATCAAAGTAGAGTTGACACATACTTGATAGGATCTAGTTTCTCCCATTTAGGAAGAATTGGTACGGACACCAGGGCCAAAAGGAAATGACAGGTCAGTCCCATATCCTTGTGGATCACCTGTGAATAAAGCCCTAAGCCCCAAGCCCCAAAATCACTTTTAAATAGTCAATTTTAAATTCTATTATTTTAGCCCAGTTGGATTCAGCCCTAAACCCCAAATTCAACTGAGTCATGTATATATACAAACAAAACCTATTTACCAAGTTGAGTTGATATTTAATTTTTGTTTTGTGAGATTATGCCTTTCGATCAAATTGGGTTCAATTTGATCAGCTTTGGGTTTAGAGTTTGCCCCTTCATTATTTAGCTGATTGAGTCCTATAATTAGTTATCAAGTCTTGTAATACAAGAGGGGACCACTTCCAGACACCATGTGCCTATCCAATTCAAGTCATGCCAACCAATTCTTGGCGCCACATACAAACTAATTCTTGGTGCCACACCATCACATGCCACATCATCAATCTTGGACACTCATACCACCTCATTTGCCATGTCATCTTATTGCCATGTCATGCCATATCATCATCACATAAGTTAAAGTTGGCCACATGAATTTCATATGGGATGCCAACAAGAATTAAGTCTCATGTTCCAAGAAGTCCAAGATATCAAGAATTCAAGATGTTCTATGAAATTCAAGAACCCCTTATTATTCAAACTCAAGAGTCCATATTGGATGCCCAATCAAAAATCCTTCTTGGCCGCCCATCATAAATCAAGGAAAGAAGTCTTGTCGGCCACCTTATTTCAAAATTTGTTGCATACTTTATTTCAAGAGTTGAAACCCAAATGGATAAAGCTCCTCACTTGATGTCACCCAAGTGGAAGAAGCCCAAGAAATCCATATGCCAAGAAGCCAAGAGACCCAAGAGAGGTTCATGGGTCTTTGATGCCCAAGGGAAGCCAATTCCAAGAAGTTCTTGCCTCTTCAACAAGAACTCAACAATTTGTAACCACACTTATCTTATATATGGTCTCTAAATAACACCATCAAACCCCTTGTATTAAATGATTTTTTTAAGAAATAAATTGAGAGTTTCTCTTCAATCCTTTGCTGTAAAAGCATCAACCTCCATGAGGGAGAGGGTGTGAGACCCAAATCTTTCATGCCTTAGGACATTGATGCTCCATGAGGGAGTGGTTATCCAAAACCCTAAATGCCACCTTCAATCTTCCTTCTTCCCTTTCCTCTTCCTTTAATCTTTTTCCTTCCAATAAGCCATCTAACTTGAGTTTTTGTGAGTGATTACAGGTGATCAAGATTTGAAGTGAAGGTGATCCTTGCTTTGGAACCAACTTCGTTGCAGATCAGAGCCCGAGGAACGACAACCTTGAAGTCCTGCCACAAAATCCTAGAGTACCAAATCAGATCCACTTCAAGAGTGTTGCAAATCCTTGTTGGTAACTAAAACCCATCCTCCTCTCTTAATTCTGATTCTTTGAAAGTAGTAACCTTAGTTTAGGTGATTTCTTAATCACCAAGTCCTGATTCATAATTAGTTTAGTTGATTTGCTTTGTAGGTAGCATAACTAGTTAACTAGTTAAATTCATCTAAGTACTTTGAGTCATATTTCTTAAAATCTTAAAAAAATAAATCTCTGCTTAATTACTGGTAATCAATCTTAGAATTATTAGTTTTATTTTGGCATCTTTGGTCTCGCATCATAGTAGCTCGGAGTAGGATTTCGAAGGCTTCTTATCAAGGGAGTAGGTGAAGTAGGAAATGTGAGGTCCTCTCTTCATGGCCAGCATTGCCACAGACTCATCCAAATTACACACCTCCATTATGGCCAACTTGAATTGGGTCATCTAATCATGGAGGAATTATCTATCTTGCTGCTAGATGAAGAAGAGGCTATTAGCTTCATGTGGCATCCTCTGGCAAGCATTGAAGTGAGCCACGAACTTCTTCTGCAATTGATAAAATGAGTGTATGCTCATAAGCTCGAGTTGAGAGTACCAAGCTCAAGTAAAACTATGGAGAGTTGCTAGGAAGTTAATATAAAGGAGAGCATCAATAGTGCCCTAGACATGCATGAGAGCCTTGTAGCTCTTTAGATGATCTAGTAGATCAATTACTGATGCGAGATGATTCTAAGACTACCATGATTGTAGAAAAACTAAAATTATTTTTTTTATAATTTCTTAGAATTTTAATTTGTAGGCTAGAAACCTGAAAGCAAGTAAAGAATCAGCATGCAAGTATGTAATGAAAGAAAACATCATACCCGCATATGAACTCATGCCAAAATAATAAAAGAAAGGATCTTAGAGATTGAGAAACTCTCGGTTAGGATAGCGTACCTTCAACAAATCTGAAGTTAAAAGGGGGAAGGATTTTACCAAGCACCGATTCGAAGATCCTGTCGATGAAGGGGTCACACAACACTCGGGATCGTCACTTGGAAGACAAGCCTTTAGTTCCTCGATTCAGGAAGCTATCTGGGATCAGTCCTAGATGAAAAAAGGGCCTCCTACTTGGAGGTGAAACACCATGGGGATCCTGTAAGCATCAGAGATCCGCAAGTAAACAAGTTAGAAAGCAGAAGAAGCGAACTAGGGTTTCAGAAAGAGGGAATTAGGGTTTCAGAAGCTGGTGGTTGAAGGAGGAAGATTGCCACTTGCTGATGGATGGCTTACGAATTCTTCTCCTTAGCATGTTAGGGTTTGGATGAGAGTGCTTTGGGATGGCTAGGGCATGGATGAATTAGGGCTCATAAACAAAACTCACACACCTCAACACAGGAACATATGAACATAACTTAACACAAAATTTCAGCAGGGTTTTGATTCATGAATAAAAGATTATTACAAGAGGGGCAGGGGTCGGGTGTTTATAGATGTTCCCCAAGTCCTTTCCTAGTTAGGATAGGATTACAATGTTGAGTGGGAGAGGGATTACAAGTTTGCTTAAAATTAGGAGAATACAATTTGAGTAAAAATAAAACTAGATTTCCTTGTTTGAATTGAATTTCTCCCTTTCTTGAACTTGGTCAAAGGTACCTTAGGCTTGGTCTCTTGGGCTTGGATGCCTAAAATAGAGTTGGGCTTGGCTTTAGGGCAGCAAGGGGCATTCTCCATTGGTTTGGCGCATGGGCTTATGGGCCCTGGAAGCTAGGGCACTCTGGTATCAGCATATTCCTTGGAATCTTGGTTCTGGGGCTCATGGGCTTAACTCCTGGCTTGGAATCTCTTGGCCTGGGGTGCTGGCATATTCTTAGAATCATGAGGCACCCTGGTCTAGGAATATTCTCTAGCATCTGAAGGGTATCAAGGCATCTAGAAGGCATCTGGAAGGCATCTTGGGCATCTAGATGGAATCTTGGACCCTAGGGAGGCAAACAAGGTCAGTAAGCTGATGTGAAGGCCTCTAGCTCCTGGATGAGGCCTAGTGGAACTCCAAAACTATGTAACCTCTTCTCTTGTACAAAATTGGAATGGTACTGGACTAGTACACAAGTATAGGACTCAATGACTGGACTAGGATTGAGACAAATCAACTAGCCTCAACTTATTACACAACTCAATCTTACTTGATTACAAAATTTGACACATGGCTAAGTAAATCAAATAGAGCCCAGTAATTTGTGTCAGATCCTAGTGCCCCCACCAATTCTTCCGGGGCGGGAGGAACTCTACCCCATCGAGTATGGGTCAATGTGGCTCTCATACTGCTTAAGAAGGTCTGGGTTGAGTCAATGCAGATCCTCACAGGCTATCCACGAGTCCTCAAATTCTGGCCAACCTTTCCATCTGACCAAATATCACTGATATCCTTTGTCTCAGGCACTGATGGCTTGATCATCCAGGATTCGCTCAATCCTTTCCTCACTCATAGGCCAAATTATATGTGGACTCTCTGGGGTGGGTTCACTCTAAAGAAAATGGTGAGGTTCAGAGAGCTTGCTAGGTATCGTTGCTGGCTCCCGGTACTCCATAAGGATTGAAGTATTGAAGGTGGAACTAATACCTAATTTGGGTGACAACTTGAGTACATAGGCATCGAATCCAACTCTCTCTATTATTTTGAACAGTCCAGCTTTGTGAGAATGAAATTTCTTTGCGGTCCTTGAAGGGAACTGCTCAAGCCTAAACCTGATCATCACAAAATCCCCTGCAGTAAACTCTTTAGCTTATTTTTGGGAATTAGGCAAGTTTTATAGGGTGCATTACTTATGTTCATCTTTAGGCTAATTTCTTGATGCAAATGCTATGCAGAGGTTAATGTATATGTAAATAGATGGATTAGGTTTGTAGACTGATTAGGCTCTTGGGACCTAAACCTAACATATTATAGGTTATCAAGGTTTGACTCTAGTTTGGCACGCACATGAAAATTTAACAGGAATCCTTAATAGATTCCAAAGGGTTTTTCAAAAGTATGATGCAAACATGATAGGCTCAATGAATGCACGTAATATGCAAACCTCTACATGATGCAAGTGAATGGTTAAAGAAATATAAGAAGATTCAAGAAAGGGCAAAAAATTTGAGGTAGATTCAGGGTTAGTCTGGTGGGGTAGAAAATAAGGAAAGGGTTCAGGGTTGACTGGAAGAAGTAGGATGTAAGAAAAGGTTTCAGGGATTAGACCTAGACTAATGAGGTCAAGCTTATGGGATTGAGGTGTGTCTACAGGGTTCGCATAATGGAAGAATGGGTTACTAATTTCAGGAAAGAGGTTCTCAATTGAAACTATAGAAGGGAATTCATCTTGAGGGTACTGGGTTATAGAGATCAAGTCCTTAGTAAACTCTTCCAGCTTATGAAATTCAAGACTGGGCTCTACAATTGGGCTTTCTTCTAGTGGCTCCTAAGGTATGATCCTAATAGTAGTATCTAGGTTCTCTTCCTCTAACTAGTCGTCCACTACTGGTGCAATTTTGATGCTGTCAAGGTCAACTAATTTTGGGTTGACTTCTATCAAGGTATGTTTAGGGTTAACTAACTCTGGGTTGGTCTCAGTCTGGGTACCTACTAGGTCAACTAATTCTAAGTCTTCTATGGGTAACTCCTCTTCTTCCTCTTCATATTCATCCACTAATCTCATATCAGCTCCATACACTTCCTCTTCAAGGTCATCCTTGTGAACTAGTGGGGTGGTAAGAGGGGTTTGGCTAAAAAAAATTGACTAGTGGCTGGGGTAGTAAAGGTGGGTCGACTAAGGGTTATGGGTTCATAGATTATGGGTTCATAGGTTATGGGCTCAGATCTATAGGTCAAATGGTCAAACCTATGGGTTGCTTGGGTATTTGAATGGGTCATTTGGTTAATTTGAGTGGTCAACTGGGCAAGCTAGTTTTGGGTTTAGGTATTGGATTGGTTTATTTGGGTGGTTAATTGGGTGGTTAATTGGGTATTGGATTGGTTTATTTGGATGGTTAATTGGGTATTCATTTGGGTCATCTGTTCACTCATGGGTTTTATAAGAGCTTCATGATTGGACTCCATTGCTGAACTGGGTTGAGATCTGGACTATTGTATTTGGTTCCTAAACTAGTGGTCATGCAATCAAACAAGAAATCAAGGTGAAATAATGTAGCCAAGCATGCAAGAGTTAGTACAAGCTAGGGTTTCCTAGACCTATAGCCAAAACTGAGTGGGTCGACTCAACTTACACCCAACTCAACAACTAATCCTTCTTCTAGTTAGGTAGGGGGTGGGAGTGTGGGAGGCCCCCCCTACTTTCACAGGGACACAATTAAGTAACCACAATACTAGTTAGGTCGTGTGACTCTTGACTCCCAGCCTTAAATACCATATTCCATTAATAGTTGGAGAATTGGATGCACTAGTTGGCCCACACAATTCGGACCCGACCTGTAGGTGTCACCTAACCCACTAGGGAAAATTAAGTCTAATTAATTTTAATTAAGGATTAGGTTAGGATGATGGTAGTTGTTTTGGGCCCAGGACAAGTGATGAAATCATGCCCTGATTTGTGATATTGAATTGCCCTTAAGGTTAGTTTAAAAGATGATGCACATTCAATGGCCCTGATGCAAACTAATAACAATCAAAAAATAAAAATATTTTTAGATATTTTATGAGATGGAAAGTTAGGTTTAAGTTGATTAGGTTAGTAAACAAAATTAGGCTTGGATGATGATGCAACTCCTAGGGATTTTGGACTGGTACAGAAATCTCAAGATTTTATTTAGGGTTTTTAAGATGCAGTAATTTTTATATTTTTTTGGTAAAAATAATTAAAAATTATGATAATTATCAAAATAAATAGAGAACATTTCATATAAATTTTAGTGAAAGATAAAACTCCCAAGATGATGAACTAGACCGAATATCAGACACCTACTGCAGATGACAGGATGCATAAAAAACAATAATGAGCATTTTTGTGATTTTGATGAAGATGCAAGCTATCCTAAACTTGCTCTGATACCAAACTGATGTGGGATAATTCTAAGACTACCATGATTGTAAAAAAACTAAAACTGACTTTTTTATATTTTTTTAGAATTTTAATTTGTAGGCTAGAAACCCGAAATCAAGTAAAGACTCAGCAGGCAAGTATGTGATGAAAGAAAACATCATACCCGCATATGAACTCATGCCAAAATAATAAAAAAAAGATCTCAGAGATTCAGAATCCCCCAGTTAGTATAGCATACCTTCAACAAATCAAATGTTAGGAGGGGGAAGGATTTTACCAAGCACCGATTCGAAGATCCTATCGATGAAGGGGTCACACAACATCGGGATCGTCACATGGAAGACAAGCCTTCAGTTCCTCGGTTTGGGCCGCTATCTGGGATCAGTCCTTGAGGAAAAAAGGGCCTTTTCCTTGGAGGGAAAATTCCACGGGGATCCCGCAAGCATCAGAGGTCAGCAAGTAAACAAGTTAGGAAGCAAAAGAAGCAAACTAGGGTTTGGGAAAGAGGGAATTAGTGTTTCTAAAGCTGGCGATTGGAGGGGGATGATGGCCACTTGCTGATGGACGACTTAGGGCTTCTTCTCCTTGGCATGTTAGGATTTGGATGAGAGTGCTTTGGGATGGCTAGGGCTTGGAAGAATTAGGGCTCACAAACATAACTCACACACCTCAACACAATAACACAAGAACACAACTTAACACAAAATTTTAGCAGGGTTTTGATTCATGAATAAAAGATGCTTACAAGAGGGGGAGGGGTGGGGTATTTATAGATGTTCCCCAAGTCCTCTCCAAGTTAGGATAGGATTACAAAGTTGAGTGGGAGAGGGATTACATGTTTACTTAAAATCTGGAGAATACAATTTGTGTGAAAATTAAACTAGATCTCCTTGTTTGAATTGAATTTCTCCCTTCCTTGGACTTGGTCAAAGGCACCTTGGGCTTGGTCTCTTGGGCTTGGATGCCTAAAATTGAGTTAGGCTTGGCTTTAGGGCAGCAAGGGGCATCCTCCAATGGTTTGGTGCATGGGCTTTTGGGCCCTGGAAGCTGGGGTGCCCTGGTATTAGCATATTTCTTGGAATCCTAGTTCTGGGGTTCATGGACTTGACTCTTAGGCTTGGAATCTCTTGGCTTAAGGTGCTGGCATATTCCTGGAATCATGAGGTGCCCTAGTTTGAAAATATTCTCTGGCATCTAAAGGATATCAAGGCATCTAGAAGGCATGTGGAGGTGGTGCGGACACCAGAGGCACCAGAATAAGACAAAAGCTTCTCAACCCTTTATGGATCACTTAATGATATTTAAGTCCATTATAATAAAGCTCATTCTAGCTAAGTTATATTTATTTGAGTCCTGTATTAGTCAGCTCATGTTGAGCTAGTCCAGTCCAATTTTAGTCAGCTCTTATCGAACTAATTTTATTTTTTGAGTCCTGTCCAAGCATACTGAAGACTCAAGACCACATCATATAAGTGAAAACCAAGTCCAACTAGATTGAAGACATGGAAGTTTAGCCAAAGTCCAACCCAGCTTGAAGACATGAAGACCTCACGAGGAGAAATCAGAAACCCTGATTCCTTGCAGATGCCCTCCAGATGCCCATATTCCCTTCCAAATGCAAAAGTATATTCAAAGACCAGGGCATCCATGATTCCAGAGGTCCATCTGCATCCTAGCCCAAAGAAATCAAGCCCAGGCGCCAAGCCCAAGCCCTTAGGAAGCAAGATACCAGGGAATATTCCTACTACCTGGCTACCAAGCCACCCCAGCTTCTAGAGGCCCAAGCCCATGCGCCCAAAACCCTTTGGGCCGGCCCCTTACTGCTCTTAAAAGCCCAATGGTGTGGGCACCAAGATCCGACAGAGGTGCCTTAACCCTCTGTGGATCTCATATTAGGGTTCCACTTCTTTTTGTCTTGTAATAAGGCTTCAAGCCTCAAATTTGTAATTATCTTTTGCTTTGAATTAAGTCTGTACCTTGACCAAGTATGTCAAATTGAGTCCTGTACCAAGTCGAGTCATAAATCGAGTCCAGTAGGAGTCTCTTAGAAGTATGGGTCAAATGCAAGAGTGGGTCTTAAAATTTAGTCTCCCTAGATGCAAGGAAAGAAGCCAAGTAAGCTCAGGGCCCACCTGTGCATCCTACAAGGCACCATGACATCTTGGCATGTGGGCAGCACACTTGGCATGCAAGGATGCCCAATGGGGAGGACCACTTCACTTGGCTCTAGCCTTATTCCTCTCCCCGTATCAAGCTCATTGCCATGCTAGGGTGGTCGGCCAAGGTGGAAGTCAATGGGAGTTGAAGTGGGAAATTCAAATCCCTTGCTTCAAGCCCTCCAATCAAGTCTTCTTCCCAAATTGCTTCAACCTCTTTGGAAGGGAGAGACAAGATCCTTGGGCACCTCCACCTAACACTCCCCATGTCAAGCCTTATACCAAAGAAAGGGTGTGCAACAAACGAAGGAAGAAGAACATAAGCCATGCTACAAGCCCCTCTTTATGTCGTTTTCCAAAACAATGAAGATTCTTTCCAACTTCAAGGCACCATGATCCCTCCTCCTAGCCATGCTTCATGCCATGCCCATTCACGAAAAAGAAGAAGAAATTTTGTATTCTTGCATTTGAATTTCAAAATGGGCCTTGGGTGCCTATTTAAAAGATCCAATCCCTCCATTGTAAAGCTATTGAATGATTGAATGATTGAATGATTGAATGATTGAGTGATTAATGAAAAAGTTTGAATTTTTTCCACTCTCCAACCATTGTCTCTTAGGCTAGGTTTGAGTGGAGTTGCCTTCGTCCCAAGGGACGTTGAGTGGTGTGAGGCCACCTGTCCGTCACCATAGGGCGTCGCGAATCCTTCATCCTCCCGGACGTCGTGTGGTGTGAGGCCACATTCCTTCGTCCTCCAGGATGTCGTGGGGTGCGAGGCCCCAAGTTATCTCCAACTTCGACTTCGAAATCCAGCCGGACACCGGGCTCGAAGCCACTTCCCAACTCCATCTCAGTTCCTTTCCGTGCATCTCCACATTTCACTGATCCTTCTTTTATTTGCCTACAGGTCCTCCCTGGCATCTCGGGCATTGGAGACAGTCAGCTTTGCCATCGCGACGTCCCGACCCAAATCCAGTGCTTCCACGTGTTCGACTGCTTGGACATCCAGGCCGCATCCGTCGAGTTGACCGATCTCTGCACTGGGCGCTTCAGAAGTTTGAGGTTTGCTTTCTCTTTATCTCCTAAGTAGATATTGTATGTCGAGCTAGTCCTACCGGGGTTTCTTAATCCCGGGTCCTATTCTCGTTTTCACTTTTAGGGCTTTGAACTGCTAGCGTAAGCTTACATTACTCTTCTTTCATATTTCTTGCCTTTACTTGTGATCGGGAATCGAAATCCTAAAAAAATATCTAAAACTCATCAAACATAAAAAAAAAAAAAGAAATTCCTTGCATCATAAGCATCCATCCTAGCATCCCTAGCCATAACCCCCTTGTTCCCGCATCATTCTTAGTATTAGAGCAAGGCTAGGACTAGTGCATTTCTTTCATGTTCTGCATTCTGGTCAGTCTGTATATAGTCTGATCATTGGATTGTTTCTCTTTGTACAGACATCCATATTTCATGATTTCTATTTTGTTAAATTGCATTAATTTCAAAGTATTTTTGTCTATTGTCTCATATTTTATCTCAATTTGTAGAGTTTCTACATGCCGAAATACGGCCTGAGATAATCTCAGGTCTGAAATTTCAGCAAGCATCTCATCTTTTGATTCATTCATCCATCTAGCTTGTTTCTTGCATGTTTTAATTCCTGCATTTTGTTTAGCATTCACCCATCTAAAAGACACAAAAGAACAAAAAAAAAAAAAAAATATTAAGTCATTTCATTAGTCATTATTGTGCTTCATTTTACATAACTTATCTTAAGGGCGTCAAATTAACATAGGGTCAGGATTTCATTACCTGTCCCTAGCCCAAAAAACATCACCTGGCATATCGAACCCTAGCCATTAACTAAAATCAATTAGACGTTTAATCTGCTCTAGTGAGCTAGGGACATCGACGAAGTCAGGTCGACCCAAGTGCCGAGCCAAGCTAGATTGCTTGCTATTGTGTGCTTGAGTAACTGGTGTCTAGGCAAGTAGTTCAGGGACTAGAGCCCGAAGGGAAGTGGGTTGGTTCACTTACCTGGCCAATTTCTAATTGGTGTCTAGGAAAGCAAAGAGGAACCTCCATTAACCTTACACTTACCTAGCCAGGTGCCATGTTACTGCTTTCAGGTTCATCTTCTTGACTTTACATTTGGAGAGTTCTCCTAGGTCTAGCAAACCGTAGCATCGCTTTGTTACATGAGCAATAGATCAGGAACCTCTTTTCACCCACCTTCTCCACCCTCTACCGACACCATGGACCAACTACGAGCCGACATTGGAGCCTTAACCCAATCCATGGCCCAATCCATGATCCAGTTGAATAATAGATGTGATCAAATAGAGGCCAGACTAGGACCCATAGAGGAAGCCGCTAGGCTCCATGATCATTTCTAGAGAGCTCCCACCTACGGAAGACCTGAGCCCTTTAGGAACTAGAGCCGTATCCCTGGATCCACCCAAGGTTACAGCTAGGCTTACCCAAGTCGACCAAGCCCGAACCGATCTGACCTCAGTCAACCAAGCCTAGCCAGACCTAGTCCTAGTCTTCCCAGTCTGAATCGACCCCAATACAGTAGAGAGGACAAGGGTGAGTCTATTGAAGTCCAGAGGAGACCCGATCCCCAAGGTAACAGCTATAGGTGGCATAAACCTGAGCATTTTGCTAGTAAGTGCACCACCCCTGCCCTACTTATGGATGAACCGACTGAAACTGAACCCGAACCCATTGTTGAACCTGAGGAAGACTTGAAGGTTGAATCCATTAAAAATCTAAGGAAAGAAACTCCTGAGCCGATTAAAGAGTTGAAAGAAAGCATCTATGAGTCAAGTTTAGTAGAAGATGGGCCCGAGGGTGAAATCATTGAGGAATCCAAGGAAAATGATCCTGAACCCACTACAAAATTTGAAGAGGAAATGACCGAGCCAGGATCACATTTAGTAAATAAACAAAAGGATTCACCAGTCTTTTCCACAGGAGTTTAGGAACCAACCCTTAATGAACCGATCCAAAGAAAACATCCTCAAGAGATGGTTGAAGCTCGGAAAGAAATTGAGGATGAAGTTCCTGATGAGTTACCTGATAAATTTCCACCCCTGGGAGACATCCATCATACTATAGACGTGGTCCTAGGATCCTCCTTAATAGACCTTCCTCACTGTGGGATTGACCCTAGCGAGCCCCAAGATCTACCAGAACAAGTGGACCATATGACACCTATAGAACGATGCCCAGATTTTAAGGCCATCCTGAATAACCCAGGTCTGTTTTATGTTTTCCATAAGCCACCCCAAGACTCTGATTCCTATTTCCTACCCTTCCCTGAACCCTCTCACATTTCTAGAGCCATGGGGTTACTTTTTATTGAGATTACCAGAATGCGTGACCCCTTAGAGCCCATCCCTTTTTCCCTCTACTTCTGGTATACTTTATGGCATTTGCTAGGGATCCTTAATAATTTTTCTTGTGCATACCAGACTAGGGTCAAACCTTGAGAGTCAAAAGTCTGTTAGGTTTAGACCCTAGGAGTCCAATAAATTTTTTTCTCAATAAGATTGCATAGTTGAGTCTGCATTTTGCATCATGTTAGGATTATGCATTAAATACAATTTTTAAAATAATTTGGCTGATTCCTAAAAGCGAGCCAAAGAGTTTGAGATAAGGGATTTTGTAATGATTAGGCTCCGGCCTGAACGATTTCCACCAGGAACCGTTAAAAAGCTTCATGCTCGTGGGGCGGGTCCCTATAAAGTGATTAGAAGAATGGGCCCTGATGCCTATATGCTAGAATTACCTCCGAATTATGGAATTATCTCGACATTCAATATCTTTGACTTAGTCGAGTATAGGGAACCCACAAACATACCCAGTGAGCCGTTTGGGCCGGACCTCCCTTTTAAGAGTGAACCTGAACCTGAGTGTCCACCTCCAAATATACCTGAGCGAGGAGAGCGGATCGAGCATGTCCTGGATGACCAAGCCATCACTACTTGGGGCAAGGGCTATCAACGTTACTTGGTCCGATGGCAAGGCCGACCCGAATCCGATGACTCATGGATCATATGGGAGGACTTGCAGCGCATCGACCCCGACATCCTGGAGAGGTACCAAAGACAAACTAACCCTTAGTCGACAGGGTCGAGTTCCTCCCACCCCGGGAGAATTGGTTTGGGCACCAGGATCCGACAGAGGCTCCTCAACCCTCTATGGATCTTAGATTACGGTTCCACTTCTTTGTGTCTTGTAATAAGGCTTCAAGCCTCAAATTTGTAATTGTCTTTTGCTTTGAATTGACTTTGTACCGTGACTAATTAGGTCAAATTGAGTCCTGTACTAAGTCGAGTCATAAATCGAGTCCAGTATGAGTCTCTTAGAAGTATGGGTCAATTGCAAGAGTGGGTCTTAAAATTTAGTCTCCCTGGATGCAAGTAAGGATAGAAGCCAAGTCAGCTCAGGGCCCACCTATGCATCCTACATGGCGCCATGACATCTTGCCATGTGGGCAGCACACTTGGCATGCAAGGATGCCCAATGGGGAGGACCACTTCACTTGGCTCTAGCCTTTTTCCTCTCCCCCTATCAAGCTCATTGCCATGCAAGGGTGGTCGGCCAAGGAATAAGTCAATGGGAGTTGAAGTGGAGAATTCAAATCCCTTGCTTCAAGCCCTCCAATCAAGTCTTCTTCCAAAATTGCTTCAACCTCTTTGGAAGGGAGAGACAAGATCCTTGGGCACCTCCACCTAACACTCCCCAAGTCAAACCTTATACCAAAGAAAGGGTGTGCAACAAAAAAAGGAAGAACATAAGCCATGCTACAAGCCCCTCTTCATGTCTTTTTCCAAAACAATGAAGATTCTTTCCAACTTCAAGGTGCCATGATCCCTCCTCCTAGCCTTGCTTCATGCCATGCCCATTCAAGAAAAAGAAGAAGAAATTTTGTATTCTTGCATTTGAATTTCAAAATGGGCCTTGGGTGCCTATTTAAAGGACCCAATCCCTCCATTGTAAAGCTATTGAATGATTGAATGATTGAATGATTGAATGATTGAATAATTGAATGATTGAATGATTGAGTGATTAATGAAAAAGTTTGAGTTTTTTCCACTCTCCAACCATTGCCTCTTAGGCTAGGTTTGAGTGGAGTTGCCTTCGTCCCCAAGGATGTCGAGTGGTGTGAGGCCACCTGTTCATCGCCCCAAGGTGTCGCGAATCCTTCATCCTCCAGGACGTCGTGTGGTGTGAGGCCACATTCCTTCGTCCTCCAAGACATCGTGGGGTGCGAGGCCCCAAGTTATCTCCAACTTCGACTTCGGAATCCAGCCGGACATCGGGCTCGAAGCCACTTCCCAACTCCATCTAAGTTCCTTTCCGTGCATCTCCACATTTCGTTGATCCTTCTTTTGTTTGCCTACAGGTCCTCCCTGGCATCTCGAGCATTGGAGACAGTCAGCTATGCCATTGCGACCTCCCAACCCAAAGCCAGTGCTTCCACGGGTTCGACTGCTCGGGCATCCAGGCCGCATCCGCCAAGTTGAGCGATCTCTGCACCGGGCGCTTCAGAAGTTTGAGGTTTGCTTTCTCTTTATCTCCTAAGTAGATATTGTATGTCGAGCTAGTCCTACCAGGGTTTCTTAATCCCGGGGTCCTGTTCTCATTTTCACTTTTAGGGCTTTGAACTGCTAGAATAAGCTTACATTACTCTTCTTTCGTATTTCTTGCCTTTGCTTGTGATCGGGAATCGAAACCCTAAAAAAATATCTAAAACTCATCAAACATAAAAAAAAAAAAAAGAAATTCCTTGCATCATAAGCATCCATCCCAGCATCCCTAGCCCTAACCCACTTGTTCCAGCATCACCCAACATGCCCCCTTAGGTATCCTTGGAGTGTTGACCAAGTCAGTAGAGGAGGAGAGAGTTTTTAGGGATTTTTCTACCTAGGTTTCCTTACTTGCCTAGCTAGGGTTTGACAAGGAAAATGATTCTTATGTAATGTCTAATGTACCCTTACTTGGAATCCAAGACTAAGGGTCTTTTTAAAGGACCCTAGTCTCTTGTATGAAGATTAATTTTGATATATGAATTAAAACTTGAGTTCTCTTCAATTGCTGAATGTTACCCTGTTGTGTGCATAAAGGGGTTTTGAGAGTTTCCTCTTCCCGGTGTTGCAACTATCTTCCATCCGCCAACCATCCTTCTAAGGGCCCTGGCCGCCCTCCTCCAAAACTTTCTTTTCCTTGCTTTTTTCTCTTATTTTCTTATTCCATTGTGAGTTTGCTAACCCCTGACAGGTTATTTGCAGGTCCCCGAGTTCTTACAAATCCAACGACTCCAGCCAAGCCTCAATCGGACCACCGAGCAGAAAGCCAAGTATCCGCTGGTCTTTGGCTCAGTTTTCCTGGCCACATCCATCGAGGAATGAGAGATCCCTTCGTAGATGGATGTAAAGACTACTTTCCTCAATAGAAACCTTGAAGAAGAAGTCTATATGTCATAGCCAAAGGGTTTTTTCTCAAGTGGGAGACCAAATCAGGCATGCAAATTAAAGAAGTCCATTTATGGACTTAAGCAAGCATCGAGTAGTTGGAACATCCATTTTGATGAAACAATCAAAGGATTTGGTTTTGTCAAAAATGTGGATGAACCTTGTGTGTACAAGAAGACATGTGGGAGTGCACTTGTTTTCTTGGTTTTGTATGTGGATGGCATACTGATCATTGGGAATGATATCCTAATGTTGCAGTTGGTTAAAACTTGGCTATCATCAAAGTTTTTCATGAAGGATTTGGGAGAGGCATCCTATATACTAGGTATAAGGATCTATAGAGATAGATACAAAAGGATGCTGGGCTTATCCCAATCTAGGTACATTGACTTGGTGTTGAAGAGATTCAACATAGATGGAAGTAAGAAAGGTTACTTGCCTTTAAGTCAAAGCATACATCTCGCTAAGAAAATATCTCCTAAGACATCAGAAGAAAGAGAGGATGGCTATGATTTCTTATGCTCCGGCTGTAGGATCAATAATGTATGCCATGTTGTGTAGCAGGCCTGATGTCACTTATGCCTTGGGCATAGTGAGCAGGTGATAGATCCAGGGGAGGATCATTAGAAAGCTGTGAAAAATATTCTTAAGTACCTGAAAAGGACTAAAGATATTTTTCTAGTATATGGATGATCTGAGTTAAAACTAGAAGGTTATACAAATTCTAGTTTTCAATCAGATCCAGATGATAGCAAATCTACATCGACGTATGTCTTCACTCTGAATTGTGGAGCAGCGAGTTGGAAAAGTACTGAGCAGCCAATAGTAGCGACTCAGTTACTGAGGCAGAGTACATAGCTACTAGTGAAGCCTTGAAGGAAGCTGTCTGGATGAAGAAATTCATCATGGAATTGGGTGTGGTACCTGATGCACAACAGCCAGTGCCATTATATTGTGATAACATGGGGCTGTTGCATAAGCTAAGGAACCAAGGTCTCATCATAAGTCTAAGAACATTCTAAGACAGTTCCACCTTGATCAAGAGTTCATTGAAAGACAAGATGTTACTATTGAATGAGTAGACACAAAGAACAATATAGCAGACCCATTCAATAAAGCATTGGCCAAGCAGTAGTTAGATCGTCACTCAGATTGTATGGGCATAAAATACAAGGGCGATTGGCTTTAGTGCAAGTTAGATTTTGGTAGAAAAGTTTCCCAAGAACAAATCATTATGAGGGCCTTTTTGTAAACTTCCAGCTCATGTATGATATATTTTTCATATTAATAAAGGCTTTTGATTCATCATATAATGATGTATCAGGTTTTTGTTTATTATGTGAACCCCATGGAGTAGGGCAATGAAATTAGGGTTATGATAAAATAATAATGATGCGGCACGATGATGAGAATGCAATCTAAATGATGAATTGAGAAATGAGAGCAATGAAGGCTATTAACAGGTACTAATTTCAGATCAAAAATATTAAGGTAAAGCTATGGAAGGAGCATGGAAATTTGGAACTTACGCCGCGATGTAGTTATTTAAATCCTAGAGAAGATTAGGGCTAATGATTACGGAATCTAAACCTAGGAAAACTGTCTTCAATAACCCAGACTTTAGAATATTAGAAGGAAATTGTTACCATGATGAGCACTCCTTGTTGGTGTAGATTCGTTGAAGCAATCAAATAAACAAGCCCTGGATGAAAAGATGACTCTTCCATCGAAACAAGTTCTCACCATACTTGATCTGATGGCAATGACCCCCTTCTTGAACTCCAGATCGTAGAAGGAACCCTGCGCAATGAAGGAATTAGGACTAAGCTGATTTGAAGGAATACCAAATCAAAGTAGGAGGAAGGAATTAAGAAAACAAGTGGTCGTTGAGGGAAGATGGGATCCTTGGAGAAGTCGTTGGCTTGGGAGGTAGAAGATCACATGCCAAGATTGAAACACAACCACACTACAAAACACTTGCTTCATAGAAAAACTACTCCTTCTTGTTTCATTATCCAAAAGCTCCCTTTACCATGGGTGTACAAGAGGGCCTTTCAATCAATTTGAAATTTCCCAAATCATGGAGAAATATAAGGGGAGGTTACATGAAATGTGGAGGATTTGGTGGAGGGTTACATGGAATGTGGAGGATTTGGTGGAGGGTTACATGGAATGTGGAGGATTTGAATCCTTGGTTCCCACTTGAAGTTGGCGCCTCTTGGTGATTACTTGACAAGGTGAGTTGGAATGGTGAGGTCCCCACTTTGAAGTTGTTTTGATGCGGCACCACTTGGTGATGACTTGGCAAAGTGAGTTGGCATGGCGAGGTGGTTTCCAATCCAATGATGTGGCAAGGTGAAATGGCATGGTGACATGGCGCATCCTTCTCCATGGCACCCCTTGGAGATGACTTGGCAAAAAGGTGATGTGGCATTGTTTGGTGATGAGTTGGCATAGGTGGTCCATGATGATGTGGTGCTCCAAGTAAAGCTAGTCTGGCCTAATTTCAAGTAGCTCTTGAACTTGACTCAGTATAAAGCCTAATTGACTCTAATTGAACTTTAAAAACCCCAAAAGAAAATAAAACAGGACTCAATAAACATACAGGACTCATACGAGACTTGAGTTCCTAATCTCAATCCATAAAGAACTTGGTATTAGTTGAAGCTTCTTTCTGAACCTGGTGCCCCCACCAATTTTCTCCGGGTGGGAGGAACTCGACCCTGTCGAGTATGGTCCAGCCTGGCTTTGATATTGTTCAAATAAGTCCAGGTCCAGTCGTTGTAGGTCCTCTCCATCGATTCAGGAGTTGTCAGATTTTTGTCTCCCTTGCCAACGGACCAAATATCGATAGCAATCCTTGTTTCTGGTAGTGACAATCTTATTATCCAGGATTTGTTCAGTTTTCTCTCATTTTTGAGGAATGGTTGTTTGTGGATACTCGGATAATGGTTCACTCTCAAAAATATGGTCAGGCCCAAAAGGCTCACTAGGTATCATCATGGGTTCCTTATATTCTATCAAGTCTGAGACATTGAAGGTCGGGTTGGTACCTAGGTCTGAAGGTAATTCCAATATGTAAGCATTAGATCTAATCTTCTTTAGGACTTTAAAGGGGCTTGCACCACGGGTATGTAGTTTCTTGAAAGTCCCAGTTGGGAACATGATCTCTCTCATAGAATTCCTTGACTTTCTTTCTTGAATTAGTCCTATGTTTATAGGATTCATTGCTCAAATTTATTTCATGATTCAAATCCTCGACATGCTATGCATAGGACTCAGCAGACTCAAAAACTTACATAAGCACTTACGAAATGCAGACTGAACTAGGCATCCTTATTGAGAGGAATTTTATTGGACACTCTAGGGCCTAAACCTAATAGATTAATTACTCTCTAGGTTTGAACCTGGTCTGGCATGCACATGAGAATTTACCATGGGTTCCTAGCAAATGCCATAAGGTTTTCCAAAAGTAGGTAACAAAAGGAATAGGCTTTAAAAGCTCATGCATCCTAGTAATCTCATCAAAATGAAACTTAATGGCTCTAAAATTATGATAAGACTCAAGAAAAGGCAGGAAATAGGAATCCGAGACTTGGGGTAATTTAGGAGAATCTTGAAACAGACCTTGGTTACTCATGATGACCTTAAGAGTAGAATTTTGATCTACAGGCGGAATGCTTCTAGGTAGTTGAAGGTCATCAGGAAAGTCTTCTAAAATAATGATTGGGTTCTTCTCAGGTACCTGAAGGAGTTCTTGTGTCGAAGCTAAAGTATTGGGTTCTTCCTGAGGGCATTGTCTTACGGGAACCAAGTCCTCACTAAATTTTGGTTGTTCTGATGTTTCAGGACTAGGCTCAATAATCTTTTCTTTACCAAAGGTTTCCTCAGGTAAGGTACTAAAGTTGTTCTCTTCACAGTCTTTCCCTTCATATTCATCTATTAAACTTATGTTAGTCTCATACATATATTTACTAGGTTCAGATTGGCCTTCTTCCTTCCCTAGCCCTTCAGTTTGAAAATACCCTAAGTCTTGGGTATTAATGAACTCAACTTGTACTTCAGGGTTCTTACTCCTATCATTCATATGAGCTAATGGGATAGTAAGAGTTGGTTGGTCTAAGGGAAATTGTTTAACCAAATTTGGTTCAATTGGGCCATTAGATCATTTAGGCCTTTCAGCATGGTTTCAAGATTCGGGTCCATGGCTACACTGGACTGGGTATGGACTGGTGAATATGAGGCCCCTGATCTAGTTTTCATGCATACAAGTAGACTCAAGCTCGAGCTAAGAATTCCTAGACCTAGAGCACAAATTAGAGGTCTAATTAAGTGAACCAACTAGCTAGTAGTACTTATGGGACTTAGCCAGGTAGGTGGAGGGGAGTGAAGGTCCCTGATTGCCAACCTTAGACACCAATCTGAGATTGGCCAGGTAGGCGGACCAAATCACAAGCCCTGATGCACCAATCCTAGACACCAAGCCAGTAATCACACACCAATTAGCTGACACATTTAACTTGACCCTAACCTGAATCCAACTTGTTGGTGTCCCTAGCCCACTAGGGAAATTATCGTTCTACTCAATTTTAATTAACGAGCTGGGATAGATATGCTGGTTGGTGATTTTTGGGCTAGGGACAGGTGATGAAACCCTGACCCTATGTCAAATTGATGCCCTTAATTTGATTTCTCATGAGATGAATGAAATGCAAAGGTGCTGCAGAAGTGTGTTGCAGTTTGAAAGTGGTGCAGAAAATATGATGAAAAAAATGTCCAAAAATTCTGAAAAATTCACAGAGGATTTCTAACTTATATGTTTCAATGCAGATGAATGGAATTTTAAAACTAAAATCTGTACTACTCTAAACAGATCCTACAAATGAAGATAAATAAAAAGGACAGAACAGAACCCTAATGATAGTGTCGGACTGCAGAAATTTTCATTTTTTTTATAATTTTTTTCTGATGATTAAATTTAATATGGTGATAACTGACTTAAAAAGGAACAAGAAAAAAAATATTTCAACAAAAAATTAGTGACGTGCCTTTGGAGCTGCAGACGGATTACAGTAAATAGATGCAAATTTTCAGAAAACAGAACCTAATCAAACAAGTGCAATGGCTTACCAAAACATCAATCTAAAAAATTCACATCTGGCCAGGGGCTCATTATTCCCATGGGTCGTGACAGTGTACTAGAGTACACCCACTCAGGAGGCGTGAATTTTAGATCTTGCTTGGATTTAAAGAGAACTATTCTACCCTAATGCAACCATGCTCTGATACCAATTTGATGCGGCACGATGATGAGAATGAAATCTAAATGATGAATTAAGAAATGAGAGCAATGAAGCCTATTAACAGGTACTAATTTCAGATCAAAAGTATTAAGATAAAGCTATGGAAGGAGCACAGAAATTTGGAACTTACGCCGCGATGTAGTTATTTAAATCCTAGAGAAGATTAGGGCTAATGATTATGGAATCTAAACCTAGGATAACAGTCTTCAATAACCCAGACTTTAGAATATTAGAAGGGAATTGTTACCATGATGAGCACTCCTTGTTGGTGTAGATTCGTTGAAGCAATCAAATAAACAAGTCCTGGATGAAAAGATGACTCTTCCATCGAAACAAGTTCTCACCATACTTGATCTGATGGCAATGACCCCCTTCTTGAACTCCGGGTCGTAGAAGGAACCCTGCACAATGAAGGAATTAGGACTAAGCTGATTTGAAGGAATTCCAAATCAAAGTAGGAGGAAGGAATTAAGAAAACAAGTGGTCGTTGAAGGAAGATGGGATCCTTGGAGAAGTCGTTGGCTTGGGAGGTAGAAGATCACACGCCAAGATTGAAACACAACCACACTACAAAACACTTGCTTCATAGAAAAACTACTCCTTCTTGTTTCATTATCCAAAAGCTCCCTTTACCATGGGTGTACAAGAGGCTTTATTGGCCTTTCAATCAATTTGAAATTCCCCATATCATGGAGAAATATTAGGGGGGGTTACATGAAATGTGGAGGATTTGGTGGAGGGTTACATGGAATGTGGAGGATTTGGTGGAGGGTTACATGGAATGTGGAGGATTTGAATCCTTGGTTCCCACTTGAAGTTGGCGCCTCTTGGTGATTACTTGACAAGGTGAGTTGGCATGGTGAGGTCCCCACTTTGAAGTTGTTTTGATGTGGCACCACTTGGTGATGACTTGGCAAAGTGAGTTGGCATGGCGAGGTGGTTTCCAAATCCAATGATGTGGCAAGGTGAAATGGCATGGTGACATGGCGCATCCTTCTCCATGGCACCCCTTGGAGATGACTTGGCAAAAAGGTGATGTGGCATTGTTTGGTGATGAGTTGGCATAGGTGGTCCATGATGATGTGGCGCTCCAAGTAAAGCTAGTCTGGCCTAATTTCAAGTAGCTCTTAAACTTGACTCGGTATAAAGCCTAATTGACTCTAATTGAACTTTAAAAACCCCAAAAGAAAATAAAACAGGACTCAATAAACATACAGGACTCATACGAGACTTGAGTTTCTAATCTCAATCCTTAAAGAACTTGGTATTAGTTGAAGCTTCTTTCTGAACCTGGTGCCCCCACCAAATAATGAGACCTAATTTCTATAAACCGTAATCTAGAATGTTCTTAGTTGTTGGACCATCGATTCTGGGATAGATGAATCAGGAAAGACTAGCTTATCCTATATATGCTCAGTTGATGAGGGTGGTTGATCTCACAACCACTTACGTAGAGACACTAATATAAGGATAAGGGTGCTCATTAGAGTATGAGTACACTGAACTGATCCTTACCAGGACTATCTTATAGAAGTCTACTGCTTGTTGAAATATAGGTTGCAGAGTAGAAGTTGTGCATATGATCTTTAGACCTGAGGTCACTATGGTTCTTTGTGCACACTAAGCCATACTTTGGTTCATACTCATTCATGGCATTGTGATATATACAAGGTGTTCTGGGTATGGTGGAAGGTGTACGAAGGATGTGAGTAGACCAACAAGGAATCAATCATTCCTAGTAAGAGGAATTGTTATCTTACTTAATCTCTTCGATGAGTAACTCAAGAAGCCTTTGATCAAAGCAGGATGAGATTATGATTGGTTTCTAATCAATCATTAACTGAGTCCTCATGATCGATCTAAGATTCGAGATGACTAAGTGTTAGGGTTTGACATATATCCATACCTATCACTTAGTCGAGATAATGGAAGATCGAAAGATTGAATTACACGGTAACTTACTACTGAAGGGTACATTGGTAATTTCCATCAAATTCCATATTTTCTGGGTAGGCATGACACATTGCTAGATGTCAATCATATCTTGTAGGTATTCATGAACCAATTGGATTGGTTTCATGGGTCAATTCGATGGATGATTCGGATTGGACAATTAGGTGAGCCAATTTGACCTTATTAGGTCAATCAGGTTCGATTGGTTCGAATTGGCTCAAACCTAAACCTACTGTAGCTAGATGTGGAACCCAATGGGTCACACAATACAGTGTTGGACAAGGAAGTCATTAATGATTTAATTAGGGTCATGGCATCCTAATTGGTTAGCCAGATTGCATACTAGCATGTGCAGGCAAACTCAATTCCTAACCCAATTGGATTGGGTCCGGTTGCTTGCTAATTGGGCTAACCTAATTAAGGAAAACCTTAATTAGGCTGAGTCCTAAGTGGGGATAATTAAATTAGAGCTTTATCTGATTTTATCTTGACTTTTTGACCGATTTATGGAAGAGTCCCTGGGGCCGGGGACTCTTTGCACCTTTTAGCGTGCGCGGGAAAGAAGCAGGGGTGCAGAAGGACAAGAGTCCTTCTGCAGATGGAACTTTGGAGTGTTTCTCATTTGAGATGCCTTCTCATCTTATCCACATGCCTTTTGGATTTAAATGACCGGTCAAAAAAATAAGAGGGCGGCGTGAAATGGGAAAAAGAGTCACGCTAATGAAGAGTCATGTCTCTTCATCTGTGCACAGTTCTGAGGCAGAGTCCATCTGCTCTTAGGACTCTGCTCTTCCCACAGCTTTTTAAATTTTAAATGACACCTCCTTCCATTCTTCTTAATGGTAGAGGCCACATGGCACATAGAGATTTAATATGGAAAGGGAAAAAAACATAGATAAGACTATTCAATCCTTAAGAATCTTATCATATATGAAATAACATATCTGATAAGTGATGTGTAGATGGTTTTAATGACTCTTGAAATATTATTTAAAGGGGATATAGTGAAATGAAAAAGGGGGTTTTCGGTCATCAGAAAATAGGAATCACATTTTCCTGATAGTCTGTTAGTCTGAGTGTTCTTCTACTTCTCCCTCCCTCCTTACTTTAGGACAAGACTTGTCTTGTTAGGACAAAGTCTTTTCTACTAAGACAAGGCTTAGTTTTAGGATATAAGCCTAAGGGGTCCTAGAGGAATGTTTTCCTAAAACCAAGAGTGGTTTAGGACTATGTCCGGAGAGCCTTATAGTAGGACAGGGTGTCCTACAGTGGTCAAAGGTCCAAAGGCCATAAGAGTTTTTTTGAAGCAAGTAACCTCGGCAGGGATTCTTCGTTGGTACCATTCTCGTATGGATCACCGTTGGAGGGCTTACACTTATGAGCCTCGTGGAAAGGATTGGATTTCAGTGATCCCGGTATATTTTTCTAGCTCCATTTATGTTTTATTATTTGGTATTGCATAAGGGGTTCCTGGGAATTAGGATTTTCTAGCCAATTAGGGTTTCATGCTTTGAATTTTGTTTTGAAATTCACTTTCCTCATGCTGCATGATTCCCAGCACCCTGGGAGAATTCCTATCAGTGGTATCAAAGCCATCCTTGTGGCATACCAATTATGAACCATTTTGGAGTTTTATGAAATTCCATTATCGAGCTGACCCGAATCCTGTCGAGTCGACCCAACCAAATTCATATGCATGATTTCTGGTTTCTTTATAAAATGATATGATAATGCAATTGTATGAAATTTTACATATTAGGGTAATATGTTTAATTTCATTTTTTATGAAATGCATGATATAATGTCAAGATGAAATTATGCATGTTGATTGAGCCAAGTAACTGCTTTGGATTGGGTTAGTCACCATGATCGTCTGGTCATAGGAGTTAAATAGGGTTTAAAGGCCCTCTCCTCCCATTCAATGGGTCTTCTATGGCATGTAGGGGTGCCGCTGTGGCCATACCCATGAACAAGTGAGGTGAAAGGTATTTTTATGTATCTATCATGGCTTGATTTGCATATTAGCTATAATATGCTTGTATAAGATAACATATTATGTTATGATGATATGTTACATGTTTATATATGTTTTAAACATAGTAATCATGATAATTTAGAATGTGTTTTGAGATCGTCAAAAGCCCTCATCAATATTATATTTAGTCATAGCAAAAACTTTGTCATGATGCAAAACCAATTAGGGTTTGATTAGCCAATTGGTGTCTAGGCAAGTGGTTATGGAAAGATAAAGAGAATGAGGTTTTTAATTGGTTCCATTGTCTGACCTGGCCAATTTAATTGGTGTCTAAGGAAAGCAACGGGGGGACCCCCTCACCCCTCCCACGCACCAAGCCAATTTGGTCACTTCTAAATCCTATTTTGGTAATGTTGATTGGTTAAGTAAGCTATAATATGCCTTCCTTCATGCTAAGCTAGATCATGTCAAGACTATAGTATGTTTGTTGTGTGACATAAGGCCTACTATAGGATTTGATATGAAATTTGTCTTGGTGCACTTAGTGCTTTATGGCATGAATGGAGTTGTTGCTTTGTTGTGTGACACAAGGGCAACAATGTTCAATCATGGCTGTATAGAAATGAAGGGTTTGACAAAACTAAGACATTACAATTTGTTATGTGACACAAGGCTATAAGTGTCTTAGAGGCAAAGATAATTGTTGAAAATTGCACAGGTTGCAGTTGGAAAGGTTGTCCTACCTTTGAACCCATTAGTGTTTGTTGTGTGACACAAGGCACTAATAAGGGATCAAGATATCAACCACACTAAAGAAACCAGGAAGGTTTCTCACTTACCATAGTTGAGGGTTATGGTATTCGAAGAAAATAGTGGGAGACATAATAAGATATAAAGTCCTTATATAGTTATGAATGTCATCAGTAAGTGGTCTGCTAATATTGTTCTTTAATTAAATGTAGGACATTTATTTTAATGGCTTCAAACTTATCATTGAGGGGCATCTTGGATGCTAACATGTTAACCGATCGAAATTATATGGATTGGTTGAGGAACCTGAGGATTATTTTAACTCAGGAGAAGCTTTCATATATACTTGATTCTCCAGATCCAGTGGTGATTAGAGAGGAGGCATCAGAGGAGGAAATTGCCACACAAAATGTGGAAAAATGACAGTACAACTGTTAGGTGCATCATGTTGGCCTTGATGAGCAACGAGCTCCAAATGCAACATGAAGATATGGAACCTCAGTCCATATTGCTCAATCTAAAGGAGCTTTATGGAGAGCAAAGTAGGGCTGCTCGATACGAAATATCAAAGTAGTTGTTCCAAGCATGGATGAGTGAGGGTTCACCTGTGCAGACCTATGATGCTGAAAATGATTGACTTGATCACTCGATTGGGTCAATTAGGGTTTGTCATAGACGGTGAACTCAATCAGGACTTGATCCTGCAGTCATTCACAGATTCCTTCTCTTAGTTTGTTCTTAACTACCATATAAACAACCTGAATACTTCATTACCAGAGCTACTTGACATGCTTAAGATAGTTGAGAGCCACTCTAAAGGAGATAAGGCTCAGGTGCTTCTTGTTGATAGAAAGAAGCAAGTAATGAAAAAGAGTATTAAGAGAAAATTCAACCCTAAGAAGAGCATCTAGAAGAAGAACAAGAAAGTTAAGAAGGCTGATGTAGCCTATTTCCATTGCGGCAAGATTGGACATTGGAAGAAGAACTGCAAGGTTTACCTTGCAAATGTAAAGCAAGATGCAAGTAGTGCATCTAAAGGTTTGTACATGATATAAACTAATTTATCATTGAGTGCTTCCATTTCTAATTCATGGGTATTGGATACTGCATGTGGATCTCACATATGCAATTCATTACAAGGACTCTATAGAATTAGAAGCATGAAGAGGGGTGACTTCAATCTACAAGGGGCTAATGGTGAAGCCACACATGTTGAAGCTGTGGATACCTATGTTCTATTGTTACCTTCAGGTAATGTGATAAAGCTAGAAGAATGCTTCTATGTACCAGATATTGTTGGAAACATTATTTCCATACCCTTGTTATTACAACAAAGATATGAAATAAATGTAAAGAGCAGTGGCTACTCTATTTTTCAAAATAATAAAGTATTTGGACATGGATATTTTATAAATGGTCTTCTAACTTTGCAACTCAATGATAAAATTTTTCTTATTGATGATAAGAAGAGGAAAAGAGATAATGACAAAGTCACATATCTCAAGCACTACCAATTAGGTCATATCAGTGAGTAAAGGATAAACAAGTTAGTCAAAGATAATTATTTTGACTCTAATAATTTTCAATCATTAGGAACTTGTGAATCTTGTCTCAAAGGAAAAATGACCAAGTCTCCATTCACTAGACATGGAGAGAGGGCAACTGAATTGTTTGGTCTAATCATACTGATGTATGTGGACCTATGTCAACTCAGGCCAAAGGAGGATATTCTTATTTTATCAATTTTATTGATGATTTATCAAGGTTCAGTCATGTGTATCTTTTAAAACATAAGTCCAAAGCCTTTGATAAGTTTAAAGAATATCAAAGTATAGTTGAAAAACAAACTAGATTTAGTATTAAAGCTCTTCGGTTTGATCGAGGAGGTGAATACTTATCTGGTGAGTTTCTGAACCATCTCAAGAACAAAGGAATTATATCTAAATGGACCCCTCCTTATACATCCTAGTTAAATAGAGTGGCAGAAAGGAGAAATCGCACCTTGTTAGACATGGTGAGGTCCATGATGAGCTTCACAGATCTTCATACTTTTTTCTGGGGACATGCCCTAAATACTGCTGCATACATATTAAATAGGGTTCCATCTAAATCAATGAATAGCATTCCATATAAATTATGAAATGACAAAAGACCAAATCTTATGTATTTGAAGATTTGGGGTTGCTATGCTTATGTCAATAATACCTTTGGATATAAGCTAAGTGCAAGGGCTGATAAATGTAGGTTTGTTGGTTATTCAAAAAAGGGTGTTGGATACTTCTTTTATAATGTTGTTGAGCAAAAGATAATTGTCAGTAGGCATGTTACATGAAGGAAACCTGGTGCGCTGGATGCCTATTGTAGACATGCTATACTAGGGAGCAGGTATTGCATAATTAAACTTTTTTAATTATCATACAGAAAAACCTACTATGCATAGGATCTAACATATCATGATGCATGTTACAATGTATACATGCATGTATAGGCAATTGCAATAATAATAAATCATATGATAACAACTAGATCTTGGCATGCATGATACCCAAAATAAAATATACCTGATCGAAGCCAACTCCCTCAGTCTTCATATTAGATCAGCAGCGACCGGTTGAACTCTTTCAACAGCAAAATAAGATCTGCAATAGCAAAAATAAATAGGTCGATGCAACCTCTCAAGGTGTCCAAGCATCCACCCTCTAGAGTATCCATGCACAGGGCTCTCACTGATCCGACTCCCAGATGGATGCTAGTCCACCATGAATCAATAAATCGGTCATGGACAGATAAAGCAGAGAATGTAAACAAGTCTTTACTGATGGTCTTCTCCAAGACCACCCCAAACCCCACTAAGAGCACATAGGAAACATAAAAATAGGGAAGGTCATGGACAGTTTTCTCCAAATTTCTGCTCCCAAAAATTTATCCCAAAAGAGAAACTCTCTACTCCTCTCTCACATGCCCAGTTGCAGCCTCTCCTTTCTTCCCTTATTTCTCTCTCCTCTCTGCCTGTTGCAAATGCTTTGTTCACTTCTTCTCTCGATGCTCTGTTCTCTCTATCTCATGCCCTATTGCTTCACTATTGCTTCTCTATTTCACCTCCAAGCCTTCAACCAACAGGATGTATATATAAGCGGAGAAATAAACTCATGAAGGTAAGGGAAAATGGTGGAAGAGCAGTTCAGATAAAACATCGGAGAGGAAACCCAGATAAATCCAAACTTTGTTGGATCTGTTTAAACAAAATGGAATCGAAGAGGAAGAGAATAACACGGGCAGAACACGGTGAAACCCAAGCGACTGAGAGGAAGAGGGAATGCCTAGTGGGAGAAGACCTTCATGAGAACCACTCCATGTAAGGGTTTTGGTGACCAGTGCGGAAGCGTGGATTTCAAAAATTTATTATGAAACCACTACCAAACCCTTAACCCAAGACTTCCTTACTAGGAATTAAAACATACAAACATGCATATATAATATAAACTACAGTTTAGGCACCAACCTGAAACGCTAGTATCCAATCCGATGAAGAAAATCCTGATTCAGACTTCTTCTCTACCAGATGCCCAAACATTCACCCTCCAACGGTGATCCACATGAAACTCGGACCAAGGAAGAACTCCTTTTTCAAGTTGCTTGGAGAAGTGGAACCCTTTCGGTAGCCTTTGGTCTATTGACCACTGTAGGACACGCTGTCCTACTGTAGGGGACTAAAGACAATCTCCTAAACCACTCTTGGTTTTAGGACAACCCTCCTCTAGGACCCCTTAGGCTAATGTCCTAAAACAATGCCTTGTCCTCGTAGAAAAGACCTTGTCTTAACAAGACAAGTCTTGTCTTAAAGAAAGAATGAGGGAGATAGAGACACTCAGAATAGTGCTTCGGTGGAATTCTTATATCAGACTCATTTCACTACCCCCTATTTATAAATATAAGAGGGGTTTGTGATATGTCCTTCCATCAACTTATCATATATGATTTTTCAAGAACAAAGAGAAGTTATCTGGCTTGAAAAATCATATCTAATATGCCCATTCATGCACTGAAGGCCTTATTCACATCACTTCTTTTATCTGGATTAATTCTCACTTGCCACATGTCAATTACCGGTTCCTAGGAAGCCAAGAGGCTCCTCTTCAATCTCCAAACATCGAAGATTATGAAGAGTCCTGATAGCAGAAGGACTCTCCATCAGAACCCCGTGCCACATGAAGAGTTGCGACTCTTCATGCACCACGCACCATCCTTCTTCCACGCAAACTTCAAAAAATGTTAACCAGTAAAAATATAAGCAATATGGGTGTCATTTGTAAGAGCATAAAATTTTCTTTCTGACCATATAAATTATATTCAAATCAGAGATCTATAGCTCATTCTGTGCCCTTTTGAAGTTAGGGTATCATTTAGGTACCAAGAGTCCCATGCCATTGGGACTCTTCATGTATGGCACCTAAAATGCACTTAAATCCAAATAAAAATCATATTTAGCTCTGATTAGGCTAGCCTCACTTAGGACTCAACCTAATTTAGGTTTTCCATAATTAGGTTAGCCCAATTAGCAAGCAACCGGACCCAATCCAATTGGGTTAGGAATTTGGTAAGCCTACATATGCTAGTATGTAATCTGGCTAACCAATTAGGATCCTATGACCCTAATTAATTCATGAATGACTTCCTTGGCCAAGTCTCTATTGTGTGTGACCCATTGGTTTCCACATCTAGCCATCAGTAGGTTTAGGTTTGAGCCGATTCGATCTGATTGAACCCGATTGACCTAATTAGGTCTAATTGGCTCACCTAATTTTCCAATTCTAATCACACATCGAATTGACTCATGAAACCAAATCACTTGGTTCATGAAGACCTACAAGACAAGATTGATGTCTAGCAACATGTCATGCCTACCCGGAAGATGAGGAATTTTGGTGGATTTACCAAAATACCCTTCAGTTGTGAGTTACCGGGCAATTCAGTACTTCGAGCTACTTGCACCCTGAGTATGACTATGGATATGCATACTTATCAAATCCAAATTCATATTCATTCTTTGCTCAATCTAATAATGATGATTAATTAATGAACCATTAGAAACTATTTCTAATGTTCATACTTTGATCAAAGATTTCCCGAATCTTCATTTGATTGAAATCATCTGGCTGCGCTTCCCTCTTACTAGGGTTGATCGATTCCTTTCTGAGCTACTCACAACATCCATATATAATCCACCATACCCAGTATCACCCCATGCATTACTCAGTGTCATGATTGAGTGTGAACCAAAGTATGGATTCATGCATACAAGGTACCATGGCAGTCTCGGGTCAAAGGACCACATGCATGACTCCCACTATGAGAATTATCAACTGACAAACAGATAAGGTTCCATTAGATGTTCTCAAGCTAGATCCATTTAGTGAACTCATTCTCTAATGAGCACCCACATCTTATTATTAGTGTCAAACACAAGTGACTGTGAGATCAGTCATCCTCTTCACCAAGCATACATAGGATGTGCTGGTCTTACCGGAATCATTGATCCCCTACTCAATATCTCATCGACCAGGAATATTCTAGATTTGGGTTTTAAGGCTTTAGGTCTCACTGGTATGATCTCATCATAACCCCAGAGTCATAGCCCTAATCTATGGGGTTCATCATATCTTAATAAAATTAATAAGACAGCGTATGATGAAAATAAAATGCCTTTATTAATTGATAATGTCAATATACTGGTTTGGGATACAAAAGAAAATCACATCGAAATACAACATTTCGATTGGCCTTTAGGGCATAATCCTTTCAATCTCCCACTTGCACTAAAGACAATTGCTTTTAAATTTTAACCCCATACAATCGAGGTGGTGATCAAACTCTCGCTATGGTAGAGCCTTAGTGAATGAGTTTGCTATGTTGTTCTTCATTTCTACTCTTTTAATGCAGACTTCTTGTCTTTCAACAATCTCTCGAATGAGATGGAAGCTACTTAGAATGTGCTTTGATGAGCTCTAGGTTCCTTAGCTTGAGCAATGGCTCCAGTATTATCACAGTAAAGTGGTTCTGGACCTTCAATCCCTGCAATAACGCCCAACTCTGAGATGAACTTCTTCATCCAGATAGCTTCCTTGGCAGCTTCACTAATAGCAATGTATTCTGCCTCAGTTATTGAGTCAGCTATAGTCTGCTATTTAGAACTCTTCCAGCTTATAGCTCCTCCATCTAGGGTAAAAACATACCCTGAAATAGATTTGCTATCATCTGGATCCGATTGAAAACTAGAATCTAAATAAGCTTCTAGTTTAAGATCAGATCCTCCGTATATCAGAAAAATATCCTTAGTCCTTCTCAAGTACTTAAGAATATTTTTCACAGCCTTCCAGTGATCCTCTTCTGGATCAGCCTTAAATCTGCTGGCTATACCTAAGGCATATGCCACATCAGGCCTGGTACATAACATAGCATACATTATAGATCATACAGCCGAAGCATAAGGTATAGAACTCATTCTATTTCTTTCTTCAGGTGTCTTAGGAGACATCTTCTTAGAAAGATGTATGCCATGACCAATGGGCAAGTAACCTCTTTTACTTCCCTCCATGCTAAATCTATTTAGCACTTGGTCAATGTACTTAGACTGGGATAAGCCTAACATCCTCCTAGATCAATCTCTATAGATCTTGATACCCAGTATATAGGATGCTTCTCCCAAGTCTTTCATGGAAAACTGTTTAGATAACCATACCTTGACTGATTGTAACATTGGGATATCATTCCCAATGAGGAGTATGTCATCCACATACAGAACCAAGAAAACTATGGCACTCCCACTAGTCTTCTTGTACACATAAGGTTCATCCTCATTTTTGATAAAGTCAAACTCTTTGACTATCTTATCAAATCGGATGTTCCAACTCTTGGATGCTTGCTTTAATCCATAAATGGATTTCTTCGGCCTACATACCTGATTAGGTTTAGTCTCCAAGACAAAACCTTCTGGCTGTGACATATAGACCTCTTCCTCAAAGAAACCATTAAGGAATGCGGTTTTCACATCCATCTACCAGATTTCATAATCATGATATGCTGCTATAGCAAGCATGATCCAAATAGATTTAAGCATGGCAACAGGAGAAAATGTTTCATCATAATCTATTTCCTATTTTTGTCTGAAACCCTTAGCTACTAATATGGCTTTATAAGTTTCGACTTGGCCATCTGCCCTAATCTTTTTCTTATAGACCTATTTACATCCAATAGGGTTAACACCCTCTGGTGCATCAACCAAAGTCCACACTTGGTTGACATACATGGAGTCCATTTCGGATATCATGGCGTCCAGCCATCTGTCTGAGTCCCTACTCATGACAGCATCTATATAGGTTAGAGGCTCATCATTTTCAATGATCCGGGCTTCATTATTTTCAATAATGAACCCATACCTCTCAGGTGCATGACGTACCTTATCAGACCTACGGATAGGAGTGGTGTGTTCTGGTTCTATACTAACTATGTTATCATTTGGTGGAGATGCATCTATTTGTTGAACTTCTTCAAGTTCAATATTTCTCCCACTGCCCTTTTGTAGGATGAGCTCTTTCTCCAGAAAAGTGGCGTGGCTACAGACAAAATATTTTGTTCAGTAGGGTTGTAGAATAGATATCCTATATTATCTTTAGGATATCCTACAAATAGACACTTATCTGCTCTAACATCCAGCTTATGTCCAAAATTTCTTTTGACATAGGCTGGACATCCCCATATCTTAAGATACTTAAGATTGGATTTCTTACCCCTCCATATCTCATATGGAGTGCTAGAGACAGATTTAGATGGTACTCTATTTAAGATATTAGCCGCGGTTTCCAAGGCATATCCCCAGAAGGAAACAGGTAACTCTATGAAGCACATCATGGACTGTACCATATCTAATAAGGTATGATTCCTCCTTTCAGCAACACCATTTAATTATGGTGTGTAAGGAGGGGTCCATTCAGAGATAATCCCCTTTTCCTTAAGGTGATCGAGAAACTCTGTGGATAAGTATTCACCTTCTCGATCTGATCAAAGGATTTTAATACTTTTCCCCGTTTATTTCTCTATCATACTTTGATACTTTAAAAATTTATCAAAGGCTTCGGACTTATGTTTCATAAGATACACAAATCTGTACCTTGAAAAATCATCAGCAAACATGATGAAATAAGAGTATCCACCCTTGGCTTGAGTTGTCAAAGGCCCACATACATCTGTATGTATGAGTCCTAATAACTCAGTTATCCTTTCTCTATGTCCACTAAATGGAGTCTTGGCCATTTTACCCATGAGATATGATTCACAAGTTCTTAATGATTCATAATCATAAGGATTAAGGAAATTTTCCTTGTATAACTTGCTAATCCTAGTCTCACTAATATGTCCAAGCCGATAGTGCCAGAGTAAAATATTGTTTGCATCATCTCTCTTTCGTTTATTACTTACATGAAGTATATTGTCATTAGTGGATAGATTTAAAAGACCATTGCAAAATACGCCACAACATATAATTTCACTAGAAAAGCTGATTGAGCAACCATTGCTCATCAAATTCATAGTATAACCTTGCTTAAGTAACAAGGGTACAGATATGATATTTCCAATGACCTTAGGCATATAGTAACAATCTCTCAGCTCTAAAATCTTCCACGAAGGTAACTTCAAGATATAAGTCCCTACGGCCTCTGCTTGGATGGACTCTCCTCAAGCACCATAGAGCTCGAAGTCTCCTTCCTTCAATACTCTAAGCCTCTGCAGCCCCTGCAATGATTTGCAGATATTATGACCATAGGAGGTATCCAATACCCAAGTATTTGAAATGGAAGAATCCAATGACAAAATAGTATGAACTTCTTTCATATCTTTTGGTGCATCCGATGCACCAGGCTTCACACCTGCAAGGTAAGCCTTGCAGTTCCTCTTCCAATGACCCAGCTTATCTTAGTGAAAGCAGGTCATCTGTTCGGAGGCCTTCTTTCCTTTCTTCTTCTTGATGCCCCTTTTTGTGTTCAATCACCTCTTGGAACCCTTTCTGCCTGACTTCTTCTTATTGATCCCATCCACAAGAAGAAGTGGAGTCTTATTTTTCTTTAAATGGCTCTCTGCTATTTTTAATATGTTTAACAGCTCAAGCAAGGAAGTGTTAAGTTTGTTCAATGATAATTAAGAACAAACTGTGAAAATAACTCCGGGAGTGACTGCAGGATCAAATCTTGATTCAACTCCCCATTCATAATAAAATTCAATTGACCTAATCGAGTGATCAGGTCAATTACCATTAGTACGTGGTCTTGTACAGATGTACCTTCTATCATTCTCGCACGGAACAACTACTTAGATATCTCATATATAGCAGTTCGACCATGTTCTCCATATAGCTCTTTTAGATTAAGCAATATGGAGTTAGTGTCCATGCTATCTGGTTGCCTCTGCAACTCATTGGTCATAGAGGCAAGCATGATACATTTGATAGTGAGTGAGTCATTTTGCCACATCTTGTATGTCAACTTTTCCTCTTGCAAGGCATCTTCCCCTAAAGGTTCCAAGGTAGGGGTATCAAGAATGTATGAAAGTTTTTCCTCGCTGAGTACTATCTTTAGGTTTCTCAACCAGTCAACATAGTTCGGTCCAGTCAATTTATCGGCATTGAGTACACTACAGAGTGAGAGGAAGAGGCCATTTAATCTACATTAACATAAGCAAACAACCAATGTTGACAAAACATAATTAAATTAGGACTTTAACTTAATTATGTCTCCCACTATTTTATCAAGCATCATAACCCTCTATATGATGATTGAGAAACCCTAATTGGTTTTTTTAGTGGGGTTGAGATCCTAATTCCTTATAAAAGACCTTATGTGTACACAACAAATCTTTTATAAGTTCAAAGGTAGGAAAACTCTTTCCAATTTTATCTCATACAATTTTCAACAAAACCTGACCTCTAAAATATTAATAGTCTTGTGTGTGCATAACAAACTATAATATTTTTAGTTAAGTAAGACCCTTCATTCCTTTATAGTCATGACTGTAATAATAAAACCCTTGTGTGTTCACAACAAAGTATTATATTAAATCATGCCATAAGCATCAAATGCACCAGGCCAAAATTGTGTTAGTTACCATAACAGGCCTTGTGCGTACACAACAAACCTAATACGGATCATAACATAATAATGACCTAGAATGAAGGAAGGCCTAATGTAGTGAATATTACACTAAGCATATCAATCAAGAATTAAGTTAATCATATCGGCCAGGTAAGTGGGAGAGTAGAGGGAGTCCCCCCGTTGCTTTCCTAGACACCAATAAAAATTAGTCAGGTCAGTCAACAGAACCAATTAAAAACCACATCCTCTTTATCGATCATGAACCACTTTTCCTAGACACTGAATGATCAACTAATTATCTTGAATATTTTGCTTTTGGTATATGACACTACAACTTAATATAATTTTAATAGAGGGCAATTCAAACAGAAGCACATTCTAATATTACCATTCATCAACCATGCATCATATATCATTTTATAATGTGCCAAGTATGTCATCATACTAGGACAACCATCTACCACATAATGGATCCACCATTATGCCAGGGCAACCTTATTTCAGTATGATGACTTGAAAGCTAAACATATCTCTAATCGGTTAAGGTTTAAGTGAAAACCCTAACCAGTGACATACATATATGCATAAACATATCAATCATATGTAACTTTAAACTTTTGTAGAGTCCTACAAAATTGGGCAACTTCAAATTTCGTAGAGTCCTACAAAAATGGGCAAACTCAAGAGTCCTACAAAATTGGGCAACTTCAAATTTTGTAGAGTCCTACCAAAATGGGCAACCTCAAGAGTCCTACAAAATTGGGCAACTTTAAATTTTGTAGAGTCCTACCAAAATGGGCAACCTCAAGAGTCCTACAAAATTGGGCAACTTCAAATTTTCTATGATTTAGCCCTAATAAGGTGGCTCTGATACCACTGTAAGGGTTTTGCTGACCAGGGCAGAAGCGTGGATTTCAAAAATTTATTATGAAACCACTACCAAACCTTTAACCCAAGACCTCCTTACTAGGAATTAAAACATACAAACATGCATATATAATTTAAACTAGAGTTTAGGCACCAACCTGAACTGCTAGTATCCAATCCGATGAAGAAACCCTTGATTCAGCCTTCTTCTCCACCAGGCGTCCAAACGTTCACCCTCTAATGGTGATCAACATGAAACTCAGACCAAGGAAGAACTCCTTTTTCAAGTTGCTTGGAGAAGTGGAACTCTTTCGGCAGCCTTTGGTCTATTGACCACTATAGGACACCCTTTCCTACTGTAGGGCACTAAAGACACTCTCCTAAATCACTCTGGGTTTTAGGACAACCCTCCTCTAGGACTCCTTAGGCTTATGTCCTAAAACAAAGCCTTGTCCTAGTAGAAAAGAGCTTGTCTTAATAAGACAAGTCTTGTCTTAAAGAAAGGAGGGAGAGAGAGACACTCAGAATAGTGCTTTGGTGGAATTCTTATATCATACTCATTTCACCGCCCCCTATTTATAGATACAAGTGGGACGTGTGATATGTCCTCCGATCAACTTATCAGATATGATTTTTCAAGACCGAAGAGAAGTTATCTGGCTTGAAAAATCATATCTAATAAGCCCATTCATGCACCGAAGGCCTTATTCATATCCCTTCTTTTATCTGGACGAATTCTCACTTGCCACATGTCAATTATCGATCCCTAGAAAGCCAAGAGGCACCTCTTCAATCTCCAAACATCAAAAATTATGAAGAGTCCTAATAGCAGAAGGACTCTCCAACAGAACTGCGTGCCACATGAAGAGTTGCGACTCTTCATGCACCGCGCGCGCCATCCTTCTTCCAAACAAATTTCAAAGAATGTTGACCAATAGAAACATAAGCAATATGGGTGTCATTGGAAAGAGCATAAAATCTCCTTTCTGAGCATATAAATTATATTCAAATCAAAGATCTATAGCTCATTCTTTGTCCTTTAGAAGTTAAGGAATAATTTAGGTACCAAGAGTCCAATGCCATTGGAACTCTTCATGTATGGTGCCTAAAATGCCCTTAAATCCAAATTAAAATCAGATTTAGCTCTGATTAGGCTAGCCCCACTTAGGACTCAACCTAATTTAGGTTTTCCATAATTAGGATAGCCCAATTAGCAAGCAACCGGACCCAATCCATTTGGGTTAGTAATTTGGTTAGCCTACATATGCTAGTATGTAATCCGGCTAACCAATTAGGATCCTTGGCCAAGTATCTATTGTGTGTGACCCAGTGGGTTCCAAATCTAGCCAGCAGTAGGTTTAGGTTTGAGCCGATTCGATCCGATCGAACCCGATTGACCAAATTAGGTCAAATTGGCTCACCTAATTATCCAATTTGAATCACACATCGAATTAACTCATGAAACCAAATCAATTGGTTCATGAAGACCTAGAAGAAAAGATTGACATCTAGCAATGTGTCATGCCTACCCGGAAGATGAGAAATTTTGGTGGATTTACCAAAATACCCTTCAATGGTGAGTTACCCGGGCAATTCAGTCCTTCGATCTACTTGCATCCTGAATATGACTATGGATATGGATACTTGTCAAATCCAATTTCATATTCATTCCTTGCTCAATCTGATAATGATGATTCATTAATGAACCATTAGAAACTATTTCTAATGTTCATACTTTGATCAAAGATTTCCCGAATCTTCATTTGATTGAAATCATCTGGATGCGCTTCCCTCTTACTAGGGTTGATCGATTCCTTTTTGACCTACTCATAACCTCCATATGCAATCCACCATACCCAGTATCACCCCATGCATGACTCAGTGTCATGATTGAGTGAGAACCAAAGTATGGATCCATGCATACAAGGTACAATGGAAATCTCAGGTCAAAGGACCACATGTACTACTCCCACTATGAGAAATATCTATTGATAAACAAATAAGGTTCCATTAGATGTTCTCAAGCTGGATCCATTCAGTGAACTCATTCTCTAATAAGCACCCACATCCTAGTATTAGTGTCGAACACAAGTGTCATTGAGATCAGTCACCCTCTTCACTAAGCATACATAGGATGTGCTAGTCTTACCGGAAACATTGATCCCCTACTCAATATCCCATCGACCAAGAATATTCTAGATTAGGGTTTTAAGACTTTATGTCTCACTGGTATGATCTCATCATAACCCTAAAACCATAGCCCTAATATATGGGGTTCATCATATCTTAATAAAATTAATAAGACACAACGTATGATGAAAATAAAATGCCTTTATTAATTGATAATGTCAATACACTGGTTTGGGATACAAAAGAAAATTCTCATCGAAATACAATATTTCGATTGGCCTTTAGGGCATAATCCTTTCACTTCAGATCAGTGTAATAGATCTTTTCTAGATCTCCCAAGTGCAAACGAACTTCATGTGAATAGCAATTTCTGGATAGTTATTAGACCTCCCAAGCCGTACACAAACTCTTGTGAAACTGGGCAACCGAAAGAGAAATTTGGATAACACCAAAACAAGAAGGAACCAAGGATTTCACCATGAGAAGGATGCAGAGGAGGAGCACCAAAGACGGCGAGCAGGATGAGCTCCACTTCCATGCACTCCCACGACTGGGAGAAATAATATGTGAAAACCAGGCCAAGTCTTTGAACCGGTGCTTATAAAACCCGTTGAAGCAAATTCTGAATTGGGTTGAATCACCATGATAACCAATAAAATAAATTAAACCCAGTTCAACAAACCAATTCCAAGAATCGATTCATTAAACCTCGGTCCGACCAAACCCAATGAGTAATAAAATTTGGTTCAGTCCTGGTCTACCAAGAACAATTCCTGGTTGACCCAAATCCATCCTGGTTGATCCAAATTAAATCAGAAAAATTCAATGTGTGCCCAATCAGTCTGTTTGACCTAAATACTAAAACATTTTCCAATCGTTGATCGGTTCCTGGATCAGGAAGAAATCCTCTATGGTGTATGACCTCATAGGTTCAAACATAAACGATAGCAATGGAACATTTCCAGTACCAGCATAAGATACCATCTACAATGGGTCCCAACGTCCGGATAGGCCAAAGATGCGAGAGCAATCTATCGAACCTCTGGCATATAATTACTATATAATTCATCCTTTTGACCTCCAATGCTCAAGATGACCTAGGGTTAGACTACCAACCCTAGTTGAGTCAATCCATAACATGTCTCGCAAGTCCAATGACTCCTCATTGGGACTACCCCAGCCGAGGATTTGCTAAATTGTGATACTGCGAGACATTCAATCCAAATAATTTGGACAGGTCAATTCCATCTCGGTCCACCATTGCTCCATAAGTACTTGCTTTTACCCAGAAACCTTCCATCATCATATTAGAAATCCGGGTAGTCTGGCATCAAAGCACAAGGAGTTGCTTGCATGCTACCATGGTGACCTCAAGTTGGAGGTAAAATATACCCATATCCAATCACGAGCAATCCTTTGACAAAAAGGAGCTCCACGGAGTCACGTTCAATGAGATGTCACACATCCCACATGCAAATCACATCAGTGTCACCACGCTCCTTTGGTCAAGAGGACAACCAAACGATGTGAACCACAACAACCTACACTTGATACATTGCCATCCTGTATAATATATCGTTTGGTTGTGAACTTATTTAAAGGACTACTCGATATATCCTCTCTATATCAAAATCAGTGCAGTCCTAAAGACTTCATCACATAAACAGAGTTCTTTACAGGGAAATTAAAAATGTGATGAGCTACCAAAATAAAGTTTCATTAATTCATATACTAATTATGAAATTTGGCACAACCGCCTACAGCCTAGGCGATTGGCTTTGGGACATAATTCCAAAAATTACATTCCTGGAACAAGAGTTTATCAAAGAATGATGCAGTGATTCTTCACTTGAGTTATGTAAAGAACAGAACCAACAAACCAGTGAGCCTTCAAATGAAGTTCCTTAACCAGAGGTTCTTGTGGATCAAGAACAACCACAATACACACTTCCTCTCCGAAGGACAGAGAGGGTGCGGGGAGAACCTCTCATATATGGTTTGGCCATCGGGGATGACAATGAAGAGAGTATCATACAGGATGATGATCTTGTGACCTATTCAGAAGCTATCAAGAGTAGAGACTCTGACATGTGGCTTAGCACCATGAAATCTGAAATAGACTCCATGTATTCCAATCAGGTTTGGACTTTGGTAGATCCACTAGAAGGAATTAACCTAATAGTGTGTAAATGGGTCTTCAAGAAGAAGATTGGAGCAGATGGTCAACTTAAGACCTACAAGGCTAGACTGGTAGCAAAAGGTTTCAGACAAAGACATGTTGTAGACTGATGAAACCTTTTCTCCAGTAGCCATGCTCAAGTCCATTCAAATACTGCTTGCCATAGTAGCATACTATGACTATGAGATCTGGCAGATGGATGTAAAGACTGCATTGCTCAATAGAAACCTTGATGAAGAAGTCTATATATCACAGCCAGAGAGTTTTTTCTCATATGGGAGACCAAATCAGGTATGCAAATTAAAGAAGTCCATTTATGGACTTAAGCAAGCATTAAGGAGTTGGAACATCCATTTTGATGAAACAATCAAAGGATTTGGTTTTGTCAAAAATGTGGATGAACCATGTGTGTACAAGAAGACATGTGGGAGTGCACTTGTTTTCTTGGTTTTGTATTTGGATGGCATACTGATCATTGGAAATGATATCCCAATGTTGCAGTCAGTTAAAACTTGGCTATCATCAAAGTTTTTCATGAAGAATTTGGGAGAGGCATCCTTTATACTAGGTACAAGGATCTATAGAGATAGATCCAAAAGGATGCTGGGCTTATCCCAATCCAGGTACATTGACTTAGTGTTGAAGAGATTCGACATGGATGGAAGTAAGAAGGGTTAGTTGCCTCTAAGTCCAGGCATACATCTCTTTAAGAAAATGTCTCCTAAGACATCAGAAGAAATAGAGAGGATGGTTATGATTTCTTATGCTTCGGCTATAGGATCAATAATGTATGCCATATTATGTGCCAGGCCTGATGTTGCTTATGCCTTAGGCAAAGTGAGCATGTTTCAGGCAAATCCAGGGGAGGATCATTGGAAAGCTGTGAAAAATATTCTTAAGTACCTGAAACACACTAATGATAGTTTTCTAGTATATGGAGGATATGAGTTAAAACTAGAAGGTTATACAGATTCTAGTTTTCAATCAGATCCAGATGATAGCAAATCCACATCGGGGTATGTCTTCACTTTGAATGATGGTGCGGTGAGTTGGAAACGTACGAAGTAGCCAACAGTAGCTGACTCAGTTACTGAGGCATAGTACATAGCTGTTATTGAAGCTGTGAAGGAAGCATTTGGATGAAAAAATTCATCTTGGAATCGGGCATGGTACCAGATGCACAACAGCTAGTGCCATTATACTGTGATAACACTGTGGCTATTGCGCAAGCTAAGGAACCAAGGTCTCATCATAAGTCCAAGCACATTCTATGATGGTTCCACCTCGATCGAGAGATCATTGAAAGACAAGATGTTACCATTGAACGAATAGACACAAAGAATAATATAGTAGACCCATTCACTAAAGCTTTGGCCAAGCAGCAGTTAGATCATCACTTAGATTGTATGGGCATAAAATACATGGGCGATTAGTTTTAGTACAAGTGGGAGTTTGATAGAAAAGTTCCCTAAGAGAAAATTATTGTGAGCATCTTTTTGTAAACTTCCAGCTCATGTATGACATATTTTTCATATTAATAAAGGCATTTAATTCATCATATACTACTGTGTCATGTTTTTGTTAATTATGTTGAACCCCATAGAGTAGAGCAATGGAATTAGGGTTATGATAAAATAACAGTGAGACCTAATTCCTATAAATCCTAATCTAGAATGTTCCTAGTTGTTGGACCATCGATTCGGGGATCGATAATCAAGAAAGACTAGCTTATCCTATGTATGCTCCGTTGATGAGGGTGGTTGATCTCACAACCACTTATGTAGAGACACTAATACAAGGATAAGGGTGCTTATTAGAGTATGAGTACACTGAACTAATCCGCACTAGGACTATCCTATGGAAGTGTTACTGCTTGTCAAAAGATAGGTCATAGAGTAGAAGTTGTGCATGGGATCTTTAGACCTGAGGTCACCATGGTTCATTGTGCCCACTAAGCCATCCTTTGGTTCATACTTATTCATGGCACTGTGACATATACGAGGTATTCTGGGTATGGTGAAAGGTGTACAAAAGATGTGAGTGGACCAATAAGGAATCGATCTTTCCTAGTAAGAGAAATTGTTATCCTATGTAATCTCTTCTATGAGTGACTCAAGGAGCCTTTGATCAAAATAAGATGAGATTAGAATTGATATCTAATCAGTCATCAGCTAAGTCCTCATGATCGAGCTGAGATTCAATATGACTAAGTGTTAGGGTATGATATATATCCATACCTATCACTTAGCCAGGATAATGGGAGATCGAAAGATTGAATTGCACGGTAACTTACTACTGAAGGGTACATTGGTAATTTCTATCAAATTCTACATTTTCTGGATATGCATGATATGTTGCTAGACATGAAGCATGTCAAATAGGTATTCATGAACCAATTGGATTGGTTTCATGAGTCAATTCGATGGATGATTCGAATTGGACAATTAGGTGAGCCAATTTGACCTAATTAGGTCAATCAGTTTGATTGGTTCGAATTGGCTCAAACCTAAACCTACCGCTGGCTAAATATGGAACCCAATGGATCACACATAATGGAGAGTTGGCTGAGGAAGTCATTCATGATTTAATTAGAGTCATGGCATCCTAATTGGTTAGCCATATTGCACACTAGCATGTGCAGGCTAAATCAATTCCTAACCAAATTGGATTGGGTCCGGTTGCTTGCTAATTGGGCTAACCTAATTAAAAGAAAAATTAATTATACTAAGTCCTAAGTGGGGCTAATTAAATTAGAGATTTATCTAATTTTATCTTTTTTTTTGACCGATTTATGGAAGAGTCCTTGAGGCCAGGGACTCTTGGTGCACGCGGGAAAGAAGCTAGGGCGCAGAATGACAAGAGTCCTTCTGCAAGTGAAACACTGGAGTTTTTGTCATTAAAGGCACCTTCTCATCTTATCCCCATGCCTTTTGGATTTAAATGACCGATCAAAAAGAGTAAGAGGGCGGCGTGAAATGGAAAAAACAGTAGCGCGCGCAGATGAAGAGTCGCGTCTCTTCATCTATGCACGATTCTGAGGCACAGTCCTTCTGCTCTCAAAACTCTACTCTTCCCATGGTTTTTTAAATCTGAAATGATACCTCCTTCCATTCTTCTTAACTGGTAGATGCCATATGGCACATGGGGATTTAATATAGAATGGGAAAGAACACAGATAAGACTATTCAATCTTGAAGAGTCTTATCATATATGAAATAACATATTTGATAAGAGATGTCGGGATGGTCTTCATGCCCCTTGAAATATTATTTAAAGGGGGTACGGTGAAATGAGAAAGAGAGTTCTCGGTCATCAGAAATTAGGAATCCCATTTTCCTGAGAGTCTGTCAGTATGAGTGTTCTTCTACTTCTCCCTCCCACCTTACTTTAGGATAAGACTTGTCTTGTTAGGACAAGGTCTTTTCTACTAGGACAAAGCTTAGTTTTAGGACATAAGCCTAAGGGGTCCTAGAGGAGAGTTGTCCTAAAACCAAGAGTGGTTTAAGACTGTGTCTAGAGAGCCCTATAGTAGGACATGATGTCCTACAGTGGTCAAAGGTCCAAAGGCTGCCATAAGAGTTCTGTTGAAGCAAGTAACCCTGGCAAGGATTCTTCCTTGGTACCATTCTCATGTGGTTCACCATTGGAGGGCTTGCACTTGCGAGCCTCGTGGAAAGGATTGGATTTCAGCGATCCAGGTTTGTTTTTCTTACTCCATTTATGTTTCATTAATTGGTATTGCATAAGGGGTTCCGGGGAATTAGGGTTTTCTAGTCAATTAGGGTTTCATGCTTAGAATTTTGTTTTTAAATTCATTTCTGCATGCTGCATGATTCCCGACACCATGGGAGAATACCCGTCACAAGGATCTTTTCCTTACAAACTAAAGGGATAGGAGTAGTAGGCTGGTTTGAAGGACTTTGCCTAAGAATTGGTTTAGAGATGCTAATCATGCTGGGCTTAGGTTGGCTCCCCTTAAGTTCCTTCTGATAAGACTTGAATTCCCTAGCAATCAGATAAGCTTCCTCTAGAGTATGAATTTTTCATTGAAATAACTCCTCCTAGGTGTCCCTACATAGGCCAGCTCAAAACCTCGATATAATCTTATGCTTAGGTTCAATTGTGTTGCATCTCATATATGGGACGACTATAGGATTGCTAAACATACAGGAAAAATAGTAAACTATTTTTTTTATATTTATTTATAATTTAGGTTTGTAGGCTAAATTCCAAAGTTAAGTAAAGAACTAGTAGATAGAGTAGCAGTGCAAAGAACCATCATATCGCAGGCAAACTCATGCAAAATAATAAATAACCAGGACCCGAGAAATTAAAAAACTTTTGGATTAGGATAGCTTTATCTTCATCAAAATAGATATCAAGAGAAGGGAAGGTTTCTTACCTGTCAGAGATTAAAAACTTTGCAGTGGAAAGGATCGCTCACACTCTGATTGGAGCTTGGAAGAAGAAGCTTCAGTTACTTGAATCAGATGGCTGATCTAGACTCAGTTTGAAGGCAAGGAAAGCCTTCTCTGAGGAGGTGAAACATCTAGGGGATCTTGCACATGTCAGGGGTCAACCAAAATAGCAATTAAACAAAGGAATAAAAATTAGGGTTTAGAAAGAAACAAAATTAGATTTAGGTGTGGGTGTCCTAGGGAAGAAGCAGTTGCTTGACTGGGTATGCTGCTAGGGTGTCTTCCACTAGACATGGCTAACCTCCTGGGTTGCAGAGAGAAGCTAGGGTGATAGGGGTTCGACCAAGGGACACAAGGAGAGCACTCAAGAATAAGAACCAAACACAAGAATAAGATAATTGGTGCGGACACCAGAGGCACTAGAATAAGACAGAGGCTTCTCAATCCTCCGTGGATTGATAAATAATATATAAGTCCATCTGTCACAAGGCCTTAGTCCATCTGAGTCCATTTTAGTTTGTCATTTGAGTCTTTTAAGTTGTTATTTCAGTTCAGTATTAGTCAGCTCATGTTAAGCTAGTTCAGTCCAGTGCTAGCCAGCTCATGTTAAGCTAATTTTATTTTATTTATTTATTTTTTTTTTTTTTTGAGTCCTGTCCAAGTACACTAAAGACTCAAGACCATATCATACAAGTGAAGACCAAGTCCAACCCAGCCTGAAGATTTGAAGACCTAATGAGGAGAAATCAAAAGTCCGGGAGCCCTGAACTGCAGCCCATAGCTAATTGGGCCAGATGAAGGCCCAAGAGGGAACCAAGGAGCCAAACCAACTTATGGACACCCCCCCTTGGTCGGCCTCCTCTATGGTCACCTCCCTTGGCTGACCAAGGCAAGGAGAGGGAGAGAAATTCTAGGGATTTTTTATACCTATGTTTCTTTATTTTCTAGCTAGGGTTTGGGTAGGAATAGAATTCCTAGGTAAATACTATTGTACCATTACTTGGAGCCCAGGACTAAGAGTCTATTTAAAGGACCCTAGTCTCTTGTATGAGAAATTAATTTTGATATATAAAATACTCTTGATTCTCCAATTGCTGTGTGCCTCCCTGCTATGTGCATTAAGGGATCTTGAGTGAGCCTGAACTCCATCCGAAGTGCTGCCCGAAGAAACCCTAGCCAACCAACCTTCTTCCAAGCCTCTTCTTCCAACATGCCCTTGCTGCCTTTTTCTGAAATTATTCTTGTTTCTAGCCTTTGTTTTCTCACCCTTGATAGTTATTTGCAGGTCCTCGATTTCCTACAAATCCAAAGAATCCAGCCGGGCCGCAATCGGACCATCAAGCAGAAAGCCAGGAATCTGCGGGCCTCCCACTTGATTTTCCAGGCCGCATCCATCGAGGAACAAGTGATCTCTTCACTGTGATCTTCGCCAGGCACATCATCCATTACCAGGTACACCCCCTATACTCTCCAGTAATTTTATTGTAGATGAACTGGCCCTAACCGAGGCTTCTCAGTCCCGACGATCCCCTTTTACTACTTTCTTAGGTCCTGATCTGCATGCGTAGGTTCTAAAATTCATATAGAACTCTCTACATCTTATTTTGATCTGATATTTGGGATTTAACCAACTCACCCCACATATAAAACACACAAAAATATTCATAAGCATATTAGTTCCACACCATCTGGTATTAGAGCTTATATTAGGGCTCATTTTCTGCACCCTTCACAGTCTGTATATGCACTGTTATTTAAATTATTTCTCCCTACTCAAAACTCCTTTTATTTTGCTAGATTTATAGTAATTCAAAGTATTTTATAGAATTTTTGTAGATTTATTTCGGTCTGTGCAATTTCTGCAAGCCGAAATATAGGCAACAAATTTTTGACTCTATTTTTCAGCAAGACAACTTTGGAAGGTTTAGGGTTTTGTTTAGCATCTCTTTTGCATATCTTTTATTTTTAGTATGTTTCTAGCATATTAGGTCATTGGTTACAAATAATATTTCTACAAAAGGACAAAAAAATATTACATATATAAAATCTACCTAAAATACTTAAACCCTAATTTTGCATCATCTGCCTGCCATCATTGCATAAACTACCTTTAAGGGAACTATTGCTATGTCAGATGAGGGGAGGATTTGATCACCTCTCCATAGCCCAAAACCACATCTCCTGCATTCGGTCCCAAGCCTAACTTTAAATGTATTAGACTTAATTTGCCCCAGTGGGCTAGGGACACCAACTGGTCAGGTCCGGGCTAAGTGTCAAATCACTATGTTAAGCTAACCTGTGTGTGCCTTGTGCTTAGTGTCTAGAATGGTGGTACAGGGATTCAGTCTGAATGGCTTGTGTGCTGGTCCACCTGCCTGGCCAATCTCTAATTGGTGTAAAGGATTGGCAATTAGAGACTTAACAATCACATTACACCTGCTTGGCTGAGTACAGGGTTACTATAGGCTAGTTTGCCACCCTGATTGAGCATCTAGTTTTGAACTCTAGGTCTAGGGAGCTGTAGTTGGTTTGATCAAGTCTTGCATGAGCACTAGATCAGAAGCTTCCTATCATCCACCATCTCCACTTTTGTTTGAATCCATTGAAGCCCAGATTAAAGCCCTTGCTGACCAAATGGCCTAGATGACTACCCAGATGACTCAGTTGAATCAGTCCACTACCCGAACCAATAATAGACTTGAACACTTAGCCAATAGGGTTGATCGGGTAGAGGACCACATAGGGACCAGAGAGAGAACCCATGGGTCACAATCTGAGACAGATCCTGAGTCACCTCCCCATCCTAGGGGGACCCCTCGCCATGACCCTTATTATGATACCGAACCTAGGAGAACCCAATACTCCGACCCATATATGGAGTCCAACCATAGGAGAACCCAATACTCTGACCCATATAGGGAGTCCAATCCTAGGATAATCCAATACTCTGACCCATATAAGAAGCCCAACCCTAGGAGAACCCCTTACCACGACACCTAATTGGAGCCCAAACCTAAAAGAGCCAATAGGTATGTTGTGTTGGTAGCACCTAAATTTTGTGATCCTGAGTGTGAGGATTATCTTGCTTGGGAAAGAGATATTGACCTGTATTTTGACAAAATATGAGTTTTGAGTCTAAAAGATGTCAATTCAAGTTTGCTAAAGCTATGTTTAGCAGGCCATGTTAGACTGGGATAATGTTGAGAGAATACTTAGGCTAGAAGGCCGCAAACCCATAACTACCTAGAGTGATATGAAACATGAACTAAGGAGAAAGTACCTACCAAAGTCCTATCAGTCCAAGAGACCCACAACCTATAGATCTTATAACTCCAAATTCTATGAACCTAGAACGTATGATCCCATATCCCATGAGTCCAGTAGACCCAAGACCCATAGAGCTGAATCCAAATCCTATGACCACAGATCCTATTAACCCATGACCCATAAATTTGCGCCCTTTCCTATAAGCCCAGGGAGCCAATAACCTCTAGGTATCAGCCTAGTGCTAGTCAGGTTTTCCCTAGTCAACTTGAACCCCATAGGATTAGTACCCCTAAATATGAGCCCGGTAGTAAGCCACTACCCCTTAGGCAACCTGAACCTACTAGGAATAGTGCCTATAATCAGAAACCAGGACCTAGCCAATTTTTCCTTAGCCGACCTTCCCCTACCATCCCTTTGATTGACAAGGCTTACATTAACACAAAAGTATATGAAGCTGATGTGAACTTAGCGGATGAGTATGAGGGAGAAGAGGAGATACCTATAGATGACCTTGAATTAGCAGACCCAATAGATAACCAGGTAGAAGCCAACCTAGAGGTAGTTGACCCTAACCACATCCAGCCTAAAGCTGTAGTGGAAGAACAATTAGAGGAAGAGAACCTAGATATTGCTGTTAGAACCTTATATGAGGAAACCATAGAGGCGAGCCAAATTATAGAGTCTAGTCCTAAAATACAAGAACAAGAAGAATTTATTAAGGATCTGATCTCTTTGAATCAATATACTCAGGAAGAGCCTCCTCCTATAGTTTCAATTAAGGACCTCTTCCCTAAGATTAGTAACCCATCCTTCCATTGTGCAAACCCTGTAGATATACCGCAAACTTGTAAGGTTAGCCTCATTAGTCTAAGATTAGTCCTTGACATGCCTTTTTATATTGTACTTTATCCAACTAACCTAAAACATTTTTCCCTACCCAACCAGACTAATTCTGAACCCACTTCCTATTTTCTGCACTTTCCAGACACCTCCAGCATTTCTAGGATCATTAGATTTTATTTAGTTGAGATTAGCATACTGCATGCATTCATTACGTATGTTAGGTTCGCATTATACTTCTGGCATACCCTTCAGAATTTGCTAGGAGCCCATTGTAAGTTTTCATCTGCATGTCAAGCTAGGATCAAACCTAGAAAACCTATAATAACATATGTTTAGGTCCAAAGAGTTCAATAAAACTTCCTTCAATAGGAATGCATAGTCGAGTCTGTTAGGTCCTTTGCATCACTTGTTAGGAGTTTGCATATGACCAGCATGTTCACCACCTATACTAATTGTGAAACAAACTGGCTAATTCCCAGAATGGACCAAGAAATTTGATGTAGTGGATTCTATCTTGGTTAGGCTTAGGCCTAAAAAAAGAAGCTTCATGCTCGCAGAGCCGGACCTTTTAAAGTGTTAAAGAAGGTTGGACCAAATGCCTATGTGTTAATTTGCCTCTGGATTTGGCCATTAGTTCTATCTTCAATATCGCAGATCTGGTTGAGTATAGAGAACTGGTAGTGATACCCATTGAGGCCTTCGGACCTACTCCTTCCATTATGAGTGACCCTAACCCAAAGTGTCCACCAATAAATTAGCCTGAGAGAAGAGAATGGATCGAGCGTATCCTAGACGATCAAGCCATAATGACCCAGGGCCACGGCTATCAATGCTTCCTAGTCTGATGGCAAGGCCGGCCAGAGTCCGATGATTCATGGATTTCTCGAGATGACTTGCAACGCTTTGACCCAGACATTCTCGAGAGATATGAGAGCCAGCCTGATCTTCACTCAACAGGGTCAAGTTCCTCCCACCCTGGGAGAATTGGTGTGGACACCAGAGGCACCAGAATAAGACAAAGGCTTCTCAATCCTCTGTGGATTGATCAATAATATATTAGTCCATCTGTAATAAGGTCTTAGTCCATCTGAGTCCATTTTACTTTGTCATTTGAGTCTTTTGAGTTGTTATTTCAGTTTAGTATTAGTCAGCTCATGTTGAGCTATTTCAGAACAGTGCTAGTCAGCTCATGTTGAGCTAATTTTATTTTTTATTCTTTTATTTTTTTTATTTTTTTTTGAGTCCTATCCAAGTACACTAAAGACTCAAGACCACATCATAAAAGTGAAGACCAAGTCCAACCCAGCCTGAAGATTTGAAGACCTCAGGAGGAGAAATCAGAAGTTTGGGAGCCTTGAACTGCAGCCCTTAGCTAATTGGGCCAGATGAAGGCCCAAGAGGGAACCAAGGAGCCAAACCATCTTATGGACACCCCCCTGGTCAGCCTCCTCTATGGTCACCTCCCTTGGCCGACCAAGGCAACAAGAGGGAGAGAAATTCTAGGGATTTTTTCTACCTATGTTTCCTAATTTTCTAGCAAGGGTTTGGGTGGGAATAGAATTCCTAGGTAAATACTATTGTACAATTACTTGGAGCCCAAAACTAAGAGTCTATTTAAAGGATCCTAGTCTCTTGTATGAGAAATTAATTTTGATATATGAAATACTCTAGATTATTCAATTGCTGTGTGCCTCCCTGCTATATGCATTAAGGGATCTTGTGTGAGCCTGAAGTCCTTCTGAAGTGCTACCATAAGAAACCCTAGCCAATGAACCATCTTCCTAGCCTCTTCTTCCAACATGCCCTTACTACCTTTTTTTGAAATTATTCTTGTTTCTAGCCTTTGTTTTCTCACCCATGATGGTAGTTTGCCGGTCCTCGATTTCCTATGAATCCAACGACTCCAGCCAGGCTGCAATCGGACCACCGAGCAGAAAGCCATGAATTTGCGGGCCTTTGGCTTGATTTTCCCGGCCGCATCCATCGAGGAACGAGTGATCTCTTCACTGCGATCTTCACCAGGCACATCAGATATTGCCAGGTACCCCCTATATTCTCCAATAATTTTATTGTAGATGAACTTGCACTAACCGAGGCTTCTCAGTCCCGGCGATCCCCTTTTACTGCTTTCTTAGATCCTGATCTGCATGCATAGTTTCTAAAATTCATATATAACTCTCAACATCTTATTTTGATCTGATATTCGGGATTCAACCACCTCACCCCATATATAAAACACACAAAATAATCACATGCATATTAGTTCTGCATCAATAATGTCTCAAAATTTCAACAAATTGTATTCATAAGGGAAAATTGATTACAAGAGGGGGAAGGGTGGGGTATTTATAGAGTTCCCATGCCCTCTCTAACTATGGTTACACTTAGTTTAACAAGCCTTTTCCTAGTCACATTACATGTCCTTTCCTAGCTAGGTTAGAATTACAAATCGTAAAGCAAGTATGAACATAAATCCTAACTAAGATAGACTAGTCTTCTCCTTCTCACTTAAGGACACCTCCCTTTGAGCTTTGACTTGGTCAACCCTTCAATGTTGCCTTAGCTTGGCATGTTGGGATTCATGGAAGCAAATGGGTCAGTCCAATAGGTGGATGGTGCATGGGCTTGGGCCTCCTGAAAGCTGGGGTGGCCTGGTAGGAATATTCCATGGGATCAAAGTGGAATCTTGCTTCTTTATGGGCCTAGGCTTGGCACCGAGGCTTGATCTCCTTGGGTTGAGGTGCAAATGGACCTTTGGAATCATGGATGCCCTAGTTTAGGAAGATGCTCTGGCATCTGGACTGGAATCTGGGCATTTGGAAAACATCTAGAAGGAATCAGGGTTTCTGAAAGTGTTTTGGATGATGTCTCACAAAATCTAATAAGCTGATGTAGTGGCCTCTGACTCCTGGATGTGGCCTAGTGGAACTCCAAAATAGGGTAACCTCCTCTCTTGTACAAAAATTGGCCTCATACTGGACTCATAATTGATGTACATGACTCAATATACTGACAAGGTCGAGGGTTGAGACAAATCAACTAACCTCAACTTATTACAAGACTCAATCTTAATTGATTACAAAATTTTCAAAACTTTGACACATGACAAATTAAACCATATGGGTTCTAGGGATTTGTGTATGATCATGGTTTCCCCACCAAACTCTTAAAAAACTCATTAAATTGGTCAGTGTATTCAGACACAGTCTTATTACCTTGTCTCAAATCGTACCATTGCTTTAAAAGTTGGTGCTCATAAAATCTACCTAAGTACTTTGCTCTCAACTTACTTTTCATGGATCTTCAAGTAAGTATTTCCTCTCCCCATTGATAACATTCATCCTCACTATCTTTCTAGTATCGCCTAGCATGTCGGATTAGCTTACATGTGGCCAATCTAACATTTCCTAACTCCATCATCTGAGTGTACTCAAAATACTGATCCATTCTTTCTTCCCAATCAATATACACCTCAGGATCTAGGCATCCATCAAAAGTGGGTGTGTAGGGTTGGATGTGTCTAACAGGTCTTTCCTTTGGGTCCACCAAGTATGGGTATTGGCTTCTAGGATTATACTCAAGGGCAAGATCATGATGATAAGCACGTGGATCAAAGATATTGGGCCTAGGGGATCTGAATTCAGCATGGGTCCTACGGGCTCCTTCATAGGTGAAAGAATATTCACCAATTCGATCAAGCCTATGGGGTTCAAGAGAGTCAGGTCTAATTTGGAAGTTAAGGGGTCTAAGGGACATGGTTGATGGGCTAATGGGCTCCTAATCTAGTGGACATGCAAGACACAAGACAATGGACTTCTGACCTAGTGCACATGCAAGACACAAGACAAATCGACTAGGGCTACCTATACCTAGAGACCAAACAGAATGGGTTGACTCAACATACACTCAACACAACCCCTAGTCCTTCCACTAGCCAGTAAGAGGTGGGATGGTGGGAGGCCCCACTGCTTTCACGAGGAACCAATTAAGGAACCATCGATCCACTTAAGGCGTTTGCCTCTAGACCTCTAACCTAGATACCAGGTTCTAGTAATAGGAGATGAATTGGGTGCACTAGTCTTTCCACAAAGGTTGGACCCGACTTGTTGGTGTCCCTAGCTCACTAGAGCAAGTTAGGTCTACTTGATTTTAATCAGGGCTGGGTTCAAATGCAAGGATTGTGGTTTTGGGCTAAGGAGAGGTGATCAAATCCTCCCCCCATCTAGCATAGTAGAGTTGCCCTTAATGTATTTTACGCACATGATGGCAAGCATATGAAAATGCAATTAGGGTTTCTAGTATTTTTGGTGTTTTATGTATATATGTAATAATCTTTTTTGTTCTTTTTTTTGGGTATGTTTTTAAGTAGAAATATAATTTGCAGAAAATGACCTAATATGCAGGAAATATACCAAAAATCTAGGATACATGGTGTGGACACCAGAAGCAGAAGCAGAATAAAACCTCACTCAAATAAGGTTAACCTGATTCCACTTTGGATCGAAAATCACTAGGTTAAATCTTTCTTGTAAAGGGCAATTTACTTTCAAGAGTCCTGTAATTACTTAGTTTCAATTTCATGAATCCTGTAATTATGTCCAATCGAGTCCTGTAATTATGTCCTATCTCAATCTGGGTTCAAATAAGAACTCAATTAGAGTTCCATTAGGTTTATTTAAATCAAGTCCAAGCTACTTCAAGTTGAGGTTCACCAAACCACTTGGAGCTTCCAAATCAAGACCTTGGTCCACCAAGCTGGAATTCCACATCACCATGCCAACAAAGCAGCCACCAGGGATGCCACATCATCAGCCACGTCACCTTCAAATGGGCACCTAAAGGGGAGATCGACCAAGCATTTTAAATTCAAAGAAACCGGCCAATCTCCATGAATTTCTCCTTATCCCATGTAACAAGGCCCCATATCCTCCAACCTCCCTTGTAATCCTCCACAATTTGGGGAGAATCTCCATGAATTTCTCCTTATCCCATGTAACAAGGCCCCATATCCTCCAACCTCCCTTGTAATCCTCCACAATTTGGGGAGTTTTCAAATTTCAAAAGTTTTGTAAGGCTATTAAAAAGCCTTGGACGCCCCATTGTAAAAAGGGATGGATTTTGATGAGATGAATGAAAAATGAAGTTGAAGTTGAAGTTGTAGTCTTATATTATTTCTTTGAGTGATTGTTCCTAAGCCCCCTTCCCCCCCACTCGAATCTACTTTCTTCTCCAAGCCATCCAACGCCAAGTTCAAGAAGGATACATTGGAGCCGGCCAAACCATCTCAGACTTCCTTCCTTGCTCATAAATTATTCCATCCCTTCCATATGCCTGCTTTCTTCTTCCTTAACTTTTGATCTTCATTGCAGGGTCCTTCGAAGTCTTTGAGTTGTGAACAAGGTTCCCCTTGACAATGAACCAACAAGCTGAAGCCCAAGCCCAGCGTTCTGATCTCTGTTATCCGAGTTCTCCAGTCCAGAGCATCGCTAGTTTCAAGGTTTGAAATCATTAGAAGGTTGGAAAGCTCAACAAGGCAAGTTCTCAATCATTAGCCCCTATTGTCTAGATCTTCTTCCTTCTTAGTTTTAGGATTGTGTCTAATCATGTAATAGTCCCTTTTCATGTAATCCTTAAGACTTATTATGATGAGTACAATGCTAGTGTAATTAGGTTTCATTGCTCTACAAACACGAATCAAATCACTAATCATATGCTTGCCGCATCATTCTTGGTATCAGAGCGTACGGTGCCGCATCATTCTTGGTATCAGAGCCAGGTTGAATAAGTTCCTGATTGCATAGCATTAAGTCCTTGAAGTACTTGGATCGGGGGCGTTACCAGGCCGTCCGGTCTTAGGAGAAAGTAGGGTTTAAACACCCTCTCTTCCCATTCCACGGGGATCTCCTAAGGCGTGTCGGGGTGCCATTGTGATTGACCCGTGAAAAAGAAAGCCAAAGGACTTTTTAGATTTCATTTGTGAATTTTGCATTGGTCATGTTCTGTTTTTCTGCTTGCTGTATTTTCTGTAGGCTGACTGTAATCCGCCTGCAACTTCAAAGGCAAGTCACTAATTTTTTATTGAAATATTTTTTTTCTTGTTCCTTCTTAAGTCAGTTATCACCATATTAAATCTCATCGTCATAAAAAAATTATAAAAAAAATAAAAATTTCTGCAGTTCGATACTGTCATTAGGGTTATGTTCTGTCCTTTTTATTTATCTTCATTTGTAGGATCTGCTTAGATTAGTATAGATTTTAGTTTTAAAATTCCTTTCATCTACATTTAAACATATAAGTTAGAAATCCTTTGTGAATTTTTCAGAATTTTTGGACATTTTTTTCATCACGTTTTCCACACCACTTTCAAATTGCAACACACTTCTGCAGCAACTTTGCATTTCATTCATCTCATGAGAAATCAAATTAAGGGCATCAATTTGACATAGGGTCAGGGTTTCATCACCTGTCCCTAGCCCAAAAATCACCAACCAGCATATCGATCCCAGCCCGTTAATTAAAATTGAGTAGAACGTTAATTGCCCTAGTGGGTTAGGGACACCAACAAGTTGGGTTCAGGTTAGGGTCAAGTTAACTGTGTCAGCTAATTGGTGTGTGCTTACTGGCTTGGTGTCTAGGATTGGTGCATCAGGGCTTGTGATTTGGTCCGCCTACCTGGCCAATCTCAGATTGGTGTCTAAGGTTGGCAATCAGGGACCTACACTCCCCTCCACCTACCTGGCTAAGTCCCATAAGTACTACTAGCTAGTTGGTTCACTTAATTAGACTTCTAATTTGTGCTCTAGGTCTAGGAAACCTTAGCTCGAACTTGAGTCCATTTGCATGCATGACAACTAGAGTAGGAACACCGTATTCACCAATCCAAGCCCAGTCAAGTGTAGCCATGGACCAAAACTTAGTGAATTTGATCAAAGGCCTAAATGATCAAATGGCCCAATTGAACCAAATGCTGGCTAAACAATTTTCCTTAGACCAACCAACTCCTACTATTCCATTAGCTCATATGAATGATAGGAGTAAGAACCCTGAAGTACAAGTTGAGTTCATTGATACTCAAGACTTAGGGTATCCTCAAACTGAAGGGCTAGGGAAGGAAGAAGGCAAATTTGAACAACCTAGTAAATATATGTATGAGACCGACATAAGTTTAATAGATGAAAATGAAGGGGAAGACTGTGAAGAGAACAACTTTAGTACCTTACCTGAGAAAACCTTTGGTAAAGAAAAGATTATTGAGCCTAGTCCTGAAACATCAGAACAACCAAAATTTAGTGAGGACTTGGTTCCCGTAAGACAATGCCCTCAGGAAGAACCCAATACTTTAGCTTCGACACAAGAACTCCTTCAGGTACCTGAGAAGAACCCAATCATTATTTTAGAAGACTTTCCTGATGACCTTCAACTACCTAGAAGCATCCTTCCTGTAGATCAAAACTCTAATCTTAAGGTCATCATGAGTAGCCAAGGTATGTTTCAAGATTCCCCTAAATTATCCCAAGTCTCGGATTCCTATTTCCTGCCTTTCCCTGAGTCTTATCATAATTTTAGAGCCATTAAGTTTCATTTTGATGAGATTACTAGGATGCATGAGCTTTTAAAGCCTATTCCTTTTGCTACCTACTTTTGGAAAACCTTATGGCATTTGCTAGGAACCCATGGTAAATTCTCATGTGCATACCAGACCAGGGTCAAACCTAGAGAGTCATTAATCTGTTAGGTTTAGGTCCTAGAAAGTCCAATAAAACTCCTCTCAATAAGGATGCCTAGTTCAGTCTGCATTTTGTAAGTGCTTGTGTAAATTTCTGAGTCTGCTGAATCTTTCGCACAGCATGTCACAAATTTGCATAAAGAAATCAGTAATAAGATCAAATTGAGCAATGAGACTTACAAACATTTAGCTGATTCACATAAGAAGGCTAAAGAATTCTGTGAAGGGGATTATGCGATGATTAGGCTCAACCCTCAACAGTTCTCCTCTGGGACCATAAAGAAGCTGCATGCCCGCGGAGCGGGACCTTTCAAGATCTTAAAGAAAATAGGGCCTAATGCGTATGTTTTGGAACTTCTACCTGATATGGGTATCAGTACAACCTTTAATGTTTCAGACCTAGTAGAATACAAAGAACCAATACTAATACCTAGTGAGCCTTTTGGGCCAGAAACTTTCATTGAGAGTGAACTTATTTCCGAGTGTCCACCACCAACCCTACCTGAGTGGAGAGAGAGGATTGAGAGAATCCTGGATGACAAGACCATTACTACCAGGAATAAGGACTATCAGCGATACCTGGTTCAATGGCAAGGTCGACCTGAGTCCAACAACTCTTGGATTACTCGAGAGGACCTGCAAAGACTTAACCCAGACTTGTTCGAGCATTACCAGGGCAAAACTGAACGATACTTGACTGGGTCGAGTTCTGCCCACCCCAGGAGAATTGGTGTGGACACCAGAAGCAGAAGCAGAATAAAACCTCACTCAAATAAGGTTAACCTGATTCCACTTTGGATCGAAAATCACTAGGTTAAATCTTTCTTGTAAAGGGCAATTTACTTTCAAGAGTCCTGTAATTACTTAGTTTCAATTTCATGAATCCTGTAATTATGTCCAATCGAGTCCTGTAATTATGTCCTATCTCAATCTGGGTTCAAATAAGAACTCAATTAGAGTTCCATTAGGTTTATTTAAATCAAGTCCAAGCTACTTCAAGTTGAGGTTCGCCAAACCACTTGGAGCTTCCAAATCAAGACCTTGGTCCACCAAGCTGGAATTCCACATCACCATGCCAACAAAGCAGCCACCAGGGATGCCACATCATCAGCCACGTCACCTTCAAATGGGCACCTAAAGGGGAGATCGACCAAGCATTTTAAATTCAAAGAAACCGGCCAATCTCCATGAATTTCTCCTTATCCCATGTAACAAGGCCCCATATCCTCCAACCTCCCTTGTAATCCTCCACAATTTGGGGAGAATCTCCATGAATTTCTCCTTATCCCATGTAACAAGGCCCCATATCCTCCAACCTCCCTTGTAATCCTCCACAATTTGGGGAGTTTTCAAATTTCAAAAGTTTTGTAAGGCTATTAAAAAGCCTTGGACGCCCCATTGTAAAAAGGGATGGATTTTGATGAGATGAATGAAAAATGAAGTTGAAGTTGAAGTTGTAGTCTTATATTATTTCTTTGAGTGATTGTTCCTAAGCCCCCTTCCCCCCCACTCGAATCTACTTTCTTCTCCAAGCCATCCAACGCCAAGTTCAAGAAGGATACATTGGAGCCGGCCAAACCATCTCAGACTTCCTTCCTTGCTCATAAATTATTCCATCCCTTCCATATGCCTGCTTTCTTCTTCCTTAACTTTTGATCTTCATTGCAGGGTCCTTCGAAGTCTTTGAGTTGTGAACAAGGTTCCCCTTGACAATGAACCAACAAGCTGAAGCCCAAGCCCAGCGTTCTGATCTCTGTTATCCGAGTTCTCCAGTCCAGAGCATCGCTAGTTTCAAGGTTTGAAATCATTAGAAGGTTGGAAAGCTCAACAAGGCAAGTCCTCAATCATTAGCCCCTATTGTCTAGATCTTCTTCCTTCTTAGTTTTAGGATTGTGTCTAATCATGTAATAGTCCCTTTTCATGTAATCCTTAAGACTTATTATGATGAGTACAATGCTAGTGTAATTAGGTTTCATTGCTCTACAAACACGAATCAAATCACTAATCATATGCTTGCCGCATCATTCTTGGTATCAGAGCGTACGGTGCCGCATCAATACACAAAAATTATACTAAAAGAACCCTAAACTTGCTAAAATTAGCTTTGCTGAAAAATCAAGATAGAACTATTCTCAAGCAGTACTCCGACAGGAAAAAAATCTATAGGCTGAAATAATTTATTAGAAAATTTTTAAAAATACTTTCAATTATAAGGAATCCAGAAAAATAAAAATTAGATTTTTTAGAGTTACCTACAAACAAAAATAGTTAAAATAACAAACCATGTACTGTGATGGCCGAGATGCAAAATTAACTAGAGATGCTATTTGTTTTCTTCTTCAGGGGTCAATCATAGTGGCACCCCTTCATGCCATAGGAGATCCCTTTGATTGGGAAGAAAGGGTCTTACAGCCCTACTCATCTCCTATAACTGGATGGCCATGGTGAAGCACCGGATCCGAATATTCAAAGAGAAAATGAGCCCAAACAGGCTCTGATACCAAATGATGCAGGACTAAAGATGCATGCAAAGTATTTTTGTATTTTTATATGTTGAGTGAGGTGTCTAAATCTCAAAATAAAGCCAAGATCTAAAGTAGAGAGTTCTACAAAAATTTTGGAAGTAATTGCATGCAAAATAGACCTAAAATGATAAATAAGATAACCGCTGAGGTTGAGAAGCCCAGGTTAGGCTAGTTCTCCTTCAATATGGCTTCCGGTGAGTAGAAGGGGTGTACTTGATAGGGATTTCCTGAAGAATCCTTGAAGAGTTCTCTCAATACTCTTGGATGCAGCATGGAAGATAAAGTCGAAGACCCCGTGGATTCGTGGCTTTCAACCCTGTGATCCGAAAGCCACCCGGCTGGAATCTATGGATTCATAGACTTTGAGGGACCTACAAATCACCTATCACGGGTTAGAAAATAATGTAAGGATGAAGAAAAAAATCAGAAAATAGAAAAGAAAGAAGTGGTTTTGTGTTAGGCGGCCAAGGCTGGAGAAGGTTGCTTTTATGGTTTTGATGGTGACTGGAGGCAGGGCGCAGCAGGCTAGAAAGAAGAAGGGGTTCACACAAATTTCCCTTAGCACACAGCAATGGAGTAAAGACTCAGTATATTTCATGAATAATTAGCCTCCATACAAGAGAGGGGGACTTCTTTTATAAAATCAAAAACTTGTCCCCCAAGTAAGGATAGAAAAGACATTACATAGGAATTTGAATCCCATCCAAACCCTAGCTAGAATACATAGCAAGCCCTCACCTACTTTCCCTCAAACTCCCTCTCTCTCACATGCTTTGGTCAGCCAAGAGAGAACCCTAAGAGGCTGACCAAGGGGAGGTGACCATAAGAAATTATGGCGCCCCTTGGTGCTTCTCTTGGGCCTTGGGCGGCCTAACCAGCTCCAAGCTACGGTCCAAGACTCCAAGCTGCAATCCAGGGTTCCATGCTATGATCCAGGGTTCCAGGGTGTTCAATCTTTTTGCTGGGTCTTCCATGATCTTTATGACTTCAAGTTGGGTTGATCTTCAATTGTATTGAGTCTTCATTGGACTTGGACTAGGGTTTACAGGACTAAGACTAACTCAACATGAGCTAACTTGACTGACTAATCCAAACCCTATTGGTGTGAATCAAACTTCGAATACAGGATTCGAATAAAGAAGGTCCAAAAAAAACATATCTCAGGGGCCAAAGAAAAACTCAAATAAGCTAAGCCCTTATTACAAACTGGACTTAAATAGACTAACACTACTAGGAAATCCATAGAGGGTTGGGAAGCCTCCGTCTTATTCTGTACCTCTGGTGTCCGCACCACCTATGTATGCTCGATGTAGAGAGTGGTTGGTCTATGACAACTTGTATAGGGACACTAATTCAAGGATGTATTAACTCATCTGGGAATGAGTCCACTGAATTGATCCACCATGAGAATATCTTATGGAAGACTTACTTGTTAGAAGATGGTTGTCCAAGTGGGAGTTGTGTATGCAATCCTTAGGCCTGAGTGAAAGAATTATGCCCTGAAAGTTAATTGTAGTTATTGTATCAGTAGCATTTTTGTATTCTCCCAACTCAAGATTGATACTAACAAAGGCAATTTTTAATTCATCATATGTCGTGTCTTATGTTTTAATTATAAGATTATGAAAAACTCCATAGGTTAGGGCAATGGAATTAGAGTTATGATGGAGATCATAATGGTGAGACCTAAGTTCCTATAAACCCTAATTTAAAATGTTCCTAGTCGTTGGATCATCGATTCGGGGATCGATGAATCCAGAAAGACTAGCACATCTTATGTATGCTCAATGGAAAGGATGGTTGGTCTCATAGCCACTTGTATAGAGATATAATTACAAGGATGTAGGTGCTCATTAGGCTATGAGTTCACTAAACTGATCCAACAAGAGAACATCAAATGGAAGTCTTACTTGTCAAAAGAATGTTCTCTTAATGGGAATTGTGCATGTGATCCTTAGACCTGAGACTACCATAGTATCTTATTCACATGAACCCATATTATGGTGCATACTCATTCATGGAAATTAAGTCATGTATGGGGTGCTTCTAGATATGGTGGCTTTTGTAATAAGGTAATGAGTAGGTCAACAAAGAATCGATCACTCCTAGTAAGGGAGAAGTTATCCCGTGTGATCTATTCGAATGATGACTCAGCAAGTCTTTCATCAAAGCATGATGAGATTAAATAATGTTTCTAATCTTTCATCAATCAAGTCTTCATTATCAAAATGAGATTCAAAAAGATTAAGTTCTAGGGTTTGACATTTATCCATGCCCATCACTTAATTGGGATAAAGGGAGATCGAAGAATTGAATTGCATGGCAACTTTTTACTGAAGGATATTTTGATAATTTCTACCAAATTCCTCATCTTCTGAGTAGGCATGACATGTTGTTAGACATCAATCATGTTTTGTAGATTTTCATGAATCAATTCGATTGGATTCATGAGTAAATTCGGAAATATATTCGAATTGTCAACTTAGGTCAGCTCAATTTGACCTAATCAGGTCAATCAGGTTCGATTGGATCGAATCAGCTTGGACCTAGACCTACTGCTGGCCAGATGTAGAATCCAATGGAAGTCAATTATACATATATTAGGATCATGGGATCCTAATTCGCTCGCTAATTAACATATTAGCATATATTGGCTAACCCAACCATAACCCAATTGGATTGGGTCAGCTTGCTTGTTATTTGGGCTAACGAATTTAAGTTGGACATAAATTGAATAGAGTTCTAAGTGGGGTAGCCTGATTCAGTATTTATCTAGATTTTATTAGGCTTTACCTTGGATTTATGGGAGAGTCCTACATGGCATGGACTCTTGGCACCAAGATAATATTTGCACAAAGAATAAATATGTAGAAAGACTAAGAGTCTTTATACTAATGAAAGATAGATCCCAGATAAAACCAAAAGACCTCTCCTTTATCTTCATGCCCAATTGGAAGGGCTTTAACAAGTCAAAAGAGGCCATTGGCATGAAAACAAATACGGCGCAAAATGAAGGGTCGCATCCCTTCATTATTGGCGCTAAAATGAAACCATGAGACCTTTCGTTTGAATGCTCCCATATTTCCTTGATGCCTTCTTTTAGTTTTCATGCCCTTTAGCTTTAATATGACCAGTTATTGCCATGTGGTAGGTGGAGAAGATGGTTGAAAAAATGAAGAGACAATAATTTGTCTCTTGGTACATGATTAGATGTATCATGATATGTCCTCTCATCCAAAAGACTCTTTGGCTTGAAGGGTCTTATCAAATGGCTGAGAAAGAGACATATCAAGCACCCCATCCTTCTTTATAAAAGGCATCATATTCTTATGCCAAAGCATTAAGTTTTGCATTTGAATAATACTACCTGTTATTTTATCATCCTTCTCCTTAAGACAAGGTTTGTCTTTTTAAGACAAAGCTTGTTCTTTTAAGACAAAGCTTGTTCTTTTAAGACAAGGCTAGTCTATTTAATATAAGATCCTAGGGAGAAAAATAGAAGGGATATTCAAAATCTGAGAGAGGAGTCAAAGAGATCTCTGAGTACCTTACAGGAGGGTAGGGGTTCCAATAGAGGGAGATTGTCTGAAAGGCTGCCAGAAGAGTCCTAGTCAAATAAGAAAACTTCGTAGGAGAGCTTCCTTGGTTTCATTTCAATGTAGATCACCTCTAGAGGGCATACACTTGTGTGCCTCATAGAAATTAAGGAATATAGCATTCCAGGTATTCCTCTATAATCCTAAATATTTGATTTATTAGTTGTTATGTTCAAGTTGTCCTGGGATTTAGGGTTCTGGCCCTTCAGGATTATGAAAATAAAAATTTTGAAATCCAATCTTCTACTGTGCCTAGCTAGGTAACCCAATAGTGGTATTAGAGCCACCTTGATGCATGCAATTAGTAATTTCTTTAGTCTTGATTGCTTACTATGATATGAATCGATGCATGATTAGTTTATATTACATATGTTATATCCTAGTAATTGCTTCATATTGAGTTAGTCACCATGGCCGTCCAGTCATAGAAGCCAAGTAGGGTTTAAAGGCTCTCTTTTCACATTCAATGGGGTCTCCTATGGTGTGTAGGGGTGCCGCTGTGGCCTTATCCCTTGAACAAGTGAGGTAAACAGATTGTTGTTATAATCATGCTTATGTTATGCATATTAGGGTTAATATGCTTGCTAGCTGGAATGAATGTCATGTTAACATAGTTAATTAGGATGTGTTTGAGACCATCAAAACCCTCATAAAAATTATATTTAATCATAGTGTAAGTTAATCATGATGCAAATCCAATTAGGATTTGATCAGCCAATTGGTATATATGTAAGTGGTTCTGGAAAGGTAAAGGGAATGAGGTTTTTACTTGGTTCCATTATCTGACCTAGCCAATTCAATTGGTATCTAAGAAAAGAAACGGGGGGACCCCCTCTTCTCTTCTATTTACCTGGCCAATTTGGTCACATATAAATCTTAAACTAAAAATGCTAATTGATTAAGCACACTATAATATGTGATGTGGGCACCAGGATTAGACAGAGGCTCCTCAATCCTCTATGGATTACTGATTAGGATTTTAATCCGTTGGGTCCTTTAATAAGGCTTAAATCCTGAGTAATTTGCTTTCAAGTCATATAATTAGTATCTAGTTGGTTTCAATTTTTGGTTTAGTCTTTTAATTTGGCCAATTTGGTCAAGTTAGGGTCAATTGGTCCTGTAATTAGCTAAATCAGTACACAAGCTCAAGTTAATTTGAAGATGGGAGATCAAGCTAGTTTGAAGATGGGTTCACAAGTTGGCAATCAAGTCAAGCCCAATTGAAGATGTGTCAAGCCACCTCACCATGCCAGGTTAGGAGTGCCAACTCATGAGGAGTGCCATATGGCATGGAAGGTGCCACTTCATTAAGAACCTTGGGCGGCCAAGACAACCTGAAAATTCAAATTCAAATGACATGTGGATACCCATTAAACCTCTCCTTGATCCAAACCAACAACATCCCCACCTCACTCCACGTATCAAGCCTCTCCAAAGATCATGATCAGCCAAGGAAGGTCAAACGGGCATCCCTTGATTCTTAAAGACAACATCCCCATCCCACTCCCCCTATGAAGCCTTTTTTCAAAGAACCATTGGTGGCCAAGGAAGGTCAAAAGAACATCCCATGATTCTTGAAGACAAGTCCACACAACACTCCCCAAATCAAGCTACCAAGATCAAGCTTATGGTCGGCCAAAGGCTCATGAAAGGAGTTCAAAATTTGAATAGGGACAACCACCTCTCTTCCGTCCCTGAATCAAGCTTTCCACCAAATCAAGGCCGGCCAAAGGAGGATTTCAAGAGCTCAAAAATCAGATTTTAGGCACCCCTTGATGAAGATATGTAACCTCATTTTTCATTTAAATTTTGAATGGGACTTAGGAGCTTATATAAAGGGCCCTACTCCTCTTGTAAAAATAATTTTTGATGAATGAAAAAGTGAGAAGTTCTTCTTCCATTAGCCCTTGTCTTCATAGACTAAGAACTCTGTGAGAGAGTGCCTTTTCCCTTCGAGACATCGAAGGGTGAGAGGCCCTGGGTTACCATCCTCCTTCGCAAGCCATCATTCCATCATCAAGTTCAGACGCCACCTGGAAGATCCATGTAGATGCCTAATGAGAAGAGCCCTCCTCGACCACCATCTTCGACTCCTTTCCCAACACTTCCTACTTTCTTATATCCCTACTTGCTATTTTCTAATCCTTTACATGGTTGCTCGCAGGTCCTCCAGGTGCCATGGACAAAGGATTTGGTCTCCCTTGCCTTCAAGACCATCGAATGAAAAGACAGCGAATCTGCAAGGTCGAAGGCTTGATCCTCCAGGTCGCATCCATGAGTGTGAGTGAACTCGGCATTGGGTGCATCAAAATCTTCAAGGTTTGCACTCCCTAGTCTCCTAAGTATGTATTTATTTAGAGCTAAGTCCTATGGGGTTTCTCAATCCCGAGGTCCTCTCTTATCTTTATTTAGGGGCTAAGCTTGCATGCTAGATGTTTCTTGTGCTTATAGAACCTCTAGATCTAATCTTTGCTTGACTTCGGGAATCAAAAAATCTCTTAAATCCTAATTCACAAAAGGAAAAATTTTATTTGCATATCCATCTCATCAATAATATAGTCCCCTATCATCTTAGTCCCACATCAATTTCTGGTATCAGAGCTTGGTTATGACTTAGTTCTCATTAAGTACTCAGATTGGGAGCTTCACCATGGCCATCCAGTCATAGGAAAAGGTAGGGCTACAATACCCTCACATCTCATTCAAAGGAGATTTCCTATGTCATGTAGGGGTGCCGATGTGATTGACCCTTGAAGGGGAAAACAAGGAGTAGATTTTAGATCGTGAAAAAAAGTTTTGCATCATTAGATTTCAACATCTTTAAACCTTCTGCATTTTTCTAACCCATTACATGGTCTGCTATTTTAGTTGTTTCTGCCTGTAGGAATCTTTGATTTTGCTAATTTTTATTTTGCTGGATTCCTAATTAAAAGTATTTTTCAAAATTTTCTTAGATTTTATTTCATTCTATAGATTTTCTACATGCCTGAATACTCTCTGAGAACAAATCTACTATGAAATTCCAGTAAGTGCATTTCATCATACTTTCATTACCATATAGTTTAATTTTGCACTTTAGGTTCATATTTTTATTTCTAACAACTTATACTTCTTCTAATCTACATCAAAACACAAAAAAAAAGAATTTACAGACATTTCATTAGGTTTCATGTGTATGCCATCATCTACATAATCAACTTAATGGCGGAAATATCACAAGATAAGGGAAGGAGGTCATTACCTTTTCTTGGCCCGAAAACCACCAACTTGCATTTCAAACCTAAGACTAATCTTAAAATCAATTAGTAACCTAATAGCATAGGAACATCCATGAGTTAGGTTTAACCATTATGGGGAAGCTAGTGCATGCAACCCTTCAATTAGTACCAGGAAGCTGGTGTCTAAGGCAAGAGGTTTAGCATCAAATGATCTAAGCGGTGTTGTGGTTCCTTAATTGAGTCCTTGCGAAAGCAAGGTGGGCTCCCACAATCCCACCTCTTACCTGGCCGGTGAAAGGGCTAGTTGTTGTGCTGCGTGTCTTCTACGTTAACCCATTATGTTTGAACTCCTAGGTCTAGCAAAATCGTAGCACTGTTCTTTATGTGTTGCATGTCTACTAAGTCAGGAGTTCCGTATCACCCTCACCACTCTCAGTCAGGTGAACCCATGGAGAATAACCTTAAGAATCAACTTAGGCTCATCACTGAGTAGCTTGCCAAGTTAACCCAAAGAGCTGATAGATTTGAATCAAGGCTTGGAACCCTGGAGAGGACCCGGGAGCCTCATACTGAACCAAAGTTTGAATCACCTCCTCATAGGAGATCCGTCAACATGATCCCTTCTTAGGGGCTGAGCCCAAAAGAGTCCCATACCCTAACTCAGCCTAAGAGGTTCACCCTAGGAGACCAAATCAGGTGTTCATGGACCAAGTTAAAAGAGGATCTAGTAGCCTAAAGGAAAGGGAGCAAGGAGTTAACCTGATTAAGGCCAAGGTGTTAGAGAAGCAGATTATTAAGGGAACCCCTGCCACTAAAGAGATTCATGAACCAACCCAAAGAGAACACACTCAAAAAGTAGTTGAAGCTCTGAAAGAATTTGAGGATGTATTTCCCAATGAGTTACCTAATCAACTACCACCCCTTAGGGCCATCCATCATGCTTTATGCTTGGTCCCAGGATCCTCATTACCAAACCTTCCTCACTATGGGGTGAACCCCACTGAGCCCCAACAACTACAAAAACAAGTGGACCATATGACACCCATAGATCAATGTTCAAATCTTAAGGTCATCCCGAGTAACCAAGGTCTGTTTCATGCTTCCAATAGATTGTCCCAAGACTTCGATTCCTATTTCCTATCATACCCTAAGCCTTCCAATGTTCCCCAAACTTTCAAATCACACTATGTTGAGGTCGTTCTATTACAACAGTTCTTTGAGTATGTTAGGTTTGTGACCTACTTTTGGAAGACCTTATGGCATTTGCTAGGAATCCATTGTAAATTTTCATGGGCACACCAAACTAGGGTCAAACATAGAGAGTCTATAGTCTGTTAGGTTTAGGCCCAAAGATTCCAATAAAATTCCTCTCAATAAGCATGCATAATTGATTCTGCATTTTGCATAATGTTAGAGTTCTGTATTAAGCACTAATTTTAAAATAATTGGCTGATTCTTGAAAGCGATCCAAAGAATTTGAAATAAGGGATTCTATAATGATTAGGCTTAGGCCTGAACAGTTTCCATTAGGAACCATTAAGAAACTTCATGCTCATAGAGCTGGCCCCTTTAAAGTTATAAGGAGAGTTGGCCCTAAAGCCTATATGCTTGAGCTACCCCCGAATTATGGCATTAGCTCGACTTTCAATATCTCAGACGTAGTCGAGTATAGGGAACCGGCAACCATACCTAGCGAGCCATTTAGGCTTGATCTATCCTTTAAGAGTGAACCCGACCCTGAGTGTCAACATCTAATTATACTTGAGAGAAAAGAATGGATCGAGTGTGTCCTGGATGATCAAGCTATCATAACCCGGGGCAAAGGCTATCAGCATTACTTGGTCCGTTGGCAAGGCCGACCGGAGTTTGATGATTCATAGATTATCCGAGAGGACTTGCAGCACCTCGACCCTAAACTTCTTGAGAAATACCAAAGCCAAGTCAACCCTTGCTCGACAGGGTCATGTTCCTCCCACCCTGAGAGAATTTGTGTGGGCACTAGGATTAGATAGAGGCTCCTCAATCCTCTATGGATCCCTGATTAGGGTTTTAATTTGTTGAGTCCTGTAATAAGGCTTAAACCCTGAGTAATTTGCTTTCAAGTCATGTAATTAGTATCTAATTGGTTTCAATTTTTGGTTTAGACTTGTAATTTGGTCAATATGGTCAAGTTAGGGTCATTTGGTCATGTAATTAGCCGAATTGGTTCACAAGCTCAAGTCAATTTGAAGATGGGCTCAAGCTAGTTTGAAGATGGGTTCACAAGTGGGCAATCAAGTCAAGCACAATTGAAGATGAGTCAAGCCACCTCTCCATGCCAGGTTAAGAGTGCCAACACATGAAGAGTGCCACATCATCAGTGCCACATGGCATGGAAGGTGCCACTTTACCTCATGGAGTGCCACATCATTAATGCCACATGACATGAAAGGCACCACTTCACCAAGCACCTTGGGCAACCAAGACAAGCTAAAAATTCAAATTCAAATGGCATGTGGATGCTCGTTAAACACCTCCTTGTTCCAAGCCAATAACATCCCCACCTCACTCTACGTATCAAGCCTCTCCAAAGATCATGATCGGCTAAGGAAGGTCAAAGGAGCATCCCTTGATTCTTGAAGACAACATCCCCATCCCACTCCCCTTATCAAGCCTTTTTCCAAAGAACCATGGGTGGCCAAGGAAGGCCAAAAGAGCAACCCGTGAATCTTGAAGACAAGTCCACACAACACTATCCAAATCAAGCTACCAAGATCAAGCTTATGGTCAGCCAAAGGCTCATGAAAGGACTTCAAAATTTGAATGGGGACAACCTTTTCTCTTCCCTCCCCAAATCAAGCTTTCCACCAAATCAAGGTCGGCCAAAGGAGAATTTCAAGAGCTCAAAAATGAGATTTTTGGCATCCCTTGATGAAGATGTATAACCTCATTTTTCATTTAAATTTTGAATGGAACTTAGGAGCTTATATAAAGGGCCCTACTCCTCTTGTAAAAATAATTTTTGATGAATGAAAAGTGAGAAGTTCTTCCATTAGCCCTTGTCTTCTTAGACTAGGAACTCTGTGAGAGAGTGCCTTTGTCCTTCGGGACATTGAGGGGTGAGAGGCCCTGAGTTACCATCCTCCTTCAGAAGCCACCATTCCATCTTCAAGCTGGGACACCACCTAGAAGATCCACGTAGACGCCCAATGAGAAGAGCCCTCCTCGACCACCATCTTTGACTCCTTTCCCAACACTTCCAACTTTCTTATACCCATACTTGCTATTTTATAATCTTTTACTTGGTTGCTCGCAGGTCCTCCAGGTGCCATCGGACGAAAGGTCGGCGAATCTATAAGGTCAAAGGCTTGATCCTCTAGGCTGTATCCATGAGTGTGAGCAAACTCGGCATCTGGCACATCAAAATCTTCAAGGTTTGTACTCCCTAGTCTCCTAAGTAGGTATTGATTTAGAGCAAAGTCCTACGGGGTTCCTCAATCCCGGGGTCTTCTCTTATCTTTATTTAGGGACTAAGCTTGCATGCCATAAGTTTCTTGTACTTATAGAACCTCTAAATCTAATCTTTGCTTGACTTCGAGAATCAGAAAATCTCTTAAAACCTAAATCTCAAAAAAAAAAATTTCATTTGCATATCCATCTCATCATTAGTATAGTCTCGCATCATCTTAGTCCCTCATCAATATTCCTTCCTTCATGCTAAGCCGAATTTGTATCAAAACTCTAGTAGGCTTGTTGAGCATACTCAAGGCTTACTATTAGGATTTGATATAAAATTTGACTTGGTGCATTTTGTGCTTTATAGTATGTTTGATAATGTTACTTTGTTGAGCAAACTCAAGGGTGGCATTATTCAATCATGACTATATAAGATGAAGGGTTTGACTAAACTAAGACATTATGATTTGTTGTGCAAACACAAGGCTGTAAGTGTCTTATAGGCAAGTGTTATGTTAAGAATTGCAAGGGATGCAATTTGAAAAAAATTTCCTATCCTTGAACTTATAAGTATTTGCTATGTAAACACAAGGCATTTATAAAGAATTAGGATCTCAACCCCACTAAAAACAATGAATATTGGTTTCTAGTCTACCATTGTTGATGGTTATTCAAAAAAAATTGTAGGAGACATAATTGGATTTAAAGTCCTTATCTAATTATGATTACAACCTTGAGAGGTATGCTTATGTAATGATCTTGATTGTTCATAGTTTAAATTATGGCTTCTATTCTTTCACTACAAGGCATCTTGGATGCCAATAAACTGACCAAACCAAACTATGTGGATTAGTTGAGAATCCTGATAATAGTGCTTGCTCAAGAAAAAGTGTCCTGCATCCTCCATTCTCTGGACCCAGATCCGGTCAGAGATGATGCTATAGAGGAGGAAAAGGTCATATATAGAATGTGGTAGAATGATAGCTTGACTGTCAAGTGCATCATATTAACCTCGATGAGCAATGAATTGCAGAGGCAATATGAAGATCTAGAATCTCAGTCCATACTGCTCAATCTCAAAGAGCTATATGGAGAACATAGTAGGATTGCTAGATATGAAATATCAAAAATTTATTCTAGGCATAAATGAGTGAGGGCTCGCCTATACAGTTCTATGTTCTCAAGATGATTGACTTAATCACTCGATTAGGTCAACAGGCTTTGTCATGGATGGGGAGCTTAATTAGAATTTGATCCTATAATCACTCACAGATTCCTTCTCTTAGTTTGACATGAACTACCACATGAACAAACTGAACCTTTCATTATCAGAGCTACTTAATATGCTTAAGATAGCTGAGAGCCATTTCAAAGGAGATAAGGCTCATCATCTTCTTCTGGTTGATGGAAAGAAGAAAGGGATAATGAAGAAGGGTTCAAAAAGTAAGTTGAACCCAAAGAAGAGCATCAATAAGAGGAAAAAGGCAAGGAGGCCTTCAAATGATGGATCCTATTTCTTTTGCATCGAGAAGGGATATTGGAAGAAGAACTACAAGACATACCTTGCAGGTCTGAAGCAAGATGCCAATAGAGCATCAAGAGGTTTGTTTACGATACAAACAAACTTATCATTGAGTTCTTTAACTTTTGATTCATGGGTATTGGATATCGCATGTGGGTCTTATATCTGCAAGTCATTGTAGGGGTTATAGAGACCTAAAAGTTTGAAGAAAGGTGACTTCAAGCTTTATGACATGAGTGAAGAGGCCATTCATGCCAAAGTTGTTGGAACCTACATGTTATTGTTGGCTTCGAGCAAGATATTGGAACTAAAAGACTATTATTACATTCCAAGTTTTGTTAGAAATATTATTTCTGTATCTTTGTTATTATTATATGGTTATGAACTAAAAGTTGAAAGAAATGGTTGCTCCATTTTTTGTTCTAATGACTTCTTGGGAATAGATAAATTTGTGAATGGACTTTTAATTCTATCACTCAATGATGAAGTGTTGCTTGTAAAAAATAAAAAGAGAAAGAGATATGATACCAATGAAACATTTCTTTGGCATTGCCGATTAGGTCATATAAGTGAGTTAAGGATTAACAAGTTATAGAAAGATGATTATTTTAGCCCTTATGATTATAAATATTAAGAACTTGTGAATCTTGCCTCATGGGTAAAATGACCAAGTCTCCGTTCACTAGACATGGAGAAAGGGCAACTGAGTTGTTAAGGTTAACATTCAGATGTATGTGGACCTATGTCAACTAGGCTAGAGGAGGATACTCTTATTTCATCACATTCATTGATGATTTATATAGATTTGGATGTGTATCTCATGAAACATAAATCCGAAGCCTTTGATAAATTTAAAGAGTATCAAAGTATGGTTGAGAAATAAACTAGAAAAAGTATTCAAGTCTTTTGATCTGACTGAGAAGGAGAATACTTATCTAGTGAATTTCTTAATCATCTTAAGGAAAATGATATTCTCTCTGAATGGACTCCTCCATATATACCATAATTAAATGGTGTAGTAGAAAGGAGGAATCATATCATGTTTGACATGGTAAGGTCCATGATTTGCTTCACAGAACTTTCAATATCTTTCTGGGAATATGCCCTAGAAACTGTTGCATATGTAATAAATAAGGTACCATCAAAATCAGTACCTAGTACTCCATATAAATTATGGACTGGCAAGAAACCAAGTCTTAAACATCTTAAGATTTAGAATTGTCTAGCTTATGTTAAAAAGAAATTTGGATATAAGCTAAGTACTAGAGCTAAGAAATGTAGGTTTATTGGTTATTTTTAAGAGTGTATTGGTTACCTATTCTATCATCCTACTGAACAAAAGAATTTTGTTAGTAGGCATGCCATATTCTTGGAAAAAGAATATATCTAAGAAGAAGGTAATGGGAGAATAGTTGAATTGAGTGAAGTTCAAAATGAATAAACTCATGTTTCACAATCAAAAGTACCAGTTGATTAGGTACAAACACAACACACACCTCCTCTCTATAGGTTAGAGAGAGTGCGGGTAGCACCTCTAAGATATGTTTTATGAATGGAAACAATAATGAAACCATTCACTGACCTATACAGAAGATATCATGAGTAAAGACTCTGACAAATGGTTAAGTGCCACAAAATCTGAAATGGACTCCATGTATGACAACCAAGTTTGGACCTTGGTTAACCCACCTGAGGGAATTGTCCTAATAGGGTGCAAATGGATTTTCAAAAGGAAGATTAGAGCAGATGGACAAATGGAAACCTACAAGGCTAGGTTGGTGGCAAAAGGTTTTGTTGGAGGATGTTCTCAGGTTTGTGGATAACTGGTGTGGGTACCAGACCTCTGTTTAGGATTTCAATTTTGGGTCCTGTAATAAGGCTTCAAGCCTAAGCATTGTAAATTTTAGTCATGAATATAGTCTCAATTATTTTTGTTTAGTCCTGCACATTGACCAATTTGGTCAAGTTGTATCCTGAATTGAGTCCAATTATGTATTGAGTCCAGTCTGAGTCTGGGTCCAAGCCGGAGTGGTCTATAAGTCCAGCTCAACTACTATTGGGCCAAGCCTTGAAGGTCAACATGTCAACCCTAGGGTGCCACTTCACCACCCCATGTGGCGCCACTTCATTATCTCATGTGTCACCACCTCATCCAGCCATGTGGGCGGCACAAGTGAGATTTTCTTGGGTGGCAAATGGAGACACATCAATTATCCTTTCCTCCTTTTTCTCCCTCCATCAAGCCACTTACTAAAGGAGTCATGGGCAACCAAGGAAAGGTTGAAGACAAAGGCCTTGTTCCAAGCCTCATATAAAGCTTCTATCTAAAGAAGGGTGAGGAACCAAGGAAAGGTTGAAGACAAAGGCCTTGCTCCAAGCCTCATATCAAGCTTCTCTCCAAAGAATGGTGAGCAACCAAGGAAAGAGGGAGACACAAACCTTGCATCGTGCCTTTTTTCCAAATTGAAGGTCAACTTTCCAAGTCCAAGGGAGCCAAATTCCTTCTTCCAAGCCCATTATCATGCCACACCCAAATCACAAGAGGCTTTGGTCGGCTAAGGAGATTAAATTCAGATTTTTTTTGGGATTTTAGAATATTTTGGCACCTAATCAAGAGAAGAATTTGTATTTTTCATTCAAATTTTGAAAGGGGTCCTATGGTGCCTATATAAAGGACCTTACCCCCTCCCTTATAAAAAAATGATGAATGAAAATAAAATATTTGAGAGCCATTCTCTTTGGTAGTTTCCTTCGTTCCTTAAGAATGTCGATCTTCGTGAGGGAGTGCCTTCGCCTTCAAGAATCGAGAGGTGTGAGGCCTCGAGTTATTTTGTCTTTTGCAAATCCGTCTTCCATTTTCGAGTTCGGAGGCCACAAGATGATCCATCTAGGTGCCCAGCAAGAAGACACCCCCAATCAACATCATCTCCACCCTCTCTTCCCTTATTTCTTCTTGATACTTATAGATTCCTAATCCTTCTATTGATTGTTTGCAGGGTCTCCAGGTACCACGAATATAGAGTCGATTTTCCTTGCCTTCAAGACCTTTGACAGAAAGCCGGTGCATCCGCAGGGGTTGAAGGCTCGATCATCCAGGCTGTATCCGCGAGAGCGAGCGAACTCAGCATCGGGCACTTCAGAACTTTAAGGTTTGCAGCCCTAGAGTCCTAAGGGGTTATTGATCTGAGAGCTAAGTCCTACGAGGTTTCTCAATCCCGGGGTCCTCTTCCTATCCTATTTAGGGACTTACTTACTTGCTTGGATTTTTTTCATTATAGAACCCTAGATCTTCATTTTGGTCTTTCTTCGGGAATCCTAAATCCATATTAAAAAAAAATTAAAAATCACAAAAAGCAAAAATCACATGCATCATCTCATCCTGGCATCTAGTTAGTCCCACATCATGTTTGGTATCAGAGCATGTTCAGGAATTAGCACTTCTTAAGTACTTGGATTAGGTGCTTCACCAGGCCATCCGGTCTTAGGAGAAAAGTAGGGTTTCAAGACCCTCTCCTCCCATTCCACGGGGATCTCCTAAGGCATGTAGGGGTGCCACTGTGATTGACCTTTGAAGGGGAACACAAGAAGAAAAGTTTTAAAAATCCAAAAGAAAATTTTTGCACATTAGATCTCATCTTATTTTAATTTCTGCATTTTTTTCCTTTCTGTACATGCTCTGTTGTTTTAGGAGTTTCTATTTGTAAGAATTTCCAAACTCTTTGATTTTTATTTTGTTAGATCACACATAATTCAAAGTGTTTCTTATAATTTTTCTCAGATTTTATTGCAGCCTGTAGAATTTCTACATGCTGGAATACTACTTGAGAACAAAATCTATTCTGAGATTTTCAGCAAGTGCATCTTTTAATGTTTTCATTTCTCAAATAGTTAAATTTTGCATTTAGGTTCATATTTTGTTATTTCCAGCATCTTGTTTCTACTATCATATATCAAAAATCCAAAAACAAAGTTTAGTTAAATTCCATTATATCATGTGTATGCCATCATTCTCATAAATAACTTAAGGTCGTCAATATCAAAAGATAAGGGAAGGAAGTCATTACCTTTCCTTAGCCCAAAAATAACCACCCTGCATATCAGACCCAACCCCTAATTAAAACTGAGTAGACACTTAACTTGCTCTAATGAGCTATGGACACCCACGAAGTCGGGTCGAACCAAGTGTTAAGCCAATTTAGACAACTTGTTTGTATGTGCTTGAGTATCTGGTGTCTAGGCAAATGGTTCAGGGACAAGAGCCTGAAGGAAGGTGGGTTGGTTCGCTTACCTGGCCAATTTCAAATTGGTATCTAAGGAAAGCAAAGAGGTACCTCCACCAACCTTACACTTACCTGGCCAGGTGCCAAGTTACTACCATCAAGATTGTCTTCTTGACCTAACATTTGGTTTGTTCTCTTAGGTCTAGCAAACCTATAACGTCTTTCGTTATGTGTTGCATGTCAACTAGATCAGGAGTCCCCTATTACCCCCATCATTCCCGGTTAAGTGAACCCATGGAAAACACCCACGAGAATCAATTAAGGGTCATCACTGAATTTTTAGCTAGGATAAACAAAAGGCTTGATGAGTTTGAAGATAGATTTGGAGCCTTAGAAAAGAACATTAGACCATCCAACGAGCTTGAGTCTAAGTCACCTCCTTACCCTAGGGAATACCCTTAGCGTGATCCTACCTTAGAGTCTGAAGACCTTTTAGGAATAGTTAGGTGCATCCTTACCCAAAACATAGTGCAAGAAGATTGGCGTAGGACTAACATCCTATAAACTTTTGTCAAGTTAGGGGAAAAGGTATGTAAGATCATAGTTGATAGTGGGAGTTGTGTCAATGCCATCTCTTTAAGTACTGTCAAAGCCCTAGGATTGACCCCAGTTCCTCAACCCAACCCTTATAAGGTCTCATGGATAGAATAAACTTCTATACCTATCAAGTCTAGATGCCAAGTTTTAATCAAATTACAATCATATGAGGAAGAGATTTGGTGTGATGTCCTTCCCATGGGGGTCAGTAGCATTATCCCAGGTCAACCGTGGCTTTACGATCATGATGCCACCCTTTATGGTCGGACCAATACTTGTGCCTTTAGTCACCGTGGAAAGAAATTTGTAATCAAACCAATTCTGCCAAAGGACCAGGTTAAAAGAGAATCAAGTAGCCTTAAGGAAGAGAAGCCTGGAGTCACCCTGATAAAGTCTAAGGAGTTAGAGAAAGAGGTTACTGAGGAAGAACCCTTTAACGAATTTCAAGGAGAAAAGGTTGAACATTCTAAGAATTTAAAAACCCCTGAGCCCATTGAAGTCTTTAAGTATGAAAAAGTTGAACCCATTGATAATCTAGAGAAAGAAACTCCAGAGCCCACCAAAGAATCCAAAGAAAACATTTATGAACTAAGTTTAGTAGAGGAGTATGGTGAAGATGGGCCCAAGGTTAAAATCTTGAGGAATCAAAGGAAAAAGATCCTGAACCCACTAAAGAATTTGAAGAAGAAATGACCGATCCAGGATCACATTTAGTAAATGAATATGAGGGTTCGCCAGTCTTGTCCACAGAAGGAGTTCAGGAACAAACCCTTAATGAACCGACCCAAAGAGAACATCCTCAAGAGATAGTTGAAGCTCTGAAAGGATTTGAGGATGTTCTTCTCGATGAGTTACCGGATCAATTACCACCCCTGAGGAACACCCAGCCTGCCCTAGAACTTGTACTCATAGATCAGTGTCAAAATTTTAAGTTCATCCTGAATAACCAAGGTCTGTTTCATGCTACCCATAGATTGCCCCAAGACTCCGACTCCTATTTCCTACCCTTCCCTGAGCCTTCTCAAGTTTCTAGAGCCAAGGGGTAACATTTTGTTGAGATTACCAGGTTGCATGAACCCTTAGAGATCATCCAATTTGCTATCAACTTCTGATATACCTTATGGCATTTGCAAGGGATCTATGATATTTTATCATGTGCACACTAGACCAGGGTCAAACCTAGAGAGTCAATAATCTATTAGGTTTAGACCCCAGAGAGTCCAATAAAATTTTGCTCTATAGGAATGCTTAGTTGAGTCTGCATTTTGCATCATGTTACGATTCTAAATTAAGTACAAATTTTAAAATAATTTGGCTGATTCCAAAGAGAACTAAAGAGTTTGATCAAAGGGATTCTGTAATGATTAGGCTTAGGCCTGAACGGTTTCCACCGGGAACCGTTAAGAAACTTCATGCTCATGGAGCCGGCCCCTTTAGAGTGATAAGGAGAGTTTGCCATGATGCCTATGTGCTTGAGCTACCCCCAAATTATGGCATTAGCTCAACTTTCAAAATCCTGGACTTAGTCGAGTATAGGGAACCAGTAAACATACCCAGTGAGCCTTTTGGGCCTAACCTTTTATATGAGAGAGAATCCAACCCAGAGTGTCCACCTCCAATTTTACCTGAGAGAGGAGAGCAGATAGAGCATGTCCTAGATGATCAAGCTATGACCACCCGGGGCAAAGGCTTTCATAATTACTTGGTACGATTGCAAGGCCGATCACAGTTCAATGATTCGTGGGATATCCAAGAGGACTTGTAGCACCTCGACCCCGACCTTCTAGAAAAATATTAAAGCAAAATCAACCCTTACTCGACAGGGTCGAGTTCCTCCCATCCTGGGAGAATTGGTATGGGCACCAGACCTCTATTTAGGATTTCAATTTTGGGTCCTATAATAAGGCTTCAAGCCTAAGCATTATAAATTTTAGTCATGAATATAGTCTCAATTATTTTTGTTTAGTCCTGTACATTGACCAATTTGGTCAAGTTGTATCCTGAATTGAGTCTAGTCTTGTATTGAGTCCAGTCCAAGTCTGGGTCCAAGCCAGAGTGGTCTTTAAGTCCATCTCAACTACTATTGGGCCGAGTCTTGAAGGTCAACATGTCAACCCTATGGCACCACTTCACCATTCCATGTGGTGCCACTTCATCATCCCATGTGGTGCCGCCTCATCCAGCTATGTGGGCGGCACAAGTGAGATTTTCTTGGGTGCCAAATGGAGACACATCAAATATCCTTTCATCCTTTCCTTCCCTACATCAAGCCACTTACTAAAGGTATCATGGGCAACCAAGGAAAGGTTGAAGACAATGAACTTGTTCCAAGCCTCATATCAAGCTTCTCTCCAAAGAAGGGTGAGCAACCAAGGAAAGGTTGAAGACAAAGGCCTTGCTCCAAGCCTCATATCAAGCTTCTCTCCGAAGAAGGGTGAGCAACCACGGAAAGAGGGAGACACGAGCCTTGCATCATGCCTTTTTCCCATATTGAAGGTCAACTTTCCAAGTCCAAGGGAGCCAAATTCCTTCTTCCAAGCCCATTATCATGCCACACCCAAATCACAAGAGGGTTTGGTCAGCCAAGGAGATTAAATTCAGATTTTTTTTGGGATTTTAGAATATTTTGGCGCCTAATCAAGAGAAAAAATTATATTTTTCATTCAAATTTTGAAAGGGGTCCTATGTTGCCTATATAAAGGACCTTACCCCCTCCCTTGTAAAAAAAATGATGATGAATGAAAAGAAAACATTTGAGAGCCATTTCCTTTGGTAGTTGCCTTCCTTCCTCAAGAATGTCGATCTCCGTGAGGGAACGCCTTCGCCTTCGGGCATCGAAAGATATGAGGCCTCGAGTTATTTTCTCTTCCGCAAATCCATCTTCCATCTTCAAGTTCAGAGGCTACCGGATGATCCATCTAGGCGCCTAGCATTAAGACCCCCCCAATCAACATCATCTATACCCTCTCTTCTGATGCGGCAAGCATATGATTAATGTTTAGATTATGGTTTGTAGAGCAATGAAACCTAATTACACTAGCATTGTACTCATCATAATAAGACTTAAGGATTACATGAAATTGAACTTTTACTTGATTAGACACAATCCTAAACTAAGAAGGAATAAGATCTAGATAATAGGGGCTAATGATTATGGACTTACCTTGATGAGCTTTCCAACCTTCTTTTGATTCATACCTTGAAACTACCAACGCTCTGGACTGGAGGACTTGGATAACAAAGATCAGAACATCTGGACTTGAACTTCAGTCTGTCGGTTCATTGTCAAGGGAGAACCCGGTTCTCAACTCAAAGACTTCGAAGGACCCTGCAATTGAAGATCAAAGGTTAAGGAAGAAAGAGACAAATGTAAAGAAAGGTTGGGAGGATTTGTGAACAAAGAAGAAATTGCAGAAGATCTGGCCGACTCCAATGCCTTCGTCTTGTACTGGAATGGTGAGTTGCTTGGAGAAAAAAAAAAAAAAAATTGGCTTTAGCGTGGAGGAAGAAACTTTCACACAAGAACACAAGACAATTTGCTTCAAAACTTCACTTGTATTTCATTCATTTTCAATATCCATCCCTTTTACAATGGGCGTCCAAGGCTTTTAATAGCCTCACAAAGCTAGCTTTTGAAATTTAAAAACTCCCCAAATCAAGGAGGATTACAAGGGGGGTTGGAGGATTTGGTGGAGAGTTTGGAGGGATGTGGGGGGGGTTGGAGGATTTGGTGGAGGACTTGGAGGGATGTGGCCAACCTCCTTGAATTTGAATCTCCCTTGTTGGTGCCCAAAGGATGATGAGGTGGCTAGTGAAGTGGCACCTGATGACGTGGCATGGTGAGGTGGTCTTCTACTTGGATAAGAATGACATGTGGCGCCCAGTGGTCCTAGTTGATGGTCCTTTTCTCTTGCTTGGTTGATGTGTCTTCTCTTCTTCATGTGGTCAAATTCTGGGGTCTAGAATTTGAGTCTTGTTGCTGGCTTTCATGGCTTTAAGACTTGATTAGACTTAACTCAACTGAATTAGACTTAACTCAACTGAACTAACTTGACTGACCTAGACTTTAAAACTTGAAATGGACTTACAGGAAATGAAATTTTAAAAGTAATTACAGGACTCAATAAACACTCTTGATTTGAAACTCAAAATTAATTACAGGACTCTTGAAAAGGAAATGACTCTTGAAAATAAAATATTTTTGAACTAAAGGATACAAGGTAACCTAATTATCTTCGTTCCAAATTGGGATAAGGCTAACCTTGTTGGAGTGAAGTTTCTTTCGACTTCTGGTGTCCACACCAATTCTCCTGGGGTGGGCAGAACTCAACCCAGTCGAGTATGGTTCAGTTTTGCCCTGGTAATGCTCGAACAAGTCTGGGTTAAGTCTTTACAGGTCCTCTCGAGTAATCCAAGAGTTGTCAGACTCAGGTCGACCTTGCCATTGAACCAGGTATCGCTGATAGTCCTTATTGCTGGTAGTAATGATCTTGTCATCCAGGATTCTCTCAATCCTCTCTCTCTGCTCAGGTAAGGTTGGTGGTGGACACTCGAAAATATGTTCACTCTCAATGAAAGTTTCTGGCTCAAAAGGCTCACTAGGTATTAGTAGTGGTTCTTTGTATTCTACTAGGTCTGAAACATTGAAGGTTGTACTAATACCCATATCAGGTGGAAGTTCCAAAACATATGCATTAGGCCCTATTTTCTTTAAGATCTTAAAAGGTCCCGCTCCGTGGGCATGCAGCTTCTTTATGGTTCCATGGGGAAACCGTTCAGGGTTGAGCCTAATCATCGCATAATCCCCTTCACAGAATTCTTTAGCCCTCTTATGTGAGTCAACTAAGTGTTTATAAGTTTCATTGCTCAGGTTGATCTTATTACTGATTTCTTTATGCAGATTTGTGACATGCTGTGCAAAAGACTCAGCAGACTCAGAAACTTACACAAGCACTTACAAAATGCAGACTGAACTAGGCATCTTTATTGAGAGGAATTTTATTGGACTCTCTAGGGCCTAAACCTAATAGATTAATGACTCTCTAGGTTTGACCCTGGTCTTGTATGCACATGAGAATTTACCATGGGTTCCTAGCAAATGCCATAAGGTTTTCCAAAAGTAGGTAGCAAAAGGAATAGGCTTTAAAGGCTCATGCAACCTAGTAATCTCATCAAAATGAAACTTAATGGCTCTAAAATTAGGATAAGACTTAAGGAAAGGCAGGAAATAGAAATCCGAGTCTTGGGATAATTTAGGGGAATCTTGAAACAGACCTTGGTTACTCATGATGACCTTAAGATTTGAATATTGATCTACAGGCGGGATGCTTCTAGGTAGTTGAAGGTCATCAGGAAAGTCTTCTAAAATAATGATTGGGTTCTTCTCAGGTACCTGAAGGAGTTCTTGTGTCGAAGCTAAAGTATTGGGTTCTTCCTGAGGGCATTGTCTTACGGGAACCAAGTCCTCACTAAATTTTGGTTGTTCTGATGTTTCAGGACTAGGCTCAATAATCTTTTCTTTACCAAAGGTTTCCTCAGGTAAGGTATTAAAGTTGTTCTCTTCACAGTCTTCCCCTTCATATTCATCTATTAAACTTATGTTAGTCTCATACACATATTTACTAGGTTCAGACTTGCCTTCTTCCTTCCCTAGCCCTTCAGTTTGAGGATACCCTAAGTCTTGAGTATTCATGAACTCAACTTGTACTTCAGGGTTCTTACTCCTATCATTCATATGAGCTAATGGGAAAGTAGGAGTTGGTTGGTCTAAGGAAAATTGTTTAGCCAGCATTTGGTTCAATTGGGCCATTAGATCATTTAGGCCTTTCAGCATGATTTCAAGATTCAGGTCCATGGCTATACTGGACTGGGCTTGGATTGGTGAATATGGTGTCCCTGCTCTAGTTGTCATGCATGCAAATGGACTCAAGCTCGAGCTAAGGTTTCCTAGACCTAGAGCACAAATTAGAGGTCTAATTAAGTGAACCAACTAGCTAGTAGTACTTATGGGACTTTGCCAGGTAGGTGGTGGGGAGTGAAGGTCCCTGATTGCCAACCTTAGACACCAATCTGAGATTGGCCAGGTAGGCGGACCAAATCACAAGCCCTGATGCACCAATCCTAGACACCAAGCCAGTAAGCACACACCAATTAGCTGACACAGTTAACTTGACCCTAACCTGAACCCAATTTGTTGGTGTCCCTAACCCACTAGGGCAATTAACGTTCTACTCAATTTTAATTAATGGGCTGGGATTGATATGCTGGTTGGTGATTTTTGGGCTAGGGACAGGTGATGAAATCCTGACCCTATGTCAAATTGATACCCTTAATTTGATTTCTCATGAGATGAATGAAATGCAAAGGTGCTGCAGAAGTGTGTTGCAGTTTGAAAGTGGTATAGAAAACGTGATGAAACAAATGTCCAAAAATTATGAAAAATTCACAGAGGATTCCTAGCTTATATATTTCAAAGCAAGTGAAAGGAATTTTAAAAATAAAATCTGTACTACTCTAAGCAGATCCTACAATTGAAGATAAATAAAAAGGACAGAACAGAACCCTAATGATAGTGTCAAACTGCAAAAATTTTCATTTTTTTTATAATTTTTTTCTGATGATGAAATTTAATATGGTGATAAATTACTTAAAAGGGAACAAGAAAAAAAAATTTTAATAAAAAATTAGTGACTTTTCTTTGGAGCTGCAGACGGATTACAGTGAACAGATGCAAATTTTCAGAAAATAGAACCTAATCAAACAAGTGCAATGGCTTACCCAAACTTCAATCTAAAAAAACTCACGTCCGGCCAGGGGCTCATTATTCCCATGGGTCATGACAGTGTACTAGAGTACACCCGCTCAGGAGGCGTGAATTTTAGATCATGCTTGGATTTAATGAAAACTATTCTACCCTAATGCAACCATGCTCTGATACCAATTTGATGCGGCAAGCATATGATTAATGTTTAGATTATGGTTTGTAGAGCAATGAAACCTAATTACACTAGCATTGTACTCATCATAATAAGACTTAAGGATTACATGAAATAGAACTTTTACTTGATTAGACACAATCCTAAACTAAGAAGGAATAAGATCTAGATAATAGGGGCTAATGATTATGGACTTACCTTGATGAGCTTTCCAACCTTCTTTTGATTCATAACTTGAAACTACCAATGCTCTGGACTAGAGGACTTGGATAACAAAGATCAGAACATCTGGACTTGGACTTCAGTCTGTCGGTTCATTGTCAAGGGGGAACTCAGTTTTCAACTCAAAGACTTCGAAGGACCCTGCAATTGAAGATCAAAGGTTAAGGAAGAAAGAGACAAATGTAAAGAAAGGTTGGGAGGATTTGTGAACAAAGAAGAAATTGCAGAAGATCTGGCCGACTCCAATGCCTTCGTCTTGTACTGGAATGGTGAGTTGCTTGGAGAAAAAAAAAAAAAAATTGGCTTTAGCGTGGAGGAAGAAACTTTCACACAAGAACACAAGACAATTTGCTTCAAAACTTCACTTGTATTTCATTCATTTTCAATATCCATCCCTTTTACAATGGGCGTCCAAGGCTTTTAATAGCCTCACAAAGCTAGCTTTTGAAATTTAAAACTCCCCAAATCAAGGAGGATTACAAGGGGGGTTGGAGGATTTGATGGAGAGTTTGGAGGGATGTGGGGGGGGTTGGAGGATTTGGTGGAGGACTTGGAGGGATGTGGCCAACCTCCTTGAATTTGAATCTCCCTTGTTGGTGCCCAAAGGATGATGAGGTGGCTGGTGAAGTGGCACCTGATGACGTGGCATGGTGAGGTGGTCTTCTACTTGGATAAGAATGACATGTGGTGCCCAGTGGTCCTAGTTGATGGTCCTTTTCTCTTGCTTGGTTGATGTGTCATCTCTTCTTCATGTGGTCAAATTCTGGGGTCTAGAATTTAAGTCTTGTTGCTGGCTTTCATGGCTTTAAGACTTGATTAGACTTAACTCAATTGAATTAGACTTAACTCAACTGAACTGACTTGACTGACCTAGACTTTAAAACTTGAAATGGACTTACAGGAAATGAAATTTTAAAAGTAATTACAGGACTCAATAAACACTCTTGATTTGAAACTCAAAATTAATTACAGGAATCTTGAAAAGGAAATGACTCTTGAAAATAAAATATTTTTGAACTAAAGGATACAAGGTAACCTAATTATCTTCGATCCAAATTGGGATAAGGCTAACCTTGTTGGAGTGAAGTTTCTTTCGACTTCTGGTGTCCACACCATCTTCCCTTATTTCTTCCTGATCATTATTGATTCCTAATCCTTCTATTGATTGTTCGTAGGTCCTCCAGTTTCCATGAATATAGAGTCGATTTCCCTTGCCTTCGAGACCTTGGACAGAAAGCTGGTGCATCCACGGGGTTTGAAGGGTTGATCATCTAGGGTGCATTAAGGTTTGCAACCCTAGACTCTTAAGGGGTTATTGATCCGAGAGCTAAGTCCTACGGGGTTTCTCAATCCCGGGGTCCTTTTCCTATCCTGTTTAGGAACATACTTGCTTGGATTTCTTTTCATTATAGAACCCCAAATCTTCTTTTTGGTCTATCTTCGGGAATCCTAAATCCATATAAAAAAATAAATAAAAATCACCTGCATCATCTCATCTTGGCATCTAGTTAGTCCCGCATCAATAATCTTTTACTAGCAATCAACCTTATAATATCATATTGGAAGCGACAACAATAGGGGATTGAAGCAATTAGCCTGGCAGGAATTCAGCCTTCTTGTACAGAAATCTCCTAAATTATTCAGAGTGCCTCGAATGTTCTAGATATGATATGGATGTGAAACTACCTCTCTTGAGGCCTTCAACCAGTGAGAGTTCAACCCTCCAATGCTCCTTGTTGAACTCCAAAAGGGTAGAGAGAGGGATGACTCCAAAGATGCTAGGCACTGGGTTTCTTACTTGGACTAGGAGTCTCTAGGAACTAAGGAGTTTTTTCCTTCCTAGGGTGTGGCAGCTTGGATCCTGATATTACCCTGATGGAGAGTGACAAACTAGAGAGGAAGAGAGGGAGGAAGAAGATGGATATTAGGGAGAAAAGGTTATTTCACTATGACGGCTCCAATCAGCCCCACATACAAGGTATATATACTAAGTCACTATGACCTAACCCTAAAACTCCCATAGGCTAACTTAATGCATAATTGAGTTTCCTAAGCCCAAGTATACCCTTGACTCAGCCCAATCACACATACCTAAGACTTAAAACTAGCCCAGTACAAGTTGGCCTCTTGAGGCCCAGGTCTCCTGAATCTCAAGACCCGAAAGGCTAACAGTCTTTCATCCTACAGCCCAAACTAGCACTAAAAATTCCATGACAGCATCATGATCATTGGACCTTAGAAATAGCCTTGGGTCGGTCCCCTGAGCCTTGGAAGCACCACATGAGACCCAACAATCTCTGCCTTGGTGCTTCAAGTCTTCAGCCAACTCTATCTTGTCCATAAGCTGCATCAGTGCTACACACTTGCTAAAGCTATTACCGGACTGCCTTTAAGACTCCCCTAGGAATTTCTCCATACCGGTTAGTGTTTGGCAAGGCATGTCATTTACCGTTAGAGTTAGAACATCATGCATTTTGGGCTATCAAGCAATGTAATTTTGATTTGAAGACTACGGGTAATAATAGGAAACTTCAATTGAGTGAATTAGAAGAGCTGCGGAATGAAGCTTATGAAAGTTCAAAAATTTATAAGAATCGAACTAAGGCATATCATGATAAATTCATTAATCAAAAAATGTTTAAGCCTGATCAAAAAGTGTGGCTCTATAATTCTAGGATGCGCCTTTTTCCTAGAAAACTTCGCTCACGATGGGATGGACCCTTCATCATTACTCAAGTATTTCCTCATGGCACGATTGAACTTAAAGATCCCAAACAAGGAAATATTTTTAAAGTAAATGGCCAATGCTTGAAACCCTATGCTGAGGATATTCATGATAGAGAAATTATTGAAATTCTTGATCTTATGGATCTAGTACTACTATCAGCTGAGTTTGGCTGAAGTCTTTAAACTTAGCGCTCCTAGGAGGCAACCCAGTTTATGCTTTTAATTTTTAACTAGTTTCTTTTCTTTTCTTTTAAGAAGAATAAAGTGAGGGAGTGTAGTAAAAAATGAATCCAATACTTCATGAAACCTTCGAAGCACATTTTTCCAAGGTGTATTCTTTCCTATTATACTTCTCATTTTCTTTCCTACTCCATTAAGGACAATATCGATTAAGTTGGGAGGGGAAGATTTACTTGACTTGCTTAGATCTTCGACTGCAGTTAGAAATGATTAGGTTATGTGTATCTAATTATTGTCTCGAACTAGAGTTACTTATGCACCTTAATCAAATGATTGATTAATGGCCTAGATAATACAAGAGATGTTGAGGGATAAATCATTAAAGAAACTCAATAAATGGTAGGGTAAGGATCATAAATAATTTCATGGAGTAATTCCAAAGCCTTTTGACCTTTGATCTTAATAAAGAGTCTACTTTTTGGGATATAAATCAAAAGATCAAGTATGCTAAGATTTTTCCTTAAAAAAAAAAAAAAAATATTAGTCTAGTCTCACAGCTTTACTTGAACTCTTACTAAGTAACCGTGCCCCTTCGCCTAAGTAAGCATTGTGGTTCACATCAAAAGGTGAGAAGATCAAGAAATCTGTTAAGCAATTGTACCTCCGTGAGTAACCGGGCCCTTTCATCTAAGTAAGCGTTGTGGTTCGCGTCAAAAAGTGAGAGAATAATAATTATAAGGCTTGGATATAACACATGAAAAATGAAAGAGGAAAGATCATCTAGTAGAAAGGTATTGAAATAAATCCCAGAAAGTTAAAGGATTTTAAAGTGAGATGGAATGTTGGCAGAAGAAGAACTCCATAAATCTTTATGAACTTTACCTGACCACTAAAAGAGTTGAATTAGTAATCCAATGAAGTATCTCAGTAGTAGTCTGACAAGGTATCATCTGCCATTAGGGTTGCTTGGGTTAACATCTAATTCAATGATGGGTTGATACACATGGATAATCTATCTGCTTTACTCGATGATGAGAAAAGTTCAAGTTGGGAGGTGTGATAACTACATTAAACATAAATATAAAAGTATTATTTTAATATTAAAATATCATTATTTTTTTCAAAATTAATATTTTTATATGTCATTTATAGGAAAGAACATCGCCAACATGGAGAGTCCGATTTTAAAAGTCCAACGGCGCAAACGGCACTCGAATCAGACTCAGAACGGGCCCAAAATGATTTTTTGGACAATTAACCAAGAATTTGCATGAAACTTAAAGCAGCCGATGCACAGTGGATCGGCTGCTCGGTCCACCCAGCACTCCATAGACCGTGATCCACCATTAACGTGGTCCACGGCTGTAGCGTCGTGTACCGCCTTGCCCCATTCAAGTCGAAACTTGCCGGGGAATCGCCCCCACCATCGGGGAGGTCGCCGGCAAGCTTGCCACCGGCCGGAGAAGCCTCGGTGGCCGGAAAAATTCTTCCAAAAGGGGTTGCGGTCGTTTCATCTTCTCTTGGCCGGATCTCACTGCAGTCACCATTTCCCGTCGCCGGACCGCCTACCCAGTCCACCACCGGCCGGAGATCATGGTGGAGTGCCCTTCCTCGCCACCGGGAGGGTATTCATAATGAGTTACAGCCGATGATCTCTTTCGGTCTGAACTTCTTTTGGACCAAACCAATGTACTGAGTTGGACCGAACTGGTTGGACCAAACCGGGAAGAAAAATCTGGAGCACCACCGGATGAGCTGGAGATCGGTGGAGCATCTTCATTGCAACTGTGGAGCGGTGTTCGTTGCTCTGTTGAGTTTGTATCAACAGTGGAGTGGGTTGGTCGGATCGAGGGAGCGGGTGGGAGCAGGGAGAGCCTATATAAAGGGGTCCAGGGGAGCTAGAAGGAGGTATTCGGTGGATCAGTGAGGAGCCATATGCAGTTCTTTTTCCCTGTGATCTTCTTCTCCGAGCTTCTTCTTCTCTCCGAGCTTCTTCTTCTACATCACAGAGAGCAGCAGTGCTTTCTCTTCTCCATTCCATAGAGAGCAGCAAGCCATTTTCCTACCACTCCAGCTTAGTCGTAGAGACCCCATTCCAGAGTATAGTCCATTCTTCCAACCCTCGGTTCAGTCACAGTCCCGAAAATCTTCCCTATGATCTTTTGGTTTTCTACTATTCCACTTATTCCAGCTTTATTCCCATTATTCCAACACTATTTCAAGTTTATCCCAACTTTATTCCAGCAGACCTATTCTCTATCGGTCAGCGACATCTTCATGCAGAAATCAACCGAGTCCGGAGCTGCACTTGGGAAAGGGGGTTTTATTTTTGGTTTTATTACTTTGATGTACTCCCTCTTACTTAAAATAAAGAAATCATTCGAGTAATTGATGTTCTATTGTTTTTGTTTTTGTTTTTGATTCACATGCGTTGCTAGGGCAAAGCTTTGGAGGTAAGTCAAGTGAAATTAATCCTGACTGACCTATTCCCAAGTGAGTACGGGCTGTACTCTCATGAGATAGATCATATCTAGGTTATTTCACTTGCATTTAGACCAGTCTATTCCCGACAAGGGACGGGTCGTGATTCATGGATACGGATCGTGCTCTCTATCGGATAGATCATTTCTTGAGTTACCTTTACTGCTGATTACTTGTTAATTTTCTTTTATAGTTTTAAGATTTTAGTTTCTGTTGCATATCGATTATTTTCAAAGTAATCAGGAAAGTCCCTGTGGATTCGACTCTTGCTCCTGTTATCCTATTTTAGAATAGTAGTTTTAAGGTAATTAAATCGGTACCTTATGACACGCATCAGATCCCATCAAACATCATCACTCATACACTCCTAATAATAGCATCCTTGCATGAGTGATCATCTCCAAGTTCCATACTTCTCTCATCGATCTTGGTATAGGTCGAAAATCAAGACCGGTTCGAGGTATAATGATGAGAACAGGCTAAATCCAGGGTCCAAATATCTATGTACAATCTATGATCATTTGATAAAACCGAGAGGTCATCCTCCATCTCTTTATTTGCCACAGTACTCACCAAATCCGATCCACCTGTGTCTCCTTTCTTGTTCTTCAACTAAGGACAATCCTGCCGAAAGTGCCTAGTCTCATTGCATTTAAAGCACCTTGCATCTTTCATACTCTTGCTCTTCCTTCTGGACTTTGACCGTCCTCTCTGCTTGGACTTCTTCCATCTTCTTCCAGACCTTTCCATAATGACCTAGCCCTACTAGGGAACTCCTTCGGTTAGCTTCTCCCTCTACTCGTTGGAACATAGCACTGAGACCATGTCTTTATACTCTAGGGTCTCCTTGCCATACAGCAGCGTAGTAATCAAAGCATCAAAAGAAGGGGGAAGCAAGCATAGCAACAGCAAGGACTTGTCCTCCTCCTCAAACTTGATCCTAGTATTTAGCAACTTATTGCATATCTGGTAAAACTTCTGAATGTGATCTATTATGTTTCTACCTTCCTGCATCCAAAGGCTGTAAAGTTGTTTCTTTAGCATCAACTTATTGCACATATTCTTCCACATGTAGAGCATATGCAACTACGATCAGAGACCTTTTGGAGTCCTCTCCTCTATCACAAAATAGAGAGCCACATCCACTAAGCACCTCCTGATCATCACACAGGCCTTCCTTTCCATGGACATCCATTGCTTTTCGACACCTCGTCAGGCTTTTCCTCCAAAGCCTAATCTAGTTCCAACTAGACAAGGAGATCTTCAACCCAAACTTTCCATATGAAAAAGTTTCCTTTTGCATCAAACTTCTTGAAATCCACCTTCATGCTGGTACTCATGGCTGGATCCTAGCCAAATATATAATAATAAAAAAAATACCATAGGATTGAGAAGTACCTTGATAAGCCCTTGCTGAAATTTTAGTAATTGAAGATCTGCAACTTCTGGCATCTCCCACGAACTCCACGCAACTCGAGCTCTGATACCACTTATTGGAGGACATTCCCAGGTGCATGGACAACCTTCTACCAGCAACCAACCTCAGAACATTATATTGGAAATAGCAGCAATAGGGGATTGAAGCAATCAGCCTAGCAGGAATTCAGCCTTCTTATGTAGAAATCTCCTAACTTGTTCAGAGTGCCCCAAATGTTCTAGATATAATGTGGACGTGAAACTACCTCCCTTGGGACGTCCAACTAGTGAGGATTCAATTCTCCAATGCTCCTGGTTGAACTTCAAAAGGGTATAGAGAGGAATGTCTCCAAAGGTTCTAGGCACTGGGTTTCCTACTTGGACTAGGAGTCCCTAGGCACTAAGAAATTTTTTTCTTCCTAGGGTATGGCAGCTTAGATGTTGATATTACCCAGATAGAGAGTGACAAACTAGAGAGGAAGAGAGGGAGGAAGAAGATGGATATTAGGGATAAAAGGTTATTTCATTATGACGGCTTCAATCAGTCCCATATACAAAGTATATATGTACTAGGTCACCATGACCTAATCCTAAAACTCCCATAGGCCAACTTAATGCATAATTAAGTTTTCCAAGACCATGTACACCCTTGACTAGCCCATTACATATACCTAGGACTCAAAACAAATCCAATATAAGTTTGTCCCTTGAGGCCCAAGTCCCCTGAATCTCAAGACTCGAAAGGCTAATAGCCTTTCATCTAAGGGCCCAAACTAGTCCTAAAAATTCCATGACAGCATCATGATCATTAGACTTTGGTCCATTGAGCCTTGAAAGCACCACATGAGACCCAACAGGTTTCAAGCAAAAGCATGGTATAGACTATGATGAAACCTTCTCGCCTGCTGCTGTGCTCAAGTCCATTAGGATCATGCTTGCTATTGCAGCATACTATGTGTTGACACCTACACCACCGTGGCTTGTAGCGTGGGGATGACCTCGGGTGACAACCTCGTCACTCAAGAACCAGCTCACATGCCCGGACCTACAAAATAGAGGAGACCGAGGTAGGGGATCCTAGCGGGGGCACTCCGATGATCAAGTTTATGGTGATCTAGGAGAACAAATCTTTCCCTGTGGGCCCCTTTGGTCGGACTCCATGCTCAGTGGAGGAGATTTTAGTTTTAGAAAGAAAGAGTGGAGTGAGAGTGGTAGCGATGGAGGAGAGCACGAGCTGTGATGGCTGAATCTATCGAGACCCTTTCAATGGGTACTCTGGTAGCCTCCAAACACTCGACCCATGGCTCGCTCTCCTAATCGCTCGCCATTGCTTGTTTGCTTACCTTGTTTGAAGACTTCCTGAACCTCCTATTAGGCCATGGAACTTCTCAGCGACATGCCTCGGGTTCCTCCCTATCTGCAAGTACCAGAAGGTCAACATTTGGTTGTGCTCCATGCCGTGCACCCAGGTGCCTTCCCCACTCATGATAAGGAGTTATGTCGCAGGCTCTGACTTCCTAACTGGTCACCCTACTTTAAAATTTTTGGCAGGGCCTCGATCAAAAAATAGCCACCCCCTAGATTTGAATCTTCTAGGATAATTTTCTCTTTTGGGTGATGCAGACTGTCGGTTGGGAATGTTGTGCCTTGGCTAGGGCTCCCTTTCCTATATGGTGTAAATAGCAGCGGGAGTAATCATGGAATCCTGGGGGCGCTCCTCTGTAGTCCTTGGGCGATGGCCCTGTTAGGAATTGTGTCCCAAAGCCAATCGCCTATGCTGCAGTCTGTTGTACTCAGTATTGTAATTTGTATATGAATTAATAAAACTTTATTTTGGCAACCCATCGTATTATTCATTTTCCTGTAATGAACTCTATTTTTGTGATGAAGTCTTTAGGACTGCAGTGACTTCGATATAAAGAGGATATATCGAGTGGTCCTTTAAAAAAGGTTCACATCCAAAGGATATATTGTACAGGATGGTAATGTATCAAGTGTAGGTTGTTGTGGTTTACATTGTTTGGTTGTCCTCTTGACCAAAGGAGTGTTGTGACACTGATGTGATCTGCAAGTGGGATGTTTGACATCTCATTGAACGTGACTCTATGGAGCTCTTTTCTGCCAAAGGATTACTCACGATTGAATATGGGTATATGTGTCCCTCCAACCTGAGGTTACCAAGGTAGCTTGCAAGCAACTCCCTGTGCTTTGGTGCCAGACTACCCGGATATCTAATCTGGTGATGGAAGGTTTCTGGATACAGGCAACTACTTGTGGAGCAGTGGTGGACCAATATGGAATTAACCTGTCCAAATTGATTGGATTGAATATCTCGTAGTATCTCAATTTAGCAAATCCTTGGCTGGGGTAGTCCTAGTGAGGAGTCACTGGACTTGCAAGGTTGAGACATGTTGTGGATTGACTAAGCTATGGTTGTAAATCTAACCCTTGGTCATCTTGAGCATTGGAGGTCAAAGGGATGAATTATACGGTAACCATATGCCTGAGGTTCGATAGATTGCTCTCACATCTTTGGTCCATCTGGATGCTAGGACCCATTGCTTGATGGTATCTTGTGCTGGTACTGGAAGTGTTCCAATGCTACTATTTAGGTTCAAACCTAGAAGGTCACATGCCATAGAGGATTTCTTCCTGATCTAGGAGCTGATTAATGATTGGGAATTATTTCGGTATTAAGGTCAAACGGTTTGATTGAGCACATGTTGGATTTTTTCTGATCGATCTAGTCTGATTTGGATCGACCAGGATTGATTTGGGTCAATCAGGAATTGTTCCTAGTAGACAAGGATGGACCTAGTTTTATTTCGTATCGGGATTGGTCAGACCGGGATTTCTTTTATTAAACCAGTTTTTGATTTTTATTGAACTGGTTTATTTTTGGCATGTGATTCAACGAGTTTTACTCCCAGCATTTCAAAGAAAAAACACTGTCTTGTTTTGGCTTCCCCTGATCGTTATTTTTTTGCTAGAATGGGATAAGAACTCTTGGGAGATTAGATTTTGTTTAGATGATACTTGGGATTTTTTTATAGCCTGCGATCAGAAGGGGTTCTCTCGATGTTTCCTCTACACGGTCTTTCTTTCCTCTTGGTCCGTTTGTTCAATATGTGTTTTTGCACCGAACTGGAATTGTCTCACGGTATTTTTTCTCACGCACGTCTTTCCTTCCACTCGATTTCAATTTTCTCGGTGTTTCAGCCATTTGTTCTCATCCAGCCAGCAAGTTCTCAGCGTTGAAACTGATCAAAAGCCTATTCCCATGTGTTGGTTTTTATCCGAACACCTCTCCGATAACTTCCCTCCCTTGATGGGTTCTCTCCACCTCAATTTATTTTCTTAGTTGCTGGCCGTGGGATGTATGAGAGAGTGGGAAGAAAACAGGGCTTGCAGTGAGAAGGGAAATGAGAGAGGAAGGAATAGAGCATATGAGTTTTGAGAGGAAGGAAGAGGGTGCGTGCGAGAGAGTAAGAAATAGGCCATGAAGAGTTTTTTCTTTGGGATATATTTTTTAGTGCAGAAATTCGTTGGGCATCCATGTCTTCCTCCCCTGTTTAGTTTTCTTTTATGTGCTATTGGTGGAGTTTGGGCGGTCTTGGAGAAGACTATCCGTACGGAACTTTTGGCTTTTCCTGCTCCACATATCCGAGACCTGTCATTGATTCCTGGAGGACTAGCATTCTTCCGGGAGTTAGATCAGCGAGAGCCTGCCCGTGGATACTCTATAGGGTGGACATTTGGACACCTTGAGTGATTGGATCAATCTCTTCCAGATCTGATTTGTTGTTAAAGGAGTTCAACTGGCTGCTTCGATTTGCTGTTAAAGGAAGCTCTACAAAGGTATGTGATTTACTTTTTGTTAATCATGCATGTTTAGATCTAGATTTTATCATATTATTTATGATTATTGCAATTACCTATACATGCCAATATTTCAGTTACATGCATCATGTTTATGTTAGATCCTGTACATGAGTAGGTTTTTTCGTATGCATGTTAAAAATTTTTAATTATGCAATACCTACTCCCTAGTGTAGCATGCCTAGGATAGGCGTCTGTTGCACTAGTTTTCCTTTCAGTGGTATCAGAGCTACAGGTTCCTGTGTAGCATATCATGTTTGCATGTAATTGGACCTATATCTAGATTAGGGATTACTTTTAGGAACCTAGTTGAGACCTTCACCAAGGCTGTGTGTCCGTAGAGATTAATCAGCATTTAAAACCCTTAAGTTTCTATGGCACGAGGCGGTTCGTCTATGTTGGCCTTTTTAGAAGGATCCTAAAAGGAAACCTATGGTATTAAAAATGTTTTAATCCTGATACATGATTATACATTAGCATGTCTAAAAGTTTTTGGCTTGCAATATTATAAATTGATATGATAGAACTAGATATATGAATGAAAGATGTAAAAGGGTTTTACATGAATTTAATTAAAAATGTTTTAATTAAAAGTTGGCTTATAATCTAACAATTATGAATTAAAAGATTAATTAAATGACAAGCAGATTAGGATTTATGAAACCTAATGTCATTTGAATAAGCCATCCAGGTTAATTGGGTTAGCTGTTTGATTGGGTCTATTTATTGAGTTAGACCTAAGGTTAGTTGAATTGGACTTAAGAGAACTAATCAAATGTTGAGTAAGGACCTTCTCTTTAGTATCTATCTAATAGTTAGATGGGTTAGTCCATTCTTCTTAAATGGATCTAATTAGTGGCTCTGTGGCAAGCTCGAGTACTTAGGCTAGTCTAATCAAGTCTAGTAAATCGATTGGTGTTTAGGCAGGTTTGGCAGTTTTGATTATGGCTACATGAGGCTACTTCTTTCCTGGCTAACTTAGTTGGGGTCTGGGAAAGATGGTTAATGGCGGATACTCACCCATGATCTTACCTTCCTGGCCAATCCGGTCAACCAGAACTGATTAGAAAAGCTTATTGATTCGAGTTAACCCATGTCATCCAAGTTGATCAGCCTGTTTGATCTTTAGTTGCCAATGGACCAATTTGTTGAATTTAATTCAACCCTCCTGAGAATTGATTTGATCAGTGGAAGGTTGATACATGTTCTTCTCGCTATTCTTCTATCACAATTTAATTAAAAATCCTCTAAAATTATTAGGTCCTGAAAAACACTAAGTCAATGAGTTGATGGTGTCTTAGCCTCCCATTAAGTGGGTTAGTAATGAGTCCTTTAGTTTGGTGTACATCGGTAGTTCCATAGAACGGGTGCACACCCGATTATCGGGATTACTCTCCCATAGATGATGGCTCAGTGCAACCTTCTTAACGGTGATCAGGTGGGCCGTCCATAGTCAGGCTTGGTCAGTCGTTAGCTGGAAGCATCGGGTTTGTCATATTAATGGTTGGACGTAACCAGAAAATTGCAATAGGAGGCCCCTAGGCTGATTAGGGGTTCTGTGGGGCAAAATTTATTATTGGAAGTTGCTTTGGAAAGCAACTGGTTAGAGAACCTACCTTTAGGTGCATATGGGTAAGCCGGCCAAAGTTGAGCTCATACGTGGTCTATTGGATTTCAGTACCCACTATGAAATGATGATTTCATGGATTGGAGTTAGAGGCTCCCAATCTAAAAAATTAGTGGAAGGGACCTTTAGACTAAAATCCAAGTCTTTCGGTTTAATTGATTAATTCATATACTAATTTGGTCTTAATTTTCTTTCAGATGTCTTCAAACCTTTCGCTACGGTCACTTCTCGATAGTGAGAAGTTAAAGGATCCCAATTTCGATAGCTAGTATTAAAAATTGAGGATAGTCCTGGAGCATGAGCGGATACTTTATATGATAATGGATCCAGCACCCGAAATCCCTCCTGCCAATGCTCGAAGTTCGATCAGGGATACTTATTTGAAGTGGGTTTCTGATCGGACTACTGTCCGATGCATATGTTCGTGGCAATGAACGATGAGTTCAGTCACAAATTCAAGGAGTCCCAGCCAGATGAGATTCTTCAAAAGTTGAAGGAATCCTTCGACATGCCAGACGATATGGAGCGGTACAAAGTATCTTGTGCCATCTACAATGCCAAAATGTTGAATGGCTGTTTGGTCACTGATCATGTATTGTACATGATCGAGATGATCGAATGATTGGGTAAGCTCGAATGTCCCTTGCACGAGCAACTCGGCAAGGATGCGATCCTGAATTCTCTTCCATCCTCCTATCTTAACTTTCTCGATCATTATAGAATTAATAAGCCTACAATCAATTACCATGGTTTGATGGGGTTGCTGCTGACTTACAAGAAAGACCACCAATTGAATAAAGGGGTGGTAAATTTAGTAGGAGGTTTTAGAGGTCATCTTCTCTTTAAGAAAGGGAACAAGAAAGGTAAGGGAAAGAAGGTGCAGAGTGCACCTAGCCCAAGTTAGGCCAAGAAAGTGAATGCTGATCAAGCTGGAGCAAAGTGCTTCTATTCTAAGAAGCAGGTGAAAGGATTACGCCCTAAAGGCTAATCAAAATATTATATTTCGATGGAATTTTCTTTTGTATCCCAAACTAGTATATTGACATTATCAATTAATAAAGGCATTTTATTTTCATCATACGCTGTGTCTTATTAATTTTATTAAGATATGATAAACCCCATAGATCCAGCTTAAGAACATCTAATGGTACCTTGTATGCATGAATCCATACTTTGGTTCATAGTCAATCATGACACTAAGTCATGCATGGGGTGATACTGGGTATGGTGGATTGCATATGGAGGTTGTGAGTAGGTCAAAAAGGAATTGATCAACCCTAGCAAGAGGGAAGCGCATCCAGATGATTTCAATCAAATAAAGATTCGGAAAATCTTTGATCAAAGTATGAATATTAGAAATAGTTTCTAATGGTTCATTAATGAATCATCATTATCAGATTGAGCAAGGAATGAATATGAAATTGGATTTGACAAGTATCCATATCCATAGTCATATTCAGGGTGAAAGTAGATCGAAGGACTGAATTGCCCGGTAACTCACCACTAAAGGGTATTTTGGTAAATCCACCAAAATTCCTCATCTTCCGGGTAGACATGACATGTTGCTAGACGTCAATCTTGTCTTGTAGGTCTTCATGAACCAATTGATTTGGTTTCATGAGTCAATTCGATGTGTGATTCGAATTGGACAATTAGGTGAGCCAATTTGACCTAATTAGGTCAATCGGGTTCGATCGGATCGAATCGGCTCAAACCTAAACCTACTGCTGGCTAAAAGTGGAATCCAATAGGTCACACACAATAAAGACCTGACCAAGGAAGTCATTCATAATTTAATTAGGGTCATAGGATCCTAATTGGTTAGCCGGATTACATACTAGCATATGTAGGCTAACCAAATTCCTAATCCAATTGGATTGGGTCCGATTGCTTGCTAAATGGGCTAACCTAATTATGGAAAACCTAAATTAGGTTGAGTCCTAAGTGGGGCTAGCCTAATCAGAGCTAAATATAATTTTAATTTGGATTTAAGAGCATTTTAGGCACCATACGTGAAGAGTCCCAATGGCATGGGACTCTTGGTACCTAAATAATACCTTAACTTCAAAAGGGCACAGAATGTGCTATAGATCTCTAATTTGAATAGAATTTATATGGTCAAAAAGGAAATTTTATGCTCTTTCCAGTGACACCCATATTGCTTATGTTTTGACTGGTCAACATTCTTTGAGATTTGCATGGAAGAAGGATGACGCGCGCCGTGCATGAAGAGTCGCAACTCTTCATGTGGCGCGCGGTTCTGATGAAGAGTCCTTCTGCTATCTGGAATCTTCATAATCTCCAAAGTTTGGAGATTGAAGAGGTGCCTCTTGGCTTCCTAGGGACCGGTAATTGACATGTGGCAAGTGAGAATTCGTCCAGATAAAAGAAGGGATGTGAATAAGGCCTTCGGTGCATGAATGGGCTTTTTAGATATGATTTTTCAAGCCAGATAACTTCTCTTCGGTCTTGAAAAATCATATCTGATATGTTGATGGGAGGAAATATCACATGCCTCTCTTGTATCTTTAAATAGGGGATGGTGAAATGAGTCTGATATAAGAATTCCACCGAAGTATTATTCTGAGTGTCTCTCTCTCCCTCCTTCTTTCTTTAAGACAAGACTTGTCTTGTTAAGACAAGGTCTTTTCTACTAGGACAAGGCTTTGTTTTAGGACATAAGCCAAAGGGATCCTAGAGGAGGGTTGTCCTAAAACCAAGAGTGATTTAGGAGAGTGTCTTTATTGCCCTACAGTAGGACAGGGTGTCCTACAGTGGTCAATAGACCAAAGGCTGCCGAAAGAGTTGAACTTCTCCAAGCAACTTAAAGAAGGAGTTATTTCTTGGTCCGAGTTTCGTGTGGATCACCATTGGAGGGCTAACATTTGGGTGCCTAGTGGAGAAGAAGGTTGAATCAGGGTTTTCTACATCAGATTGGATACTAGTGGTTCAGGTTGGTGCCTAAACTCTATTTTATATTATATATGCATGTTTGTATGTTTTAATTCTTAGTAAGGAGGTCTTGGGTTAAGGGTTTGGTAGTGGTTTCATAATAAATTTTTGAAATCCACGCTTCCACCCTGGTCACCGAAACCCTTACTATAGTATCAGAGCCACCTAATTAGGGCTAAATCATACAAAATTTGAAGTTGCCCAATTTTGTAGGACTCTTAAGGTTGCCCATTTTGGTAGGACTCTGCAAAATTTAAAGTTGCCCAATTTTGTAGGACTCTTGAGGTTGCCCACTTTTGTAGGACTCTACAAAATTTAAAGTTGCCCAATTTTATAGAACTCTACAAAAGTTTAAAGTTATATATGATTGATATGTTTATGCATATATGTATGTCACTGGTTAGGGTTTTCACTTAAACCTTAATCGATATAGAGATATGTTTAGCTTTCTTGTCATCATACTGAAATAAGGTTGCCTTGGCACAATGGTGGATCCATTATGTGGTAGATGGTTGTCCTAGTATGATGACACACTTGGCATATTATAAAATGATATATGATGCATGGTTGATGAATGGTAATATTAGAATGTGCTTCTATTTGAATTGTCCTCTATTAAAATTATATTAAGTTGTAGTGTCATATACCAAAAGCAAAATAATTAAGATGATTAGTTGATCATTCGGTGTCTAGGAAAAGAGGTTCATGATCGGTAAAGAGGATATGGTTTTTAATTGGTTCCGTTGACTGACCTGGCCAATTTTTATTGGTGTCTAGGAAAGTAATGGGGGGACTCCCACTACTCTCCCACTTACCTGGCCGATAAGATTAACTTAATTCTTGATTGATATGCTTAGTATAATATTCACTACATTAGACCTTCCTTCATGCCAGGTCATTATTACGTTATGATCCGTATTAGGTTTGTTGGGTACACACAAGGCCTATTATGGTAATTAACATAGTTTTGGCCTGGTGTATTTGATGCTTATGGCATGATTTAATATAATACTTTGTTGTGAACAACAAGGATATTATTATTACAATCATGACTATAAAGGAATGAAGGGTCGTACTTAACTAAAAATATTATAGTTTGTTGCGCACACACAAGGCTATTAATATTTTAGAGGCCAGGTTTTGTTGAGAATTGTATGAGATACAATTGAAAAGAGTTTTCCTATCTTTGAACTTATAAAAGATTTGTTGTGTACACACAAGGTCTTTTATAAGGAATTAGGATCTCAACCCCACTAAGAAAATCAATTAGGGTTTCTCGATCATCATATAGAGGGTTATGATGCTTGATAAAATAGTGGGAGACATAATTAAGTTAAAGTCCTAATTTAATTATGTTTTGTCAACATTGGTTGTTTGCTTATGTTATGTTCTTTGTTAATGTAGATTAAATGGCCTCTTCACTCTCACTCCGTAGTATACTTGATGCCAATAAATTGACTGGACCGAACTATGTTGACTAGTTAAGAAACCTAAAGATAGTACTTAGCGAAGAAAAACTTTCTTATATTTTTGATACCCCTACCTTGGAACCTTTAGGAGAAGATGCCTCGCAAGAAGAAAAGACCACATACAAGATGTGGCAAAATGACTCACTCACTGTCAAATATATAATGCTTGCCTTTATGACCAATGAATTGCAGAGGCAACATGATAGCATGGATACTAACTCCATACTGCTAAATCTAAAAGAGCTATATGGAGAACATAGTCGAACTGCTAGATATGAGATATCTAAGCAGTTGTTCCGTGCGAGAATGACATAAGGTACATCTGTACAAGACCATATACTGAGGTTATTGACCTGATCACTCAATTAGGTCAATTGGGTTTTGTTATGGATGGGGAGTTGAATCAAGATTTGATCTTACAGTCACTCTCGGAGTCATTTTCACAGTTTGTTCTTAATTATCATATGAACAAACTTAACAGTTCCTTGCCTAAGCTGTTAAACATGTTAAAAACAGTAGAGAGCCATTTAAAAAAAAAAATAAGGCTCCACTTTTTCTTGTGGATGGGATCAACAAGAAGAAGTCAGGCAGAAAGGGTTCCAAGAGGAGATTGAACCCAAAAAAGGGCATCAAGAAGAAGAAAGGAAAGAAGGCCTTTGGATAGATGACCTGCTTTCACTGTGGCAAGCCGGGTCATTGGAAGAGGAACTGCAAGGCTTACCTTGCAGGTGTGAAGCCTGGCGCATCGGATGCACCAAAAGGTATGAAAGAAGTTCATACTATTTTGTCATTGGATTCTTCCATTTCAAATACTTGGGTATTGGATTCCGCATGTGGTCATAATATCTGCAAATCATTATAGGGACTGCAGAGGCTTAGAGTATTGAAGGAAGGAGACTTCGAGCTCTACGGTGCTAGAGGAGAGTCCATCCAAGCAGATGCTGTAGGGACTTATATCTTGAAGTTACCTTCGGGGAAGATTTTAGAGCTGAGAGATTGTTACTATATGCCTAAGGTCATTAGAAATATCATTTCTATACCCTTGTTACTTAGACAAGGTTATACTATGAATGTGATGAGCAATGGTTGCTCAATCAGCTTTTCTAATAAAATTATATGTTGTGGCATATTTTGCAATGATCTTTTAACTCTATCAACTAATGACAATATACTTCATGTAAGTAACAAACAAAAGAGAGATGATGTAAACAATACTTTACTCTGGCACTGTCGGCTTGGACATATTAGTGAGACTAGGATTAGCATGTTATACAAGGAAAATTTCCTTAATCCTTATGATTATGAATCATTAGGAACTTGTGAATCATGTCTCATGGGTAAAATGGCCAAGACTCCATTTAGTAGACATAGCGAAAGGACAATTGAGTTATTAGGACTCATACATATAGATGTATGTGGGCCTTTGACAACTTAGGCCAAGGGTGAATACTCTTATTTCATCACGTTTACTGATGATTTTTCAAGGTACGTATTTGTGTATCTTATGAAACATAAGTCTGAAGCCTTTGATAAATTTTTTAGAGTATCAAAGTATGGTAAAGAAACAAATGGGGAAAACTATTAAAATCCTTCGATCAGATCAAGGAGATGAATACTTATCCATCGAGTTTCTCGATCACCTTAAAGAAAAGGGGATTATCTTTGAATGGACCCCTCCTTACACACCACAATTAAATGGTGTTGCTAAAAGGAGGAACCATACCTTATTAGATATGGTACGGTCCATGATGTGCTTCATAGAGTTACATGTTTCCTTCTACGGATATGCCTTGGAAACCGCAGCTAATATCTTAAATAGAGTACCATCAAAATCTGTCTCTAGCACTCCATATGAGATATGGAAGGGTAAGAAACCCAATCTTAAGTATCTTAAGATATGGGGATGTCCAGCCTATGTCAAAAGAAATTTTGGACATAAGCTGGATGCTAGAGCAGATAAGTGTCTATTTGTAGGATATCCTAAAGATAGTATAGGATATTTATTCTACCACCCTACTGAACAAAAGGTTTTTGTCAGTAGGCATGCCACTTTTCTGGAGAAAGAATTCATCCTACAAAAGGGCAGTGGGAGAAATATTGAACTTGAAGAAGTTCAACAAATAGATATATCTCAACTAAATGATAACATAGTTAGTATAGAACCAGAAAACACCACTCCTATCCGTAGGTCAGATAGGGTGCATCATGCACCTGAGAGGTATGGGTTCATTATTGAAAATATTGAAGCCCGGATCATTGAAAATGATGAGCCTCTAACCTATACGGATGCTATCATGAGTAGGGACTCAAACAAATGGCTGGAAGCCATGAGATACGAAATGGACTCCATGTATGTCAACCAAGTATGGACTTTGGTTGATGCACCAGAGGGTGTTAACCCTATTGGATGCAAATGGGTCTATAAGAAAAAGATTAGGGCAAATGGCTAAGTCGAAACTTGTAAAGCCAGATTAGTGGCTAAGGGTTTCAGACAAAAACAAGGAATAGATTATGATGAAACATTTTTTCCTATTACCATGCTCAAATCTATTTGGATCATGCTTGCTATAGCAGCATATCATGATTATGAAATCTGGCAAATGGATGTGAAAACCGCATTCCTTAATGGTTTCCTTGAGGAAGAGGTCTATATGTCACAGCTAGAAGGTTTTGTCTTGGAGACTAAACCTAATCAGGTATGTAGGCTGAAGAAATCCATTTATGGATTAAAGCAAGCATCCAGGAGTTGGAACATCCGATTTGATAAGACAGTCAAAGAGTTTGACTTTATCAAAAATGAGGATGAACCTTGTGTGTACAAGAAGACTAGTGGGAGTGCCATAGTTTTCTTGGTTCTGTATGTGGATGACATATTCCTCATTAGGATTGATATCCCAATGTTACAATCAGTCAAGGTATGGTTATCTAAACAATTTTCCATGAAAGACTTGGGAGAAGCATCCTATATACTAGATGTCAAGATCTACAGAGATAGATCTAGGAGGATGCTAGGCTTATCCCAGTCTAGGTACATTAGCCAAGTACTAAAGAGATTTAGCATGGAGAGAAGTAAAAGAGGTTATTTGCCCATTGGTCATGGCATATATCTTTCTAAGAAGATGTCTCCTAAGACACCTGAAGAAAGAAATAGAATGAGTTATATACCTTATGCTTCGGCTGTAGGATCTATAATGTATGCTATGTTATGTACCAGGCCTGATGTGGCATATGCCTTAGGTATAGTCAGCAGATTTCAGGCTGATCCAGGAGAGGACCATTGGAAGGCTGTGAAAAATATTCTTAAGTACTTGAGAATGACTTAGGATATTTTTCTGATATACGGAGGATCTGATCTTAAACTGGAAGCTTATTCAGATTCTAGTTTTCAATCGGATCCAGATGATAGCAAATCTATTTCAGGGTATGTTTTTACCCTAAATGGAAGAGCTGTAAGCTTGAAGAGTTCTAAATAGCAGACTATAGCTGACACAACAACTGAGGCAGAATACATTGCTGTTAGTGAAGCTACCAAGGAAGCTGTCTGGATGAAGAAGTTCATCTCAGAGTTAGGCATTGTTCCGAAGATTGAAGGTCCAGTACCACTTTACTGTGATAATACTGGAGCAGTCGCTCAAGCTAAGGAACCTAGAGCTCATCAAAAATCAAAGCACATTCTAAGATACTTCCATCTCGTTCGAGAGATTGTTGAAAGAAAAGAAGTCTGCATTAAAAGAGTAAAAACAATGAACAACATAGCAGACCCGTTCACTAAGGCTCTACCACAGTGGGAGTTTGATCGCCACCTCGATTGTATGGGGTTAAAATTTAAAGGTGATTGGCTTTAGTGCAAGTGGGAGATTGAAAGGATTATGCCCTAAAGGCCAATCGAAATGTTGTATTTCGATGGGGTTTTCTTTTGTATCCCAAACCAGTGTATTGACATTATAAATTAATAAAGGCATTTTATTTTTATCATATGCTGTGTCTTATTAATTTTATTAAGATATGATGAACCCCATAGATTAGGGCTATGGTTCTAGGGTTATGATGGGATCATACCAGTGAGACCTAAAGCCTTAAAACCCTAATCTAAAATATTCCTAGTCGATGGGATATTGAGTAGTGGATCAATGTTTCCAGTAAGTTTAGCATATCCTATATATGCTTGGTGAAGAGGGTGACTGATCTCATAGTCACTTGTGTTTGATACTAATACTAGGATGTGGGTGCTCATTAGAGAATGAGTTCACTGAATGGATCCAGCTTGAAAACATCTAATGGAACCTTATCTGTTTGTCAATAGATAGTTCTCATAGTTGGAGTACTGCATGTGGTCCTTTGACCAGAGACTGCCATGGTACCTTGTATGCATGAATCCATACTTTGGTTCATGCTCAATCATGACACTGGTCATGCATGGGGTGATACTGGGTATGGTGGATTGCATATGGAGGTTATGAGTAGGTCAAAAAGGAATCGATCAACCCTAGTAAGAGGGAAGCGCATCCAGATGATTTCAATCAAATGAAGATTCGGGAAATCTTTGATCAAAGTAAGAACATTAGAAATAGTTTCTAATGGTTCATTAATGAATCATCATTACCAGATTGAAGAAGGAATGAATATGAAATTGGATTTGACAAGTATCCATATCCATAGTCATATTAAAGGTGCAAGTAGATCGAAGGACTGAATTGCCGGTAACTCACCACTAAAGGATATTTTGTTAAATCCACCAAAATTTTTCATCTTCTCGGTAGGCATGATACGTTGCTAGACGTCAATCTTGTCTTGTAGGTCTTCATGAACTAATTGATTTGGTTTCATGAGTCAATTCGATGTGTGATTCGAATTGGACAATTAGGTGAGCCAATTTGACCTAATTAGGTCAATCGGGTTCGATCGGATCGAATTGGCTCAAACCTAAACCTATTGCTGGCTAGAAGTGGAACCCAATGGGTCACACATAATAGAGACCTGACCAAGGAAGTCATTCATGATTTAATTAGGGTCATAGGATTCTAATTGGTTAGCCAGATTACATACTAGCATATGTAGGCTAACCAAATTCCTAACCCAATTGGATTGGGTCCGATTGCTTGCTAATTAGGCTAACCTAATTATGGAAAACCTAAATTAGGTTGAGTCCTAAGTGGGGCTAGCCTAATTACAGCTAAATCTAATTTTAATTTGGATTTAAGGGCATTTTAGGCACCATACATGAAGAGTCCCAATGGCATGGGACTCTTGGTACCTAAATGATACCTTAACTTCAAAAGGGCACAGAATGAGCTATAGATCTCTAATTTGAATAGAATTTATATGGTCAGAAAGAAAATTTTATGCTCTTTCCAATGACACCCATATTGACTATATTTTGATTGGTCAACATTCTTTAAAATTTGCTTGGAAGAAGGATGGCGGGCGCGATGCATGAAGAGTCGCAACTCTTCATTTGGTGCACGGTTCTGATGAAGAGTCCTTCTGCTATCAGGACTCTTCATAATCTCTGATGTTTGGGGATTGAAGAGGCACCTCTTGGCTTCCTAAGGACTGGTAATTAACATGTGGCAAGTTAGAATTCGTCCAGATAAAAGAATGGATGTGAATAAGGCCTTCGGTGCATGAATGGGCTTATTAGATATGATTTTTCAAGCTAGAATAACTTCTCTTCGGTCTTGAAAAATCATATCTGATAAGTTGATGGGAGGACATATCACATGCCCCTCTTGTATCTATAAATAGGGGGTGTTGAAATGAGTCTGATATAAGAATTTCAATGAAGTATTATTCTGAGTGTCTCTCTCTCCCTCCTTTCTTTAAGACAAGACTTGTCTTGTTAAGACAAGGTCTATTCTACTAGGACAAGGCTTTATTTTAGGACATAAGACTAAGGGGTCCTAGAGGAGGCTTGTCCTAAAACCAAGAGTGGTTTAGAAGAGTGTCTTTAGTACCCTACAGTAGGACAGGATGTCCTACAGTGGTCAGTAGACCAAAGGTTGCCGAAAGAGTTCCACTTCTTCAAGCAACTTAAAGGAATTCTTCCTTGGTCCGAGTTTCATGTGGATCACTGTTGGAGGGCGAACGTTTGGGCGCCTGGTGGAGAAGAAGGCTGAATCAGGGTTTACTTCATCGGATTGGATACTAGCGGTTCAGGTTGGTGCCTAAACTCTATTTTATATTATATATGCATGTTTGTATGTTTTAATTCCTAGTAAGGAGGTCTTGGGTTAAGGGTTTGGTAGTGGTTTCATAATAAATTTTTGAAATCCTTGCTTTCGCCCTGGTCACCAAAACCTTTACAGCAGGGACACTAGAAGAGGAATTGTCCTCTTTATCAGGCATCTTTAGACCTGAATAGGCCAAGGAAGGGAAAGCACAGGAAGCTGGACAAGGTATTTATATGATAAAACCTTGTAATTTCTCTATTTGTGACACTGCTAATTAGGTATTGGATACCGGTAGTCCTATTCAATTTTGCAATTCGTTGCAGGGACTGCAGGTTAGCATGTCACGGCCTGTTAATGTGATGTACATGTCTAGCAAACGCCCAAGGATAGAAAATGTCAATGACCTATATCCATGGCACTGTAGGCTAGGTCTTGTTAACCAGAATAGGATAAACAAGTTATGAGGAGATGGCCTCCTCGAGGTCAATGATTCTGACTCACTGTCCACATGTAAATCCTGTTTGCTTGATAAAATGACCAAGTCACCTTTTACTAGAAAAGGTGAACGAGTTACAGAACTTCTAAGTCTCATACATACTGATGTATGCGGACCCATGATAGTCAGTGCCAAAAGTGGATACAGATATTTCATTACATTTACAGATGACCTTTCAAGGTATGGTTATGTCTTTTTGATAAGACATAAATCTGAGTCGTTTGAAATGTTCAAACGATATTGTAATGAAGTCGAGAAACAAACTGAAAAGAGTATTAGAACCCTTCGATCTGATCGAAGTGGTGAATACCTATCTGGTGAGTTCATGACATATCTTGAGGAGAATATGATTCTCTCTCAATGGACTCCTCTAGGAATACCCTAGTTGAATGGTGTGTTCGAAAGGAGGAACCGAACCCTGTTGGACATGGTTCGATCCATGATAGGCTTTGCAACTCTGTCGCTGTCCTTCTAGAGAAATGCACTTGAGACAGCTTGTTACTTGCTGAATGATGTTCTGAGAAAGTCTGTTGTCTCCACTCCATATGAGTTATGGACTGGATGTAAGCCCTCAATTTCACACCTTCGGGTCTAGGGTTGTCCAGCTTATGTAAAGCGTTTAGACTCAAATAAACTTGGTCCTAGATCTGATTGGTGCCTATTTGTTGGGTACCCTAAAGAAACAAAAGGATATTTCTTCTACTTGGAGGACGAACAGAAAGAATTCGTTGCTCTTAGGGCTATCTTTTTGAAAAAGGAGTTCCTTGGAGATGGAACTGTAGCCTCTAAGATTGAACTTGGTGAAGTTCAACCAGTGGAAGAACCTACACACTCTAAAGACATCATAAAACCGGCTATGATTGGATCATACCGGCAACCCATTATTAAGAGATCCGGTAGAGTACCACGTCAGCCAGACAGATACTTCCATTTTCTTGGTCCAGGACGGTGATCCCACTGAACTCGACAAGAATGATGATGATCCGATTACCTATATGGATGCACTTCTGAGATCTGACTCTGAGGCGTAGCTTGGAGCCATGCGATCCGAGATGGAGTCCATGGAGATCAACGATGTATGGACATTGGTTGATCCACCTAAAGGAGTAAAACCCATCGGGTGCAAGTGGATTTTCAAGAGAAAAAGCGGCGCAGATGGGAAGGTGGAGACCTATAAAATCCATCTGGTTGCCAAGGGGTATCATCAACAATATGGTATTGATTATGACGAAACATTCTCCCTTATGGCAATGCTCAAGTCCATTCGGATCATGCTTGCTTTGGTAGCACATTTTGACTATGAGATCTTGCAGATTGATGTCCAAACCGCTTTCCTGAATGGGGAGCTGGATGAGGAGGTGTATATGATATAGTATGAAGGGTTCACATCCATAGATGAGTCAAAAGTGTGTAAATTACAGAGGTCCATTTATGGAATCAAGCAAGCATCTCGAAGTTGGAATATGTGATTTGATAGATGTATCAAATTGTATGGCTTCATTAGGAACGGAGAGGAACTGTGCATCTATAAGTGGGTTAATGGTTCTGTGATTGTATTCCTAGTACTGTATGTTGATGACATTTTCTTTATCGAGAATGACATCATAGCATTGCAAGGAATAAAGGTCTGGTTGTCATCTCAGTTCTCCATGAAGAACTTGGGTGAAGCTTTTTTCATACTAGGTATGAAGATCTATAGAAATAGATCTAAGAGGCTTCTGGGATTGTCCCGGTCTATGTACATTGATATCGTGCTGAAACAGTTCAGCATGGAGAATTCCAAGAAAGGTAATCTCCCGATAGGTTCTGGAATTACTCTTTCCAAGAAGGATTGTGCGACAACTACTAAGGAAAGAGAGTGCATGAGTAGAGTTCCTTATACTTATGTAGTGGGCTCTATCATGTATGCCATGACATGTACTAGACTAGACATGGCATACTCACTAGGAGTGGTGAGCAGATACCAATCTGACCCAGGTGAGGCACATTGGAAGGTGGTTAAGATCATCATGAAGTATTTAAGAAATACTAAGGACCAATGGCTGATTTATGAAGAACCTGACTTGAAACTTGTGGGGTATACTAACTCTAGTTTCTAGTCAGACACACATGATAGCAAGAGTGTATCAGGGTTTGTGTTTACCCTGAATGGAGGAGCGATCTACCAGAAGAGTTCCAAGCAGGCAACAGTTGCAGACTCGGTATGCGAAGCAGAGTACATTGCAGCATCAGATGCAGCAATGGAAGCTGTGTGGTTGTGGAAGTTCCTTGGGGAGCTAGGGGTGGCACATTCCCTAGATGGTCCTGTTCCTGTGTATTGTGACAGCACAGGGACCATTGCTCAAGCTAAGAAGGCAAAGTCTCATCACCGCACCAAGCACATTCTGCGGCGTTATCACCTCGTGCGAGAGATCGTGGAACGAGGCGACATCAATCTTTTGAAGATCGATGGAAAGGAGAATCTGGCCGACCCCTTCACTAATGCCCTGAGGAGCAAAGAGTTCGACTATTGTAAAAGGGAAATGGGTATTAGATACCGTTCTGATTAGCTTTATTACAAGTGGGAGTTATTGGGAATTATATCCCAAAGCCAATCGCCTAGGCTGTAGGCGGTTGTGCTCAGTATTGTAATTTGTATATGAATTAATAAAATTTATTTTAGTAGCTTATCACATTATTCATTTCCCTGTGATGAACTCTATTTATGTAATGAAGTCCTTAGGACTGCATTGACTTCGATATAGAGAGGATATATCGAGTGGTTCTTTAAAAAAAGGTTCACAACCAAAGAATACATTGTACAGGATGGCAATGTATCAAGTGTAGGTTGTTGTGGTTCGCATCGTTTGGTTGTCCTCTTGACCAAAGGAGTGTGGTGACACTAATATGATCTGTAAGTGGGATGTGTGATATCTCATTGAACATGACTCCATGGAGCTCCTTTCTGCCAAAGGATTGCTCACGATTGGATATGGATATATGTATCCCTTCGACCTGAGGTCACCATGGTAGCTTGCAAGCAACTCCCTGTGCTTTGATGCCGGACTACCCGGATTTCTAATCCGGTGATGGAAGGTTTCTAGGTATAGGCAAGTACGTCTGGAGCAGTGGTGGACCAAGATGAAATTGACCTGTCCAAATTGATTGGATTGAATGTCTCGCAGTGTCTCAATTTAGCAAATCCTCATTTGGGATAATCCTAGTGAGGAGCCACTGGACTTGAGAGGTTGAAACATATTGTGAATTGACTAAGATAGGGTTGACAGTCTAACCCTTGGTCATCCTAAGCATCGGAGGTCAAAGGGATGAATTATACGATAACCAAATGCTAGAGGTTCGATAGATTGCTCTCGTATCTTCGACCTATTTGGACGCCGGGACCCATTGCTAGATGGTATCTTGTGATAGTACTGAAGTATTCCAGTGCTACCGTTTAGGTTCGAACCTATGAGGTCATACACCATAGAGGATTTCTTCCTGATCCGGGAGCCGATCAACGATTGGAAATCATTTTGGTATTAAGGTCAAACGGTGAGATTGGGCACATATTGAATTTTTTGATCGATTTGGTCTGATTTGGATCGACCATGATTGATTTGTGTCAATCAGGAATTATTCTTGGTAGACCAGGACTGGACCCAGCTTTATTTTTTATCAGGTTTGGTCGGACCAGGATTTCTTTTATTGAACCGGTTTTTGGTTTTTATTGAACCGATTTATTTTTGGCTTGTTGTTCAACGAGTTTTTCTCCTAGCATTTCAAAGGAAAAACACCGGCTTGTTTTGGCTTCCCGTGATCGTTGTTTTTCCGCTAGAATGGGATAAGAACTCTTGGGAGATCAGATTTTGATCGGATGATACTTGGGATTTTCCTATAGCCCGCGATCGGAAGGGGTTCTCTCGGTGTTTCTTCCGCACGGTCTTTCTTTCATCTCAGTCCGTGTTTTCACTGTGTGTTTTTGCACCGAACTGGAATTGTCTCACGGTATTTTTTCTCCCGCACGTCTTTCCTTCCACTCGATTTCGGTTTTCTCGGTGTTTCAGCCATTTGTTCTCATCCAGCCAGCGAGTTCTCAGCGTTGAAACCGATCAAAAGCCTATTCCCAAGTGTTGGTTTTTATCTGAACACCTCTATGATAACTTCCATCCCTTGATGGGTTCTCTCCGCCTCAATTTATTTTCTTAGTTGCTGGCCGTGGGATGTATGAGAGAGTGGGAAGAAAACAGGGATTGCAGTGAGAAGGGAAATGAGAGAGGAAGAAACAGAGCATATGCGTTTTGAGAGGAAGGAAGAGGGTGCATGCGAGAGAGTAAAAAACAGGCCGTGAAGAGTTTTTTCTTTGGGATGGATTTTTTAGCGCAGAAATTCGTTGGGCGTCCTTGTCTTCATCCCCTGTTTTGTTTTCTTTTGTGTGCTATTGGTTGAGTTTGGGCAGTCCGGGAGAAGACCGTCCATGCGGACCTTTTGGCTTTCCCTGCTCACATATCCAAGACCTATCATTGATTCTTGGTGGACGGGCATCTTTCCAAGAGTTGGATCAGTAAGAGCTCGCACGTGGATAGTCTAGAGGGTGGACATTTGAACACCTTGAGTGATTAGATTGAACTCTTTCTGATTTGTTGTTGAAGGAGTTCAACTGGCTGCTTCGTTTTGTTGTTAAAGGAAGCTCAACAAAGGTATGTGATTTACTTTTTGGTAATCATGCATGTTTTGTTTTAAATTTTACCATATTGTTTATGATTATTGCAATTGCCTATACATGCAAATGTTTCAGTTACATGCATCATGTTTATGTTAGATCTTGTGCATGAGTAAATTTTTATGTATGCATGTTAAAAATTTTAATAATGCAATACCTACTCCCTAGTGTAGCATGCCTGGGGTAGGTTTCTGTTGCAATGGTTTTCCTTTCAGGCCCACTGCCCAAGGGAGGTGGCGCCGTGGGCTTTGGCTTATGGCCACTGGACCTCTCATTTAAAGGGAGTTTGGCCTGAAGAGAGCAAGAACTCGACTTCGGCCAAGGTGGGCTCGACCTTGAGAGAGCAGCCCAGCAAGGGAGCTCGAAGAAAGCAGGAGCTTGACTTCGGCCGAGTTGGGCTTAACCTCGATGGAGCCGCCAGGCAAAGGAGCTCGAAGAGAGTAGGAGCTTGACTTCGGTCAAGGTGGGCTCGACCTCGAGAGAGCCATCTAGCGAAGGAGCCCGAAGAGAGCAGGAGCTTAACTTTAGCCGAGGTGGGCTCGACCACGAGGGAGCCATCCGACGAAGGAGCTTGAAGAGAGCGGGAGCTCGAGTTTGGCCGGGGTGGACTCGACCTTGATGGAGCCACCCGGCGAAGGAGCTCGAAGAGAGCGGGAGCTCGACTTCGGTCGGGGTGGACTCGACCTCGAGGGAGCCACCCAGCGAAGGAGCTCGAAAAGATCGGGAGCTCAACTTCGGCCGGGGTGGACTCGACCTCGAGGGAGCTGCCAGGCAAAGGAGCTTGCAGAGTGTGGGAGCTCGACTTTGGCTAGGGTGAACTCGACCTCGAGGTAGCCGCCCGGTGAAGGAGCTCGAAGAGAGTCGGTGATGCGGGACTAACTAGATGCCAGGATGAAATGATGAACATGATTTTTTTGTTCTTTGCGATTTTTATATTTCTTTTATTTTTTTAATGTTTAGGATTTTCGAAGACAGACAAAAAGAAGATCTAGGGTTCTACAATGAAAAGAAATTCAAGTAAGTCCCTAAACAGGATAGGAAGAGCACCCCGAGATTGTGAAACCCCGTAGGACATAGCTCTCAAATCAATAACCCCTTAGGATTCTAGGGTTGCAAATCTTAAAGTTCTGAAGTGCCCGATGCCAAGTTTACTCGCTCTCACGGATGCGGCCTGGATGATTGAGCCTTCAACCCCCGTGGATGCATCGGCTTTCCGTACAAGGTCTCGAAGACAAGGGAAACCGACTTCGTATTCGTGGTACCTGGAGGACCTGCGAACAATCAATAGAAGGATTAAGAATTAACAAGTATCAGGAAGAAATAAGGGAGGAGAGGTTGGAGATGATGTTTATTGGGTGTCTTCTTGCTGGGCACCTAGATGGATCATCCAGTAGCCTCCGAACTCGAAGATGGAAGATGGATTTGCGAAAGAGAAAGTAACTTGAGGCCTCACACCTTTCGATGCCCGAAGGCGAAGGCGCTCCCTCACGGAGATCGATGTTCTTAAGGAACGAAGGCAACTAACAAAGAGAATGGCTCTCAAATATTTTCTTTTCATTCATCATCATTAACCTTACAAAGGAGGGGGTAAGGTGATGGGGGGCTAACTAGATGCTATGATGATGCAGGTGATTTTTAGGGTTTTAAATTAGGTTGAGGATTCCCGAAGACAAGAGAGAGTAATTCTAGGGATTCAATAATAATAAGAACTATCAAGCTAGCAAGTAGTCCTTAAGCAATAATAAAGAGAGGACCCCAGGATTGAGAAACCCCTTAGGACTTAGCTCTTAGATTAATACCTACTTAGGAGTCAAGGGGCAAACCTCAAAGATCTGAAGCGCCCGATGTCGAGGTCACTCACTCAGGCGGATGCGGCCTGAATGATCGAGCCATCAACCCTGTGGATGCGTTGGCCGGCTTTCCAAAGATCTTGATGGCAAGGGCAACCGATTTCATACTCGTGTCACCTGGAGGACCTGCGAGCATTTAAAGAAGGGTTAAGTTTCAATCGGAACAAAGCAATAGAAGAAGGAAAGAGAGTTGTTGTGGTGATGGCAAAGTTCTTCTTGACTCGAAGTTGGAGGATGGAGTTGCGGAAGTGTCGGTAACTGGAGGCCTCACACCTATCGTTGCCCAAAGGCGAAGGTGCTCCCTCACGGAGATCGACGTTCCTAGTGAAAGAAGGAAACTAAAGAGAAATTGGATCTCAAGAAACATGATTTTTCATTCATCAAAGATTAACCTTACAAGGGAGGGGGTAAGGTCCTTTATATAGGCACCTTAGACCCCTTCAAAATTTGAAGAAAGAAATACATTTCTTCTCTTGCTAAGGCACCAAAAAAATATTCAAAAATTTGAAATTCAAACTCCTTGGCCGACCAAAGATTCTTGGATTTGGGCATGGCATGATAATGGGCTTGGAAGAAGGAATTTGGCTCCCTTGGACTTGGAAAGTTGACCTTCAATTTTGGGAAGAAGGCATGATGCAAGGCTTGTGTCTCACTCTTTTCATTGTTGCTCACCCTTCTTTGGAAAGAAGCTTGATATGAGGCTTGGAGCAAGGCCATTGTCTTCAACCTTTCCTTGGTTGCTCATCCTTCTTTGGAAAGAAGCTTGATATGAGGCTTGGAACAAGGCATTTGTCTTCAACCATTCCTTGGTTGCCTATGACTCCTTTAGTAAGTGGCTTGATGGTTGGAGGAAAAGAAGGAGAGAATATTTGATGCGTCTCCATTTGGCATCCATGAAAATCTCACTTGTGCCATCCACATGGCTGGATGAGGTTGCGCCACATGGGATGAAGTGGCGCCACATGGGGTAGTGAAGTGGCACCCTAGGGTTGACATGTTGACCTTCAAGGCTCGGCCCAAAGTAGTAGAGCTGGACTCAAAGACCACTCCGACTTGGACCTAGACTTGGACTAGACTCAATACTGGACACAACTTGACCCAATTGGTCAAAGTATAGGACTTGAACAGTAATAAGAGACTCAATTCAAAACTAAAGAAATAACAAGTTTTAGGTTTGAAGCCTTGTTTCAAAACCTGAAAAAAAAATGGAACCCTAATTGGACATCCATAGAGGGTTGAGGAGCCTCTGTCGGATTCTGGTGCCCACACTAGTTCTCCCCGGGTGGGAGGAACTCGACCCTGTCGAGTAGGACTTGAGTTGGCTTAGGTATTCCTCTAGAAGGTCAGGATCGAGGCGCTGCAAGTCCTCCCGGGTAATCAACGAGTCATCGAACTCAGGTCGGCCTTGCCATCGGACTAAGAAACATTGATAACCTTTGCCCTGGGTAGTGATAGCTTGGTCATCCAGGACACGCTCAATCCGCTCTCCTCTCTCAGGTATAATTGGAGGTGGACACTCAGGTTCGGGTTCACTCTCAAAAGAAAGGTCAGGCCGAAATGGCTCACAAGGTATGTTTGCTGGTTCCCTGTACTCGACTAAGTCTAAGATATTGAAAGTCGAGCTAATGCCATAATTCGGGGATAGCTCAAGAACGTAGGCATTAGGGCCAACTCTGAAGGGAGACTAATATGCATGCAATTTTTTTTGTATATTTTATATGTGGGGTTGAGTGATTAATTCCCAAATTTTAGATTAAAATAAGTTGTAGGGAATTTTATATGAATTTTAGAAGATCAGCATGCAGATTAGGACCTAGAAAAATAGAAAAGAAGGATCACCGGGGCTGAGAAGCCTCGGTTAGGGCAAGTTCTCCTATAATAAAACTACTGGAGGTAGAGGGGGTGTACCTGACAACATCTGTGAAGATCGCAGCAAGGGGTCTCTCGTTCCTCGACGGATGCAGCCTGGAAAACCGAGCCAAAGACCAGCGGATACCCGGCTTTCTGCTCGATGATCCGATTGAGGCTTGGCTGGAGTCGTTGGATTCGTAGGAACTCGGGGACCTGCAAACGACCTGTCAGGGGTTAGAAAACTCACAGAGGAACAAGAAAACAAAGGAAAAATAGCAAGTGAAGGCTTCTTTTGGAGTGGGCATCCATGGATCTGAGAGGCTTGTTGGCAGCAGGAAGATGATTGCAGCACTGGGAAGAAAAACTCTCACAAACCCCTTTATGCACACAGCAGGGTATCACACAACTCAATAGAAAAACTCAAGGTTTTAATTCATATCAAAAATTAGGTTTCATACAAGAGGCTAGGGTCCTTTAAATAGACCCTTAACCTTGGGCTCCAAGTAAGGGCACATAAGTCTTTACATAAGAATCCTTTTCCCTCTCAAACCCTAGCTAGAAAATAAGGAAACATTAGGTAGAAAAAATCTCTAAAAATTCTCTTTACTTGGCCAACACTCCAAGGATGCCTAGGGGGGCGTGTTGGGCTTCTAGGAGCAGGAAAAGGCTAGCCCAAAGGGGCTCGGGTGCATGAGTTTGGGCCTCTGGAAGCTAGGGTGGCCTGGTAGCCAGGTAGCAAGAATATTCCCTGGTATCTTGCTTCTTAGGGGCTTAGGCTTGGCACCTGGGCTTGATTTCTTTGGGCTAGGATGCAGATGGACCTCTGGAATCATGGATGCCCTTATCTATGAATATACTTTGGCATCTGGAAGGGAATCTGGGCATCTGGAGGGCATCTGCAAGAAATCAGGGTTTTTTGAATTTTCCTCCTGGGGTCTTCAAATCTTCAAGCTGGGTTGGACATGGGCTATACTTCCATGTCTTCAATCTAGTTGGACTTGGTCTTCACTTGTATGATATAGTCTCGAGTCTTCAGTATGCTTGGACAGGACTCAAAAAATATAATTAGCTCAACATGAGCTGACTAGCATTAGACTGAACTAGCTCAACATAAGCTGACTAGTACAGAACTGAAATAACAACTCAAAAGACTCAAACAATAACTAAAAAGGACTCAGATGGGCTAAGCCCTTATTACAAATGGACTCATAAATTATTGATCAATTCACAGAGGGTTGAAAAGCCTCTGTCTTATTCTGGTGCCTCCGGTGTCCCCACCAATTTTCTCGGTGTGGGAGGAACTCGACCCTGTCGAGTGAAGATCAAGATGGCTTATATATCTCTTGAGGAGGTCTAGGTTGAGGTGCTGCTAGTCCTCTCGAGAAATCCACGAATCATCCGACTCTGGCCAGCCTTGCCATCGGACCAGGAAACATTGATAACCGCAGCCCCGGGTCATAATGGCTTGATCGTCCAGGATACGCTCGATCCGTTCTCCTCTCTTAGGCCAAATTTATTAGTGGACACTCTAGGTTAGGGTCACTCACAATGAAAAGGAATAGATTCAAAAGCCTCACTAGGTATCGCTGCCGGTTCCCTATACTCAACCAGGTCTATAATATTGAAGGTAGAACTAATGCTCAAATCCGAAGGTATGTCTAACACCTAGGCATTTGATCGAACCTTCTCTATCACTTTAAAAGGTCCGGCTCTGCGAGCATGAAGCTTCTTTTAGGCCTAAGCCTAACTAAGATAGAATCCACTACATCAAATTCTTTGATCCATCTTCGGGAATTAGCCAGTTTGTTTAAAATTAGTATAGGTGGTGAACATGCTGGGCACATGCAGACTCCTAACAAAATGATGCAAAGGACTCAAACTAACACCTAATAGACTCGACTTTGCATTCCTATCGAAGGAAATTTATTAGACATTTATGGGCCTAAACCTAAGAGACTATAAACTCTCTAGGTCTGACCCTAGTGTGGTGTGCACAAGAGTATTTACAATGGACTCCAAGCAAATGCCAAAGGGTATGCCAGAAGTATAATGCAAACCTAACATGCGTGATGAATGCATGCAGTATGCTAATCTCAGTTAAATGCAATATAATAATCCTAGAAATGCTGGAGGTATCAGGAAAGGGCAGAAAATAGGAAGTGGGTTCAGAATTAGTTTGGTAAGGTAGGGAAAAAGGTTCAAGGTTAGTTGGATAAAGTTCAATATAAGAAGGCATGTCAGGGACTAATCCTAGACTAATGAGGCTAATCTTACGAGATTGTGGAATATCTATAGGCAAGAAAAGTTCAATGATATGGAAGGATGGGTCAACAATTTCTGAGAAGAGATCTTTAATAGGAATGGTAGGAAGGGATTCATCCTGAGGGTAATGGGTTAAGTAAGCCAAATCCTCAGTAAAGTCTTCTTGTTCATGGAATTTAGGAATAGGCTCTACAATTAGATCCTTTTCTAGTGTTTCCTCAGGTAAAATCCTAGTATCAGAGTTCTCTTCCTCTAATTGTTCTTCCACTATAGCTTTAGGTTGGATGTGGTCAAGGTCAACTAGCTCTAGGGTGGTTTCTCCCTGGGTATCTACTGGGTCAGCTAATTCTAGGTCTACTAAAGGTGTCTCCTCTTCTCCCTCATACTCATCCACTAGGCTCACATCAGCTTCATACACTTCCACGTTAATGTAAGCCTTGTGAATCTCAGGAATGGTTGGGAAAGTTCGGCTAGGGGAAAATTGGCTAGGTCCTAGTTTCTGATTATGGACATTAGTCCTAGTAGGTTCAGGTTGCCTAAGGGGTAGTGGCTCACTACTAGGTTCATATTTAGGGGTACTAATCCTATGGGGTTCAAGTTGACTAAGGGAAACCTGACTAGTACTAGATTGATACCTAGGGGTTATGGGCTCCCTAGGCTCATAGGACAAGGGTGTAGATCTATGGGTCAGGGGATTATAGGATCTGGGGTCATAGGATTTTGGGTAACCTCTATGGTCAGGTTCTAAGGATGGATCATGGTATGGAGTCCTCCTAAGGTTTGGCTCCCTATATAGGTCAGGATATTGGGTTCTCCTAGGGTTGGACTCCCTATATGGGTCAGAATATTGGGTTCTCCTAGGGTTGGATTCCCTATATGGGTCAAAATATTAGGTTCTCCTAGGGTTGCACTCCCTATATGGGTCAGAATATTGGGTGTTGGGTTCAGTATCATAATAAGGGTCATGGTAAGGGGTTCTTCTAGGTTCAGTATCATAATAAGGGTCATGGTAAGGGGTTCTTCTAGGTTCAGTATTATTGTATGTGTCAGGCTGAGGGGCTCTCCTAGGTTCAACCTCTCGGTATGGATCAGGGTTTGGGGTCCTCCTAGGTTGAGGATTGTAGTACGGGTCAGGATGAGGGGACTTAGGATCTGGATCAGACTGTGATCCATGGGTTCTTTCTATGGTCCCTACATGGCCTTCTAACTGGCCAAACCTATCGGCAAGATGGTCAATTCTATTGTTGGTTTGGGTACTAGACTGAGTTAACTGGGTAGTCAATTGGGCCATGGATTGGGTTAGATGCTCAGTGAGTGCTTTTATTTGGGCTTGCAAATTTTCCATGGGTTCAGACATTTGTGAAGGAGGTGGGTGATATGAAACCCCTGATCTAGTGCTCATGCAAGACTCGATCAGACCGACTACAGCTGACTAGACCTAGAGTCCAAACTAGATGCTCAATCAAGGTGGCAAACTAGCCTATAGTAACCCTGTACTCAGCCAGGCAGGTGTTAGGGGAGTGTTAGGTCCCTGATTGCCAATCCTAGACACCAATTAGAGATTGGCTAGGTAGGCGAACCAACATACAAGCCCTTCGGGATTGAATCCCTAAACCACCATTCTAGACACCAAGCACAAGGAACACACAGGTTAGTCTTGACACAGTGATGTAACACTTAGCCCGGATCCGACCAGTTGGTGTCCCTAGCCCACTAGGACAAATTAGGTCTAATCGATTTTAAGTTAGTCTTGGGACCGAATGCAAGGGATGTGATTTTGGGCTAAGGAGAGGTGATCAAATCCTCCCCCCATCTGATATAGCAAGAGTGCCCTTAAAAGTAAATTATGCAATGATGGCAGGCAGATGAGGATGCAAATTAGGGTTTATATGTTTTTGGTATTTTTGGAGAATATGTAATTTTTTTTTGGGTATTTTTTTAAATAGAAGAAAACTTGCAAATCATGGCCTAATATACTGAAAATATACTAAAATTAAAAGATATGCAAAAGATGCTAAACAAAATCCTAAAACTTCCAAACTTGTCTTGCAGAAAACACAGAGCCAAAATTTTACAGGCTATATTTTGGCTTGCAGAAATTTCACAAGCCATAATAAAATTTGAAAAAATTGTCAAACTTACTGTGAATTATTATAAATCCAGAAAAATAAATTTTATAATTTTTGGAGTTTTTATCAGGGAGAAATAATTAAAATAACAGAGTATATACGGACTGAAAAATTGCAGAAAACAAGCACTAATCTAAGCTCTGATACCAAATGATGCGGGGACTAATATGCATGAAATTTTTTTTCTATGTTTTATATGTGGGGTTGAGTAATAAATTCCATAATTTTATATTAAAATAAGTTGTAGAGAATCTTATATGAATTTTAGAAGATTAGCATGCAGATTAGAACCTAGAAAAATAGAAAAGAAGGATCGCCGGGGCTGAGAAGCCTCGGTTAGGGCAAGTTCTACTACAATAAAACTACTGGAGGTAGAGGGGGTGTACCTGACAACGTCTGTGAAGATTGCAGCAAGGGGTCTCTCGTTCCTCGATGGATGCGGCCTGGAAAACCGAGCCAAAGACCTGCGGATACCCGGCTTTCTGCTCGGTGATCCGATTGAGGCTTGGCTGGAGTCGTTGGATTCGTAGGAACTCGGGGACTTGCAAACGACCTATCAGGGGTTAGAAAACTCACAAAGAAACAAGAAAATAAAAGAAAAATAACAAGGGAAGTCTTCTTTTGGAGTGGGCGTCCAGGGATCTGAGAGGCTTGTTGGCAGCAGGAAGATGATTGTAGCACTGGGAAGAAAAACTCTCACAAACTCCTTTATGCACACAGCAGGGTATCACAAAACTCAATAGAAGAACTCAAGGTTTTAATTCATATCAAAAATTAGGTTTCATACAAGAGGCTAGGGTCCCTTAAGTAGACCCTTAACCTTGGGCTCCAAGTAATGGCACATAAGTCTTTATATAAGAATCCTTTTCCCTCTCAAATCCTAGCTAGAAAATAAGGAAACATTAGGTAGAAAAAATTCCTAAAAATTCTCTTGACTTGGCCAACACTCCAAGGATGCCTAGGGGGACGTGTTGGGCTTCTAGGAGCAACAAAAGACCGGCCCAAAGGGGCTCGGGTGCATGGGTTTGGGCCTCTGGAAGCTGGGGTGGCCTGGTAGCCAAGTAGCAGGAATATTCCTTAGTATCTTGCTTCTTAGGAGCTTGGGATTGGCACCTGGGCTTGATTTCTTTGGGCTAGGATGTAGATGGACCTCTGGAATCATGGATGCCCTTATCTATGAATATACTTTGGCATCTGGAAGGGAATCTGGGTATCTGGAGGGCATCTGCAAGAAACCAGGGTTTTCTAAATTTTCCTCCTGGGGTCTTCAAATCTTCAAGCTGGGTTGGACTTGGTCTATACTTCCATGTCTTCAATCTAGTTGGACTTGGTCTTCACTTGTATGATATAGTCTTGAGTCTTCAGTATGCTTGGACAGGACTCAAAAAAATAAAATTAGCTCAACATGAGCTGACTAGCATTGGACTGAACTAGCTCAACATAAGCTAACTAGTACAGAACTGAAATAACAACTCAAAAGACTCAAACAATAACTAAAAAAAGACTCAGATAGGCTAAGCCCTTATTACAGATGGACTCATAAATTATTAATCAATTCACAGAGGGTTGAAAAGCCTCTGTCTTATTCTGGTGCCTCCGGTGTCCCCACCAAACTCTCCTTATCACTCCAAAGGGGCCAGCTCCATGAGCATGAAGTTTCTTAACGGTTTCTGATGGAAACCGTTTAGGCCTAAGACTAACCATTACAGAATCCCTTTGATCAAACTCTTTGGCTCATTTTCCAGGAATCAACCTTTTAAAATTTGTAAATAATGAAAAATTCTCGTATGATGCAAAGTGCAGATTCACTATGTATTCCTATTGAGAGGAATTTTATTGGACACCTAGGGTCTAAACCTAACAGACTATTGACTCTCTAGGTTTGACCCTAGTCTAGTATGCACAAGAAAAATTACTATGAATCCCTAGCAGATGGCATAAAGTATACCAAAAGTAGGTAGCAAATGGGATGGTCTCTACGAGTTCATGCAACCTGGTAATCTCTATGAAATGTAACCCTATGGCTCTAGAAATATGAGAAGGCTCAGGGAAGGGTAGAAAATAGGAGTGGGAGTCTTGGGGAAATCTCTCGGCATCATGAAACAGACCTTGGTTATTCAGGATAATCTTAAGATGTGGGCATTATTATATTGGTGCAGGTTCCAAGGCTAGATAGGTGTTCCTAGATGGTGGAAGGTCATTAGGAAGGTCTTTAGGAATGTTATCTTGAAAGTCCTCAAAACTAATGTCTACCTCCTGGGGTGGTTCCATAGGGACTTGTTCTTGGACCTCCTCTAAGGGCAATACTTGTGAACCTTCACCTTCCTCTACAATGTTCGATCCTGGCTTAGTTACTCCTTCAAATTCTCTAGTGGGTTCAGGATCTTTTTCTTTTGGTTCCTCAATGATTTCTACCTAAGGCCCATCTACATCACACTTCCCCACTAGGCTTGATTCAGAGATGTCTTCTTTGGATTCCTCAATAGGCTCAGGGGTTTTTTCACTTAGATTCTCAGTGGGTTCAATCTTTTCTCCCTAAAATTCTTCAGCAGGTTCCTCTCTTTGGGTTGGTTCATAAGTCTCTTTAGTAGTAGGGGTTCCCTCAGCAGTCTCATCAGGTGGAAGTTGATTAGTTAACTCATCGAGAAATATGTCATCAAATTCGTTCACTTGGAGGGCTTCAACTACCTCTTTACAGGGTTCTCTCTGGGTCGACTCATGAATTTCACTAGTGGTAGGGGTTCCCTTAGTATTCCCCTTTTCTAACTCCTTGTCACTAATCAGGTTGACTTTAGGTTTCTTTTCCTTAAGGCTACTCGATTCTCTTTTAGCCTGGTCCTTAGGCTGAACTGGATTAATTGTAAATTTCTTCCCATGGTGGTTAAAGGTACAGGTATTGGTCCGACCATGAAGGGTGGCATCATGATCATAAAGCCAGGGTCATCCTAAGATAATGCTACTAACACCCATGAAAAGGACATCACACCAAATCATCTCTTCATAAGATTGCAACTTGATCAAGACTTGGCACCTAGAATTTATGGATATGGAGGTTGAATCAATCCACGAGACCTGATAAGGGTTAGGGTGAGGAACTGGGGTCAATCCTAGGGATTTGGCAGTACTTGAAGAAATGGCATTGACACAGCTCCCACTATCAACTACGATCTTGCATACCTTATTCCCTAGTCTGGCAAAGGTTTGTAGGATGTTAGTCCTACGCCAATCTTCTTGCACTATGTCTTGGGTAAGGATGCACCTAATTACTCCTAACAGGTCATCAGACTCATGCAGTTCTTCCTGGTTCAGGAACTCTTGATTAGGTCTCCTAGGGTGAATCTCTTGGGCTGGGTTAACATGGGGAATTCTCATGGGTTCAGCCTCTATGGATGGTTCATGATGTGGGAAATCCCTAGGGGGAAAGGGTGACTCAGACTCAGGTTCAATAGATGGCCTAGGACTATTCTTCTTTATGGCTCCAACTCTATCATCAAGCTTGTCTAGCCTACTGTTTATCCTAACCAATTGCTCAAGAATAACCTTGAGTTTATCTTCTCTTTCATTCTCCATAAGTTCACTTGATTGGGAATGGTGGGGATGATAAGGGACTCCTGATCTAGTCGACATGAGTCAAGCATGCAAAATCATCTATGATCTACTAGACCTAGAATCTCAACCAGTTGCCTATGTCAGGTAGCAAACCAGTCTGTAGTAACTCTGTGCTTGGCCAGGTAGGTGTAGGGGAGTGGAGGTCCCTGAACGCCAACCTTAGACACCAATCTAGGATTGGCCAAATAGGCGAACCAAATTCACAAGCCCTGAATCACCAAGCCTAGACACCAAGAGCAGTAGCACACACAGAATGGGCTGATGCCAAGAATAGACACTTAGTCTTGACTCGACCAGTTGGTGTCCCTAAGCTCTCTAGAGAAAAATTAGTGTCTACTCGATTTTTAATTAGAACTTGGGTTCAATATGCCGGGTGGTGATTTTTGGGCTAGGGACAGGTAATGAAATCCTGACCCTATGTCAATTTGCTACCCTTAAGATGACATATAAGAATGATGGCAAGCAAATGATCTAATGAAATGTCACCAAGTTATATTTTTTTGGATTTTGATGTTTGATAATAGAATTAAGATGATGGAAATGAAAAAAAAATATAACCCTAAATGCAAAGTTAAACTATTTGAAAAGATTGAAGATGAGATGAGATACTCGCTGAATTTCAGAGCAGAATGTGCTCTCAGTTAGTATTCTGGCTTTAAGAAATTCTACAAGCTAGAATAAAATCTGAGAAAATTCTGGAAAATACTTCTAATTATGCAAAGTCCGGCAAAACAAAAATCATAAAAACTCGACGTCCTACAGGCAGAAATAATCAAAATAGCAGACTATATTTGGACGGGAAAAAATGTAGAACTTGAAAAACAAAGATATCTAATGATGCAATATTTTTTTTTGTTAAATCTATTCTTCTTGTATTCCCCTTCAAAGGTCAATCACAGTGGCACCCCTATACGTCTTAGGAGATCCCCGTGGAATGGGAGGAGAGGGTCTTGAAACCCTACTTTTCTCCTAAGATCGGACGGCTTAGTGAAGCACCTAATCCAAGTACTTAAGAAGAGCTAAAGTCCTAACCTGGCTCTGATACCAGAAATGATGGGGGATAAAGCTCTGATACCAGAAATGAATGGGGACTAGGTAGATGCTAGGATGATGCAGGTGATTTTTAGGGTTTTAAATTAGGTCGAGGATTCCCGAAGATAAGAGAGAGTAATTCTAGGGATTCATTAATAATAAGAACTATCAAGCAAGCAATTAGTCCCTAAGCAATGATAAAGAGAGGACCCCGGGATTGAGAAACCCCTTAAGACTTAGCTCTCAGATCAATACCTACTTAGGAGTCAGGGGGCAAACCTCAAAGATCTAAAGCGCCCAATGCCAAGGTTACTCACTCAGGCAGATGCGGCCTGGATGATCGAGCCGTCAACCTTGTGGATGCGCCGGCCGGCTGTCCAAAGATCTTGATGGCAAGGGCAACCGATTCCGCACTCGTGTCACCTGGAGGACCTGTGATCATTCAAAGGAGGGTTAGGTTTCAATCAGAACAAAGCAATAGAAGAAGGAAAGAGAGTTGTTGTGGTGATAGCGGAATTCTTCTTGACTCGAAGTTGGAGGATGGAGTTGCAGAAGTGTCGGTAACTGGAGGCCTCACACCTCTCGACGCCCGAAGGTGAAGGTGCTCCCTCACGGAGATCGACGTTCCTAGTGAATGAAGGCAACTAAAGAGAAATTGGATCTCAAGAAACATGGTTTTTCATTCATCAAAGATTAACCTTACAAGGGAGGGGTTAAGGTCCTTTATATAGGCACCTTAGACCCCTTCAAAATTTGAAGGAAAAAATACATTTCTTCTCTTGCTAAGGCACCAAAAAAATATTCAAAATCTGAAATTCAAACTCCTTGGCCGACCAAAGCTTCTTGGATTTGGGCATGGCATGATAATGGGCTTGGAAGAAGGAATTTTGCTCCCTTGGACTTGGAAAGTTGACCTTCAATTTTGGGAAGAAGGCATGATGCATGGCTTGTGTCTCCCTCTTTTCTTTGTTGCTCACCCTTCTTTGGAAAGAAGCTTGATATGAGGCTTGGAGCAAGACCTTTGTCTTCAACTTTTTCTTGGTTGCTCAACCTTCTTTGGAAAGAAGCTTGATATGAGGCTTGGAACAAGGCCTTTGTCTTCAACCTTTCCTTGGTTGCCCATGACTCCTTTAGTAAGTGGCTTGATGGAGGGAGGGAAAGAAGGAGAGAATATTTGATGTGTCTCCATTTGGCATCCAAGAAAATCTCACTTGTGCCTCCCACATGGCTTGATGAGGTGGCGCCACATGGGATGATGAAGTGGTGCCACATGGGGTGGTGAACTGGCACCCTAGGGTCGACATGTTGACCTTCAAGGCTTGGCCCAAAGTAGTTAAGCTGGACTCAAAGACCACTCCTGCTTGGACTAGACTCAATACTGGACACAACATGACCCAATTGGTCAAAGTACAGGACTAGACATAGACATAAGAGACTCAATTCAAAACTAAAGAAATTACATGTTTTAGGCTTGAAGCCTTATTTTAAGACCTGAAAAAATGGAACCCTAATTGTGTTGGGTTTCCGGTGCACCATTGTGAATAATAATTTTAAAAATGATGAAATTTGCACCATAAACCCTTAGCCAGGATCTCCTTATTCAGGATTAAAACATATATTAAACATGCAAACTTACATTGTTAGAATTAGGGCACCAACCTGTTAATACTTAATCCAATTTTGGTATAGAATCAAACTTGATGTTGAATGCCTCTTTTGAATTTACCAGGCATCTAAATGTCCACCCTCCAATGGTGATCCACAAGAAGATTGATCAAGATGCTAGCTTCTTCAAAATTCCTTCACTTGAATTTTTATCCTAGAAATCAAGAGGACTATGGCTTTAAAACTCCACGGTAGGGACTCCTTACTTCCTTTCTTTCTTCTTCCTTTCCCTTTCTTAAGACCTTGTCCTAAGAATAAAACTCTTGTCTTGAAGGAGGAGGAGGATTTAAGACACTAATGTCTTAAAGTAAAATGAAATAGAAACAGAGTAGTAATTCCTTTGTTTTACCGATCGAGAGATTCTTCCTATCTCTTGTTTTAGACTTGAGTTTCAACAGAGAAGAGAACTCTGTAAAAGGGAAACTCTTTATGTCCTAAACAAGCTAAGGAGGAATCAGTCTCCTGGAAAGAAAAGAAAAATAAAACCTCTGTCGTACATTAGTCAATCAACCGAAGTCTCTGCTCCTTAAATAGATTACAAAAAGGTGCCTTTTCAAAAGAACACAACTCTCCGTAAAATATTTCTCACGCCCTTCTCATTTTCTCATGCCCCTTCCCACTTTCTCATGGCCCTTCAGATTCAAACTCATGGCCTTTCCTAAAAGAAAAGTCATGAGATTTTAGAAAAAGGGAGTTGCGATGTTTCGGTCTCCGAAGAGACGTTATTTCGTGCCACCGGGAAGAGTCAGCGCTTTTCTTCTTTCTTAAAAATTTTCCAGCCGTTGGATTTCCATCCAAGGGGACTCAAATGAAGTGCTAATTCTAGGAAAGGAGGCCGCCCCATCTTAATTCATCGGAGAATTAAGTGGGGCGCGCCAAGAGTCCATGCGCCATGGACTCTTCCAAATGGCGCACCAAGAGTCCATAAGCGCATGGACTCTTGGCATTTTGGCGTGAAAATGCAAAGGGGCGGGTGGGGAGGCTAGCCTAGTTACATGGCTAGCCAATAGGGTTAGCCATAATCCCTATAAACTTAATTAGGGTCTAATTAGATCCAATTAGAACATAAATTGAACCAATCCGGAACCCTAATTCGAATCCGATTCGAATATAAGCTAGGGTTTGCAACACCTGCTAGAGTGTTATCCTGCAAAATGATTTAATTACAAAATTAAACCCTTGATCAATCCTCTTAAGTGTGTGACCCATTGGGTTCCACATCTATCCAGCAGTGGGTTTGAATACAAGTTGACCTAATTTGATTAGAACTCTTTCTAATCGATTTAGGTCAAACCGGGCTTACCCGATTTAATCAATTAGGACTCTTCCTAATAAGTGATCTTTGAATTTGATCAACCCACAAGACAAGATTGACGTCTAGTAACGTGTCATGTCTACCCAGAAGATAAGAAAATTCTGGTGAAATACCAAAACTACCCTTCAGTAGAAAGTTACCGTACAATTAAATCTTTCGATCAGCCTACACCCAAAATATAACTATGGATATGGATATATGTCAAATCCAATATTATATTTATTTCTAGCTCAATCTTATTTTGATGATTCAATTATCTTGATATTAGAAACCATCTTTAATATCTTTACTTTGATCAAAGATTCCCTGAATCATCATCCGATTGTTAACTAGCTGGATGCTATCTCTTCTTACTAAGAGTGATCGATTCTTTGTTAACCTACTCATTACCTTCATATCCAATTCACCATTCCCAGTATCAATCCTGTGCATGACTCAGTGTCATGATTAGGATTGAACCAAAGCATGGGTTCATGTACATAAGGTACTTATGGTAGTCTCAGGTCAAAGGATTGCTTGTACCACTCTCACTATGAGAACCTTCTATTGACATGTAGCTAAGACTCCATTAGATGTTCTCAAGTTGGATCATATCAGTGAACTCATTCTCCAATGAGCACCCACATCCCAGTATTAGTGTCATACACAAGTGACTGTGAGAGCAGTCACCCTTTCCAGTATACATGGGATGTGCTAGTCTTACCGGAAAACCCTGATCCCCTACTCAGGGTTCCTTTGACTAGGAATACTTTAGATTAAGGTTTTAAGATTTTAGGTCTCACTGGTATGATCTCATCATAATCCTAAAATCATAGCCCTAATCTATGGGGTTCATCATATAATATAAACACAGCGTATGATGAAAAATAATGCCTTTATTTAGAATATTGTCAATTACAATGGTTTGGGAGATACAACATAGATTGGCTTGTAGGGCATATCCCTTTCAATCTCCCACTTGCACTAAAGCCAATCGCCTTTAAATCTTAATCCCATACACTCGAGGTGGTGATCAAGCTCTCGCTGTGGTAGAGCCTTAGTGAACGGGTCTGCTACATTGTTCTTTGTATCAACTCTATTTTTGTAGACATATTGTCTTTCTACTATTTCTCGGACGAGATGGAAGCATCTCAGAATGTACTCTTATGATGAGCTCTTAGACTTATGATGAGCTCTTGGTTCCTTAGCTTGAGCAACAGCCCTAGTGTTGTCACAGTAAAGTGGAACTGGGTTTTCAATCTCAGGAACAACACCCAACTATGTGATGAACTTCTTCATCTAGACTGCTTCCTTGGCGGCTTCACTGACAGCTATGTATTCTGCCTCTATGGTTGAGTCAACTATAGTCTGCTGTTTGGTACTCTTCCAACTCACTGCTCCACCGTTTAGGGTAGAAACATATCCCGAAATGGATTTGCTTTCATCAGGGTCTGATTGAAAACTAGAATCAGAATAAGCTTCTAGTTTAAGATCAGAACCATCATAAACCAGAAAAATATTCTTAGTCCTTCTCAGGTACTTAAGAATATTTTTAACTATTTTCCAATGATCCTATCCTGGATCAGCCTGAAACCTACTGACAATGCCATATCAGGCCTGGTACATAACATGGCATACATTATGGACCCTATTGCCGATGCATAAGGTGTAGAATTCATTCTATTTCTTTCTTCAGGTGTCTTAGGAGACATCCTTTTAGAAAGATGTATGCTTTGACTCATAGGAAGATAACCTCTTTTACTTCCATCCATGCTGAATCTTTTCAACACTAAGTCAATGTACCTAGATTGGGATAAACCTAGCATCCTCTTAGATCTATCTCTGTAGATCTTAATACCTAGTATATAGGATGCTTCTCCCAAATCTTTCATGGAAAACTGGTTTGATAGCCAAACCTTGACTGATTGCAACATTGGGATATCATTCCCAATGAGGAGTATGTCATCTACATACAGAACCAAGAAGACTATGGCACTCCCACTAGTCTTCTTATAAACACAGGGTTCATCCACATTTTTGATAAAACCAAACCTTTTAATAGTTTCATCAAAGCGGATGTTCCAACTCCTGGAAGCTTGCTTTAATCCATAAATGGATTTCTTTAGCTTGCATACTTGATTAGGTTTATTCTTTGAAATAAAACCTTCTGGCTGTGACATGTAGACTTCTTCCTCAAGGAAACCATTGAGGAATGCAGTCTTCACATCCATCTGCCAGATCTCATAATCGTGGTATGCTGCTATAGCAAGTAAAATTCGAATTGATTTGAGCATGGCAACATGTGAGAATGTTTCATCATAATCAATTCCCTGTTTTTGTCTAAAACCTTTTGCCACTAATCTGGCTTTATAGGTTTCAACTTGGCCATCTGCCCCAATCTTTTTCTTATAGACCCATTTGCACCCAATAGGATTAACACCCTCTGGTGCATCGACCAAAGACCATACTTGGTTTACATACATAGAGTCTATCTCAGATTCCATGGCTTCTTGCCATCTATCTGAATCAGTACTCAAGACAGCTTCTGTATAGGTGAGATGTTCATCATTTTGAATGACTTGGGCTTCATTATTTTCATTAATAAACCCATACCTCTCAGGTGCCCGTGGCACTCTATCAGACCTACGGGGAGGAGTTTTGTGTTCTGGTTCTGTCCTAACTATATGTTCTAATGGTTGAGAACTGTCTATCTGTGTTTCTTGTACTTCTCCAAGTTCAACAGTTCTACCATTGCCCTTCTCTAAAATAAACTCCTTTTCTAGAAAAGTGGCATGCCTGCTGACAAAAATCTTTTGTTCAGTAGGATGGTAGAACATATATCCTCTACCCTCTCTAGGATATCCGACAAATAGACATTTATCCGCTCTAGGTTCCAACTTATGTCCAAAATTTCTTTTAACATAAGCTGGACATCCCCATACCTTAAAATATTTAAGATACGGTTTCTTTCCACTCCAAATTTCATATGGAGTACTAACAACGGATTTAGAAGGTACCTTGTTCAGAATGTAAATAGCAGTTTCTAGGGCATGACCCCAGAAGGAAATGGGTAAATTTGTGAAGCACATCATGGATCGTACCATATCTAATAAGGTACGATTCCTCCTTTCAGCTATACCATTTAGCTGTGGTGTATAAGGAGGGGTCCATTCAGAAAGAATTCCATTAACTTTAAGATAGTCTAAAAACTCCGTGGATAAGTATTCTCCTCCTCGATCAGAAGAAGAACTTTAATACTTTTCCCGGTTTATTTTTTGACCATACTTTGATACTCCCTAAATTTATCAAAGGTTTCAGATTTATGTTTCATAAGATACACACATCCGAACCTAGATAAATCATCTGTAAAAGTGATAAAATATGAGTATCCTCCTTTGGCCTGAGTTGTCATTGGACCACATACATCAGTATATATAAGTCCTAATAACTCAGTTGACCTTTCTCCATGTCCAGTAAATGGAGTCTTGGTCATCTTACCCATGAGACATGATTCACAAGTTCCTAATGATTCATACTCATAAGGATCAAGGAATTTTTCCTTGTATAACTTGCTTATTCTAGACTCATTAACATGACCAAGTTGATGATGCCAAAGTAAAGTATCATTAAAGTCTTTTCTTTTTCTTTTATTATTGACATGAAAAACACTATCATTAGAAGAAAGAGTTAAGAGCCCATTGCTAAATATGCCAGAACAAATAATTTTATTAGATAACATTATCGAGCAACCAGTGCTCGTTACATCCATTACATATCCTTGTTTTAATAACAAAGGAATAGATATAATGTTCCTAATAATGTTAGGCATATAGTAACAATTTTCTAACTCCAAGATCTTCCCTGAAGACAACTTCAAAATATAGGTCCCTACAGCTTCTGCTTCGATGATATCACCACTAGCACCATAGAAATTGAAGTCACCTTCCTTTAATACTTTAAGCTTGTGGAGGTCCTGCAAAGATTTGCATATATGGTAACCACAAGCGGTATCCAATACCCAAGTATTTGATATAGACGAATTTAATGTCAATATAGCATGTATCTCATACTTACCTTTTGGTGCATCTGACGCACCAGGCTTCACAGTTGCAAGGTAAGCCTTGCAATTCCTTTTCCAATGTCCCGCTTTGCCGCAAAAGAAACAGGTTGACTGTTTTGAGGCCTTCTTTCCTTTCTTATTCTTATTGATGCCACCCTTAGCGTTTAGCCTCCTATTAAAACCCTTTTTGCCTGATTTCTTCTTATTGGTCTTATCAACAAGAAGAAGTGGAGCCTTTTCTTTCTTAACGTGGCTCTCTGCTATTTTTAACATATTTAACAGCTCAGGCAAGGAAGTGTTCAGTTTGTTCATGTGATAATTTAAGACAAACTGAGAAAATGATTCCGAGAGTAATTGCAGGATTAAATCCTGATTCAGCTCCCCATCCATAATAAAACCTAATTGACCCAATCTGGTGATTAAGTCAATTACCTTCAGAACATAATCCTGAACGGATGTTCCCTCTATCATCCTAGCATGGAATAACTGCTTAGATATTTCGTATCTAGCAGTTCTGCTTTGTTCTCCATAAAGCTCTTTTAAATTGAGCATTATGGATTGAGTATCCATGCTTTCATGCTGTCTCTGTAACTCATTGGTCATAGAGGCCAGTATGATACACTTGACAGTGAGGGAGTCATTCTGCCACATTTTGTATGTGGCCATATCTTCCTGTGTGGCATCGTCCCCTAGTGGATTAGGACTAGGGGTATCAAGAATATAAGAAAGTTTTTCTGAACTCAGCACAATCTTTAAATTTCTCAACCAGTCCACATAGTTTGGACCAGTCAGTTTGTTGGTATCTAAGATACTTCGTAGTGATAATGAAGATGCCATTTATCTACATTTAATAAAGAACAATACATAAGCAAACAACCATGAAATTACTTACATAATTAAATTAGGTCTTCAATTTAATTATGTCTCCCACTATTTTATCAAAAATCATAGCCCTCACTATGATAATCGAGAAGAACCCTGATCGGTTTTTCTTAGTGAGATTGAGATCCTAATAACTTATAAAAGATCTTGCAGAAAACACAACAAATCTTTTATAAGCTCAAAGGTAGGAAACTCTTCCAATTATATCTAATATAATTCTCAAAAATAGCTTCGCATCTAAAACATTATCAGTCTTGCAGAAAACACAACAAACCATAATGTTCTAGTTATGTCAAGACCCTTTCATTTCAATATAGTCAGTACTCAAATATAATGCCCTTGCAGATAACACAACAAAGCATTATACTGAATATACTGTAAGCATATCTATGCACTAGACTAGTTTTATGTCAATCACCATATTAGGTCTTGCAGATAACACAACAAACCTAATGTGGTTCATAACACAATAATGATCAAGCATGAAGGAAGGCCAATATATAGTATTTTTAACACTAAGCATTTTAGTCAAGATTTAAATATAATCAAATCGGCCAGGCAAGTGGAAGAGATGTGGGAGTCCCCCCGTTGCTTTCCTAGACACCAATAAAAATTGGCCAGGTCAGTCAACTGAACCAATTAAAAATCACAATTCTCTTTACCTTCCCAGAACCACCTTTCTAGACACCGAATGGTCAATTGTTCATCATGACTAGTGATGCTTATTAGTTAAATGTACTATGACTTAATATAATTTTTTAAAAGGAGGGTTTTATAAAATTGCTAGCACATTCTTATAGAACATATCATAATCAAAAGAAATATGTGCTAAGTGTGTCATCATACTAGGATAACCATTTACCACATAATGGATCCACCATTATGCCAGGGCAACCTTATTTCAATATGATGACTTCAAAACTAAACATATCTCTATAATGATTAGGGTTTGAGTGAAAAAATCCTAATCAGTGACACACATCAAACATAGATTCTCAAACATACATTCATCCCATAAATGTGCTAAGTATATCAGCATTCAAGGGTTTAAAAACCCTAACATGCAACATTAGAACAAAAAAGATATATAAAGTATTTCCATATGTTTTAACTGTAATAAGGGTGGCTCTGATACCACTGTTGGGTTTCCGGTGCACCATTGTGAAAAATAATTTCAAAATGATGAAATTTGCACCATAAACCCTTAGCCAGGATCTCCTTATTCAGGATTAAAACATATATTAAACATGCAAACTTACATTGTTAGAATTAGGGCACCAACTTGTTAACGCTAAATCCAATTTTGGTGTAGAATCAAACTTGATGTTGAATGCCTCTTTTGAATTTACCAGGCGTCCAAATGTCCACCCTCCAATGGTGATCCACAAGAAGATTGATCAAGATGCTAGCTTCTTCAAAATTCCTTCACTTGAATTTTTATCCTAGAACTCAAAAGGACTATGGCTTTAAAACTCCACGGTAGGGACTCCTTACTTCCTTTCTTTCTTCTTCCTCTCCCTTTCTTAAGACCTTGTCCTAAGAATAAAACTCTTGTCTTGAAGGAGGAGGAGGATTTAAGACACTAATGTCTTAAAGTAAAATGAAATAGAAACAGAGTAGTAATTCCTTTGTTTTACCGATCGAGAGATTCTTCCTATCTCTTGTTTTAGACTTGAGTTTCAACAGAGAAGAGAACTCTGTAAAAGGGAAACTCTCTGTGTCCTAAACAAGCTAAGGAGGAATCAGTCTCCTGGAAAGAAAGAAAAATAAAAACCTCTGTCGTACATTAGTCAATCACCCGAAGTCTCTGCTCCTTAAATAGATTACAAAAAGGTGCCTTTTCAAAAGAACACAACTCTCCGTAAAATATTTCTCACGCCCTTCTCATTTTCTCACACCCCTTCTAACTTTCTCACGGCCCTTCAGATTCAAACTCACGGCCTTTCCTAAAAGAAAAGTCATGAGATTTCAGAAAAAGGGAGTCGCGATGTTTCGGTCTCCGAAGAGACGTTATTTCGTGCAACCGGGAAGAGTCAGTGCTTTTCTTCTTTCTTAAAAATTTTTCAGCCGTTGGATTTCCATCCAAGGGGACTCAAATGAAGTGCTAATTCTAGGAAAGGAGGCCGCCCCATCTTAATTCATCGGAGAATTAAGTGGGGCGCGCCAAGAGTCCATGCGCCATGGACTCTTCCAAATGGCTCGCCAAGAGTCCATAAGCGCATGGACTCTTGGCATTTTGGCATGAAAATGCAAAGGGGCGGGTGGGGAGGCTAGCCTAGTTACTTGGCTAGCCAATAGGGTTAGCCATAATCCCTATAAACTTAATTAGGGTCTAATTAGATCCAATTAGAACCTAAATTGAACAAATTCGGAACCCTAATTCGAATCCGATTCGAATAGAAGCTAGGATTTGCAACACCTACTAGAGTGTTAACCTGCAAAATGATTTAATTACAAAATTAAACCCTTGATCAATCCTCTTAAGTGTGTGACCCATTGGGTTCCACATCTATCCAGCAGTGGGTTTGAATACAAGTTGACCTAATTTGATTAGAACTCTTTCTAATCGATTTAGGTCAAACCGGGCTTACCCGATTTGATCAATTAGGACTCTTCCTAATAAGTGATCTTTGAATTTGATCAACCCACAAGACAAGATTGACGTCTAGCAACGTGTCATGTCTACCCGGAAGATATGGAAATTCTGGTGAAATACCAAACTACCCTTCAGTAGAAAGTTACCGTACAATTAAATTTTTCGATCAGCTTGCACCCAAAATATAACTATGGATATGGATATATGTCAAATCCAATATTATATTTATTTCTAGCTCAATCTTATTTTGATGATTCAATTATCTTGATATTAGAAACCATCTCTAATATCTTTACTTTGATCAAAGATTCCCTGAATCATCATCCGATTGTTAACTAGCTGGATGCTATCTCTTCTTACTAAGAGTGATCGATTCTTTATTGACCTACTCATTACCTTCATATCCAATTCACCATTCCCAGTATCAATCCTATGCATGACTCAGTGTCATGATTAGGATTGAACCAAAGCATGGGTTCATGTACATAATGTACTTATGGCAGTCTTAGGTCAAAGGATTACTTGTACCACTCCCGCTATGAGAACCTTCTATTGACATGTAGCTAAGACTCCATTAGATGTTCTCAAGTTGGATCATATCAGTGAACTCATTCTCCAATGAGCACCCACATCCCAGTATTAGTGTCATACACAAGTGACTGTGAGAGCAGTCACCCTTTCCAGTATACATGGGATGTGCTAGTCTTACCGGAAAATCCTGATCCCCTACTCAGGGTTCCTTTGACTAGGAATACTTTAGATTAAGGTTTTAAGATTTTAGGTCTCACTGGTATGATCTCATCATAATTCTAAAATCATAGCCCTAATCTATGGGGTTCATCATATAATATAAACACAGCGTATGATGAAAATAATGCCTTTATTTAGAATATTGTCAATTATAATGGTTTGGGAGATACAACATAGATTGGCTTGTAGGGCTTATCCCTTTCAAATTGGACATCCATAGAGGGATGAGAAGCCTCTATCGAATTCTGGTGCCCACGCCATAAGGTCTTTTATATAGGCACCTTAAGACCCCTTTTCAAAATTTGAATGAAAATATATTTTCTTCTCTTGATGAGGCACTAAAAATATTCTAAAATCCAAAATAATCTGAATTAATTTTTCCTTGGCTGACCAAGGCTCTTGTGATTTTGGCGTGGCATGCTAATGGGCTTGGAAGAAGGAATTCGGCTCCCTTGGACTTGGAAAGTTGACCTTCAATTTGGGAAGAAGGGAAGATGATGCGGGACAGAGATCGGGGATGGATCACTGGCTAGCGTAGAAGTCACCAGAGATTAGGGTTTGTAGGGGAGAAGAAAGAGAGGGCGAAGGATAACTGGGATTCACACAGATGCCCAATGGAGAACAAGCACACAGCAAAGTGCTTGCACAGATGCCCTAGGGATCATACAGAAACCCTGAAAAGTTCACAAAGAACTAAAGAAATCATATTCATTCATCATTAAAAAAAATACAAGAGAAGGTAGGTTATTTATAGATTCATCCTATGTTACATGACTTGAGGCTAAGAAATCCTGACTTGTGGGCCAAGAAATCCTGGTACACCTGGTCAATAGTGGGCCTTTGTCTTGGACTGGAGCTCTCTCTTGCGGGATTGGCAGCATGAAAGGGTCCAGGTGCATGAAGGCTAGCTCTGGTTAGGGGGCCTGGTGAATCTCCTGGTCTGCGGACTCTCCTCTTGAACATGACTTGAATGGACTCGATTGGACTCGGCTAGATTAAAAATAACTGGACCAAACTAAGTAGACTCAACTGGGCTCAGTTGTCTCACTTTATTACAGGACTAATGGACTCAAATAAAATAAAATAAAATAGACTTTTGGTCTCCATCATTTCCGTGAGATGAGGAGAACTCGACCCCATCAAGTCAGGTTCAGCGGGGGTTTGATGGAAGCAAAACTAATCAAATCAAAATAAAGAGACTAGTTTCAATTTTTTTTTTCGCCTTTCCTTTTTTTGTTTAATTGGCTACTCTAAGATTAGTGCAGCTTTGAAGATTGTGTAGTGCTAAGATCCGTGCTGCTCTAGAAACCGTGTGCTTTCATGTTCGTGCTGGACTTCCTTCTTCTCCATGGACCGAAGGCTTGAACGGACCATGGGGGAGGTCTTCCAGCCGAATCTCACAGGCGATAGCACCGGAGGGCAGGCAGAATGATGGGGACCGTGAGTCTATTTTTTTTTTTTTTTTGAGTCCATTAATCCTGTGTCACTTTAGTCAAAGTGAGCCAATTGAGTCCTGTAATAAAGTGGAACATGTGACTCTAGTTGAGTCCCTTTAGTCCTGTGATTCTTTCATTTCAAGTCAAGAGTCTAGTCGAGTCATTCAAGTCAAGAGGAGAGTCATCAGATCAGAAGATTCACCAGGCCCGCCCAACCAAAGCTAGCCTTCATACACCTAGGCCCCTTCATGCCGCCAAGCCCGTAAGAGAGAGATCCAGTCCAAGCCCAAACTCTCTGCCCTTGCTTTCCGTGTCGTCCACACCACTGATCAGAACTTTCCACCCAAATCCAAGCCCCACCTCTCCGCCCACTACTGCCAACCATCTGGAAACTTCAACGATCACCGCCCATCTCCTCGCCCGCTGATCGACCCTGACACCGTCGGATCGGAGCCCATGCCGCAGTTCATATTCACCGTCAGCACTCTGACCGTCCACCACCTCCAATCAAACAACAAAGATAATCATCAACACCCTAGGCTCCGCATATAGTGAGATGGGTGGGATGCCCTAAATTACATGTAGTGGGGTAGGTGAGATGCCCTAGATGTGCAATGTCTCTCCGTGAAGGTAAGTGGTGGGGACACCAGAGGCACCAGAATAAGATAGAGGCTTCTCAACGCTCTGTGGTTTACTTAGTCATACGCAAGTCCATTTGTAATAAAGCTTAGTTCATCTAAGTTGTTTATTTGAGTTTTTGGTGCGGGCACCAGACTCAGAAGAAGACTTCAGAGCTCCATCTGAATCTCTGATTGACCTTGCCCGAAGAATTAGGGTTTTCTGGTTTGTAATAAGGATTGACTTGATCAACTCAATTTTATCTTGAGTCTGTATTTCCCTATAATTTAAATTTTGTTGAGTCATGTTGACTTAGTACAAGTCCTAGTAGTGGTCTAGGTCTTCTCCAGGTTGGTGCCATTTTTTTTAAATCAAGTCAAGGTCCAGGGTGCCCAATTTTTTCTCCCAGGCATAAGCATGTGGGTGCCACACTCCCAGCCACACGCCAGAGTCCAGGAGGCGCCACATCTCCATCCAGTGTGCCTTGGTCCCCACACCACAAGAAAGCAGGTCCCTTCTTTCATGCGCCACTTGGGGGAGAAATCCATCAAGATACCTCAATCCAAGGAGGAGCCAACTTCTTTCCAAATAAACCCAAGCCAGGATGGCAAGAATTTTTCTTGAAGAGAGGATTAAGGAGGTGCCCCACAATGTTCCATAAAAATCCAAGTTATAAAAGGGAAGAGAGCATGTCTTGGGGAGAAAATCAAGGAGGCACCCAAAAGTTTCCTAAAGTGCCAAAGCCATGAAAGGAAGAAGCCTAAACTTGTAGAGCAAGACTAGGAGGTGTCCAAAAGAGCCAAACCATGAAGGGAAAATCCTTGATTCATGGAGAGATACTAGGAGACACCCCCATAACCTGCCATTTGGAGCTGATTTTCAAGTTTTCTTGGAGTTTTTGGGCTGCCCACTCATGGAAGGAGTCTTGGGAAGAGAATTTGATGCCTAAAGTGTGGGTTAGTCCTATTAGTCCCATATGGGAAGTGTATGAAATTTTATTTCTTTGTTATGTCTATATATTCAACTCTATGTAACTCTTAAAAAAATGATGAATGAAATCAATTTTTGTGTGAGCAACTTTGTGTTTCTCTCTTCCGCACTTGTATTCAGGTGTTGAGCTCCGTGAGGGAGTAAATCCGGGTTCCCTAGGAACCTTGAGGAGGTGTGAGATCTCCAACCCCAAAACCCTAGCTTAGTCCACCCATCTCTACTCCACCACCAAACCCTAATTTTCCATCTTCATCCCACGGCCCCTCTCTTCCACATCGAAGCCGGTCACCAGCATCCAGGTTCAGATCAACTGTTTCAACTACAGAGCCAGTTCAAAGGAGAGTCAGATCAGTATCAAGATCTCCGGAACTTCTACATCCAACAATCTTCATTAAGTACTCAGGTCAGTATCTTTCTTTGAGTTTCTGGTTCTTTTTTTTGTTCTTCTTCTTCCAGATCCTGAGTTCGAGAAGAAGGCCAACCTTGCCATAGGACTACAATCCGAGGATCCATTACGAAGATACCCCGTCTCCAAGGATCCTACAATCTGCTCGAGAGTGTCCTTCAATTGAAGCAATGAGAGATATCACAGTCTGGTATAAAACCTTCTCTTCTCTCTTCGTCTGTTTCTTGAAAGAGGAGTAAACCCTAGGTCTGGGGGTTTCTCAATCCCCAGCGATCCTACTTCTGAGTTACTCTGATAATCAACTCCTTTTAATTGTGCTTTCTGCCATTTCTTAGTTTCTTTCAACATTAGTTTATCTTTCCTTTGAGTCAAAGCCAACTTCTGAAAAAAATAAAAATAAAAAATACATTAATTTTAATTTACTTCCGCATCGCATCATCTCTTTTGTTTTGCATCATTTTTGGTATCAGAGCTTCCGTTCTGTATCATTTTTGGTATCAGAGCTTCCGTTCTGCATTGTTTTGTACTAGTCAGCTCATGTTAAGCTAGTCATTTTCAGGAGTTCAATACATGTCCATTAATGACTCATACAAGTGAGGACCAAGCTAGCCAAGTGAAGACCAATCCAACTAAAGCTAGGAGGATCATGGAAGGCCTAGGAGGAGAAATCACAAGCCTCAGAGAAGAAATAATAAGCCCGGGAGATAAGCCTGAGACCCTGAAGCCCTGAAATGTAGCCTGATGCAATCTGGGCTAGCCCATTCCCAGGAGAAAAGAAAGTGGTGCCAAGGACCTATGCTCACCCCCTTGGTCGGCCACTAGGGTCACCTCCCTTGGCCGACCAAGGCAAGAAGAGGGAGACAAATTGTAGAGATTTATTCTACCTCTTTTTTCCTTATTTTCTAGCTAGGGTTTGGGTGGGAATAGGATTCCTATGTAATGACTATTGTATACTTACATGGGGCCCAAGACTATGAGTCTATTTAAAGGACCCTAGTCTCTTGTACGAGAATTAATTTTGATAAATGAAATAATCTTTGATTCTCCAATTGCTGTGTGCTACCTTGCTATGTGCTTAAGGGGTTCTGTGTAAGCCCTTCCTCTTCACGGTGCCCTGCGATTACTTCCTGCCGCCAGCCTGCTCTCCAAAGCCCTAATTGCCCACTCCAAACAACCTCTTCCCTTTGCTATTTTTCTCTTATTTCTTCTTCTCCTCTATGTTTTCTAATCCCTGACAGGTCATTTGCAGATCCCTCGACTCCAACGAATCCGACGACGCCAGCCAGGCCACAATCGGACCACCAAGCAGAAAGCCGAGAATCTGCGGGTCTCTGGATTTTCCATGACGTATCCGGAGCAAGAGCGATCCCTTCATCAATGATCTACATCAGGCGCATACACCATTGTCAGGTACTGCCTGTCGGTCCCTTTATTGAAGATGAACTATCCTAACCGAGACTTCTTAGCCTCGGCGATCCTCTTTTCTTTGCTTTTTTGGTCCTGTTATGCATGCTATAGCCTCTTATTTTCATATAGAACTCTTTACACCATTCCTTAGTCTGTTCTTTGGGATTAATCACACAACTTAACATTAAAAATACAAAAAAATACTTGCATGCATATATAGGTCCCGCATCAATTTGGTATCAGAGCCTGTTTTGGGCTCGGTTCTCTTTGGATACTTGGATCAGGTGCTACACCATGGCCATCCGGTCATAGGAGATTATAAGGGCTTCAAAACCCTCTTTCTCAATCGACAGGATCTCTTATGGCAATAGGGGTGCCACTGTGAATTGGCTCGTGAAGAAGAACACAAGTAGTTCTTAGGGATTTTCATTTTTTAGCCTTTTTTAAATATACTGTGTTATTTTAATTGTTTTGGCCTGCGTAAAACTCAAAAAATTATGAAATTTGATTTGCTAGATTCCTCATAATTCAAAGTATTTCCTAGAAGTTTTTCATGAATTATTTTGGTATGTGGGTTTTCTCCCAGTCAAAAAACTGCCTAAGAACAATTCTGCTCTATTTTGGCAGCAAACCCGATTTTGGAAAGTTCAGAGTTTTTTTTAGTATAATCTATGCATATCTTTAATTTTAGTATATTTCTTGCATATTAGATCATAATCTGCAATTATCTTCTTTTTAAGAAAAACTCCAAAACAAAAATAAAAATTACATATATTCCAAAAACATCTAAACCCTAATTTGCATCCTCATCTGCCTGCCATCATTGCATAAACTACCTTTAAGGGCACTCTTGCTATGTCATATGAGGGGAGGATTTGATCACCTCTCCTTAGCCCAAAACCACATCCCCTGCATTCGGTCCTAAGACTAACTTAAAATCTATTAGACTTAATTTGCCCTAATGGGCTAGGGACACCAACTGGTCGGGTCTGGGCTAAGTATTAGATCACTATGTCAAGCTAACCTGTGTGTGCCTTGTACTTAGTGTCTAGAATGGTGGTTCAGGGATTCAGTCCTGAAGGTCTTGTGTACTGGTCCGTCTACCTGGCCAATCTCTGATTGGTGTCTAGGTTTGGCAATCAGGGACCTAACACTCCCCGTACACCTACCTGGCTGAGTACAGGATTACTATAGGCGAGTTTGCCACCCTAATTGAGCATCTAGTTTTGGACTCTAGGTCTAGGGAGCTATAGTTGGTTTGATTAAGTCTTGCATGAACACTAGATCAGGAGCATCATATCATCCACCATCTCTACTTTTAGCTGAATCCATGGACAATCTTGAAGCCCAGATTAAAGCCCTTACTGAACAGCTAACCCAGATGATAATCCAGATGACCCAGTCCAATACCCGAACCCATAATAGACTTGACCACTTAGCCAATAGATTTGACCAAGTAGATGTTCGGATAGGAACCCTAAAGAAAATCCATAGGACTTTGACTAGATCCAAACCTGAGCCACCCATATCCATACTACCCAAATTATATGAACCTAGAACCTATGTACCCAAAACCTATGAACATAGATCATATGCACCCACACCCTATAAGCCTAGTAGACCTATGTCCTATCAACATGAACCCTATAAGGTTAGTATCCCTAGATATGAACCCAGTAGTAATCGACTACCCCTTAGTCGACCTGAACCCACTAGGAGTAGTGCCCATAATCAGAAACTAGGACCTAGCCAATTTTTCCTTAGCCGACCTTCCCCTACAAAAGTGGAAGTGTATGAAGCTGATGTGAGCTTAGTGGATGAGTATGAGGGAGAAGAGGAGACACCTCTAGAAGACCTAGAATTAGTTGACCCCGTAGGTACCCAGGTAGAAGCCAATCTAGAGTTAGTTGACCCTGACTATACCCAGCCTAAAGCTATAGTGGAAGAACAACTAGAGGAAGAGAACCTAGAGACTGCCGCTAGAACCTTACCTGAGGAAACCATAGAGGAGAACAAAATCTTAGAGTCTAGTCGTAAAATACAAGAACCAGAAGAATTTATTAAGGACCTGATCTCTTTGAATCAATACCCTCAGGATGAGCGCCCTCTTACAGTTTCCATTAAGGACGTCTTCCCTGAGATTAGAAACCCATCCTTCCATTACGCAAAACCTGTAGATTGGTGTGGGCACCAAACCTCTAATTAGGGTTTCAATTTTTGGGTCTTGTAATAAGGCTTCAAGCCTAAAGCATTGTATTTTTTTTTTTTAGTCGTGAATTTAGTTTCAATTGCTTTTGTTTTAGTCTTGTACATTGACCAATTTGGTCAAGTTAGGTAAATGGGTCCTATACTTAGCTAAATTGGTTCTAGTCCGAGTCAACTGGAAGATTGGGTCCAAGCCTATTTGAAGGAATGGTCATTGTGTTTAGTCCAATTATTAATGGGCCAAGCCATTTCCCATGCCTTGAAGGATGCCACCTTAGCCCTTGAGCACCATTCACCCATCCCATGTGGTGTCACATCATCATGACAAGTGGGCAGCCCAAATCAAGAAAATTGCAGAATTTTGGATGCCATCAACCCAAGTGGACACCATCCCTTGATCCAAGCCTCCCTTCCCTCCCCTTATCAAGTTTTCTCCCAAAGAAGGGTGGGCGAAAAAGGAAGGTCAATGGGAGTTGAAGATTTGTGAAGACATATCCCTTGCTTCAACCTCCCATATCACGCCTTCTTCCCAAAGTGTTTAATCAACCATGAAAGAAATTCAAAAGTCCAAAGGCGCCAAGACAAGATCCATGCTTCATGCCCCCACATCTAGCCTTTCTCCATAAAAGCTTGGATGGTCAAGGAAAGAAGCAATGATCAAGTGGGTGCCCATGATTCTTGAAGAAATACTCCCCTAATTACTCCCCCAAATCAAGCACTCTACCATTTCAAGGTCGACCAAGAGAGGATTCCATTGAGAAAAATCTGATTTTATGGCACCATCTTCATGAAGACTTGTAATATTTTTCATTCAAATCTTGAATGAGTCTTAAGGTGCCTATATAAAGGGCCTTACCTCTCCTTTGTAAATTGAATCTTGATGAATGAAAAAATTATATTCTTAAGTTCCAATCTCTTGTTAGTTGCGTTCATTCACTAGGAACGTTGATCTCCGAGAGGGAGCACCTTCGCCTTCGGGCGTCGAGAGGTATGAGGACTCAAACTATCGTCACTTCCGCAACACCATCATCCGACTCTGAATCAAGCAGAACTCCACCATCTCAACAAATTTTACTTTCATTATTCCATTGCTTTCCTTCTAATTGAGACTTAACCTGTTATCTTCTTTGAATGCTCGCAGGTCCTCTAGGTGACACAAGTACAGTGATGGTTGTCTTTGCCATCGAGATCTTCGGACAGCTAGCCGGCACCTCCACAGGGTTGACGGCTCGATCATCCAGGCTGCATCCGCCAAGGTGAGCGATCTCTGCATCGGGCGCTTCAGATATTTGAGGTTTGCCCCCTGACTCCTAAGTAGATCTTGATCGGAGAGCTAAGTCCTATGGGGTTTCTAAATCCCGGGATCCTCTCTTTATCATTGTTTAGGGACCATCTACTTGCTTGATAGTTCTTATTGTTATAAAACCCCAGATCATCTCTTACTTATTTTCGGGAATCCAAAGAAACCATAAAAATCTAAAAATCACAAAATCCTAAAAATCACCTGTATTCATTTCATCTGGCATTTAGTTAGTCCTTCATCATAGATATACCTCAGCCTCGTAAGGTTAGCCTCATTAGTATAGGATTAGTTCCTGACACCCCTTCTTTTATCCTACTGTATCCAACTAACCCTGAATATTTTACCCTACCCTACCAGACTAATTCTGAACCTACCTTGTATTTTCTACCCTTTCCAGAAACCTCCAGCATTTCTAGGATCATTAGATTGCATTTAGTTGAGATTAGCATACCGCAAGCATTCATTATGCATGTTAGGTTTGCATTATAGTTCTAGCATATCCTATGGAATTTGCTAGGAGCCCATTGTAAGTTTCATGTGCATGTCAAGCTAGGATCAAACCTAGAGAACCTATAATCTCTTAGGTTTAGGTCTAAAAGAGGTCAATAAAATTTCCTTCGATAGGAATGCATAGTCAAGTCTGTTAGGTGATAGTTTGAGTCCTTTGCATCACTTGTTAAGAGTCTGCATGTGCCCAGCATGTTCACCATCGGCACTAATTTTGAAAGAAACTAGCTAATTCCCGAAGAAGGACCAAGGAGTTTGATGTAGTGAATTATGTCTTAGTTAGGCTTAGGCCTAAAAGGGAAGCTTCATGCTCGCAGAGCCGGACCTTTTAAAATGATAGAGAAGGTTGGACTAAATGCATATATGTTAGATTTGCCTCCGGATTTGGACATTAGTACTACCTTCAATATCGCAGACCTGGTTGAGTATAGGGAACCTGCAACAATACCCAGTGAGGCCTTTGGACCTACTCCTTCCATTGTGAGTGACCCTAACCCAGAGTGTCCACCAATAAATTGGCCTGAGAGAGGAGAACGGATCGAGCGTATCCTGGATGATCAAGCCTTAATTACCCGGGGCCACGTCTATCAATGCTACCTAGTCCTTTGGCAAGGCCGGCCAGAGTTGGATGATTCATGCATTTCTCAAGAGGACTTGAAACACCTCAACCCAAACCTCCTCAAGAGATATGTGAGCTAGGCTGATCTTCACTCGACAAGGTTAAGTTCCTCCCTCCTCGGGAGAATTGGTGGGGACACCAGAGATATCAGAATAAGACAGAGGCTTCTCAACCCTCTATGGATTACTTAGTCATATTCAAGTCCATTTGTAATAAAGCTTAGTTCATCTAAGTTGTTCATTTGAGTCCTGTACTAGTCAGCTCATGTTGAGCTAGTCATTTTTCGAAGTTCAGTACATGTTCAGTAATGACTCATACAAGTGAGGACCAAGCCAGCCAAGTGAAGACCAACCCAACTAAAGCTAGGAGAATTATGGAATGCCTAGGAAGAGAAATCACAAGCGTCAAAGAAGAAATCAGAAGCCTGGGAGACAAGCTCGAGACCCTGAAGCCCTGAAATGCAGCCTGAAGCAATCTGGGCCAGCCTAGGCCCAGGAGAGAAGAAAGTGGCACCAAGGACTTATGCTCACCCCCTTGGTCAGCCACTAGGGTCACCTCCCTTGGCCGACCAAGGCAAGAAGAGGGAGAGAAATTGTAGGGATTTATTCTACCTCTTTTTTCCTTATTTTCTAGCTAGGGTTTGGGTGGGAATAGGATTCCTATGTAATGACTATTGTATCCTTACTTAGGGCCCAAGATTATGAGTTTATTTAAAGGACCCTAGTCTCTTGTATGAGAATTAATTTTGATATATGAATTAATCTTTAATTCTCCAATTGCTATGTGCTACCCTGCTGTGTGCTTAAGGGGTTCAGTGTGAGCCCTTCCTCTTCCCGGTGCCCTGCGATTACTTCCTGCTGCCAGCCTGCTCTCCAAAGCCCTGGCTACCCACTCCAAACAACCTCTTCCCTTTGCTGTTTTCCCCTTATTTCTTCTTTTTCTCTATGTTTTCTAATCCCTGACAGGTCGTTTGCAGGTCCCTCAACTCCAATGAATATGGCGACTCCAGCTAGGCCGCAATTGGACCACCGAGCAGAAAGCTAGGAATCCGTTGGTCTCTGGCTTGATTTTCCATGATGCATCCAGAGCGAGAGCGATCCCTTCGTCAACGATCTACATCGGCTGCATCCACCATTGTCAGGTACACCCCCTCTGCTTGCCGGTCCCTTCATTGAAGATAAACTAGCCCAACCGAGACTTCTTAGCCTCGGCGGTCCTCTTTCCTTTGCTTTTTAGGTCCTGTTATGCATGCTATAGCCTCTTATTTTCATATAGAACTCTTTACATCATTCCTTAGTCTATTCTTCGGGATTAATCACACAACTTAAAATTAAAATACAAAAAAAATACTTGCATGCAAATATAGGTCCCGCATCATCCTCCTACTATTAATCATGAGGTTAGGAGAGGCACACCTATAGACCAACATTCACACATTAAGGTCAGTCTCTTTAACTTTCAACTAGTCCCTGAGTCTCCTTCCTATTTCCTACTCTTTTCTAAGTCTACACATGTTGCTAAAGCCATTGGGTTACATTTTATTGAATCACTTGGTTTTATGAACCCTTAAAGCCCATCTCATTTGCAACCTATTTTTGGAAGACCTTATGGCACTTGCTAGGAACCCATGGAAAATTCTCATGTGCATACCAAACCAGGGTCAAACCTAGAAAGTCAATAATATGTTAGGTTTAGGCCCTAGAGAATCCAATAAAATCCCTCTGAATAGGAATGTTTAGTCGAGTTTGCATTTTGCATCATGTTAGAATTCTACATTGAGTACAAATTTTAAAATAATTTGACTGATTCCCGAAAGAGAACCAAAGAGTTTGATCTAGGTGATTCTGTAATGATTAGGCTTAGGCCTGAACGGTTTCCACCAGGAACCGTTAATAAACTTCATGCTCGTGGAGCTGGCCCCTTTAGATTGATAAGGAGAGTTGGCCCTAATGCCTATGTGCTTGAGCTATCCCTGAATTATGGCATTAGCTTGATTTTCGATATCCTGGACTTAGTTGAGTATAGAGAACCAGCAAACATACCCAGTGAGCTATTTGGGCCTAACCTTTCATATGAGAGTGAACCCAACCTAGAGTGTCTACCTCCAATTTTACCTAAGAGAGGAGAGCGGATCGAGCTTGTCCTAGATGATCAAGCTATGACCACCAAGGGCAAAGGCTATCAGCGTTCTTGGTCTGATTGCAAGGCCAACTGCTGTCCGATGATTCATAGGATACCCGAGAGGACTTGCAAAGCCTCGACCCTAACCTTCTAGAAAAATATCAAAGCCAATTCAACCCTTACTCGACAGGGTCGGGTTCCTCCCACCCCGGGAGAATTGGTGTGGGCACCAGATCTCTGATTAGGGTTTCAATTTTTGGATCCTGTAATTCGGTTTCAAGCCTAAGCATTGTAATTTTTTTAGCCATGAATTGAGTCTCAATTGTTTATGTTTAGTCCTGTTCATTGACCAATTTGGTGAAGTTGTGTCCTATATTGAGTCCAGTCCTTTATTGAGTCCAGTCCGAGTCCAAGCTAGAGTGGTCTTTGAGTCTAGCTCAACTACTATTGGACCAAGCCTTGAAGGTCAACATGAAAACCCTAGGGCACTACTTCACCACCCCATATGGCACCACTTCACCATCCCATGTGGCGCCACATCATCTTACCAAGTGGGCGGCACAACTAAGAGTTTCTTGGGGACCAAATGGAGACCATCAAATATCCTTTCCTCCTTTCCATCCCTCCATCAAGCCACTTACTAAAGGAGTCATGGGCAACCATGGAAAGGTTGAAGACAAAGGCCTTGCTCCAAGCATCATTTCAAACTTCTGTCCAAAGAAGGGTGAGCAACCAAGAAAAGGTTGATGACAAAGGCCTTGCTTGATGGGGAACTAATATGCATGCAATTTTTTTTTTATGTTTTACATGTTGAGTTATGTGATTAATTCCCAAATTTCAGATCAAAATTTTTTGTAGGGAATTTTGTATGAATTTTTGAAGATCAGCATGCAGATTAGGATCTAGAAAAGTAGCAAAGAAGGACCGCCGGGGCTGAGAAGCCTCGGTTAGGGCAAGTTCTCCTACAATAAAACTACTGGAGGTAGAGGGGTGTACCTGACAATGTCTGTGAAGATCGCAGCGAAGGGGTCTCTCGTTCCTCGACGGATGCGGCCTGAAAAATCGAGCCAAAGACCCACGGATACCCGGCTTTCTACTCGGTGATCCGATTGAGGCTTGGCTGGAGTCGTTGGATTCGTAGGAACTCAGGGACCTACAAACGACCAGTCACGGGTTAGAAAGCTCACAAAGGAATAAGAAAACAAAATAAAAATAGCAAGGGAAGGCTTCTTTTGGAGTGGGCATCCAGGGATCTGGAGGGTTTGTTGGCAGCAGGAAGATGATTGCAAACACCGGGAAGAAGAACTCTCACAAACCCCTTTATGCACATAGCAGGGTATCACACCACTCAATAGAAGAAATCAAGGTTTTCATTCATCAAAAATTCTCCTCATTCAAGAGGCTAGGGTCCCTTAAATAGACCCTTAACCTTGGGCTCCAAGTAAGGGTACATAAGTCTTTACATAAGAATCCTTTTCCCTCTCAAACCCTAGCTAGAAAATAAGGAAATATTAGGTAGAAAAATCCCTAAAAATATTCTTGACTTGGTCAAGACTCCAAGGACGCCTTGGGGGGCGTGTTGGGCTTCTAGGAGCAACAAAAGGCCGGCCCAAAGGGGCTCGGGTGCATGGGTTTGGGCCTCTGGAAGCTGGGGTGGCCTGGTAGCCAGGTAGCAGGAATATTCCCTGGTATCTTGCTTCTTAGGGGCTTGGGCTTGGCACCTGGGCTTGATTTCTTTGGGCTAGGATGCAGATAGACCTTTGGAATCATGGATGCCCTTATCAATGAGTATACTTTGGCATCTGGAAGGGAATCTGGGCATCTAGAGGGCATCTGCAAGAAATCAGGGTTTTCTGAATTTTCCTCCTGGGGTCTTCAAATCTTCAAGCTAGGTTGGACTTGGGCTATACTTCCATGTCTTCAATCTAGTTGGACTTGGTCTTCACTTGTATGATATAGTCTTGAGTCTTCAGTATGCTTGGACAGGACTCAAAAAAATAAAATTAGCTTAACATGAGCTGACTAGCATTGGACTGAACTAGCTCAACATGAGCTGACAAGTACAGAACTGAAATAACAACTCAAAATACTCAAATAACAACTAAAATAGACTCAGATGAGCTAAGCCCTTATTACAGATGGACTCATAAATTATTGATCAATTCACAGAGGATTGAAAAGCCTCTATCTTATTCTGGTGCCTCCGGTGTCCCCACCAATTCTCCCGGGGTGGGAGGAACTCGACCCTATCGAGTGAAGGTCAGACTGGCTCACATATCTCTCGAGAAGGTCTGGGTTGAGGTGTTGCAAGTCCTCTCGAGAAATCCACGAATCGTCCGACTCTGGCTGGCTTTGCCATCGGACCAGGAAGCGTTGATAGTCATGGCCCTAGGTCATGATGGCTTGATCATCCAGGATACGCTCGATCCGTTCTCCTCTCTCAGGACAAATTTGTTTGTGGACACTCTAGGTTAGGGTCACTCACAATGAAAAGGAATAGGTCCAAAGGCCTCACTAGGTAGCGCTGCCGGTTCCCTATACTCAACCAGGTCTGTAATATTGAAGGTAGAACTAATGCCCAAATCCGAAGGCAAGTCTAACACCTAGGCATTTGATCCAACCTTCTCTTTCACTTTAAAAGGTCCGGCTCTGCGAGAATGAAGCTTCTTTTAGGCCTAAGCCTAACTAAGATAAAATCCACTACATCAAATTTTTTGATCCATCTTCGGGAATTAGCCAGTTGTTTTAACATTAGTGCGGGTGGTGAACATGCTAGGCACATGCAGACTCCTAACAAGATGATGCAAAGGACTCAAACCTACACCTAACAGACTCGACTGAAGAGGTTTATTAGGTCTTAACTACCACTTGGGCATGGGGGCATGAGTTGTGGTTGATGGATGACATGCAGAAGAAAATTTGCTAGTAACTCCTAATAAGTGCCAGAGGGTCTGCCAAAAGTAGGTAGCAAATGGGATGGGCTCTATGGATCCTTGCAGCCTAGTAACCTCAACAAAATGTAACCTAATAGTTCTAGACACATGAAAAAACTCAAGAAAGGGTAGAAAATAGGAAGTGGGTTCAGAATTACTCTGGTAGGGTGGAGAAAAAGGTTCTGGGTTAGTTGGATAAAGTAGAATCAAAGAAGGCATGTCAGGGACTAATCCTAGACTAATGAGGTTAACCTTATGGGGTTGCGATATATCTACGGGGTTTGTATAATGGAAGGATGGGTTATTAATCTCAGGAAAGAGGTCCTTAATGGGAACTATAGGAGGAGACTCATCCTGAGGGTACTGATTCAAAGAGATCAGGTCCTTAATAAATTCTTCTGGTTCTTGTATTTTAGGACTAGACTCTATAATTTGGCTCTCCTCTATGGTTTCCTCAGGTAGGGCTCTAGTAGCAGTACCTAGGTTCTCTTCCTCTATTTGTTCTTCCATTATAGCTTTAGGTTGGATATGGTCAAGGTCAACTAGCTCTGGGTTGGTTTCTACCTGGGCATCTACTGGGTCAGCTAATTCTAGGTCTACTAAAGGTGTCTCCTCTTCTCCCTCATACTCATCCACTAGGCTCACATCAGCTTCATACACTTCCGTGTTAATGTAAGCCTTGTGAATCTCAGGAATGGTTGGAGAAGGTCGGCTAGCAGGAAATTGGTTAGGTTCTGGTCTCTGATTATGGGTACTACCAGTAGGTTCAGGTTGTATAAGGGGTAGTGGCTCACTACTGGGTTCGTATTTAGGGATACTAATCCTATAGGGTTCAAGTTGACTAGGAGAAGCATGACTAGTACTAGGTTGATACTTAGGGGTTATGGGTTCTCTAGGCTCATAGGACAAGGGTGCAGATCTATGGGTCATGGGATTCTAGGATCTGGGGTCATAGCATTTTGGGTCAGCTCTATGATCATGTTCTAAGGATGGATCATGGTATGGGGTCCTCCTGAGGTTGGGCTCCCTATATGGGTCAGGATATTGGGTCCTCCTAGGGTTGGACTCCCTATATGGGTCAGAATACTGGGTTCTCCTAGGGTTGAACTCCCTATATGGGTCAGAATATTAGGTTCTCCTAGGGTTGGACTCTCTATATGGGTCAGAATATTGGGTGTTGGGTCTACTAGGCTTATAGGGTGTGGGTGCATAGGATTTATGATCATGGGATCTAGAGTCATAGGATCTAGGTTCATAGGTTCTGGATTCATAGGTTCTAGGTTCATAGGATTTGGAGTCATAAGATCTATAGGTTGTGGGTATACTAGGCTTAGAGGATGTGGGTAAATAGGATCTATCTTCCTGGTCTACAAAATCCTGATTGGCTCTTCTAGGACTAACCTTAGGGATTGGGTCAGGATGATGGGCTCTCCTAGGTTCAGCCTCAAGGTATGGATCAGGGTTTGGGGTCCTCCTAGGTTGAGGGGAATCAGGATCTGGCTCAGACTGTCATCCATGGTTTTTTTCTGGGGTCCCTACCCGGACTTTTAACTGATCAAACCTATTGGCAAGATGGTCAATTCTATCATTGGTTTGAATACGAGACTGAGTTAACTGGGTCATCTGGGTAGTTATCTGGGTAGTTATGTGGGTAGCCATTTGGGCCATTTGATCAGCTAGGACTTTTATTTGAGATTGTAAATTTTCCATGGATTCAGACATTTGTGAAGGAGGTGGGTGATATGAAACTCCTGATCTAGTGCTCATGCAAGACTCGATCAGACCGACTATAGCTGACAAGACCTGGAGTCCAAACTAGATGCTCAATCAGGGTGGCAAACTAGCCTATAGTAACCCTGTACTCAGCCAGGCAGGTGTAAGGGGAGTGTTAGGTCCCTGATTGCCAATCCTAGACACCAATCAGAGATTGGCCAGGTAGGCGGACCATCACACAAGCCCTTCGGGATTGAATTCCTAAACCACCATTCTAGACACTGAGCACAAGGCACACACAGGTTAACTTGACACAGTGATCTAACACTAGCCCGGACCCGACCAGTTGGTGTCCCTAGCCCACTAGGGCAAATTAAGTCTAATTAATTTTAGGTTAAGGCTTGGGTCCAAATGCAAGGGATGTGGTTTTGGGCTAAGGAGGGGTGATCAAATCCTTCTCCCATCTGATATAGCAAGAGTGCCCTTAAAAGTAAATTATGCAATGATGGCAGGCAGATGAGGATGCAAATTAGGGTTTAGATATTTTTTTTTTGGTATTTTTAGAGAATATGTAATTTCTATTTTGGTATTTTTTTAAATAGAAGAAAACTTGCAAATCATGGCCTAATATGCAGGAAATATACTAAAGTTAAAAAATATGCAAAAATTGCTAAACAAAAACCTCAAACTTCTAAACTTGTCTTGCTGAAAAAACAGAGCTGAAAATTTGTAGGAAGTATTTTGGCTTGAAGAAAATTCACAGGCCATAATAAAATCTATAAAAATTTTCAAAATTACTGAGAATTATGATGAATCCAGAAAAATAAATTTCAGAATTTTTGGAGTTCTTATCAGAGAGAAATAATTAAAATAATAGAGTATATATGGACTAAAAAATTGCAGAAAACAAGCCCTAATCTAAGCTCTGATACCAAATGATGGGGAACTAATATGCATGCAATTTTTTTTGTATGTTTTACATGTTGAGTTATGTGATTAATTCCCAAATTTCAGGTCAAAATTATTTGTAGGGAATTTTGTATGAATTTTTGAAGATCAGCATGCAGATTAGGACCTAGAAAAGTAGCACAGAAGGACCGCCGGGGCTGAGAAGCCTCGGTTAGGGCGAGTTCTCCTACAATAAAACTACTGGAGGTAGAGGGGTGTACCTGACAATGTCTGTGAAGATCACAGCGAAGGGGTCTCTCGTTCCTCGATGGATGCGGCCTGGAAAATCGAGCCAAAGAATCGCGGATACCCGTCTTTCTACTCGGTGATCCGATTGAGGCTTGGCTGGAGTCGTTGGATTCGTAGGAACTCAGGGACCTACAAACGACCAGTCACGGGTTAGAAAGCTCACAAAGGAATAAGAAAACAAAGTAAAAATAGCAAGGGAAGGCTTTTTTTGGAGTGGGCGTCCAGGGATCTGGAGGGTTTGTTGGCAGCAGGAAGATGATTGCAAACACCGGGAAGAAGAACTCTCACAAACCCCTTTATGCACACAGCAGGGTATCACACCACTCAATAGAAGAACTCAAGGTTTTCATTCATCAAAAATTCTCCTCATACAAGAGGCTAGGGTCCCTTAAATAGACCCTTAACCTTGGGCTCCAAGTAAGGGTACATAAGTCTTTACATAAGAATCATTTTCCCTCTCAAACCCTAGCAAGAAAATAAGGAAATATTAGGTAGAAAAATCCCTAAAAATATTCTTTACTTGGTCAAGACTCCAAGGATGCCTAGGGGGGCGTGTTGGGCTTCTAGGAGCAGCAAAAGGCCAGCCCAAAGGGGCTCGGGTGCATGGGTTTGTGCCTCTGGAAGCTGGGGTGGCCTGATAGCCAGGTAGCAGGAATATTCCCTGGTATCTTGCTTCTTAGGGGCTTGGGCTTGGCACCTGGGCTTGATTTCTTTGGGCTAGGATGCAGATGGACCTTTGGAATCATGGATGCCCTTATCTATGAGTATACTTTGGCATCTGGAAGGGAATCTGGGCATCTGGAGGGCATCTGCAAGAAATCAGGGTTTTCTGAATTTTCCTCCTGGGGTCTTCAAATCTTCAAGCTAGGTTGGACTTGGGCTATACTTCCATGTCTTCAATCTAGTTGGACTTGGTCTTCACTTGTATGATATAGTCTTGAGTCTTTAGTATGCTTGGACAGGACTCAAAAAAAATAAAATTAGCTCAACATGAGCTGACTAGCATTGGACTGAACTAGCTCAACATGAGCTGACAAGTACAGAACTGAAATAACAACTCAAAATACTCAAATAACAACTAAAATAGACTCAGATGAGCTAAGCCCTTATTAAAGATGGATTCATAAATTATTGATCAATTCACAGAGGATTGAAAAGCCTCTATCTTATTCTGGTGCCTCTGGTGTCCCCACCATTGCTCCAAAACTCATTTCAAGCTTCTCTCCAAAGAAGGGTGAGTAACCAACGAAACAGGGAAGACACAAGCCTTGCATCTTGTGATGGGGACCAAAAGTCTATTTTATTTTTTTTAAGTCCATTAGTCCTATAATAAAGTGAGACAACCGAGTCCAGTTGAGTCCTCTTAGTCAGGTCCAGTTATTTTCAGTCTAGTCGAGTCTAATCGAGTCCATTCAAGTCATGTTCAAGAGGAGAGTCTGTAGACCCGGAGATTCATCAGGACCCCAACTAGAGTTGGACTTCATGCACCTGGACCATTTCATACCACCAAGTCCACAAGAGAGAGCCCCAGTCCAAGACAAAGGTCCACTATTGACCAGATTTACCAGGATTTCTTGGCCGACAAGTCAAGGTTTCTTATACCTCAAGTCATGTACCCTGGGGTGAATCTATAAATACCCCACCCCCTCTTGTATTTTTTTAATGATGAATGAATATGATTTCTTTAGTTTTGTGTGAACTTTTCAGGGTTTCTGTGCGATCCCTAGGGCATCTATGTGAGCCCTTTGCTGTGTGCTTATTCTCCATGGGGCATCTGTATGAACCCCAGTTATCCTTCACCCTCTCTTTCTTCTCCCCTGCAAACCCTAATCTCTTGTGACTTCTACTCTTGCCAGCGATCCATCCCCTGATCTCTGTCCCACATCAAGTGGTATCAGAGCACAAATGGATTAGGGTACGTCTCTTCTTCCCGACTCTTCTATGTGCCATCACCGCTACTGCCAACGCTCGTGAAGAATGCCTCCATCGATGCCGATCTAGAAGTTCACGCCCGAACCCCTCCTCTGCCTCTATCATGTGAAGCCTCCCGTCCCCTACTGGTCGATGCCCTATTCCTGCTCATCGTCTGCAGCCGACGCCCTAACCCCCTCCCCCAACGGGATCTCACATCCCTCGCCGTACCACTCCCCCTCCCTCCTCCCTTCGGCCCCGACCTTTCTCCATCCCTGATGGTCCCAAGCCTCCCACCGCCTCCTCCACTTCCACCCAGACACTGGCGTTCGCTGACCACGAGCACGTTCGCTGCATCGGCAATGGCAGTGGTGGCACCGTTTGGATGGTCTGCGACCGCCCCTCCAACCGGATCTATGCCCTCAAGGTGATCCAGGGCATGTTGGGTTTCATGGAGATCATTATGCAACTTAGTAAGACTGAATTATAAAACTTCATGGATAAAGATAACACTTTATCAATTAGAAACCCTAATTCCCAAGATCCCTTATTCGATTACAACTAATATGTCATAAATGAAGGTTAATGAAATATACCTAGAGCACTATATTCCACTTCTTCCACTAGACTCACAAGTGTAAGTCCTCCAACAGTGCTCCATACAAGATTTGAAACAAGGAAGAACTCCTTCTTGAAGTTGCTTGCCCGGGTAGGACTCTTTCGGCAACCTTTTAGAGTTTGGCCTTCATAGGACTCACTATCCCACTATAGGACTCTTTGGACACTCTTCTAAACCACTCTTGGTTTTAGGACAACTCTCCTTTAGGACCCCTTAGGCTTATGTCATAAAACAAAGCCTTGACCTAATAGAAAAGACCTTGTCTTAACAAGACAAGTCTTGTCTTAAAGAAAGGAAGAGGGAGAGAGAAAAACTCAGATGGATAATACGGTAGAATCTAGACTCCTATTTCAGATGACTGAATGAATATCATCTCATTCCACCGTACACCCTTTAAATAGTTTCTTAAGGGGCGTGAAACACATCCCAAAATCTCTTATCAGATATGTTTCTTCATATTTGATAAGACTCTTTAGGATTCAGGAGTCTTATTTGACATCTCTTCATGTCCAAATGAAACCTTCTCATGCCACATGGCATGTACCAGTCTCTGGAAGAGGCAAGAGGCATCTTCTCATTTCCCAAAAGTTGGAGAAAACCGAAGAGATCTGAAAGAAGAAGGACTCTGCTTCAAACCGTGCACCCTCTCATGAAAAGTCGCAACCTTTCATGTGCACCATTCATCCTTTCCGTCTTCAAGCCAATTCAAAAATCATTGACCAATCAAATCCTTCATGAAAGGGTGTGGATATAAAGATTACAATAAGTCCAATCAACAGAAGAAACTCATCTGCAGAAGGACTCTTGGTCCTTTCTGCACGCCAAATGAAGAGTTGCTTCTCTTTACAATTCAGTCAACCTTTTCTCCATGCCATATGCTACCTTTGACAAAGTCAAAGTATATATAATATGGGTTTCAAATGAAAGGGCATTAAATAAGCTTTCCGACCATATAAAAATCTTCTCGATCAGAGAACTATAGACCCTTCTAGGCCCTTTTGAATGCCAACATGTCATTTAGGTACCAAGAGTCCTATGCCTTAGGGACTCTTCATAATTCCGAGATAAAACCTCCAAAAAATATCAGATAAAATCTGATAAATTCATCCTACTTAGAACATAACCCAATTTAGGTCTCCCATAAATTGGTTAGTCCATTTAGCAAGCAACCGGACCCAATCCAATTGGATTTCAGAATTTGGTTAGCCTACACATGCTAGTGTGTCACCTAGCTAACCAATTAGGATCCTATGACCCTAATTAAATCATGAATGACTTCCTTGTCCAATTCTCTAGTGTGTGTGACACATTGGGTTCCACATCTAGCTAGCAGTAGGTTTATGTTTGAGCCGATTTGATCCAATCGAACCCGATTGACCTAATTAGGTCAAACTAGCTCATATAATTGTCCAATTCGAACCATCCATCGAATTGACTCATGAAACCAATCCAATTGGTTCATGAATACCTACAAGACAAGATTGGCATCTAGCAACGTGTCATGCCTACCCGGAAGATGAGGAATTTGATAATAATTACCAAAATACCCTTCAGTAGTAAGTTATCGTGCAATTCAATCTTTCGATCTCCCATTATCCCGATTAAGTGATAGGTATAGATAGATGTCAAACCCTAACAATTAATAAAATCGAATCTCAACTCGATAGTGAGGACTCAGCTGATGACTGATTAGATTCCACTAATCTCATCCTGCTTTGATCAAAGGCTCCTTAAATCACTCATCGAAGAGATTGCATAGGATAACAATTCCTCTTACTAGGAATGATTGATTCCTTGTTGGTCCACTCATATCCTCCATACACCTTCCACCATACCCAGAACACCCCGTACATGTCATAATGGCATGAATGAGTATGAACCAAAATATGTCTTGGTGTGCACAAGGAATCATGATGACCTCAGGTCTAAAGATCACATGCACAACTCCTACTCAGGGATTTATCTTTTGACAAGTAGTAAGACTTCCATAAGATAGTCCCGATACGGATCAGTTCAGTGTACTCATACCCTGATGAGCACCCTTATCCTTGTATTAGTGTCTCTACACAAGTGGTTGTGAGACCAACCACTCTCATCATCTGAGCATACATAGGATAAGCTAGTCTTACCGGATTCATTGATCCCCAAATCAATGGTCCAATGACTAGTAACATTTAATATTAGGGTTTATAGGAAATTAGGTCTCACTGTTATAAACTTCGTCATAACCCTAAATCCATTTCTCTAATCTATGGGGTTCATCATAGTCATAAATAAGACACAGCAGTATATGATGAAAACAGTTGCCTTTATTAATATATAATGTCATACAAGAGTTGGAAGAATACAAAAAAAGGCCCTTACAATGATTGGCTCTTAGGGCACTTTTCTATCAAACTCCCACTTGCACCAAAGCCAATCGCCCTTGTACTTTATACCCATACCATCCAAGTGGTAATCTAACTGTTGCTTAGGTAATGCTTTAGTAAATGGGTCTACTATATTGTTCTTTGTATCTACTCGATTGATGACAACATCTTGTCTTTCTATTATCTCTCGAACGAGGTGAAACTGTCTTAGAATGTGCTTGGACTTGTGATGAGACCTTGGTTCCTTGGCTTGTGCAACAGCTCCAGTGTTATCACAGTATAATGGCACTGGCTGTTGTATATCAGGAACCACGCTCAATTCCATGATGAATTTCTTCATCCAGACAGCTTCCTTTGTGGCGTCACTTGCAGCTATGTACTCTGCCTCAGTGACTGAGTCAGCTACTATTGGCTATTTTGTACTTTTCCAACTCACTAACCACCACTCAGGGTGAAGACACACCCTGACATGGATTTGCCCTCATCTGGATTTGATTGAAAACTAGAATCTGTATAGCCTTCTAATTTCAACTCAGATCCTCCATATACTAGAAAAATATCTTTAGTCCTTCTAAGATACTTAAGAATATTTTTCACAGCTTTCCAAAGATCTTCTCCTGGATCTGCCTAAAATCTGCTCACTATGCTTAAGGCATAAGCAACATCAGGTATGGTACATGACATAGCATACATAATTGATCCTACAACCGAAGCATAAGGAATCTTAGTCATCCTCTCTCCTTCTTTCAATGTCTTAGGAAACATATTTTTAGAGAGATGTATGCCTTGACTCATTGGCAAGTAACCTTTCTTACTTCCATCCATGTTGAATCTCTTCAATACTAAGTCAATGTATCTGGATTGGGATAAGCCTAGCATCCTCTTGGATCTATCTCTATAGATCCTTATACCTAGTATATAGGATGCTTCTCCCAAATCCTTCATGGAAAACTTTGATAATAGCCAAGTCTTAATCGATTGCAACATTGGGATATCATTCCCAATGATCAGTATATCATCCACATACAAAACCAAGAAAATAAGTGCACTCCCACTTATCTTCTTATACACACATGGTTCATCCACATTTTTGACAAAACCAAATCCTTTAATTGTTTCATCAAAATGGATGTTCCAACTCCTCGATGCTTGCTTAAGTCCATAAATAGATTTCTTTAATTTGCATACCTGATTTGGTCTCCCACTTGAGATAAAACCCTCTGGCTATAACATATAGACTTCTTCTTCAAGGTTTCCAATGAGGAAAGTAGTCTTTACATCTATCTGCCAGGTCTCATAGTCATGGTATGCTGCTATAGCAAGCATTATCCGAATGGACTTGAGCATGGCTACTAGAGAACAAGTTTTATCATAGTCTATACCATGTTTTTGTCTAAAACCTTTTGCTACCAGTCTAGCCTTGTAGGTCTCAATTTGACCATCTGCTCTAATCTTTTTCTTGAAGACCCATTTACACCCTATTGGGTTAATTCCTTCAGGTAGACCTACCAAAGTCCAAACCTGATTGGAATACATGGAGTCCATTTCAGATTTCATGGCACTTAGCCATTTGTCGGAGTCTCTACTCTCGACAGCTTCCGAATAGGTCACAGGATCATCATTCTGTATGATACTGGCTTCATTGTCATCTTCGATGACAAAGCCATATCTAAGAGGTGCTCCTCGCACCCTCTTTGACCTTCGAAGAGGAGGTGTGTATTGTGGCTGTTCTTGATCCTCATGAACTTCTGGTTGAGGAATATCTCTTGAAGGCTCATCAGTTTATTGGTTTAGTTCTTCACATAACTCAAGTGAAGAATTACTACTTCTTTCTTGGATAAATTCTTGCTCCAAGAATGTAGCATGCCTATTGACAATTATCTTTTGCTCAGTAGTACTATAAAAGAGGTATCCAACACCCTCTTTTGGATAACCAACAAACCTACATTTATCAGCCCTAGCACTTAACTTATGTTCAAAATTGTTCTTGACATAAGCGTGGCAACCCCAAATCCTTATGTATTTAAGATTTGGTCTCTTGCCATTCCATAACTCATATGGAGTGCTACTTACTGACTTAGACGGAACCCTGTTTAATATATATGCAATAGTTTCCAAGGCATGTCCCCAAAAGGAAATGGGAAGATCTGTGAATCTCATTATGGACCTCACCATATCTAATAAGGTACGATTTCTCCTTTCTGCCACTCTATTTAACTGGGGTGTATAAGGAGGAGTCCATACAGAAATAGTGCCTTTGTCTTTGAGATGGTTTAAAATCTTACTAGACAAGTATTCACTTCCTCGATCAGAATGAAGAGTTTTAATACTAAGTCTAGTTTGTTTTTCAATCATACTTTGATATTCTTTAAATCTATCAAAAGCTTTAGACTTGTGTTTCATAAGATACACATAACCGAACCTTGATAAATCATCAATAAAAGTGATGAAATAAAAATATCCTCCTCTGGCCTCAGTTGACATAAGTCCACACACATCAGTATGTATAAGACCTGACAATTCAGTTGCTCTTTCTCCATGTCCAGTGAATGGAGACTTAGTCATTTTTCCTTTGAGACAAGATTCATAAGTTCCTAATGTCTAGAAATCTTTAGAGTCAAAGTAATTATCTTTGACTAACTTGTTTATTCTTGACTCACTGATATGACCTAATCGCAAGTGCTAGAGATATGTGACATTGTCTTTATCTCTTTTTCTCTTCTTATCATCAACAAGAAAAATATTATCATTGAGTTGCAAAGTTAGAAGACCATTTATAAATGATCCATGTCCAAATATTTTATTATTATAAAGAATAGAGCAGCGACTACTCTTTACACTTATTTCATATCCCTGTTGTAATAACAAGGGGATAGAAATAATATTTCTAATAATATCTGGTACATAGAAGCATTCTTCTAGCTTTATTACATCACCCAAAGGTAATAAAAGAAGATAGGTGCCCACAGCTTCAGCATATATGGCTTCACCACTGGCCCCATGTAGCTTAAAGTCACCCCTCTTCAATCTTCTAATTCTGTGGAGTCCCTGCAATGAATTGCATAAATGAGATCCATATGTGGTATCTAATACCCATGAATTAGAAATAGAAGCACTCAATGATAAATTACTTTGTATCATGTACAAACATTTAGATGCTCCACTTGCATCTTAATTCATACTTGCAAGGTAAACCTTGCAATTCTTCTTCCAATGCCCAGTCTTGCCACAATGGAAACATGCTCCATCATCCTTCTTAGCTTTCTTATTTTTCTTCTTGATGCTCTTCTTAAAGTTAAACTTTCTTTTCATACCCTTTTCCTTGCCTATTTTTTTCTTCCATTAACAAGAAGAACATGAGTCTTATCTCCTTCAGAGTGGCTCTCAGCTGTCTTAAGCATGTTAAGCAGCTCTGGTAAAGTGGTATTCAATTTGTTCATATGGTAGTTAAGAACAAATTGAGAGAAGGAATCTAGGAGTGATTGCAGGATCAAGTCCTGATTAAGTTCGTTATCCATCACAAACCCTAATTGACCCAATCAAGTGATTAAGTCAATCATTTTCAGCACATGGGTTTGCACAGGTGAACCTTCACTCATCCATGCTCGGAACAACTGCTTCGATATCTCGTATCAGGCAGCCATACTTTGCTCTCCATAAAGCTCCTTTAAATTGATTAATATGGACTGAGGTTCTAGACATTCATGTTGCCTCTGTAGCTCATTGTGAAAGAAAACGGTGCAGGTGGTTTGACATAATCCTACACTAGGCATGCAAACAGCTACGGGAGCATAATGGATTTTAAAACTTTTTTAAAAATTCGCGCAATGAAAAATTGCTCCGCCTAGAACCTAATCTATTCATGTCGCATGTAGGCATGTATCATGATATAAAAATATTTGAAAAATATTAAACAAATAAATCTATTTATGCATGATTAAAAAAATAATTTTTCATACCTTTATTCCACCTGGAATAACTCTGGAATAAACCTGGAATAGGTTGGAATAGCTGGATTAAAACTATTCCAGCCTTCTTCTTCCTTGGGCTGAAATTTTGCTCTGTTTTGAGCTTGAAAAATAACAGTGAAACACCACCTTCTGGACCTCTGTTTGCTCCCGAATCGCAGCAGCGGTAAGGTGGATAAGTGTTCTTCGATCTCCAATGAAAATCTACAAGGAAAACACAATGTACACGATGTACAAAACGACCAAAACCTGCTGCCAGAATTTCTGCAGCAGAACAGGACAGCTGGTTCTTCCTTCATTTTGGAGCAGTAGAATCGATCCCGGCATGTGTGGCTTGCTCCCAGGAGTAGAAGGGTAGTCCCTCTAGAGGGGAGACGTGCTCGGGGCTCTCGGATCCCACTCCACATGCGGTGCTAGTTGCTGGAAGATGATTCGGCCACAGTGAAGGGCAGCAACTGGCCTTGCTGCAGTCCTGGGTTTGAGCACTCAAATGGACAAGGAAATGGGGCCTGTGACTCTCCCTCTCACCCTCCAAAACCCAGCCTATAAGTACCCAATGGAACTAGGCAAAAACTCTCTCAAAAACATCCCAGAATTTTTTGCTTTCTCTTCACACGATGTAACTTCAACTGCGTTGTAAACAGGGGCGCTGCAGAGGTTTATATAGGCAGCTAGGAGAGGGAGTAATTCGTAGAGACCGGGAGAGGAAGTGGCAGTAGCCGTTAACCCATAAAAACAATCATAAATGAGAGGTAAATGAGTAGCGGTGGAGGGAGAAGAAGAGGCGCCAGCGAGGGGAGACGTTCGGCCTTCTCCCAACGTTAGGAAACTTTTACACGGTGAAACCGGTCCATTCCCAATTTGGTTCAATCCCATTAAATGTCTTGGTTCAATCTAATTGAACCAGTTCAAGCCCAATTAAATTGGTTCATCGGATTAAAATTGGTTCACAACCAATTGAAGGCCAAAACGAACTCCGAATCAATTCAAAACTGATTCAAAAAAATCCTGGTGCTGTCCTGGTCAACCCGGAACAATTTCCGGTTGACACAGACAAGGGTAAGATGGGGAAAATAGTACTAAAAAAATACTGTGACCATAAAACCGAGACGATTCCTAATCGTAATCGGTATCCGGATCAGAGAGTAATCCTCTGTGGCGTGTGACCTCATAGGTTCGAACCTAAACTGTAGCACTAGAACAATTCTAGTACCAGCAAAGGAAACCATCTAGCAATGGGTCCCGGCGTCTGGATAGGTCGAAGATGCGGGAGCAAACTATCGAACCTCTGGCATATGGTTACCGTATAATTCATCCCTTTGACCTCTAATGCTCAGGACGATTGAGATTGGGCTGCCAACCCAAACTAAGTCAGTCGACTACGTGTCTCAACCTTGCAAGCCCAGTGACTCTTCACTAGGACTACCCCGACCGAGGATTTGCTAAATTGAGATACTGCGAGACATTCAATCCAAACTGTTTGGACAGGTCAATTCCATCTTGGTCCATCACTGCTCCATACGTACTTGCCTGTACCCAGAAACCTTCCATCACCGGATTAAAAATCCGGGTAGTCCAGCACCAAAGCACAGGGAGTTGCTTGCAAGCTACCGTGATGACCTCAGGTTGGAGGGACACATATACCCATATCCAATCGTGAGTATCCCTTTGGCAGAAAGGGGCTGCACGGAGTCACGTTCAATGAGATATCACATATCCCACTTGCAGATCACATCAGTGTCACCACACTCATTTGGTCAAGAGGACAACCAAACGATGTGAACTACAACAACATATACTTGATATATTGCCGTCCAGTACAATATATCCTTTGGTTATGAACAGGGTTTAAGGATCACACAATACATCCTCTCTGTATCGAAGTCAGTGTAGTCATAAGGATTTCATCACATGGAAAGAGTTCATTTCAGGGAAATATAAAATGTGATGAGCTGCCAAAAAAATATTTTATTAATTCAAAGTAAAAGTACAATACTTAGCTCAACCGCCTACAACCCAGGCGATTGGCTTTGGGACACAATTCCCAACACGTTGCTCATGGAAGCCAACATGATGCACCTGACAGTCATACTGTCATTTAGCCACATTTGATGTGTGGCCCTTTCTTCCTCTGAAGCATCCTCTCCAATCACCTCAAGATCTGGAGAATCAAGTATATAGGAAAGCTTCTCCTGAGTTAATACGATTCTTAGGTTCCTCAACGAATCCACATAATTTGGACCGGTTAACTTATTGGGATCCAAGATGCCCCTCAGTGAAAAGTTTGAAGCCATAAATATAAATATCCTACATTTAATTAAAGAACAATATCAGCAGACCACTCAAGAATGACATTCATAACTAGATAAGGACTTATTATCTAACTATGTCTCCAACTATTTTCTTCAAATACCATAACCCTCATTTTATGGTAAACGAGAAACCTTCCCGGTTTCCTTAATGGGGTTGAGATCCTAATTCCTCATTAGTGTCTTGTGTTACACAACAAACACTAATAAGTTCAAAGGTAGGACTTACTTTCCAATTACAACCCGTGCAATTCTCAACAATTATCTTTGCCTCTAAGACACTTATAGTCTTGTGTTACACAACAAACTATAATGTCTTAGTTTAGTCAAACCCTTCATTTCTATATAGCTCTAATTGAAGATTGTTGCCCTTGTGTTACACAACAAAGCAACAATTTCAACCATGCCACAAAGCACTAAGTATACCAATACAAATTTCATATCAAGCCCTAGAGTAGATCTTGTATTACATAACAAACCTACTATAGTTTTGATATTAATTTGGCTTAGCATGAAGGAAGGCAAATTATAGTATACATAATCAATTAGCATTCTCTAGTTAAGGTTTAGATATGACCAAATTGGCCAGGTAAGTGGAAGGGGTGAGGGGGTCCCCCGTTGCTTTCCTTAGACACTAATTAAATTGGTTAGGTTAGATAATGGAACCAATTAATAAACCTCAATCCCTTTACCTTCCCAGAACCACTTGCCTAGACACCAATTATCTGATCAAACCCTAATTGGTTCTGCATCATGATTAATTTGATACTAGGACTAAATATGATTTTTAATGAGGGCTTTGATGGTCTTAAACACATTCTAATACTATTTAACATATCATAATGTACTTATAATAGAAAACCATAAATATATGACATGATGCAAAATATATGCTAGGTGTGTCATCATTCTAGGACAACCTTACAACATAACAGACATCCACCGTTATGTTAGGACAACCTTATTTCAGAATGTAACTAAAAAAATATCTTGACATATTTTAAAGATTAGGGTTTAAGTGTTGAAAAACCCTAACTAGTGATTAGCATAAGGCATATCAATCTAGCATATGCATAACATTGCATGATGTACATAGCAATCATATCATAGCATGATATTTCAAATACCCCGCTAACTAATCCAATCCTAAATAGCTATTAGGATAAAACATGTTATAACAATGCATTTGATCTACAATATGCATAAAATAATAACATGCTATTATTCATAATAAAGTAGAGACCAAATATTTGATCCCTAATATGCATTGAATCATAATCCTGGGAGGATCATCTTTATTACAAATGACAAATAGTTGAAATAAACTAAGGGTGGCTCTGATACCACTGTTGGGTTTCAAGGAAAACATTATCCAACTTAGTAAGACTGAATTATAAAATTTCATGCATAAAGATAACACTTTATCAGTTAGAAACACTAATTCCCAAGATCCCTTATTCGATTACAACTAATATGTCATAAAAGAAGGTTAATGAAACATACCTGGAGCGATATATTCCACTTCTTCCACTAGACTCACATGTATAAGTCCTCCAACGATGATCCACACAAGATTTGAAACAAGGAAGAACTCCTTCTTCAAGTTGCTTTCCCGGGTAGGACTCTTCCGGCAGCCTTTTAGACTTTGGCTTTTGTAGGACTCACTATCCCACTATAGGACTCTTTGGACACTCTTCTAAATCACTCTTGGTTTTAGGACAACTATCCTTTAGGACCCTTTAAGCTTATTTCCTAAAACAAAGCCTTGTCTTAATAGAAAAGACCTTGTCTTAACAAGTCAAGTCTTGTCTTAAAGAAAGGAAGAGGGAGAGAGAAAAACTCAGATGGATAATACGGTAGAATCTAGACTCCTATTTCAGATGACTGAATCAATATCATCTCATTCCACCATACACCCTTTAAATAGTTTTTTAAGGGACGTGAAACACATCCCAAAATCTCTTATCAGACATGTTTCTTCATATCTGATAAGACTCTTTAGGATTTAGCAGTCTTATCTGGCATCTCTTCATGTCCAAATGAAACCTTCTCATGCCACATGGCATGTACCAGTCTCTGGAAGAGCCAAGAGGCATCTTCTCATTTCCCAAAAGTCAAAGAAAACTAAAAAGATCTGAAAGCAGAAGGACTCCGCTTCAAACCGTGCGCCCTCTCACGAAAAGTCGCAACCTTTCATGTGCGCCATTCAAACTTTCCTTCTTCATGCAAATTCAAAAATCATTGAGCAATCAAATCCTTCATGAAAGGGCATGGAGATAAAGATAAAGATAAGAAGAAGTCCAATCAATAGAAGAAACTCATCTGCAGAAGGACTCTTGATCCATTCTGCGCGCCAAATGAAGAGTTGCTTTTCATTACAATTCAGTCAACCTTTTCTCCATGCCATATGCTACCTTTTACAAAGTCAAAGTATATGTAATATGGGTGTCAAATGAAAGGGAATTAAATAAGCTTTCTGACCATATAAAAATTTTCCCGATCAGAGAACTATAGACCCTTCTAGGCCCTTTTGAATGCCAACATGTCATTTAGGTACTAAGAGTCCTATGCCTTAGGGACTCTTCATAATTCCGAGATAAAACATCCAAAAAATATCAGATAAAATTTGATAAATTCATCCTACTTAAAACATAACCCAATTTAGGTCTCCCATAAATTGGTTAGTCCATTTAGCAAGCAACCGAACCCAATCCAATTGGGTTTAGGAATTAGGTTAGCCTACACATGCAAGTGTGTCACCTAGCTAACCAATTAGGATCCTATGACCCTAATTAAATCATGAATGACTTCCTTTTCCAATTCTCTAGTGTGTGTGACCCATTGTGCTCCACATCTAGCCAGTAGTAGGTTTATGTTTGAGCCAATTTGATCCAATCGAACCCGATTGACCTAATTAGTTCAAAGTAGCTCATCTAATTGTCCAATTCGAACCATCCATCGAATTGACTCATGAAACCAATTCAATTGGTTTATAAATACCTACAAGACAAGATTGACGTCTAGCAACGTGTCATGACTACCCAGAAGATGAGGAATAAAAATTACCAAAATACCCTTCAGTAGTAAGTTACCTTGCAATTCAATCTTTCGATCTCCCATTATCCCGATTAAGTGATAGGTATGGATAGATGTCAAAACCTAACACTTAATTATATCGAATCTCACTCGATAGTGAGGACTCAGCTGATGATTGATTAGATTCCACTAATCTTATCCTGCTTTGATCAAAGGCTCCTTAAGTCACTCATCGAAGAGATTGCATAGGATAACAATTTCTTTTACTAACAATGATCGATTCCTTGTTGGTCTACTCGTATCCTCCATACACCTTCTACCATACCTAGAACACCCCGTACATGTCGTAATGGCATGAATGAGTATGAACCAAAATATGGCTTAGTGTGCACAAGGAACCATGGTGACCTTAGGTCTAAAGATCACATGCACAACTCTTACCCAGGGATCTATATTTTGACAAGTAGTAAGACTTCCATAAGATAGTCCCGAAACGGATCAATTTAGTGTACTCATATCCTGATGAGCACCCTTATCCTTGTATTAGTGTCTCTATACAAGTGGTTGTGAGACCAACCACTCTCATCATCTAAGCATACATAGGATAAGCTAGCTTTACCGGATTCATTGATCCTCGAATCAATGGTCCAATAACTAGGTACATTTTAGATTAGGGTTTATAGAAAATTAGGTCTCACTATTATGAACTTCATCATAACCCTAATTTCATTGTTCTAATCTATGGGGCTCATCATAATAATAAATAAGACACAATAGTATATGATGAAAACATATGCCTTTATTAATATATAATGTCATACAAGAGTTGGAAGAATAAAAAAAAGGCCCTTAGAATGATTGGTTCTTAGGGCACTATACTATCAGGGAAACATGAGGATGCCATCCACCTCCAGATATGCCACGAGATCGAGATCCTCCGCATTTCCGACAACCCCCACGTGGTCCGGTGCCACGAGTTCTACGACCGGGCTGGCGAGATTGAGATTCTCCTCGAATACATGGATGACGGCTACCTTGAGGGCCACCGCTTCTCCTCCGAGCTAGTCCTCGCCGACATTACCCACCAGGTCCTCTCCGATCTCGCCTAACTCCATCATCGTCAGATCATCCACCGGGACATCATGTCCAGCAACATCCTTCTCGATGACTCCATCATGAAGCCCGATCATAGCCCACGGTCATCGCATGCTCGCCACCGCATGCCCGTGTCGAAGATTCGCCCGGCGACGGTAGCCACCGGAACCCCGACCATCCGGCCCTCTTCCTCTCGTGTAGGCATCATCCTCTACCCGGTGCCAATGCTGGACAGTGCCCCACCGGACTCCCTCCCCTGCAGTGGTCCATGAGGAAGCAGCCCCATCGTTCTTAGTGCAATTGCCGATGAAGCTCGCCGGCGAAGCCTCCGCATGTTGCTGTGATATGGGACGAGAAGCGGGGGATCGCTGGCGAGCATAGAAGTCACCAGGGGATTAGGGCTTGCACTTAAGAACTGGAAACCCGGGCATCACACCCACTCCAATCTAGAGAAAAACACTCAGACAAAATAACTTTCAACTTTAGTTTATATTCATAAGAAAAAAGATACTTCATACAAGAGAGGAGGGGTGATATTTATAGATTCACCATAGGGTACATGACTTGAGGGCTAAGAAAACTTGACTTGTGGACCAAGAAACCCTGGTGGACCTGATCAACATTGGACCTTTGTCTTGAACAGGATCTCTCTCTTGTGGGCTTGGCGGCATGAAAGGTTCCAAGTGTATGAAGGCCAGCTCTGGTTGGGAGGGCCTGATGAATCTTCTAATTTGATGACTCTCCTCTTGACTTGAATGACTCAACTAAACTCTTGACTTGAAACAAAAGACTCTCAGAACTAAAGGGACTCAACTGGACTCACATGTTCCACTATATTACAGGACTTAATTAGCTCACTTTGACTAAAGTGACACAGGATTAATGGACTCAAATAAAATAAAAAAATAGACTCTCAGTCCCCATCATTTCCCTGCGGTGGGGAGAACTCGACTCTGTCGAGTCAGGCTGAGTGGGGGTTTGATGGAACCGAAACCAATAAAAAAGGGACTCCAAGGCTGGGTTCACCCATTTTTATTTTTCTATTTTTTTTTCAACTTCTTTTCCTTTTTTTCATCTTTGCACTAAAACCTATGTAGCTTTGGAAGCCATGCAGTACTGAAAGCCATGCTACTCCAGAAAACATGCTACTCCATAAACCGTGTGCTAAAGTCGACAATCGTGAAGGCATTTGCCTTCATGATCATGCTATGGAGTTCCTTCGTCATGAACCAAAAATAGGGGAGGCTCGTAGAGAGGGAGGGAAGTCCGGCGAGCTTCACTGGTGGCGGCGCTAGGAAGGAGATGGCTTTCGACAGTGGTGGGGGTGCGGGCGGTGGTGGGGGACGGGCGATGGCCTGGCATGGGCGGATCTAGGGTCATCGAACATGGTCTGATCCGAGGGGGAGTGAGATGGGCTGCCGGATTCTGGTCTGAGCTGAAGCAGGTGGCGGAGGGGGTCTTGCCTGGCCGGCAGTGGCAGTGGCCTGGTGCGTCAGCATCGTTGGTAGAGGGAGGAGGCCAGGAGTAGATACGACACCCTCTTCTTCCATCTGGCCCTTTCTACCATGCTGGCATCCTCCCGCTGGGAGGAGGAGGCTGGGGCAGGAGCTGAGATGGATCTTCCCGGGGGTGACATGGGCGGCCGAATCGGTGGAATGCATGTGGAAGTTTACGACACGAGGTTTTGTTTGCTGGGCATTGATTGGAGATGGATATCGGGGGGTGGCACCGATCGGCTGTAGAGATGGGAGGCTTCATGTGATGGAGGCGGAGGAGGGGGAGACTTGATCAGAGGCGTTGCTGGAGACAGGCTTCACGGGCGGCAAAGAGGAGAGCAGCCCGGGTGCAGGGCATTGTAAGAATAGGTGGAATAGTTGGAAGTTTTGAAAAAAAAAAAAAACTAAAAATAAAAAATTTTAAAAAAGAAAAGGAATACCTGGATGGGTTTTGATGTCCCCATCATTCCCCTGGGGTGGGGAAAACTCGACTCCGTCAAGTCAGGCTCACTGCAATTTTTTTTTTCTCTCTTCTTTTTTTTCAATTTTTTTTTCAACCCTAATAGTCTCCTGCTCTGATACCAAAATTGGTGTGGGACAAAGGGGGGCTAGCTAGGAGGATCATTGGAGAGCCGAGAAATCTCCTATGATTAGGGTCAAAAAGGTGAAAAAAATATATGGGGGCAAGAAAGATGTATACTCTATGGATTTGGGACTTACTGATGCGGGACCTATATATGTATGCAAGTGTTTTTTTTGTATTTTTAATGTTATGTTGTATGATTAATCCCAAAGAACAGACTAAGGAATGATGTAAAGAGTTCTATATGAAAATAAAAGGCTACAACATGCATAACATGACCTAAAAAGCAAAGGAAAGAGGACTACCGAGGCTAAGAACTCTTGGTTGGGCTAGTTCATCATCAATAAAGGGACCGGCAGGCAGAGGGGGTATACCTGACAACGGTGGATGCACACAATATAGATCGTTGACAATGGATTGCTCTCGCTCTAGATGCATCATGGAAAATCAAGCCAGAGACCCACGGATTCCTGGCTTTCTGCTTGATGGTCTGATTGTGGCCTGACTGGAGTCATCGGATTCGTTGTAGTTGAGGGACCTCAAAACGACCTATCAGGGGTTAGAAAACACAGAGGAGAAGAAGAAATAAGAGAAAAATAGCAAAGAAAAAAGGTTGTTTGGAGTGGGCGGCCAGGACTTTGGAGAGCAAGCTGGCGGCATGAAGCAATCGCAGGGCACAGGGAAGAGGAAGGGCTCACACAGAACCCCTTAAGCACACAACAGGGTAGCACACAGTAATTGGAGAATCAAAGATTATTTCATATATCAAAATTAATTCTCATATGAGAGACTAGGGTCATTTAAATAGCCTCATAGTCTTGGGCCCCAAGTAAGGATACAATAGTCAATACATAGGAATCCTATTCCCACCTAAACCCTAGCTAGAAAATAAGGAAAAAAGAGGTAGAATAAATCCCTACAATTTCACTCCCTCTTCTTGCCTTGGTCGGCCAAGGGAGGTGACCCTAGTGGCCGACCAAGGGGGTGAGCATAAGTCCTTGGCACCACTTTCCTCTCTCATGGGCTTGGGCTGGCCCAGATTGCTTTAGGCTACATTTCAGGGCTTTAGGGTCTCAGGCTTGTCTCCCAGGCTTCTGATTTCTTCTTTGAGGCTTATGATTTTTCCTCCTAGGGCTTTCATGATCCTCCTAGCTTTAGTTAGGTTGGTCTTCACTTGGCTGGTTTGGTCCTCACTTGTATGAGTCATTACTGGACATGTACTAAACTCCGGAAAATGACTAGCTTAACATGAGCTAACTAGCACAGGACTCAAATGAACAACTTAGATGAACTAAGCTTTATTACAAATGGACTTGAATATGACTAAGTAATCAACAGAGGGTTGAGAAGTCTCTGTCTTATTCTGGTACCTCTGGTGTCCCCATTAGAGGATCTATAGGTGCAAGTTCTAGGGCAGGCTGGGTGTTCCTCAATGGTGGTAATTGATCAGGTAACTCATCAGGAAGTACATCCTCAAATTCAGTCTGAGCTTCAACTATCTCTTGAAGATGTTCTCTTAGGGTTAGTTCTTGGACATCTTCTAAGGACAAGACTGGTGAACCCTCATGTTCATTCACTAATTGTGATCCTGGCTTGGTCATTTCTTCATCAAATTCTATGGTGGGTTTTGGATCATTTTCTTTTGATTCCTTAATGTTGTTGTCCTTAGGCCCATCTTTATGACACTCCTCTACTAAACTTGACTCATAGATATTTTCTTTGGATTCTTTAATGTATTCAGGAGTTTCTTTCTCTATGTTTTCAATGAGCTCAACCTTTTCATACTTAAAGTCTTCAATGGGCTCAGGGATTTTCTGATTTAAATTCTCAGAATGTTCAACCTTTTCTCCCTGAAATTCTTTAAAGGGTTCTTCTCTCTGGTTGATTCATGAATTCCTCTAATGGTAGGGGTTCCCTTAGTATTCTCTTTCTCTAACTCCTTGTCACTAATCAGGTTGACTATAGGTCTTTTTTCCTTAAGGCTACTTGATTCTCTTTTAACCTTGTCCATGAACTCTTGATTGGGTCTCCTAGGATAAACCTCTCGGACTGGTTAAGTGTGCGGGATTCTTCCGGACTCAGCCTTTATGGAGGGCTCATGTTGAGGGAATCTCCTAGGATGGAGAAGTGAATTAAACTCTAGTTTAGTGTGGGGCTTCCGGGTCCTCTCATGATCAAGCTTATCTCACCTGTTGTTTATCCTAGTTAACTGTTCAATGAGGACCTTCAATTACTCTTCTCGATCGTTCTCCATGGATTCACTTGATTGGGAATGATGGGGGTGATAGGGGACTCCTGATCTAGTCGACATGCAACACACAATGAAAGATGTTATGGGTTTACTAGACCTAAGAGTTCAAACCAAATGTTAGGTGAAGATGACAATCTTGGTGGTAGTAACTTGGTACCTGGCCAGGTAAGTGTAAGGTTGGTGGAGGTTCCTCTTTACTTGCCTTAGACACTAATTTGAAATTGGCCAGGTAGCGAACCAACACACCTTCCTTCTTGCTCTTGTCCCTGAACAACTTTCCTAGACATCACATACTCAAGCACACACAAACAATTTGTCTAAATTGGCTTGACACTTGGTTCAACCCGACTTCATGGGTGTCCCTAGCTCACTAGAGCAAGTTAAGTGTCTACTCTATTTTACTTAGGGGTTGGGTTCATTATGCAAGTTGATGATTTTTTGGGCTAGGGACAGGTAATGAAATCCTGACCCTATGTCAAATTGATGCCCTTAAGATGATTTATGAAAATGATGGCATAAAAATGATCTAATGAGATGGATCTAATTTATGTTTTTTTTTTTTTTGGATGTTTTGATGGATGAAAGCAGAAATAAAATGATGGAAATGACAAAAGATGAGACTAAATGCAAAATTAAACTAATTGAAAAAATGAAAACATGAAAAGATGCACTTGCTGAATAATCACAGAATAGATTTTGCTCTTAGTAGTATTTCGGCTTGTAGAAATTCTATATGCTGCAATAAAATCTGAGAAAATTACCAAAAATACATTCAATTATGTGTTATCTAACAAAATAAAAAACAAAGAGTTTGGAGGTTTCTACTAACAGAAATACCTAAAAAAATGACTATGTATGGAAAGGAAAAATAATGCTGAAATTAAAGAAGATGAGATCTATTGATGCAAAAATTTTCTTTTGAGTTTTTTTTAAAAACTTTTCTTCTTGTGTTCCAATTCAAAGGTCTATCATAGTGGCACCTCTACACACCTTAGGAGATCCCCGTGGAATGAGAGGAGAGGGTCTTGAAACCCTACTTTTCTCCTAAGACCAGACGGCCTGGTGAAGCACCTAATCCAAGTACTTAAGAAGTGCTGAGTCCTAACCATGCTCGGATACCAAACATGATGCGGGACTAACTAGATGCCAGGATGAAATGATGCAGGTGATTTTTTTATTCTTTGTGATTTTTATTTTTATTTTTTTGTTTTTTTAGAATTTAGGATTCCCGAAGATAGACAAAAAGAAGATCTAGTGTTCTACAATGAAAAGAAATTCAAGCAAGTAAGTAAGCCCCTAAACAGGATAGGAAGAGGACCCCAGGATTGAAAAACCCTGTAGGACTTAGCTCTTGAATCAATAACCCCTTACGAGTCTAGGGGGGCAAACCTTAAAGTTCTGAAGCGCCCGATGCCGAGTTCGCTCTCTCTCACGGATGTGGCCTGGATGATCGAGCCTTCAACCCTCGCGGATGCACCAGCTTTCCAACCAAGGTCTCGAAGGCAAGGGAAATCGACTCCATATTCATGGTACCTGGAGGACCTGTGAACAATTAATAGAGGGATTAGGAATCAACAAGTATCAGGAAGAAATAAGGGAGGAGAGGTTGAAGATAAAGTTGATTGGGGGTCTTCTTGCTGGGCACCTAGATGGATCATCCAGTGGCCTCCAAACTCGAAGATGGAAGATGGATTTGCGAAAGAGAAAGTAACTTAAGGCCTCACACATCTCGACGCCCGAAGGTGAAGGCGCTCTCTCACGAAGATCGACGTTCTTAAAGAACGAAGGCAACTAACAAAGAGAATGGCTCTCAAATATTTTCTTTTCATTCATCATCATTAACCTTATAAGGGAGGGGGTAAGGTCCTTTATATAGGCAGCTTAAGACCCCTTTACAAAATTTGAATGAAAATACATTTTCTTCTCTTGATAAGGTGCCAAAATTATTCTAAAATCCAAAAAAATCTGAATTGTTTTCTCCTTGGCCGACCAAGGATCTTGTGATTTGGTGTGGCATGCTAATGGGCTTGAAAGAAGGAATTTGGCTCCCTTGGACTTGGAATGTTGACCTTCAATTTGAGAAGAAGGCAAGATGCAAGGCTTGTGTCTTCCCTCTTTCCTTGGTTACTCACCCTTCTTTGGAGAGATGCTTGAAATGAGGCTTGGAGCAAAGCCTTTGTCTTCAACCTTTCCTTGGTTGCTCACCCTTCTTTGGAGAGAAGCTTGAAATGAGTCTTGAAGCAAGCCCTTTGTCTTCAACATTTCCTTGGTTGCCCACGACTCCTTTAGTAGGTAGCTTGATGGAGGGAGGGAAAGGAGGAAAGGAAATTTGATGGTCTCCATTTGGCGCCCAAGAAACTCTTACTTGTCCCACCCACTTGGCAAGATGAGGTGGTGCCACATGGAATGGTGAAGTGGCACCACATGGGGTGTTGGCCCAATAGTAGTTGAGCTGGACTCAAAGACCACTCTGGCTTGGACTCGGACTGGACTCATGATGTTGGACTAATATGCATGCGATTATTTTTTTGTGTTTTATGGGTTGGATGAGGTGGTTAAATCCTGAATATCAGATCAAAATATGATGTAGATAATTCTATATGAATTTTAAAAGCTATGCATGTAGATCAGGACCTAGGAAAGCAGTAAAGAGGGATCGCCGGGGTTGAGAAGCCTCGGTTAGGGCTAGTTCTCCTACAATAAAACTACTGGTGGCAGAGGGGGTGTACTTGGCAATGTATGAAGCACCTGATGAAGATTGCAGTGAAGAGATCACTCGTTCCTCGATGGATGCAGCCTAGAAAATCAAGCGGAAGCCCCGCGGATTCCCGGCTTTCTGCTCGGTGGTCTGATTATGGCCAGGTTGGAGTTGTTGGATTCGTAGGAACTCAGGGACCTGCAAACAACCCACAGAGGTGAGAAAACAAGGTGGGAAAGAAGAAAATCTCAGGAAAACATCAAGAAGCATGTAGAAGAAAGGCTTGAAGGAGGTTGGTTGGCTAGGTTTTCTTTGGGCAGCACTTCGGCAGGACTTCAAGATCCCTTAATGCACACAACAGGGAGGCACACAGCAAGAGAAGAACTCAATATATCAAAGAATGCTTTCATACAAGAGACTAGGGTCCTTTAAATAGACCCATAGTGATGCAGAACGGATATGTGGAATGCGGAAGCAAATTAAAATTAATGCATATTTTTATTTTTATTTTTAGATGATGCAGAATAAAAAGAGATGATGCGATGTGGAAGTAATTAAGACTAATTTTTTTTTTTTTATATTTCAGAAGTCCGCTTTGACTCAAATGAAAGTTAAACTAAATTGAAAGAAACTATATAATAATTGAAAGCACAATTCAAAGAAACTAGATTATCAGAGTAGTTCATAAGTAAAGGATCGCTGGGGGTTGAGAAACTCCCAGACCTAGGGTTCCGCTCTGAACTTTCAACAGGACAGAAATAAAGAGAAGGGAAGGGTTATATACCAGGAAGTGATCTTCACATAGTTTGGTGGAAGGACTCTCTCGAGCAGATTGTTGGATCCTCGGATTCGGATAACTTCGCAATTGATCCTCCAATACTGGTCCTTTGGTAGAGTTGGATTCTCCTGAACTCAGGATCTGGGAAAGAAGACGAACAAGTTAAGGGACCAGATACTCAAAGAAAGGATTTACTAGATAAGAAGGACTTGAAAAATTGATGTTGCTAAAATCCTAATTCTCCTGGATGCTGATCTGACTTCCTCTAGGATTTGCTCTGTATTCGAAGTAGCCGATCTGGACCTGGATGCTGGTGGTCGGCCTCTACTTGGAAGAGAGGGGCCGTGAGATGATGAGGTAGATTAGGGTTTGGATGATTGGTGGAATGAAGAAGATGATGGGCGGCTAGGGTTTGGAATTGAAGTGGCTAACCTAGGATTTTGGTAGGATTTTGGGGTTGGAGATCTCACACCTCCTCAAGGTTCCTAGGGAACCCGGATTTACTCCCTAATGGAGCTCAACACCTGAATACAAGTGCGAAAGAGAGAAACACAAAGTTGCTCACACAGAAATTGATTTCATTCATCATTTAATTCAAGAGTTACATAGAGTTGAATATATAGACATAACAAAGAAATAAAATTTTATACATTTTTCATGTGGGACTAATAGGACTAACCCACACTTTAGGCATCAAATTTTCTTCCCAAGACTCCTTCCATGAGTGGGCAGCCCAAAAACTCCAAGAAAACTTGAAAATCAGCTCCAAATGGCAGGTTATGGGGGTGTCTCCTAGTATCTCTCCATGAATCAAGGATTTTCCCTTCATGGTTTGGCTCATTTGGACACCTCCTAGTCTTGCTCCACAAGTTTAGGCTTCTTCCTTTCATGGCTTTGGCACTTTTGGAGACTTTTGGGAGCCTCCTTGATTTTCTCCCCAGGACATGCTCTCTTCCCTTTTATAACTTGGATTTTTATGGAACATTGTGGGGCACCTCCTTGATCCTCTCTTCAAGAAAAATTCTTGCCATCCTGGCTTGGGTTTATCTGGAAAGAAGTTGTCTCCTCCTTGGATTGAGGTATCTTGATGGATTTCTCCCCCAAGTGGTGCAAGAAAAAGAACCTGCTTACTTGAGGCGTAGGGACCAAGGTACACTGGATGGAGATGTGGCAGGGAGTGTGGCACCCACTTGTAGCTGGAAAATATGGTGCCCTATGGCAAAGGGAATGACACCTACCTGGGCCTTGGACTTGGACTGAGTCAACATGACCCAACAAAAATTGAAATGACAAAATTACAGACTCAAAATTGAGTTGATCAGGTCAACCCTTATTACAAAACCAGAAAACCCTAATTCTTCGGGCATGGTCAATCAGAGATCCAGATGGAGCCCTGAAGTCTTCTTCTGAGTCTGGTGCCCGCACCAATTCTCCCGGGGTGGGAGGAACTCGACCTTGTCGAGTAAGGCTCAAGTTGGCTCTGGTATCTCTCCAATAGGTCTGGATCCAAATCTTGTAGTTCTTCTCGGGAGATCCAATAGTCATCAGAGTCTGGCCTTCCTTGCTAGCGGACCAGGTATCTTTGGTATCCTCGATTACGAGTAGAGATAACCTGATCATCCAGGATCTTTTCAATCTGCTCTTTCCTCACAGGCCAGTTTGTTGGTGGACACACAGGATCGGGATCACTCTCAATAACAGGATTAGGTTCAAAAGGCTCACTGAGAATCACAGCTGGCTCCCTGTACTCTACTAGGTCTGTAATGTTGAAAGTAGAGCTATTGCCTAGTTCTGGGGGCAACTCGAGCACATAGGCATTGGATCCTACTCTCTTCACTACTCTAAATGGTCCAGCTCCTCTAGCATGTAACTTTCTAACGGTTCCTGGAAAAAACCTCTCAGGCCTTAACCTAATCATTACATAGTCTCTCTCAACAAAAGTTTTGACTCGTCTTTGAGAATCAGCCAACTTCTTATAAGTTTCATTACTTAAAGTTATTTTGGCATGAATTTCTTTATGCAAGTCCTTTACATGCTATGCAAGTGTATGGCTTTGGCACTTTTGGAGACTTTTGGGTGCCTCCTTGATTTTCTCCCCAAGACATGCTCTCTTCCCTTTTATAACTTGGATTTTTATGGAACATTGTGGGGCACCTCCTTGATCCTCTCTTCAAGAAAAATTCTTGCCATCCTGGCTTAGGTTTATCTGGAAAGAAGTTGTCTCCTCCTTGGATTGAGTTATCTTGATGGATTTCTCCCCCAAGTGGTGCAAGAAAAAGAACCTGCTCACTTGAGACGTGGGGACCAAGGTACACTGGATGGAGATGTGGCAGGGAGTGTGGCACCCACTTGTAGCTGGAAAATATGGTACCCTATGGCAAAGGGAATGACACCTACCTGGGCCTTGGACTGGACTGAGTCAACATGACCCAACAAAAATTGAAATGACAAAATTACAGACTCAAAATTGAGTTGATCAGGTCAACCCTTATTACAAAACCAGAAAACCCTAATTCTTCGGGCAAGGTCAATCAGAGATCCAGATGGAGCCCAGAAGTATTCTTCTTAGTCTGGTGCCCGCACCAATTCTCCCGGGGTGGGAGGAACTCGACCTTGTCAAGTAAGGCTCAAGTTGGCTATGGTATCTCTCTAAGAGGTCTGGATCCAAATCTTGTAGTTCTTCTCGGGAGATCCAAGAGTCATCAGAGTCTGGCCTTCCTTGCCAGCGGACTAGGTATCTTTGGTATCCTCGATTACAAGTAGAGATAACCTGATCATCCAGGATCTTTTCAATCTGCTCTTTCCTCACAGGCCAGTTTGTTGGTGGACACACAGTATCAAGATCTCTGGAACTTCTACATCCAACAATCTTCATTAAGTCCTCAGGTCAGTGTCTTTCTTTGAGTTTCTGGTTCTTTTTTTCTTTTGTTCTTCTTCTTCCAGATCTTGAGTTCGAGAAGGAGGCCAACCTTGCCATAGGACTACAATCCGAGGATCCATTACGAAGATACCCCGTCTCCAAGGATCCTACAATCTGCTCGAGAGTGTCCTCCAATTGAAGCAACGAGAGATATCACTGCTAGGTAACAAGAACCTTCCCTTCTCACTTTGTCAATTTTGTTGAAACTCAGAGCAAACCCTAGATCTGGGGGTTTCTCAATCCCCAGTGATCCTACTTTTGAGTTACTCTGATAATCCACTCCTTTTAATTGTGCTCTCTGTCATTTCTTAGTTTCTTTCAACATTAGTTTATCTTTCCTTTGAGTCAAAGCCAACTTCTGAAAATATATTAAAAAAATATATATATTAATTTTAATTTACTTCCGCATCGCATCATCAGACTTGTGTGTGTGGGCTAATAGTGAAATCAGATCAAGTGGTGTGTGAGGCTTGTATTCATGAACAATTTCAAAGGGACTCTAGCCTATAGACCTATTGATCGAAATATTGAATGCAATTTCAGCCCTGGATAAAATACAAATCCCAATTCCTGGTGCTCTCAATCAAACCAAAATCTGAGCCAAAGCCTGGTAAAGGGTCAAGAAAAACTAAACTAGACTGATGACGCATTCCTAAAGAATGGACTTTATTCCAAAAGAACCCTAGGTCTAAACCTAACAAACTAAGGCTCTCTAAGTTTGACCTTGGGTCGGAGGAGGGCATGCAGAGCATGAAAACTTATTATGGATGCCTAGTAGGTGCCATAAGGTCTTCCAGAAGTAGGTGGCAAACCTAATAGGTTCTAAGGAGTCTTGCAACCTAGAAATCTCAATAAAGTGTAATCCCATAGCTCTAGAAACATGAGAAGATTCAGGGAAGGGTAGGAAAAGAATCAGAGTTTTGAGGTGGCTTATAGAAAACAAGAAACATACCTTGGTTATTCATGACGACCTTAAAATGAGGACATTGTTCTATAGGTGCACTCATCCAAACCTCATGATTTGCTCTAGGAGGGTCTACAAGTGCAAGTTCTAGGGTAGGCTGGGTGCTCCTAGAAGGTGGAAGGTTATCAGGAAGGTCTTTGAAATGTTTATCTAGAAAGTCCTCTAAGCTACTGTCTTTTTCTTGTTCTTGGACCATTCCAATGGGCAATTCTTGTGAACCCCTTCCTTCTTCACACTTCTCTACCAGATTTGACTCAGGGGTGTCTTCTTTGGATTCCTCAATGAGTTCATGGGTATTCTCACTTAAACTTTCATTGGGTGTAATTTCCTCTTCCTGAACTTCCTCAAAAGGGTCTTCTCTTAGGGTTAGCTCCTGAATTCCTTGAGTGGCAGGGGTCCCCTCAATAACCCTATTAGGTAGGAGTTGGTTAATTGAATTATCGGGAGAGATATCCTCAAATTCTTCTTCTTCATATTCATCTATCAAACTTATGTCAGGCTCATATATTTCTTTCTCAATCTCACTGAAAGGTTCTAATCTATTCTCCTTTGATTCCTCTTTAAGTACGGCTCTGGTCGGGTCAACTAATTTTGGGATGACCATTCCTAACTCCTTCTCAGTGTTATCCTTCTGGTCAAGAGGTGACACAAGTGGGAATTGACAAACAAGAGTCTGGTTCACTACGGGTGTCAGATCAATCGGAACTTGACTCAAGTTAGTAAAGGTTGGCTTTAAGTCCAAAGTACTTGATTGGTTATATCTTAAAGACCACTCATAGTCTTGGGCTTCTTGGTAGGCTCGGTCTAACTTATTAGTCTTTTCAAGGCATAGCTTCCTATAAATGTCTGGGTGTAACCCAACCCTAAACCTCGATGTGATCTGAGCTTCGGTCTCAATGGTATTGCATTTCATGTGATACCACTGGAAGTCCTCAATATATTTAGACACAGGCCTATTACCTTGTTGCAATTTGTACCATTGGTCTAAAAGTCTTTTCTCATAGGATCTATCTAGGTACCTATCTCTCAACTTACTTCTCATATCTCTCCAAGTATATATTTCCTCTTTTCTTTGATAACACTCACGCTCAATAGCATACCAATGCGACCTAGCATGTTTGGTGAACTTGGTTTTGGCCAACCTAACTTGTCCTAATTCCGATATGTTAGTGCACTCAAAATATCGATCCATTTGTTCTTCCCACTTAATAAATGTCTCTTGTCTTCCATCAAAAGTGGGTGCATAAGGTTCGGTGTTCCTAACGGGTCCCTTTTCTGAGTCAACCAAGTATGGATATAGGCTCCTAGGGTTATGCTCGGGATCACGGTATAAGGTCCTCCTAGGCTCCTGGAATGGGTGAGGTTGGGGCCTATTAAATTTTGGATCAGGGGTCCAATTTTGATGTCTACGTTTCTTAAGTCCCTGGGCTCGGTCTCTAAACTGGACAAAACCCTCATTCATATCCTGACTCAATTTGGTCATACTTTCGGTAAGAGTTCTAATCATGGCCTCTAAATCAGGTTGGATTTGACCAGGTTGGTAGGGTACTCCATTCTGGGTGGACATGATGATGCAAGCAAGCACACCAAATGAGACTCGACTGAAACGACTACGGGTTAACTAGACCTAGAGCCCAAACTAGATGCCCAATCAGAGTGGCAAGCTAGCCTGTAGTAACTCGGGACTCAGCCAGGCAGGTGTAAGGGGAGTGTTAGGTCCCTAATTGCCAATCCTAGACACCAATCAGATATTGGCCAGGTAGGCGGACCAGCACACAAGCCCTTCGGGATAGAATCCCTGAACCACCGTTCTAGACACTGAGTACAGAGCACACACAGAGTAACTAGACAAACTGACTCAACATTAGCCTAGACCCGACTTGTTGGTGTCCCTGGCCCACTAGGGCAAATTAAGTCTAATAAATTTTAAAATTAGGCTTAGGATCGAATGAATGGGTGGTGGTTTTGGGCTAAGGAGAGGTTATCAACTCCTCCCCTTATCTTAGATGCTCAATTTCCCTTAAGATGAATTAGGAGATGATCACTCAAAAAAAATTGAATTGCAAAAACATAGAAACAGAATTGCTATAATTTAACTCTCAGAAATTTCACAAAAACCAATAAATTATAGTAAAATTATATAAAATAGTTTCAATTATACTGGTTCCAGAAAAATAAAAATTACATAATTTGGAGTTACCTACAATAAGAAACAATTCTTGCAACAGGGTAGTTACAAGCTGAAAATAGAACGCTTCCCCCGTTTACAATTCCTACTACGAAGTTGTAACCCAGCGGATCCCCTACACGCCTTAGGAACACCCCGTGGAATGGGAAGAGGAGGCTTGCACCTCGCTTCGTTCCTAGGACCGGACGTCCTGGGGAGTCTACTTCGAGCAGACAAAGTAAAAAAGAGAGACACTCAAAACATGCAAGCAAGTCAGAAACCTTAGACAGGGCTCTGATAACAAAATTGATGCAGAATGGATATGTGGAATGCGGAAGCAAATTAAAATTAATGCATATTTTTATTTTTTTTTTTACATGATGCAGAACAAAAAGAGATGATGCGATGCGGAAGTAATTAAGACTAATTTTTTTTTATATATTTCAAAAGTTGGCTTTGACTTAAATGAAAGTTAAACTAAATTGAAAGAAACTATATAATAATTGAAAGTACAATTCAAAGAAACTAGATTATCAGAGTAGCTCATAAGTAAAGGATCGCTGGGGGTTGAGAAACTCCCAGACCTAGGGTTTCGCTCTGAACTTTCAACAGGACAGAAATAAAGAGAAGGGAAGGGTTATATACCAGGCAGTGATCTTCATAGAGTTTGGTGGAAGGACTCTCTCGAGCAGATTGTTGGATCCTCGGATTCGGATATCTTCGCAATGGATCCTCCAATACTGGTCCTTTGGCAGAGTTGCCTTCTCCTGAACTCAGGATCTGAGAAAGAAGAAGAACAAGTTAAGGGACCAGATACTCAAAGAAAGGATTTACAAGATAAGAAGAACTTGAAAAATTGATGTTGCTAAAATCCTGATTCTCCTGGATGCTGATCTAACTTCCTCTAGGATTCGCTCTGTATTCAAAGTAGCCGATCTGGACCTGGATGCTAGTGGTCGGCCTCTACTTGGAAGAGAGGGGCCGTGAGATGATGAGGTAGATTAGGGTTTGGATGATTGGTGGAATGAAGAAGATGATGGGCGGCTAGGGTTTGGAATTGAAGTGGCTAACCTAGGGTTTTGGTAGGATTTTGGGGTTGGAGATCTCACACCTCCTCAAGGTTCCTAGGGAACCCGGATTTACTCCCTCACGGAGCTCAACACCTGAATACAAGTGCGGAAGAGAGAAACACAAAGTTGCTCACACAGAAATTGATTTCATTCATCATTTAATTCAAGAGTTACATAGAGTTGAATATATAGACATAACAAAGAAATAAAATTTTATACATTTCCCATGTGGGACTAATAGGACTAACCCACACTTTAGGCATCAAATTTTCTTCCCAAGACTCCTTCCATGAGTGGGCAGCGCAAAAACTCCAAGAAAACTTGAAAATCAGCTCCAAATGGCAGGTTATGGGGGTGTCTCATAGTATCTCTCCATGAATCAAGGATTTTCCCTTCATGGTTTGGCTCATTTGGACACCTCCTAGTCTTGCTCCACAAGTTTAGGCTTCTTCCTTTCATGGTTTTGGCACTTTTGGAGACTTTTGGGTGCCTCCTTGATTTTCTCCCAAAGACATGCTCTCTTCCCTTTTATAACTTGGATTTTTATGGAACATTGTGGGGCACCTCCTTGATCCTCTCTTCAAGAAAAATTCTTGCCATCCTGGCTTGGGTTTATCTGGAAAGAAGTTGTCTCCTCCTTGGATTGAGGTATTTTGAAGGATTTCACCCCCAAGTATTGCAAGAAAAAGAACCTGCTTACTTGAGGCGTGGGGACCAAGGTACACTGGATGGAGATGTGGCAGGGAGTGTGGAACCCACTTGTAGCTGGAAAATATGGTGCCCTATGGCAAAGGGAATGACACCTACCTGGGCCTTGGACTTTGGACCGAGTCAACATGACCCAACAAAAATTGAAATGACAAAATTACAGACTCAAAATTGAGTTGATCAGGTCAACCCTTATTACAAAACCAGAAAACCCTAATTCTTCGGGTAAGGTCAATCAGAGATCCAGATGGAGCCCTGAAGTCTTCTTCTGAGTCTGGTGCCCGCACCACATAGCCTTGGGCTCCAATTAAGTATACATAAGTATTTACATAGGAGTCTTATTCCCACCCAAACCCTAGCTAAAAAATAAGAAAACCCAGGGTAGAAAAAATCCCTATAATCTCTACCTCTCTCCTTGACTTGGTCGTCCAAGAGGGTGACTCTAAGTGGCCAACCAAGGGTGGTCACCATAAGGTCTTGGCACCCTAGCTCCCTCCTAGGCCTGGGTTAGCCCAATTTTGCTTCCAGCTGGTCCAGGGCTTCAAGGTTTCTGATTTCTTCTCTTGGGGTCTTCAAATCTTCAAGCTGGGTTAGACTTGGGCTATTCTTCCATGTCTTTAATTTGATTAGACTTGGTCTTCACTTGTATGATGTAGTCTTGAGTCTTCAATGTGTTTGGACAAGACTCGGAAAAATAAAATTAGCCCAACATGAGCTGACTAGTACTGGACTAGACTAGCTCAACATGAGCTGACTAATAAAGGACTCAAATAAAGACAACTTAGATGAACTAAGTTTTATTACAATGGTATTGAAAGTAGCTAAGTGTTCCACAGAGGGTTGAGAAGCCTCTATCTTATTCTGGTGCCTCTGGTGTCCGCACCAACTCAATAGAGGACTGGACTCAATACAGGACACAACTTGACCAAATTGGTCATTGAACAAGACTAAACACAAACAATTGAGACTCAATTCATGGCTAAAAAAATTACAATGCTTAGGCTTGAAGCCTAATTACAGGACCCAAAAATTGAAACCCTAATCAGAGGTCTGGTCCCCACACCAGCAGGAGCTCAACTTTGGTCGAGGTGGACTCGACCTCAAGGGAGCCACCCGGCAAAGGATCTCGGAGAGAGCGGGCGCTCGACTTCGACCTGCATGTACTCGACCTCGAGGGAGTCACCCAGCGAAGGAGATCAAAGAGAGCAGGAGCTCGACTTCGACCGGGATGGACTCAACCTCGGGAGCACCGCCTGAGGAAGGAGCTCGAAGAGGGGGTCTGACATGGCAACTTCTTCCAACATGGCATCTGACTGGATCTGACAAGGGCTCTATGTTAGCATTCCTGCCACATCATTTTCCCCCACTCCCAAGTCCTGTTGGCATGTGGCACTCGGGGCGAAGAGAGTAAATGCAGAGCTGACATGGAAAGGTAGAAATTGGGTGTCATTAATACCACTATCACTGGTGCATTGTCGAGTGGACCTCCAAGCAAATGTAGGGATAACACGTCAGCTTGTCCGACAAAGCATTATGGTTGACACAAAACTCGAAATGGTTTCGGGTGAACTAAATAAAGTGTCAGTCCTCATCGATCTCGATACGTGGCACCAATCCAATTACGGCGGTTCTGGGGGGTACGATTGCTGTCTGGCCATTTTGAAAAGAAGGGCAGTTTCCTAAAAATATCTTTTCTTTCAAATTCTTCATGCCCGTTGATAGACTAGAGCATTCTTTCTTCTTCCCATGATTGTCCTTTCCTTTAAAGGTTGCCAGGTTTGTCTTCTTCGGTCCTTCCTTTTTTCTCGGTTAGGTAGAGTTCACCCTAGAACGCCTCCGGACTTTGTTCTTCTTCTTCCACTCTTGCTCTTTCTTAGGATGGCCCCCTCAGGTCATAGCCACCATCCTTCGACCAATCCCAATGAGGCAGAGCCTTCTCGATCGAGGACTCCTTCTTCGATAAGGAGGAAGTTTCTCTCGAGGTTCACAGAAGGATTCGCCCCACCAGGATTATCATAGGAGAGCCCAGGGCTCATTATCCTACTCCTGTTCCTGTGGTTCCCTCCAAGCCTTTTTGTTCGACTGGTCCTCGCAGCATCACTTCGATGATGACCGAAGAGGACCTATCGATAATTTGGGAGGCCTTCAGCATCCCAGACTCCGTCTAGCTCTCTGCCCCCAGATCGGGGGAACAGGTCACCTCCAGTGGCCCGGGCCATATCGCCCTCTACAAGGAATCCCTCGAAGGTTGTCTTCGCTTCCCTTTCCATCCTTTTTTCCTCTCTGTTCTCAGCAATTACCGCCTTATCCTAACTTAGTTAGTTCCGAACATGGTTAGGACTATCTTCTATTTTATTGTCCTTTGCTACTTCCACGGGATTGTAGCCTGCTTTTCACTATTCAGGGCCTTCTTCATCCTAAAATGCCACCCGACCGAGGAAGGGTGGTGGTTTATCTCTTCTCACCCGAAGGGCATTAAGTTTGAACTTTCCTCTTCCATCAAAAGATGGAAGAGCAAATATTTCTTCACCTCCGTCGAAGGGGTCAACTGGGTCTTGAGTGATCCGGACCGGACTCCGAACCGAAATGCCAAGTTTGAAGTGGTTGATCAAGAGATCTATGACGGCTCATCACCGACCAAATCCCTTCCTTGAGGTTCTGCTATCGGAGCAGAACTTGTTCAAGGCCAGGGTCATCCCAATTCAGGAGTTGGGTGAGTTCGGCTTAAGCCTTCATTTATTCTTCTGCAAGTCTATTCGAGCTCGGGACTGACCTTCTTTCTTTTCTTCTTCCAGGCATGAAGTTTTCAATGGACCATTTTATTGCGCTCTCCCAAAAGAGGAGTGCACTGGCAAGACCTAAAGAGTCCCCATCGAAGGGGCCCAGGAATGATCCCAGCACATGGCATGGCCCTATTACAGCCCCTAGCCCACATGGGAGGATGGCCGAACCGATCCCCGAACCATGATCTGCCTCCGATCTGGGAACCCAAAGTGAGCACGCATGCTCGGCCTGCTGCTATTGCTACTGCTGTGGCCACTATGGCCCCACCTCCTGAAGTCACGGAGGTGGAGACAAGGGATGAAGAAAGGAGTGAACGGCCACTGGTGGCGTCATTGGGTCCGGCGGCGAGCTCCAACAGGGGCTCAGAGATGTCTTTAGCCACCCTTGAGGGTACGGCAATGGTGCCGACGAGGAAGAAGACTAGCTTTCATAGGACACCCTTCGAGATGGTGCCAAACTTTTCCGTGATCCAGGATCGATCCCTAGCCAAGCGAATTATGGACTTTGCCATCCAATCATGCGATCGATGGGAAATGGGAGGAAGGCCTTTACCGGATGCCATCCTTGGCACCTTCCCCCATCTCTTCATAGTAAAGCCTCTTGCCTTTTTATTCCTTATTCATTCATTCATTTTCTTACATAGCTGACATCTCTTTTGGTGCAGCTCGGGGTGGACCTCCTTCTTATCCATGACTGATGCTCCCACTGGATCAAAAGGAACAAGTTGAAAAAGTGGGAGGTTGCATCGCTAGTGGCTGAGGCTAAGGATAAGACTGACAAGGCCTAGGCCATAGAGGAGAGGAACAGGGAGCTCCGAGCTGAAGCGGTGGATGTCAACATGAGCATTAAGGACCTCGAGGCATCCCTGGTCTAGGAGAAAAATCGGGTCAAGTGCCGTGCTGAAGAGCTCAAGGACGCGATGGCTCAGGTAGAAAAACTTAAGGCTGAGGCGGCCCGGTTGGTGGAGGAGCTCAAGGCTGAGGCAGCCAAGGCGGCGAAGCAGTCTCAAGCCCTTCGAGCTCAACTAAAGATGGCATGTGAGTGAGCTTCGATAATCGAAGAGAAGGCCACGAGGGTGGAGGCCTTGATGGAGGCCGCAAAGAAGGAGGCCACCAAGGTAGTGCCGGACTACAAGGCCTCGATGTAATTTGCTAAGGAGTTCCAGGAGGTGGCCATAGACTCGTTCCTTAAGGGCTATGAGTTCTGCTAGTCCAGGTGGCATAGCTCTTTTTGGAGCTAGACCTAGAGGGGCTTGCCTTCTCAGCTGCTTCATGCGGGGGCCCAGTTGAGCTCGCAGCCAAAGTGGAGGAGAACCCTACGACCGGTGTCAAACCAACTCCATCGACGAAGGTCCAAGAGGATGCCGCCCTACCTCAGTGCTATCCCGGGAAGGAGCCGGTGGAGTAGGATAGGAGCCTCCTTTCTTCTTTTTGTTCTTGTCTTTCCTGCTTACTTTTGGACCGCCCAGCCTGTCGAGGGTCAAAAAATGATGTAAACTTTTCTTGACTTTGAATTAAGTATCTTTTTTTACACATAATTTTTCTTCTACTTCTTTTGCATTCTTGATTGCTTCAACAACCTCCCTTCCTTCCTTCTCTTTACTTTCTCACTGCCCATGTGCATGCTTTTGTTGCGGCACCTTGCCTTGAGGCACCAAGTCCTTCGACTCTTTCATGCAAAGCTCTGAGTATGGAGGCTAGTTAGGAAGAATGATTTTGGGTTGTCGAATTGTCCCTATTCCATGGAGAATGAGGTAACGGGACTTCATGCATCTCCTTGAAGGAGGCCTGGGTGACCTCAAGTGAAACTATCTCCAAGTGCCCGAAGTGCCATCGAGCTGGAAGGCTGAACTCGGTGAGTCCGTAAGGTGCCTCTACCCGGCTAGAACTTGGATAGATAAAGTACGGGGCCTCTGGAGTCTCCGGCTTCGAGGTGCAGGGATTCTAGAGTTTCCTGGCTTGGGGTGTGGGGCTTCAGGAGTTTTCCAGCTTAAAATGCAGGGCTTCAAGAGTATCCTGACTTGAAGTGTGGGGCTTCAGGAGTTTTCCTTCTTGAAGTACGGGTCTTCAGGAGTTTCTCAGTTGGAGGTATGGGGCTTCAAGGGTTTCCCGGCTTGAAGTACGGGTCTTCAGGTGTTTCCCAGTTGGAGGTATGGGGCTTCAAGAGTGTCCCGGTTTTGAGGTGTGAGACTTTAAGAGTTTCCTGGCATGAGGTGCAGGGCTTCAGGAGTTTCTCAGCTTGATCTACCAGACCTGGGGTCGTGTTGCGGTATTCCTGCAAGGCAAAGATAGTTTGCACCAAAAGGAGTTTTTTTTATTAATGTGAGGACGACTTACATCATTGGTAGTACATCCTCAGGTTGTTGGCATTCCAAGTTAGTGAGAACAGGGCACCATTGAGCTCGGCAAGATATTAAGCTCTATGAGGGAGAGCCTCAACCACCTTGTAGGGACCTTCCCAGTTTAGGGAGAGTTTGCCGCACTCCCGAGATTGAGAAGATTCGGCCCGCCGAAGCACCAAATCGCTTGGGCCAAAGGTCTTTGGCCTTACCTACATGTTGTAGTACCGGGCTACCTACTGCCAGCAGGCCACCATCCAGAGTCGAACCTTGTCTCTTATTTCCTCAAGGAGGTCTAAGTGAGTAGAAGGCGGGCTGGGTTTTCGGCTTCATCATATTGCTCCACCCGTAGCGTGGAACACCAAGTTCCACTAGAACTATGGTTTTGCACCGAAGACAAGATTGAAAGGCATCTCATCCATGGCCGTTCGGGGCATTGTGTGGTAGACCCAAAGGATGCTGAGAAGTTCTTCTGCCCACCTACCCTTGGCCTTGTCCAACCTAGTTTGAAATCCTTGAAGGATGGCTCAGTTGGTCACCTCGACTTCTCCATTGGTATGGGGTGAGCCACCGAGATGAAGCGGTGATGAATAATGAGGTCGGCACAAAACTCCTCGAATTCTCGATTATCAAACTGTCATCCATTATCGATGACGATAGTGTGGGGGAGTCCAAAATGGCAAATGATCGACTTCCAGAAGAATTGGTAGACCTTGGCTTCGATGATCCATGCTAGTGGCTCTGCCTTCATCCATTTGGTGAAGTAGTCAATAGCCACTATTAGGAACTTACACTTTCCGGATACAGGAGAAAATGGACCAAGGATGTCCATCCCCCACTGGGCGAATCGCCTGGGTGCAAAGAGTTGGGAGAGTGGTGCCGCTAGTTGATGCTGTATACAACCATGGCTCAAGCAACAATCGCACTTTTTTACGAAGTCAGCAGCATCCTCCCTCATAGTCTCCCAGTAATACCCGTGAGGAGAGCATTGTATGCTAGCATCCTGCCCCCCACATGATTCCCGCAAAGGCCTTCATGTATCTCTTGGAGCACAAAGGCTGCCTCCGCGGGTCTCAGGCACTTCAGGAGTGGATATGAGTAGGACCTACGATAGAGCTATCCATCCATTAAGATGAAGCACGCAGCCTTCTTCTTGACGAGGCTAGCCTCCGTGCGATCTTCTGGCAAGGTGCCATCAGTGATGTACCAGATATATCGGTCCATCCAGCTGGAATCTAGGGTGACCTACTGGACCTCCACGAGAGCCTCACAGCTTGGAGTATCTAAGTATTCAATTTGGGCACACCCCAGTGATGAGTCTGGTAGGGTCTGAGTCTCAAGAGTGCATCAGCACGAGCATTCTCTTCATGAGAGATGTGGGAGATGCTGAAACGTTGAAAGCCCACCATGCTCGAGCATACCTGTCCAAGTACTTCATCATCTAGGGGTCCCTTGCCTCAAATTTCCCAGAGACCTGTCCGGCCACTAGCTAAGAGTCGATGAAGACCTTTAGGTTTGGTACACCCAGTTCGCGGGAGACCCTCAGTCCTGCGAGGAGTGCCTCGTATTCTGCCTGATTATTATTGCTGCAAACCGAAAGTGGAGCACGCACTTAGCTTACAACCCCATTGCCATTAGTGAGGATGAGGCCTACTTTGCTCCCTCCCGAGTTGGATGCGCCTTCCACGTGAAGGACCCAGACCTCCTCCTCAGTCTTGAGCTCCATCTGGCACTCCAGGGTGGTCTCCTCTGACTCCTCACCCATGCCTGTGCACTCAACCAGAAAATCAGCCAACACCTAGGCCTTTTAAGATGGTCTTAATCGGTACATGATGTCGAACTTGTTAAGTGTCAGGGCCTACTTCACCAGGCATTCAAAGTATCAGGGTGGCTGATTATGGCCCTCAATGGTTGGTCCGTCAGGACCACAATCGGATGTGCTTGAAAGTATGGCCTGAGTCTCTGAGCAGACATTATAAGAGCAAAATTTAACTTCTTAGAGTGGGTGTACCTAATCTCCGCATCTTGGAGGAGTTTGCTATCACAGTACACTGGTCTTTGAGCTCCATCCTTGTTTGTATAGACAAGGACTGAACTGACGGCCCCTAGGATAATCGCTAGATACAGCAAGTGTTCCTCTCCATTCTCTAGCCTGGAGAGCAACGGCGGTGATGCCAAGAATTTCTTCAGCTACTCAAAGGCTGCCTTGCACTCTTCCATCCAAGTGAAGACATGCACCTTGCATAGCACCTTGAAGAAAGGCAAGCAGTGGTCAACCGATCTTGAGATGAACCGGCTCAGTGTGGCAATTTGGCCCGTTAGGTATTGGACCTGCTTCTTCGAGGTTGGGTGTTCCATGTCAATAATTGCCTGAACCTTCTCAGGGTTGGCCTCTATTCCCCTCTAGGTGACCATGAAGCCCAAGAACTTTCTTGCTGCCATACCAAAAGTGCATTTCACCGAATTCAGCTTCATTTGGTGCAGGCGAAGGTTTTGGAAAACCTCCGCCAAGTCGGCGATGTGGTCTGACCATGGCTTGCTCATGATGATCATGTCATCCACATAAACTTGCATGTTCTGATTGATATGATCCTTGAAGACTTGATTGACCAGCCTTTGCTATGTGGCGCCAGCATTCTTCAGGCCAAAAGGCATCATCCGATAGCAGCATGTCAAATTGAGCTGACCTAAATTACCAATTCAATCTGTCCTCAAATTGACTCATGAAACCAATCCAATTGGTTCATAAATACCTACAAGACATGATTGACTTCTAGCAACATGTCATGCCTACCCGGAAGATGAGGAATTTGGTAGAAAGTACCAAAATACCCTTTAGTAGAAAGTTACCATGCAATTCAATCTTTCGATCTCCCATTATCTTGATTAAGTATGGGTATGGATAAATGCCAAACCCTAGCACTTAGTCATTTCGAATCTCTATTCAATAATGAAGACTTGGCTGATGACTGATTAGAAACCACTTCCAATCTCATCCTACTTTGATCAAAGACTCCTTGAGTCATCAATCGAAGAGATCACTTCGGATAACAATTCCTCTTACTAGGAATGATCGATTCCTTGTCGATCCACTCATATCCTTCATACACCTTCCATCATATCCGAGAACACCCTGTATATGACTTAATGTCATGAATGAGTATGAACCAAAACATGGCTTAGTATGCACACGAAACCATGGTGACCTCAAATCTAAAAATCACATGCACAACTCCTACTTTGAGATCTATCTTTTGACAAGTAGTAAGACTTCTATAAGATAGTCCAGGTGCGAATCAGTTCAGTGAACTCATACCCTAATGAGCACCCTTATCCTTGTATTAGTGTTTCTGCATAAGTGGCTATGAGACCAACCACCCTCTTAATAGAGCATAAATAGGATAAGCTAGTCTTTCCAGACTTATCTATCCCCGAACCGATGGTCCATCGACTAGGAATATTTTAGGTTAGGGTTTAAAGAAACTTAGTGATGGGGACATCAAAACCCATCTGGGTTTTCCTTTTCTTTTTCAATTTTTTTAATTTTAGTTTATGTTTTTATCCCCACTATTCTAGCTATTTCTGTTATTCTATCTTTATTCCAGACTTATCCCCATTTTATCCATCTGCTATTCCCTAATTTTTTCCCCATTTCTCTTCTCGTTCATCCCAGATCCGTCATGCCAGACCACCAGCACCCCCTCGATGTCTGTCCACCTTCCCCGGTGACAATCTCCTCATGGGAATGCCGACGAATCCCAAGAACCGCCCATGGCCATTTCCTACCAATGCAGCTCCGCCCATGCCACACCTCTCTCCACCGCGCCACCGACTGCCGCCCTTGTTGCCACCGTGCCGTGCCCCTCCTCCACCACCGGTGGCCTCCACCGCTCGACCGCTGCCCCGCTCTCCCGCTCCGCCGCCGAATCCTTCCAGCAAAGGTCTTAGGTTCATCCAAACTAAAACCACATGTGAGGAGAGCGGTCTTGAATTAAAGTAGCACCAGATCCTTAACAGACTTGTAATTCTTGAGCTCATGCTATTGTCCTTCAAGGCTTGAGCCTTCATGATCCTCTCCATATTGACAGTCCATCCATACTCACCAGTTACCAAACAGCAAGGAGAGTCGATGATTCTATCCGACACCACCACCCTGCTGCCATGGTGACCACCGACCGCCTGTTCCTCCGCCAGCAGTGATGATCTCCGTGCCAGTCATCGTCCCATCCCTCCTCGTCAGATCTGGCTCATCTACTCTTCCCCATCCGTCCGCCATACCCCCTATTCCATGGTCACAGGGAGGAGTTCTCTGCATAGATCTCAGAGCAGGAACAGCATACATAAATCTCAGAGCATGAAGGAATTTGAATTTGAATTTGAATTCAAATTTGAATGGGCCCACATTTTCTTTCACAAATGCAGCCCCTATTTATGAAAACATTCACCATTCCCTCCCCTTATTTTGTTACTTTGAATTTCAAATTTGAATTTTAAAATAGCTTGGTGTCTATAAAATAGGCTCCAATCCTTCTTGTAAAAAAAGAATTAAGAAATGAAATTTTTGTTTTAGAGAAGATTGATTCTTCTTCACTCTATGAGGAGAGGGTGTGAGGCCCAACCCAGGACATGATGTGAGGTCATGCCTAGTTATCTCCCTTCCCATTCCATCTTCTCTATCCCAGCATGGCCTTTGAGATCCATCCTAGCGCCTCCAAGTATCGAGGAGGGTGTAATGCCTTAGAGGTGAGAGGTCTCTTCGTTAGGGTGAGTCTCAAAGCCCATGAAATCCAAGTCCCTATCTTCCATCCCATTATTCCTTCGCCATCGAATTAGAAAATCCAAAAAAATATGATACCCTAATCTAGGTGACTTCTAGGCTCATCGGTAGATCCTCCTCTCTAGCCCCCTGTTGTCCCCCATCACTTAGGTCTCACTATCATGATTTCCATCATAACCCTAATTCCATTTGCCATAACCTATGGGGTTCATTATAATCTTTAAATAAGATACAGTGATGCAGAACAAAAACTCTGATACCAAAAATGATGCAGAACGAAAAAGGTGATGCGATACGGAAGTAAATTAAGACTAATTCTTTTAATTATTATTTTTTTAATATTTTCAGAAGTCGGCTTTGACTCAAAGTAAAGTTAAACTAAGTTGAAGGAAACAAGGTAAGGATTGAAGGCACAATTTAGAAGAAGCTAAGTTATCAGAGTAGTTCAGAAGTAACGGATTGCTGGGGTTGAGAAACTCCCAGACCTAGGGATTCGCTCTGAACTTTCAACAGGACAGAAATAAAGAGGAGAGATGGTTTACCAACCAGACAGTGATCTTCGTAGAATTTGGGTGGAAGAACTCTCTCGGGCAGATTGTTGGATCCTCGGATTCGGCTATCTTCGTAATGGATCCTCCAATACTGGTCTCGTGGCTGGGTCGGCTTCTCTTGGACTCAAGATCTGGGAAGAAGAAAAACAAGTGATGGATTCAGAGACTCAGGGAAGGATTTACCAGTTCGAAGAACTTGAAGGCTGATGTCGCTGAGATCCGGACTCTCTTGAAGGCTGATTCGACTCCCTCTGGAAAGAGCTTTGGATCTGAAGTATCCGGACTGTAGCTGGATGCTGGTGGTCGGCTTAGACTTGGAGAGAGAGGTCGTGGGAGGTGGGATAGGCTAGGGTTTGGTGGATTGAAGTGGATGGTGGGCGGCTAGGGTTTGGAGTAGAAGTGGCTAACCTAGGGTTTGGGTTTGGAGATCTCACACCTCCTCAAGGTTCCTAGGGAACCCGGATTTACTCCTTCACGGAGCTCAACACCTGGATGCAAGTGCGGAAGAGAGAAAACACAAAGTTTGCTCGCAAAAAAAAATTGGTTTCATTCATCTGATTCCCTAGAACTTACAAAGGGGTTTTAATTTATAGGACATTACAAGAGAGTAGGGTTTTACATCATCCCATGTGGGACTAAAGGAGGGGATCTTCAAATTAGGATTGTAGGATCAATCCATACTTATATGGCCGGCCAAATAATTCCAAAGATGATTGAGGCTTCAAAAAAGGAAAGTGGGTGGCGCCTCCTTATCTTAACCTCCAAGAAAATATTTTTTTTCCTTCTATGCTTGGCCTTAACTGGAATTGTTTAGGCGCCTCTTAACCTTGCCCTCCAAGAGAAAATTTGTTTCCTTTTATATCTGGCTTTAGTTGGAATGATTAGGGCGCCTCCTAACCTTGCTCTTCAAGAGAAATCTCCTTCCTTCCATGGCTCAACCCTTTTTGGATACCTCCTTTTCTTTCTCCCCAAGTTATGGCTCCTTCTAACTTTGTTTTGAATATTTCTGGCAGGTAATGGGCGCCTCCTTGAAGTTCTCTCCAATAGAATTTCTTCCCTTTCATAGTTTGGTTCTTTTGGGAATGTCTTGGGCCGCCCCCTTGATTTGTGGACCCTTGGTGGATTTCTCCTCAATTGGCGCATGAGAGAAGGGAGCTACTATCTGTGGTGTGGGGAACGAAGCCTGCTGGATGGAGATGTGGCACCCCCTGGACTCAGGCGTATGGCTGGGAGTGTGGCTGGGAGTGTGGCGCCCACTTGCTTGGCCTTGTGAGAAAATATAACACCCCAGGTTGAAGCCCTAGTCCACTACTGAGTCAACATGACTCAACAAAATAAAAATGCAGGTAATATAGACTCAAGCTAAAATTGAGTTGATCAAGTCAACCCTTATTACAAGCCAAAAAAAACCCTAATTCTTCAGGCAAGGTTAATCAGAGATCCAGATGGAGCTATAAAGTCTTCTTCTGAGTCTGGTGCCCACACCAATTCTCCCAGGGTGGGAGGAACTCGACTCTGTCGAGTATGGATCAAGTTGGCTCTGGTATCTCTCCAAGAGGTCTGGGTCCAACTCTTGTAATTCTTCTCGGGAGATCCAAGAGTCATCAGAATCTGGCCTTCCTAGCCAGCGGACCAGGTATCTTGGTATCCTCGATTACGAGTAGAGATAACCTGATCATCCAGGATCTTTACAATCTGCTCTTTCCTCACAGGCCAGTTTGTTGGTGGACACACAGGGTCAGGTTCACTCTCAAGAGCAAGATTAGGTTCAAAAGCCTCACTGGGAATCACAGCTGGCTCTCTATACTCTACTAGGTCTGTAATGTTGAAAGTGGAGCTAATGCCTAGTTCTGGAGGTAACTCGAGCACATAGGCATTGGATCCTACTCTCTTCACCACTCTAAATGGTCCAGCTCCTCTAGCATGTAACTTTCTAATGGTTCCAGGAGGAAACCGTTCAGGCCTTAACCTAATCATTACATAGTCTCTCTCAACAAAAGTTTTGACTCGTCTTTGAGAATCAGCCAACTTCTTATAAGTTTCATTACTTAAAGTTATTTTGGCAAGAATTTCTTTATGCAAGTCCTTTACATGCTATGCAAGTGCATCAAGTGACTTGTGTGTGTGGGCTAATAGTGAAATCAGATCAAGTGGTGTGTGAGGCTTGTATCCATGAACAATTTCAAAGGGACTCTAGCCTATAGACCTATTGATCGAAACATTGAATGCAATTTCAGCCCTGGACAAAAAAACAAATCCAAATTCCTGGTGCTGTCAATCAAACCAAAAATCTGAGTCAAAGCCTAGTAAAGGGTCAAGAAAAAAACTAAACTAGACTAACGACGCATTCCTAAAGAATGGACTTTATTTCAAAGGAACCCTAGGTCTAAACCTAACAAACTATGGCTCTCTAGGTTTGACCTTGGGTTGGAGGATGGCATGCAGAGCATGAAAACTTATCATGGGTGCCTAGTAGGTGCCATAAGGTCTTCTAGAAGTAGGTGGCAAACCTAATAGGTTCTGACACGTGGTTCACTCTAAAGACTTCGACAAAGTATACTTGGATGGTGTAAGAAGCATTGGAAGTCCTAGAGAAAGGGAGGAGATATGAGGTGGGGTCTCGAATTACCTATTGACTAAAGGTGGTGACCTGAAGGTTTGAATGGTGATCTATGAGTGTCAACTGGTCATCCTTACGAAAGTAAAAATTTGCTACTCCCAGGAATGGATCAAGAGATGGTTCGGGAAGTAGCCTAGGACATGTGATTGCAATAGTTAAGGTTTGTTCTCTTAGCAAATAATGATCCACTTTCTCAAGAACTGGATTAGAGAATGATTCATGGAAGGGCCTATGGATGATGACCTCAAGACTTGAAATTTGACCTATGAATGTGGAAAGGTATACTCTATAGAAGGGTAGGTCAGTCATGCAAAGGAAGGGGTCTGGGGCCATAAGGAGGACTTCTACAGGACTGGGTGAATCAATCCGCTCAAGACAAGGATGTTCAACTGAGATTACGGGAGAGACCTTAGTGGCTGGGCATGGGACAAGGTCCAATTGTAAGAGGCTTGATTCAGTCATCCTAAGGAGAGGATCATAGGGTGGCAAACTTAAACAGTTCAGTGCAAAGATCTTCAATTGGTACTTGGGGAATGACTGTCATTAGAGGGTACGAACTAATAGCTCGAGCTAACACTATGAGTTCTTCCTGGGGGTATTTGACTAAAGGAACCTGGTTCTCATAAATCTCTTGAATTTCTGAATTAGGTCCTACCAGTTGGTTGCTTTCCAAGGTCTCCTCAGGTAAGGAACCAATAGTATCAATGTCACATTCTTCAAGTTCTTCCCCCTCATATTCATCAACTAGACTCAAGCCAGCATCATATACTTCCTCGATGCCATCTCCAATGGGTTTCGGGTCAGTGGTAATCGGGTCAACTGATTCTAGGCTTGTCATACCTAACCGTTCTTCCTCATTGGTAGGCTTGGGTTCTCCCTCATTAATGTCATCCTTAGGATTCTTACCACTTAGCTGTGCACAAGCCAGTCCTATGCATGGGCACTGACTAGATTTATGGCCTCTTTCTCCACAAAACAAACATTCTTGAGATATAGGAACCTGGGTCACACTGGGTTTCAAGCTAGTAGAGACCTTACTTGGGCATGGGTGTGGATCTAAATGGTTTGATCTAGAAGACTTGGGTTGTTGAGTGACTGGTCTAGAATATTATAAGGACCTCTCATAGACACGATCCACACTATAGATATCATGGTTAGGCTTCCTAAGGTTATGCTCGGGATCACGGTATAAGGTCCTCCTAGGTTCCTGGCATGGGTGAGGTTGGGGCCTATTAAATTTTGGATCAGAGGTCCAATTTTGATGTCTACGTTTCTCAAGTACTTGGACTCGATCCCTAAACTGGGAAAAACCCTCATTCATGTCCTAACTCAATTTGGTCATACTTTCGGTAAGATTTCTAACCATGGCCTCTAAATCTGGTTGGGTTTGACTAGGTTGGTAGGGTACTCCATTCCGGGTAGACATGATGATGCAAGCAAACACACAAAATGAGACTCAACTGAATCGACTACGGGCTAACTAAACCTAGAGTCCAAACTAGATGCCCAATCAGAGTGGCAAGCTAGCCTGTAGTAACTCAGGACTCAGCCAGGCAGGTGTAAGGGGAGTGTTAGGTCCCTAGATGCCAATCCTAGACACCAATCAGAGATTGGCCAGGTAGGCGGACCAGCACACAAGCCCTTCGGAATAGAATCCCTGAACCACCATTCTAGACACTGAGTACAAAGCACACACAGAGTAACCAGACAAACTGACTCAACACTAGCCTTGACCCAACTTGTTGATGTCCCTAGCCCACTAGGGCAAATTAGGTCTAATGAATTTTAAGATTAAAGGCTTAGGTTCGAATGAGTGGGTGGTAGTTTTGGGCTAAGGAGAGGTTATCAACTCCTCCCCTTATCTTAGATGCTCAAATGCCCTTAAGATTAATTAAGAGATGATCACTCAAAAATAATTGAATTGCAGAAACACAAAAATAGAGTTGCAATAATTTAATTCTCAAAAATCTCACGGAAACCAATAAATCACAGGAAAATTATGAAAAATAGTTTCAATTATACTGGTTTCAAAAGAACAAAAATCACCAATTTGGAGTTATCTGTAGTGAGAAATAATTCCTGCAACAGGGTAATTACGGGCTGAAAATAGAGTACTTCCCCGTTTACAATTCCTGCTATGAAGATGTAACCCAACAGATCCCTACACGCCCTAGGAACACCCCGTGGAATGGGAAGAGGAGGTTTGCACCTCACTTCGTTCCTAGGACCGGACGTCCTGGGGAGTCTACTTCGAGCAGACAAAGTAAAAGAGAGAGACTCAAACAAGCAATCAAACAAAAACCCTAGACATGGCTCTGATACCAAAAATGATGCAGAACAAAAGCTCTGATACCAAAAATGATGCAAAACAAAAAGGTGATGCAATACGGAAGTAAATTAAGACTAATTCTTTTTTTATTATTTTTTTAATATTTTCAGAAGTCGGCTTTGACTCAAAGTAAAGTTAAACTAAGTTGAAGGAAACTAAGTAAGGATTGAAAGCACAATTTAGAAGAAGCTAAGTTATCAGAGTAGTTCAGAAGTAACGGATCGTTGGGGTTGAGAAACTCCCAGACCTAGGGTTTCGCTCTGACCTTTCAACAGGACAGAAATAAAGAGGAGAGATGGTTTACCAACCAGACAGTGATCTTCACAGAATTTGGGTGGAAGAACTCTCTCGGGCAGATTGTTGGATCCTCAGATTCGGCTATCTTCGCAATGGATCCTCCAATACTGGTCTCGTGGCTGGGTCGGCTTCTCCTGGACTCAAGATCTGAGAAGAAGAAAAACAAGTGATGGATTCAGAGACTCAGGGAAGGATTTACTAGTTCGAAGAACTTGAAGGCTGATGTCGCTGAGATCCGGACTCTCTTGAAGGCTGATTCGACTCCCTCTGGAAAGAGCTTTGGATCTGAAGTATCCGGACTGTAGCTGGATGCTGGTGGTCGGCCTGGACTTGGAGAGATAGGCCGTGGGAGGTGGGATAGGCTAGGTTTTGGTGGATTGAAGTGGATGGTGGGCGGCTAGGGTTTGGAGTAGAAGTGGCTAACCTAGGGTTTGGGTTTTGGAGATCTCACACCTCCTCAAGGTTCCTGGGGAACCCGGATTTACTCCCTCATGGAGCTCAACACCTGGATGCAAGTGCGGAAGAGAGAAAATACAAAGTTTGCTCACAAAAAAAATTTGGTTTCATTCATCTGATTCCTTAGAACTTACAAAGGGGTTTTAATTTATAGGACATTACAAGAGAGTAGGGTTTTACATCTTCCCATGTGGGACTAAAGGAGGGGATCTTCAAATTAGGATTGTAGGATCAATCCCTACTTATATGGCCGGCCAAATAATTTCAAAGATGATTGAGGCTTCAAGAAAGGAAAGTGGGTGGCGCCTCCTTGTCTTGACCTCCAAGAAAATATTTTTTTTCCTTCTATGCTTGGCCTTAACTGGAAGTGTTTGGGCGCCTCTTAACCTTGCCCTCCAAGAGAAAATTTGTTTCCTTTTATATCTAGCTTTAGTTGGAATGATTAGGGCGCCTCCTAACCTTGCTCTTCAAGAGAAATCTCCTTCCTTCCATGGCTCAACCCTTTTTGGATACCTCCTTTTCTTTCTCCCCAAGTTATGGCTCCTTCTAACTTTGTTTTGAATATTTCTGGCAGGTAATGGGCGCCTCCTTGAAGTTCTCTCCAAGAGAATTTCTTCCCTTTCATAGTTTGGTTCTTTTGGGAACGTCTTGGGCCGCCCCCTTGATTTGTGGACCCTGGTAGATTTCTCCTCAATTGGCTCATGAGATAAGGGAGCTGCTATCTGTGGTGTGGGGACCAAAGCCTACTGGATGGAGATGTGGCGCCTCCTGGACTCAGGCGTATGGCTCGGAGTGTGGCTGGGAGTGTGGCGCCCACTTGCTTGGCCTTGGGAGAAAATGTAACACCCCAGGTTGAAGCCCTAGTCCACTACTGAGTCAACATGACTCAAGAAAATAAAAATGTAGGTAATATAGACTCAAGCTAAAATTGAGTTGATCAAGTCAACCCTTATTACAAGCCAAAAAAAACCCTAATTCTTCGGGCCAGGTTAATCAGAGATCCAGATGGAGCTCTGAAGTCTTCTTCTGAGTCTGGTGCCCGCACCATACAGCAATATGATAAAACAATATACCTTTATTAATATATTAAATATTATACAGAAGTTGGAAGATTAAAAAAATGCACTTATATAAGATTGGCTTTTAGAGCACTTTCTTTTCAATCTTCCACTTGCACTAAAGCCAATCGCCCTTATACTTTATACCTATACAATCTAAGTAGCGATCAAATTGCTGCTGAGGTAATGATTTAGTAAATGGGTCAGCTATATTGTTCTTAGTATCAACTCGTTCAATAATAACATCTTATCTTTCTATGACATCCCGAATGAGGTGGAAACATCTTAAGATGTGCTTGGACTTATGCTGAGACCTCGGTTCCTTTGCTTATGCAATAGCTCCAGTGTTATCACAGTATAACGGCACTAGCTATTGTATTTTAGGAACCATGCCCAATTCCATGTTGAATTTCTTCATCCAGACAGCTTCCTTCATGGCTTCACATGCAGCTATGTAGTCTTCCTCAGTGACTAGTGAACTACGGTTGGCTGCTTCATACTCTTCCAACTTACTGCAACACCATATAGGGTGAAGACATATCCTGATATGAATTTTCTATCATATGGATCTAATTGAAAACTATAATCCATATATCCTTCTAGTTTCAACTATGATCCTCCAATGATGTGGCAGGATCGTTGATGTGGGACTATTGCTAAGAAAGCAACCCAAGAGGGGGGATGAACTAGGTCTCTAAAAATTTAAAGCTATGCTTAATATCACAAGCTACAAACTTTACAAAATAAGATATGCAATTCAATTGAACAAGGTACTATAATTTTAATCCAATGCTCTAAAGTAGTAGTGCAGCAGAAATTAAAAGCAATGAGCAAAAATATAAAGAGCAAGGAGGGAGAGATCAAGCACTCACAAATACCACAAGCTATAGTGGTTCGGTGCCAACAATGCACCTACATCTACTCCCCAAGATCTCCTTGGAAATTCACTATAATCACAAGATTACAGCCGATTAGTTTTTCAGGCTCACTAATCAAAACCTGACTTGTTTTACAAGGCTCACAAATCACAACCTTACTTGGTTTTATGGGCTAACCAAGAACCTAATTGGTTTTCACAAGGCTAACCAAAAACCTCCCTTGGTTTTCCGGGCTAACAAAGAACCTTAGTGGTTTTGCGGGATAACCACCAACCTAATTTGTTTTCCAAGGCTTACCAACAACCTTCGTTGGTTTTGCAATAGGCTAACCAAGAATCCTTACAAGATATTAAGTTTAGAAACAAAGAACCAATATAAGCTTTCAAAAGAAAAGCAAACAAGTCGATGTAGCTCGATATAGTGTTGCTTTGCTCTTGTTGAAGCCTTTTGAATGCCCAAGTATGAGTGATCTTCAATGCCCTTGATGGCTTTGAATGCTTGGAGGCTTCCTTTAGCTTGAGAGTGGTTAAAACTTGAATGAATAGGAGTTATGGCTCTTCTCTCTTCTTTTATCTTCAAACTCTTAATGGTATTCAATATTCTTGTGTTTAGATTTGACTTGAACCATATAAATACCCTTCCAAGGCCTTAAAACCGAAATCTTGCCATTACACTTGAAAAACTAGCCATTGAGGGCATTTGGGATGAGTTCTGCGTTTGAAAAAACTAGCCGTTACTGTTGCCAGAACTCCATGTGTCGACACTTCTTCAGTTGACTCGACACATAAGGTCGACACATGTTCTTCTTGAGATGACACATAGTTCAAAATTGTCCATTCAGATTCTCTGGAAATCCTAGTTATGTCGACACATTCTTAGTTGAGTCGACACCTTGAGTCGACATCTTGCATCCATGTATCGACACTTCAATTGTTCCTTCACCTTCTGCAAGTTCTATGGCTTGAAAATCTCAGGTGACGTGTTGATCCAGGTGTTGACACTTTGAGTCAACACATAAGGTCCATGTGTTGACACTTGATCTATGCCATTTGAAACTTTATAGCATACTGGCCTGAGTTGATACCACATCTTCATGTGTCGACACTTCATGTCATGTGTTGACACCTTGAGTCGACACATCTCTAAAAAAACACAGATGATTCTGAATTTGAGCTGGAACAAGTTTTCATTTGGCTTTCACATCCATTCAACCATCTCTTGAGTATCCTAGTTTTATTTTGTGCAATCTTATCATTCAAACTTGGTTCTTTAACATAATTAGGCTTCTTCAAACTTTGTGAGCATTTTTTCAAGGAAAACACACTTAAAGCAAATCATTAGTCCTCAATTTATACTTGATTATTTTGCTTATCATCAAAATCAATTAGTGGAGTCAACAATCTCTCCCTTTTTGATGATGACAAAATCATTAAGTATAAATTGCTTTACAAGTAAAGCTTTAAGAGAATTTAACAAGGTGAATAATATTGAAAGCATTAAGTAAATCAACATTACTTGCACTAAAGATATGATCATTCAAAATGCAAGTAATAGTATTTGAGCTTGTTACAAAGATAGAGAGTATCAGAACTTTGTCAGAACTTTGAGCTTGATATTTATTTAAATGCACTGAGAAAATGTATCATGATACTCTATAATGAAAATTTCCGCAATTAACAAGGCTCCCCCTGGATCAATGATTCATAACAACATTTATAAGAATCTTTTCAAAACATTCAAAGAGGGGTTTGAATTTAAGCATAAAGTAAAGCTCCCCCTTTCTTAAAGAATTTTGTAAATGATTTTTAGCTTTTTATTAAAAAAAATACTCAAAATTAAAAGTTACTCCCCCTTTAGTTTAGAAAAGTAAACATATTTATACTTAAATCTCACTAAATTACTCTCCCTTTTTGTTATCATTAAAAAGGTAGGAAAATAAATACAAGATATATCATAGAGTTTATAAATTCATTTTCGAAACTACTCACTCTTTTTCTTTAGGAAATACATTCAATAAAGAGTGAAGACATAGAATTATAAGAGCAATTCAAGATATAATATTCAATCTCATCAAACACAGAGATAAGAGGAATCAAAAAGTGTTTCGTATAACTTGTACATCAAGTACACAATAAAGGTAAAAGTACATATAAGCATCAAACAAACTATCTATCTAGAAGTACATCAAAATCCAGAAAAAAAAATACAAAATAAGTCCTAATCATCATCAATCGACTCATCAGATGATGAACCGATCTTGATCGATCCTGTATCAGTGAAAGAACGAGCTCTAGGCCATCGTGATTGAAGATCTCGAAGTCTGGTCCAGGTCGGCTGAGGAGGGGTATGGCGTCCATGTCCTCTGTGACGAATATAAGTTCAACCTCTGACTGAAGCAGTAGAAGTAGGAGCTACGTCCTCCGCAGGAACTGAAATGATCAGATCAATCAACTCAACAACAGCTGGAGCAGGTGTAAGATCAAAAGTAGGGCCTGAATCAAGATACTGAAAGCCAGGTATATGAAACCCAAGCTCTCGAGTGACTGATGAAGTATGAAGGGAAGGACTATCAAAAGTATGAGTATCAAGAGTAGGTGTAACAGCTGATGATACAGGCGTATCAAGAAAAATAGTATCAACTATAGAAAGTATCTGTGTATCTATAATGAGTGTTTCAAAAGAGGGTGTCTCAATGACAGGTGTATGAATGTCAGGAGAATCAATAGTAGGTAAATCAATAGTAGGTAAATCAATAATAGGTATATCAATAACAGGACTAAGAATAGGAATAGTAACTGGAACTGGAGTGTGATCAACCGATCTGGGAGGAGAGGATGGATCAGGAATCGGGACAGGGGAGAAGGATGGGTCAATAATAGGGCTCGCAGGCATGTCATCCATCACCTCTGTAACTGGCTCTGACATAAGATCAGCAATATCAAACCATTTTGAGTCAGTCTCCTCATCTCCATCGATATCTTCAATAATAATATCTCCATCTCCATCTCCAATAGTAGTCTGAACACCAGTGTCAAGATCCACAATGTTATTAGCTGGTGCAAGAGCAGGTACATGAACAGAAGCACAAATAATGTCTACAGCAGGAGCACTCGTCAAAGATCTGGACAATGCTGAGAGAATAGTCGAAATGCCATCACTAAGACCAATGTGGCTCTCTCTCATCTCAGCAATAAAAATATCTAGATGCTGCCTCATGATGAATACATCGATCTCTATGCATCTGACTCTATCCTCTAAGTTGTCTGAAGTGCCAGGAGTATACGTCTATGCTGGCTGTGGCTGGATAAATGTAGAAGGATCAGGCTAAGCTGGCTGTGCTGCCATCTCAGGCTGTGTCTCGCTCGGTCCAGCCTCACCTGAAAGAATCCACTCCTCTGTTGTATCCTCATCATCAGCTCCATCCTCGACCTGACCTGATATCCTCCGTGTCTACTGGCCTCGGACTAAATGATAACCCATGCGATGCAATGACCTGATGTCATATACATCGATATGGATCAAAGTACGATAGGGCTCATCTTGAAAGCTGACTCCATACACCCGAAACAGTACTGTCAATCCCATGCCATACGGTAAGCAGAGTTGCTGGCTAGATGATGCCTCAGTAATCTGATGAACCATCAGAACAGGAAGACAAATTAGCATGTGCTGAATCAGTGAGACCATCACCAGCAACTGCCGCTTGGTGATATAGTCAAAATGACTGGTCTTCGGTTGAAGAATCCGGGCAACTATATGATGTAGCAGTCTCATCTCCGCAGACAACCTCAAAACTAGAACAGTGGCTCCCTCTAGTAAGTTATCAGACTCAAAACTGCACTAGAGACCACTAACTCGGTCGATCAGGCTGTCAATAAATTATCCAGTCATGGGTATATCCCAAACTCTGCTCAGAATCTCTGAAGTGATGGGGATATCCCATCCTCTAACCTGTGCAACCCAACCATCTGATCCGCGGGCAAGTGATCCATAGAACTCTCTCATTAACCCGAGATATTATCTCTCGTTGAGTGAACAAAAAGTAACCAACCCAGCATGTCGGATCCACTCTCGTATCTGAAAATGTTGCTGGTCTAAGAAGGAAAAGTCCACTCGGCATCCTCCAACCACTATCTTGGAGCTCATCTGGCTAGAAGGGACAAACACGGGTCGTGCAGGCAGATTTGGAGCTCTAGACTCATGTCGGGCCTTCATTCTCCACTCTTCTTCATGTTGTGACTGGCGAGGTCGGTGAACGACTTATTTACGAGGATCCATTATCAAGAATCAATGTTTGGGCAAGGTTTTTGGTGGAAAAAGAGGGTTTCTAACCATGAGATTACGTTAACCAAAGTTTGTTTCTTGCTAAACCATGAGATTATATTAACCCCAAGAAATTGGCAAGTTCTACTAGTACTCTTCTATCTAATCTACAACCAGCAAAGTTTGCATCAGAATATCCAATCAATTCAGCAAATGAATTTCTATCATACCATAAACCAATACTAATAGTACCAGACAGATATCTAATAATGCGCTTAATAGCCATAAGATGTGATTCCTTAGGTTCAGACTGATATCTAGCACACATGCAAACACTGAACATAATATCTGGTCTACTAGCAGTCAAATACAATAAAGAGCCTATCATGCCTCTGTATAACTTCTGATCTACAGATTTACCATGTTCATCTTTATCAAGTTTACAAGAGGGGCTCATAGGCGTACCTATTGGTTTAGTAGTCTCCATTCCAAACTTTTTGATAATTTCTCTTGTGTACTTAGCTTGGTTGATGAAGATACCATCTGAAGTTTTCTTGATCTGGAGTCTAAGAAAGAAATTAAGTTCTCCCATCATGCTCATCTTGAACTCACCCTGCATAAGCTTAGCAAACTCTTGACAAAGAATTTTATTAGTAGCACCGAAGATAATATCATCAACATATATTTCCACTACTAATAAATCATTATCTTTCTTTTTCAAAAATAGAGTCTTATCAACTTTCCTCTAGAAAATTTATTTTCAATAAGAAATTTGCTTAACCTTTCATGCCATGCTCTAGGTGCTTGCTTCAATCCATAAAGAGCTTTGTGTAATTTGAAAACATAGTCAGGATGTGCATGATTTTCAAATCTAGGTGGTTGTTCAACAAAAACCTTTTTAGATATAAAACCATTTAAGAAAGCACTCTTAACATCCATTTGAAATTATTTGAAGTTCATAAAATAGGCAAATGCTAACAATAGTCTAATTGCTTCAAGTCTAGCAACATGAGCAAAAGTTTCATCAAAGTCATTCCCTTCCTCCTGATTGTAGCCTTTAGCAACTAGATTAGCTTTATTTCTAATGACAACATCATTTTCATCTAATTTATTCCTAAATACCCATTTAGTGTTAATAATTGAAACATTAGATGGTCTTTCTACAAGTGTCCAAACATTATTTCTATCAAATTAGATTAATTATTCTTGCATAGCATTGATCCAATTAGAGTTTTTTTCAGCTTCTTCAAAACATTTAGGTTCTACTTGAGATAAAAAGCTATGTAATCACATTCATTTCTAATAGAAGCTCGAGTTCTTACCCCTTTCGATGGATCACCTAAGATTAATTTTTAGGATGCCTATGAGCATACCTCCACTCCTTAGGTAGATCTTGATGCTTTGAAGTGTCATCTTCTTTCTCATCCTTGTCTTATTCTTCTTCACTTGGTTGAACTTGATCATTCAGTGTCAGCTTCTGAAGATTGTCAGCACCTGCACATTCATCAAATGTATCTTCTTTCCTCGAGGACTTGTTAGTAGTTTCTTCAAATATAACATTTACTGACTCTTCTACAACCAAAGTTCATTTATTAAATACTCTATATGCCTTGTTTGATATAGAGTATCCTAAGAAGATACCTTCATCAAACTTGGCATTGAACTTTCCAAGATAATCTTTTTCATTGTTCAAAACAAAACATTTACAACCAAAAATACAAAAATATTTCAAAGTTGGTTTTCTTTGATTTCAAAGCTCATATAGAGTTTTCTTTTAAAATAGGGCGTATCAAAACTCGATTTAAAATATAACAAGCTGTATTAATAGCTTCAGCCTAAAAATACCTTGGCAAATCATTTTCACAAAGCATAGTGCATGCCATTTCATCCAAAGTATGATTTTTCCTTTCTACCACCATATTTTGTTGAGGTGTCCTAGGTGCAGAAAAATTGTGTTCAATATCTTTTTCATTGCAAAAGTTTTCAAAATCTTGATTTTCAAATTTAGTTCCGTGTTCACTACGAATACAAATAACTGAAATACCTTTTTCATTTAAAACTTTTCTATAAAACCTTACGAATACAGAAAATGATTCATCTTTTTGTGCTAAAAAGAAAATCCAAGTAAATCTCGAAAAATTATCCACAATGACTAATCCATATCTCTTGCCTCCAAGACTTGATGTTCTAGTTGGTCCAAAGAGATCCATATGAAGTAGTTCAAGTAGTCTACTAGTAGTTACAAATCCTTTTGGTTTAAAAGAAGTTTTGACTTGCTTACCAAATTGACATCCTTGGCAAATTCTATCTTTTTCAAAACAAATTTCAGGTAAATCTCTAACTAAATTCTTTTTACTAAGTTTTGAAATGAGATATATACTAGCATACCCTAATCTTCTATGCCATAACCAACTAGTCTCTTCCTTAGTAGAATTCATTGCAATAAGGCATTCTCCATTAGATAAAGATAGATCATCTAGGTCTACCAAATAAATATTTCTATGCCTTTTTCCAATGAATTGTACTCCATTTATATATGGACTAGTAATCATGCAGTATGATGATTTGCAAACTACTTGAATATGTTTATCACAAAACTGACTAATGCTTAAAAGATTATGCTTTAAACCATCTACTAAAAGTACATTACTAATACTATTAGAAGGAGTTATGTGAACCTTACCAATACCAATGATTTTTTCTTAACCATTATCACCGAAGCTTACACTCCCTCCATTCAAAGCTTCAAGAGAAGTGAATTGCTTCACATCTTTAGTCATGTGCCTTGAGCAACCACTGTCAAGATACCAAACTCGTTTGTTTTCATTGGTTGCAAGACACACCTGCAAAAATATCAAGCTTTGTTTTTAGGTACCCAAGCTAACTTGGGTCCTTTAGGGTTAGCATTCAAAATGGTTCCTTTTGGAACCCACACTTTATCAAAAGACATGATTTTCTAAAATTACATTGATATAATTTATGACCTAATTTTTTGCAAGTAAAACAGGTAATGCTAGATGATGTAGGTACAAAAAAGTTTTTGAAATATTTTTGTTGCTTTTGAGGTTTATATCCTAAACATGCCTTATTGAAAACTACTCTTTGATTGTTTAAAAGTAAATTCAGCTTTTCTGAGCTATAAGTAAATTTGTCAACAAAAGGTTTAATTTTTTCAAGTTCATTTTTGTATTTATCATTTTCAAGTTCCAAATCCTTGTTTTTCTTTAAAACCTCATTATTAGAAACAACATTTTTAGGTCTTTTTAAAACTTCATTTTCCATAGCCAAAGCATTAATTTTCTTTTCCAAAATATATAGTTTAGTTTTCAAAGAACTAATATCATTAAGTAAAGAATTGTTTTCTAAGGAGAAACTATTTGCATGCTTTTTCAATTTCTTATTTTTTGATAAAACTAATTTATAATTATGCATAAGCTCTTCAAAAGCATTTCTAAGTTCATCAAAAGTAAAATCAATTTCAGAGTCGGAACATACCTCTTCATTATCCTGATGCGCCAAGAAGCAAAGATTTGCAATTTCAGTCTGCTCTTCTTCTGAGCTGGAGTCTTTACTATCACTCCAAGTGGCCATCATTGCTTTCTTCCTTATTTTCTTTCTTGATTTCTTGAAGAGAGGACAATCAAACTTGTAGTGCCCGGGCTTCTTGCACTCGAAGCATATCAGTGCTTCCTTCTCATTTTCTTTTTCCTTTTCTTTCTCTTTTTCTTTTCCCTTTTCCTTGGATTGGTATTCTTTTTGTAGGGAAACTTCCTCCTCTTCATGAATCTTCTAAACTTTCATGCAAGGAGGGCTTCTTCACCTTCTTCTTCTTCTCATCTTCGGACTCATCAATCAAGGATTCTTCTTGAACATTTGACTTGAAAGCAATCCCCTTTTTCTTTTTATCAAGGTCCATAGATTTCTGTTTCAAGTTGAGCTCATAAGTCATGAGCGATCCCACTAGTTGCTCAAGAGATAGCTTGTCCACATCCTTTGCTTCTTGAATTGTGGTCACCTTTGGATCCCACGACGTTGGAAGTGACCTAAGAATTTTATTCACAAGATCAGCATTAGATATGACTTTACCCAGACTTCTCATAGCATTTACAATATTTGTGAAATGTGTATACATATCAATGATAGATTCATTTGGTTCCATCCAGAACATCTCATATGTGTGTACTAACATATTGACCTTAGTGTTCTTCACTTGATCGGTACCTTCATGGATAACTTCAAGTGTATCCCATATTTCATTAGCGGACATGCATGTAGATATGCTATTAAACTCACTAGGATCTAATACACAATATAAGAGATTCATTGCCTTAGCATTGATCTCGGATTGTTTAATATCATTTTCATCCAAATCCTCTTCAAGTTTTGGGATGGAAACATAATTAACCACTACCGAAGGAATATGAGGACCCTTATCAACTACTCTCCATAAATTATAATCTATAAAATGCATATAAATTCTCATCCTAGTTTTTCAATAAGTGTAATTTGTACCATTGAAAAATGGAGGTCTATTTGAGGCTTGTCCCTCAACTACACTAATACCTATTGGGGCTGCCATAGATCTTTACTCAAGGCGATAAAGACTATACACTGAGAACAGGGCTCTGATACCACTTGTTGCCCAGAAAGCAATCCAAGAGGGGGGGTGAATTGGATCTCTAAAAATTTAAAGCTAAGCTTAATATCACAAGCTACAAACTTTACAAAACAAGATATACAATTCAATTGAACAAGGTACTATGATTTGAATGCAATTCTCTAAAGTAATAGTGCAGCATAAATTAAAAGCAATGAGAAAAAATATAAAGAGCAAGGAGGGAGAGTTCAAGCAATCACAAACACCACAAGCTATAGTGGTTCGGTGCCAATAATGCACCTACATCCACTCTCCAATATCCCCTTGGGAATTCACTATAATCACAAGATTACAGTCAATTAGTTTTTCGGGCTCTCTAATCAAAACTTGACTTGTTTCACAAGGCTCACAAGTCACAACCTCACTTGGTTTTACGGGCTAACCAAGAACCTAATTGATTTTCACAAGGCTAACCAAGAACCTTAGTGGTTTTGCGGGCTAACCACCAACCTAATTGGTTTTCCAAGGCTTGCCAACAACCTCCCTTGGTTTTGCAATAGGCTAACCAAGAACCCTTACAAGATATGAAGTTTAGAAATAAAGAATCAATATAAGCTTTCAAAAGAAAAGAAAATAAGTCGATGTAGCTCGATGTAGTGTTGCTTTGCTCTTGTTGAAGCCTTTTGAATGCCCAAGTATGAATGATCTTCAATGCTCTTGATAGCTTTAAATGCTTGGAGGCTTCCTTTAGCTTGAGAGTGGTCGAAACTTTAATGAATAGGAGTTATGGCTCTTCTCTCTTCTTTTCTCTTCAAACTCTTAATGGTATTCAATATTCTTGTGTTTATATTTGACTTGAACCATATAAATACCCTCCTAAGGCCTTAAAACTGAAATCTAGCCGTTACACTTGAAAAACTAGCCATTGGGGGCATTTGGGATGAGTTATGCATTTGAAAAAACTAGCCATTACTGTTGACAGAACACCATGTGTCGATACTTCTTCAGTTGAGTCGATATATAAGGTCGACACATGTTCTTCTTGAGTCAACACATAGTTTAAAGTGGTCTATTCAGATTCTCTGAAAATCTCAGTTGGGTCAATACATTCTCAATTGAGTCGACACCTTGCATCCATGTGTCGACACTTTAATTGTTCCTTCACCTTCTGTAAGTTCTGTGGCTTGAAAATCTCAAGCGATGTGTTGATCCATGTGTTGACACTTTGAGTCGACACATAAGGTCCATGTGTTGACACTTGATTTGTGCCATTTGAAACATTGTAGCGTAATGGCCTAAGTCGACACCACACCTTCATGTGTCGACACTTCATGTCATGTGTCGACAACTTGAGTTGACACATCTCTGAAAAATCACAAAAGATACTGAATTTGAGCTAGAACAAGTTTCCATTTTGCTTTCACATCCATTCAACCATCTCTTGAGTGTCCAAGTCTTGTTTTGTGCAGTCTTATCATTCAAACATGGTTCTTTAATATGATTGGGCTTTTTCAAACTTTGTGAGCATCCTTTCAATGAAAACACACTTAAAGCAAATCATTAGTCCTCAATTTATACTTGACTGTTTTGCTTATCATCAAAATCAATTAGTGGAGTCAATAGGGACCCCTATCAGATGCCATGTCGGACAAAGCTGCCACGTGGGATGTCTCCACCCAGACTCCTTCGCCCGACTGTGCTCCCTCCAGGTTGAGATGCCGAAGCTGAAGTCGAGCTCCACCCTCCTTCGCTCGACCATGCTCCCTTCGAGTCGAGATGCTATGGCAAGAGTCGAGCACCACCCTCCTTCGCCCGGTCGCACTTCCTTCGGGTCGAGATGCCATGGCCGAAGTCAAGCTCCACCCTCCTTTGCCCGGCTGCGCTCCCTCCGGGTCAAGATGCCATGGCTGAAGTCGAGCTCTGCCCTCCTTTGCCCTGCTGCGCTCCCTCCGGGTCGAGACACCGTGGCAGAAGTCGAGCTCCACCCTCCTTTGCCCAGCTATGCTCCCTCCAGGTCGAGACGTCGTGGCTGAAGTCGAGCTCCACCCTCCTTCGCCCGACTGTGCTCCCTCTAGGTCGAGACGCCATGGCCAAAGTCGAGCTCCACCTCCCCAGATTGGCTCCACCTTGGATGAAGAGATCTGTTGTTGATGGAAATTGCCACTCTCCCTAGACGGCGGCCCAACACCCGAGGATCGCCGAAAGATGCCTGCCAGGCCGCGATGATGATCCTATCTACAACTTACACCAAAATAAAAGGAATCCTCCGATTGAGGCTTTGCATCCTCCACCAATCATCTATACCCGCCAAAATTGGAAGTCAACCAGTAGATCCAAATCTAGGAAGCGGCAGCATATTGATCGAGGCCCTGCTAAGTTACCCAAAAGGGAGTGACCAGAAAGAATGTCAGAGAAAATGGTAGCTTCCATGCTGCCAAAATGAAAAAGCAACCCATCGACAGCATGAAACATCGCCACACGCGCCCGTAAGCACGAGGAAGATCCCGAGGTAAGCGGCGCGTAACACCCCCAGCTAAAAGGGATCACTCATATTCAAACAAGGTAAGTTTTTTTTCAAGTTAAGATTCAATTGAGTAAGGTCCAACAAGCAAGTAGGGGGCAGCGCACAGGAAGACAACACTCGAGGCTACCACAAAACCCCCAGGAGGGGTCTAGATGGACACAGCCACCCAGCTCGAGCTCTTCTCTGCTATCACTCCCACAATCTATGCTTGGCCCGCTCGCACTCACTCACATCACAAATTTTTCTCCTAGAATAGAGTCCACCCCCGTGGCTTAACCAAGAGGATATGTTCTCCAAAATCGTTACTGACTTGACCATCGGAGTGCCCCTACTCGAATCCCGGTCTGGGTCACTAAATCTGTTTTGAAGGATCGAGCACCCGAGCAAGATCCCGAGCGACAAGAGCACGTCCCGACACAGACCTCAGCTACAGGCCACGACAATCTTTGCGGCAACAGATTGGCATGCCAAGAAGGGGGGCAGAAGGATTGATTAACCCTGCACCAAGACCCCCTTGCACGTATCTCTCTAGGAGGATGGTGACAATGCGAGCGAGAGAAGTCTCCACCAGCCATGAAGGAGATCCCCTTCCAGTGGGGACCCGCACAGTCTAGTAGGAGAGCACCCCGCTCTAGCTCAACCACCTCCAGCAGACACTTAGCTGGCCACACTCGTCCAGCAGATGCAGATTCTCACTGCAGCAGTGCACCAGCTCCAGCACCAGCATCAGTCCTTGGCTATCCACCAACAGCCTGCGACTCTCGTGGCCCATGCCATGGCACCTCATGATAGCCTGCGTTCCTTCCAAGGAAGGCCTTCACAACCGTCGGCTACCACTGACCACCAGGGTAGTCACCAAACACCGGTGAAGAGGTTATGGGCTGGATCTACCGATCGAGAAAGCTGGTCCTCGACCTTGGAGCGGGTCACTACTAAACCCCGCCATGGTCTAAGAGGCAAGATTCCCCATCATGACACCCCTCACATGTCACCTTCTCCGCTCCAAGCGGCCTCTATGGAGGGTTTAATCGATGAGGCCATCAGGTGCATGGTAGAGAAGTGCCTGGAGGAGTAGGAGCGCAAGCCAGTGGAGCTATCCTACCAATTTACAAATTTGTAGGGCACCACTAGCGAGCCGGTGGGTTATGACGCCCGTCGACCTTTCTCCCGGGAAGTCCAAGAGGAGCCGATTCCGAGCCAGTTCCGCATGCCGTAGGTGGATCCTTATGACGGGACCACCAACCCCCTGGATCATCTTGAGAGCTACAAGGCCCTCATGAGAGTCCAAGGTGTGACCGACGCTCTCCTTTGCATCACCTTTCCTGCCACTCTCCAGAAGGTAGCTCGGGTATGGTTTACCCACCTCAAGCCATAGAGCTTCAGTTGTTTCACTCAGCTGGAGTGAAAGTTCATGGCTCACTTCGATGCCTGCCGGAAGGTGCCACGAGAGACAAACAGCCTCTTCTCCATTAGGCAGCAGGACCACGAGCTCCTACGGGACTACGTGGCCCATTTCAAGGTTGTCACATTGGAGATCTACATCCTTGATGAGCTAGTCACTATGCTGGTGCTGAAGAGAGGGCTCAGGACCTCTCGCCTAACCTACTCTCTCGATATAAAGCCCCCCAAGACTTATTCCAAGCTCCTCTTTCGATGCCAGAAGTACAACCACGCCGAGGAGGCGGATCATATGAGGAGGGAGTTGGACGGAAGGCCTTTGAAGAAGCCAGTTCCCGGGGAGACCTCTAGGACGTGAAGCCCGGGCCAGCGTCACCGAACATCCATCAGAGATCGAAGCCAATAAGAGACCCCATCTTAGAAGAGACTTCACTCCTCTCCTCGCCCCAAGGGCGAAGATCGTTATGGAGATCGAGGGTGAGTGCTATCTGAAGCACCTACCTCCGCTGAAGCCATCCATCGGTCGCAATAGGATAAAGTATTGCCAAATTCACCATGATCATGGCCACGACACCGAGGAATGCCGGCACCTCAAAAAGAAGATCGAAGAACTCATAAAGAGGGGCTACCTCGGAAGGTTCGTGAGGGGCAGACCCACTGCAGAACCTCAGGCACTCGCTACTCTCCCTCTAGTTCCTACAGTTGATAACCGCCCCATCGAGAAGCCGATGGGGATGATATGCTGGGGAGTCGAGCGCGCTTCCAAGAAGGCCCAGAGTGGGGAAAATTTTGAGAATGTACTTTCCTTTGTGAGGGGAGGGGGGGTTGAAAATAAAAATGGAAACAATGATACCGTGGTCATCGAGATTATGATCGTGAAGCATCCTGTAAAACACATCATGGTTGATAGTGAAAGCTTCATGGATGTGTTTTTTTATGATGCTTTTTCCAGGATGAATCTATCCTCTGCTCAGCTCAGACCGTGCACACACCCCTTATTGATTTCATATATGACTTTGTAAGGATCGAGGGGGAGATCACTCTCCTCGTTATTGTCGGGACACCACCTTGGTCAAGTACCATAATGATGAATTTCATAGTTGTAAGGCTTTCCTCTGCCTACAACATGATCCTTGGCCGATCCAGGCTTAGCTTGCTCAATGTGGTCATTTCCACAAAGCAGCTGTTGGTGCAGTTTCCAAATCCCCACGATATCTGGGAAATTAGGGGGGCACCTCAGCCAATCCAGCACTACCTCCAGACCATCCCCGAGGCCAAGGCTGTCGAGGACAACCCCAGCACAGATGACCTCGACCAAAGGGTGCAGGACCCTAGAGGTGGCCTGGTTGAGCGCCTACTGTCGTATCCTCTTGAAAATGACCTGGTGAAGATGGTGCAAAATGGGGCACAGCTGCAAGATGATGAGGGAGCCCACCTGCTAGAGTTTCTTCGGGCAAACGCTGACATGTTTGCTTGGATGGCTGCCGACATGCCCGGAATCCCACCGAAGATCATCACTCACAAGCTGAGCATCGACCCAAAGTATCAACCTGTGCAACAGAAGAAAAGGAGTTTTGCACCAGAGAGACAAAGGGCGATCAACGAGGAGGTAGACAAAATCGTTGCAACTGGCTTCATTCGAGAAGTGCAATACCCGACCTGGCTAGCAAATGTAGTTATGGTAAAGAAGAATAATGGAAAGTGGAGGACCTGTGTGGACTACACCAACCTCAACCGTGCCTATCCAAAGGATAGCTTCCCTCTGTCGAATATCGACTAGTTAGTGGATGCCATCTCGGGTGGTGGGGACACCTGAGGCACCAGAATAAGACAAAGGCTTTTCAACCCTCTGTAAATTGATCAATAATTTATGAGTCCATCTGTAATAAGGGCTTAGCTCATCTGAGTCCATTTTAGTTGTTATTTTAGTTTTTCTGAGTTGTTATTTCAGTTCTGTACTAGTCAGCTCATGTTGAGCTAGTTCAGTCCAATGCTGGTCAGCTCATGTTGAGCTAATTTTATTTTTTTTTTGAGTCCTATCCAAGCATACTGAAGACTCAAGATTATATCATACAAGTGAAGACCAAGTCCAACTAGATTGAAGACATGGAAGTATAGCCCAAGTCCAACCCAGCTTGAAGATTCGAAGACCCCAGGAGGAAAATTCAGAAAACCCTGATTTCTTGCAGATGCCCTCCAGATGCCCAGATTCCCTTCCAGATGCCAAAGTATATTCATAGATATGGGAATCCATGATTTCAGAGGTCCATCTGCATCCTAGCCCAAAGAAATCAAGCCCAGGTGCCAAGCCCAAGCCCCTAAGAAGCAAGATACCAGGGAATATTCCTGCTACCTGGCTACCAGGCCACCCCAGCTTCCAGAGGCCCAAACCCATGCACCCGACCCCTTTGGGCCTGCCTTTTGCTGCTCCTAGAAGCCCAACACACCCTCCTAGGTGTCCTTGGAGTCTTGACCAAGTCAAGAAAATTTTTAGGAATTTTTCTACCTAATATTTCCTTATTTTCTAGCTAGGGTTTGAGAGGGAAAATGATTCTTATGTAAAGACTTATGTACCCTTACTTGGAGCCCAAGGTTAAGGATCTATTTAAGGGACCCTAGCCTCTTGTATGAGGAGAATTTTGATGAATGAAAACCTTGAGTTCTTCTATTGAGTGCTGTGATACCCTGCTGTGTGCATAAAGGGATTTGTGAGAGTTCTTCCCGGTGTTTGCAATCATCTTCCTGCTGCCAACAAACCCTCCAGATCCGTGGATGCCCACTCCAAAAGAAGCCTTCCCTTGCTATTTTTACTTTGTTTTCTTGTTCCTTTGTGAGCTTTCTAATCCCTGACAGGTCGTTTGCAGGTCCCTGAGTTCCTATGAATCCAACGACTCCAGCCAAGCCTCAATCGGATCACCGAGCAGAAAGCCGGGTATCCGCGGGTCTTTGGCTCGATTTTCCAGGCCGCATCCATCGAGGAACGAGAGACCCCTTCACTGCGATCTTCACAGACATTGTCAGGTACACCCCTCTACCTCCAGTAGTTTTATTGTAGGAGAACTTGCCCTAAACGAGGCTTCTCAGCCCCTGCGGTCCTTCTTTGCTACTTTTCTAGGTCCTAATCTGCATGCTGATCTTCAAAAAATTCATACAAAATGCCCTACAAATAATTTTGATCTGAAATTTGGGAATTAATCACCTAACTCAACATGTAAAACATACAAAAAAAAATGGCATGCATATTGGTCCCCCATCATCGGGGCTCCGCTTGCTCTCCTTTATGGATGCATTCTCTGGATACAACCTGATCCGGATGCACCCTGAGGACGAGGAGCACATTGCCTTCATCACTGACCGAGGGATGTACTACTATCGAATGATGTAATTTGGCTTAAGGAATGCTGGTGTCATATACCAGCACCTGGTCAATCAAGTCTTCAGCGACCAGATCAGTAGGAACATACAAGTTTATGTGGATGACATGCTCGTCATGGGCAAGCCAAGGTCAGACCACATCGCCGATCTCATGGAAGCTTTCAACATCTCTAGTAGCACAAGATGAAGCTGAATCCAGTGAAGTGCACTTTCGGAGTAGCGGCAGGGATGTTCCTTGGCTTCATGGTGACCCAAAGAGGAATCGAGGCGAACCCAGATAAGGTCCAAGCGATCATTGATATGGAGCATCCAACCTCGAAGAAACAGGTGCAAAGCTTGATGAGTCAGATCGCTGCATTAGACCGATTCATCACAAGGTCGGTGGACCACTGCCTTCCTTTCTTCAAGATGCTGCACAAGATAAATGACTTCACCTGGATGGAGGAGTGCAAGATGGACTTTGAGAAGCTTAAAGACTTCTTGACATCACCGCCACTACTCTCTAGACAGGAGATGGGAGAGGAGCTCCTGCTGTACCTTGCGGTCACCCTTGGAGCTATCAGTTCGGTCCTCGTCCGCACGGATTTGGACGAGTCCCAAAAGTCGATATACTATGCCAGCAAGATCCTCCGAGATGCTGAAATTAGGTACACCCAATCTAAAAAATACATTTTTGCACTTATCTTGTCTGCTCAGCATCTCAGGACATACTTTCAAGCACACCCGATCACGGTCTTGATAGACCAGCCCCTGAGGGATGTGCTCAGTCATCCTGACACATCCAGATGTTTGGCCAAGTGGGCACTAAAGCTCAGCGAGTTCGACATCACGTATAGATCGAGGTCATCCCATAAGGCCCTGGTGCTGGCCGACTTCCTGGTCGAGTGCACGGGACTTATCGAAGAGCCAGAGCAGACAACGCTAGAGCACCAAGCAGAGCTTGGTGATGAGGAGGAGTCCTGGATCCTCCATGTTGATGGCACATCCAACACAGGCGGAAGCGGAGCAGGTCTCATCCTTGCTAACAGCAATGGAGTCGTAGCTAAATGTGCACTCCGCTTCAAGTTCACCGCAACAAACCAGGTGGAGTACGAGGCACTTTTTGTGGACCTCAAGGTCTCCCACGAGCTGGGTGTATGAAACCTAAAGGTCTTCACCAACTCCCAACTGGTGGCCAGACAAGTCTCCAAAGAGTATAAAGCCAGAGATCCCCAGATGATGAAGTACTTCGAGCGGGTCCGTTCGAGCACGATAGGTTTCCAATGCTTCAATATCTGTCACATCCCCCGAGGTGAGAATGCTCATGTCGATACACTGTCAAGACTTGTGACCTTGTCGGACTTGTCACTAGGGCACACCCACATCAAGTACCTCAAAAATCCAAGCAATGAAGCTCCCATAGAGGTGCAGCAAGTAACCCTAGAGCAAAGCTAGATGGATAGGTACATCAGGTACATCACCGATAGCACCCTACCGAAAGACCGAGCAGATGCTGGCCTTATCAAGAGAAAGGCCTCTCGGTTTGTCCTCATGGAAGGATAGCTCTACCGTCGATCCTACTCCTATTCACTACTGAAATGCTTGAGACCTTCAGAGGCGACCTTCGTGCTCAAGGAGATACATGAAGGCCTTTGCGAAAACCATGTTGGGGGGAGAACTCTTGCATACAAGGCCCTTTGACAGGTATACTACTGGGAGACCATGAGGGAGGATGCCGCTGATTTCTTGAAGAGGTGTGACCGGTGCCAACGCCATGCCCACATACAGCATCAGCCAGCGGCACCGCTCTCCCAGCTCTCCACCCCATGGTTGTTCGCCCAGTGGAGAATGGACATTTTAGGTCCATTTCCCCCTGCATCCAGGCAATGGAAGTTTTTGATAGTGGCCATCGATTACTTCACCATGTTGGTAGAAGCAGAGCCACTGGTGCGGATCACGGAAGCCAAGGTCTACCAATTCTTTTGGAAGTCGATCGTCTGCCACTTTGGACTTTCCCACAGTATCATTACTGATAACGGGAGGTAATTTGACAACTGAGAGTTCGAAGAATTTTGTGCTGAGCTCGGCATCCAGCATCATTTTGCTTCGATAGCTCATCCTCAGACCAATGGAGAAGCCGAGGTGACCAACCGGACCATTCTCCAAGGACTTAGAACCAGGCTAGACCAAGCTAAGGGATGGTGAGCAGAAGAACTTCCCAGCATTCTCTGGGCCTACCACATAATGCCCAGGATGGCAATGGACGAAATGCCTTTCAACCTCACTTTCGGCTCAGAAGCTATTGCTCTAGTCGAACTCGGCATGCCCACATTGCAGACGTAGCAATACAGTTAAGTAGAAAACTGGACCTCCTTGAGGAAACCAGGGACAAGGCCAAACATCAGAGGGTGGCTTACCAGTGAGTGTTGCTTGGTACAACAATGCACGAGTGAAGCCGAAGGACTTCCACCCCGGTTCTCCAGCACTCTAGCCTAGATCTCCAGCACCAAAGCCTGGAGCCCAGTTCTTTGGCACTCAAGCCCAGAGACCAGCTCTCTGGCACTCAAGCCTGGATCCTACACTCTCTAGCACCAGAACCCGAAGCCCAGCTCTACGGCACTAGAGCCCGGAGCCTAGCTCTCCGGCAACAAATCCCGGAGCCCAGTTCTCCGACACCAAATCCTGGACCCTGGCTATCCGGCACCAAAGCCCGGAGCCCAGCTCTCCTGCACCAAAGCCCAGAACCCAGTTCTCCGACACTCTAGCCCGTAGCCCAGCTCTTCGACACTCAAGCTTGGATCCCATGCTCTTCGGCACCAAAGCCTAGAGCCCAGTTCTCCAGCACCAAAGCCCGGAACCCATCTCTCTGGCACTATAGCCCGGAGCCAAGCTCTCCGACACTCAAGCACGGATCCCATGCTCTTCGGCAACAAAGCCTAGAGCCCAGCTCTCCAGCACTCAAGCCCAGATCCCATGCTCTTCGGTACCAAAGCCCGGAGCACAACTCTCCAGCACTCAAGCCCGGATCCCACACTCTCCGACACCAAAGCCCGGAGCCTAGCTCTCCGGTACTCAAGCCCGGATCCCACGCTCTCCGGCACCAAAGCCCAGAGCCCAGCTCTCCGACACTCAAGCCTGGAGTCCAGTTCTTCATCACCAAAGATCGGTCAACCCTGCACCTCAGGCCCAAAGACTTCCGAAGATCAGAGCCCCACAATCACCTGGCATTTCCAATGAATGCAAACTCCGAGCTTAGCCTTGTCGCACACACCTGGAGTTGATCCCGGTGAGACCGAAAGGATCTTATTAAATAAAGCATTCAGAAACATTCATCCACTTCGAGCACAAAGTGGAACCAACTCGGCAAGTCGAAGAACTTCTCTCCAACACCAACACATGTTCGGGACTAAAAAAAAAAAAAAGAAGAGATAAGAGAAAGAAAGAATAAGTTCCAAGCCGGAGATGACTGAAAGATCTATTCATCGATAGCAAATAGCTCAATACAAGTGTTTCTAGGCCTCGATATGCCGGGTAGCCCAGACCTAAAACAAAAACAAAGAAAAAATAATGACAAGGGTCCTTACTTTACTCGGTCGGCCCCTTCCCGGGGCGACATGCTGGCGGGACTTCATCTTCCAGGACCCTGGGCTGCATGGCTTCAGCTTCAGAGCCCACTGTCGGTGGAGTAGGATCGGAAGCCGTGGCCAGCTCCTCAGTAGTGCCCAAGTCTGGGGCCGGTCCCCTGCCTGAAGCCCCAGGATATGCAAGAAAGCTTTGACCCTTGTCCGAGACGAAGCCCTCCACCCTGGAGTGGAGATACATGAAGCCTTTAAAGAAGGAGTCCGATGCCATCTCGCGGAACTCGACGGTGAACTCCTCCGTAGCCTTGTACCTCACCATGGCCTCCGCGGCTCCTTTCTTGGTGGCCTTGGACTATCCGACCACCTCGATGGCCTCCTTCTTTGCCGCCTCCATCGACTCGGCCACCGCAGCCGCTTCCTTCTCGATAATGATGGTCCTCCTCTCGATAGAAATCAATCTCTCCATGGCTGCCTCCAACTCGGCCTGGAGAGATTGGGCATTCCCCTTCTGCCAGACAACTTCGGAATTGGACTTGCTCAGCCTCGACTCAGTGGCCTTGAGCTCCTTTGCCTTTCTCTTTGACCGGCTCCGTTCCAGGTCAAGACTCTCCCGGAGCTCCTTCAAATGCCTTTCAGCACTTGTGAGCTCCCCTTGAAGCTCCTTGTTCTTCATACTGTGCTCCTAGGAGTTGTTAGTCTTCTGTCTTAGCTCGATCTTCAAAGACTCAAGATCCACTACCCACTACTTGTCCTTTTTCAACCAGTTCTTGTAGCAGTCTTTGATTAGGAGGAGCTCGGCACCGAGTTGCACCAAAGAGGATGTTAGCGACAAATGCAGAAGAGAAAAGGAAGAAATGAAGCAGATGAAGTTGCTTACCGAGAAGAGCTGGGGGATGTGCTGTCGATTACATCCCCTAGTAGTTTTCTGGCCTTCTCCCGCCAGTCGCATGACTGTATCGTAAAATCCATCATGCGCTCCGCCAGACCCTGGTCCCGGACTAGGGTGACATTTGGTGCCAGCTTAAAGGGGACTCGGTGATAGTCCCTCTCCCTCCTGCTCGCCCTGGATGCGGAGTCACCTACTCTGCCCACAAAAGAAGCTTCAGAGGCATGGTGGGAGCTCGGCACCTCCTTGGACGGCACCCCCGGTGCTGGCTCTATTCCTCCTTGCACTTCCTCCTCCTCGACGATGACGATCTCTGGGGGTGGAGGAGACATCATGGCGACAGCTGCGGCAGCAGCCCTGGCCCGGACGACCACCTCAGTCTCCAGGGCCAGGACCGACTCTCGCCACCTTGACCACACTTGCATGAGCTCAGCAGCCCTCTGGCCTAGCTCAGGCTTCACCTCGATTGCCCTCCTTCCTTGCTCAGGGATGGACTCAACTTCCCTTCTGCTTGGCTCAGTCAATGTAGCTGGAGCGGTCACTGCACCACTTTCGTTGCGAGCCCTCATTAAGTGGGACTCACTGACCGTCACTAGAGGACCCCTCTTCTTGGTGATCGAGAGGAGGTAATCTAATGAGAACTTCATACCTGCACATAGAATGAAGAAAATCAGCTCCAAGCTCTGAAAGATAGAAGAAAAGGCACAAGAAGAAAAGTTCAAGCCGAACTCACCCAACTCTCTTGTTGGGTCGACCCCGGCCTCGAAGAGGTTCTGCTTTGAAAGCAGAACCTCGAGTGAAGGAATCTGGATGGTGCAGAGCTGCTCGAAGACCTCTTGGTCAACTGCTTCGACCATGGTTAGGGGACCGAACTAGGTTGCTCCAAACCCAATCGACCCCCTCAACCGTTACGAAAAAATACATGTTCTTCCATCCTTTGATGGAAGAAGGGAGTTCAAATTTAATGCCTCTTGGGTGAGAAGAAATGGACCACCACCCCTCCTCGGAAGGGTGACGCTTCTAGGTAAAAAACACCTTGAACAAGGAAAAACAGTGATGGGGGACCCGAAACCCATCTTGGTTTTCTTTTAGTTTTTCTAGTTTTTTTTATTTTTATTATCCCTGCTATTCCACTTATTCCCATTATTCCCGTTTTATACCAAGTTTATCCCCGAGTTATCCTGGCTAACCCCTTCTTCAACCATTCATCCCGTAAAATTCTTTTTCAAAACCTAGCCGCCACCACCCCCTTCCCCATCCGAGCTGCCCGACCCCCGGCCGCCCCCGCCGGCCCTGCCCTCGCCGGAAACCTGGCATCCGCCACCACCGCCCGTTGAAGACGAAGGGAAGGCATTGGGAAGTTCAACCGTCACCCGCACGGCCATCGCTGCCGCCACCGTTGCCCACATGCCGCCGCTCACCGCCGATCTGCCACCCGGCCACCGCCCCGCCCCCCCGCCAGCTTCCCTGGGCCCCACACCCGTGGGAAGACCGAACGGCATGCTAATGCATGACGTGTCATCCCTGGGCATCCTTGGGAAGTCCAACTGTCACCCCCACGGTGGCAGTTGCCGCCGCCGCACGCATGCCACAGCTCGTCGCCGATCTGCCACCCGGCAGCCATCCGCCGCCCCACCGGCGTCCCTGGGCCCCATGCCCGTGGGAAGACCGAATGGCACGCTCGTTCATTCCATGCGGCCGTGCCACCCCTACGCCGCCACCCGCCGCCACTGTCCGCCGCCTGGCCACCGCCTACCGGCCGCACTGCTGCCCACTGCCCACTAGCCCCCGGTCGACCAGAGATCGGGTTCCCCCCTGTTTTTCGGCCGAGAAGAAGCTTTGACACGCTTGTCAAAGCACCCCAAGGAAGAAGCTGTACTGCATGATTTTGTAGCTGCACGATTTTCAGAACAGCATGATTTTCAAGGTAGCACGATTTCTAGAGCAGATGGAGATTTCAAAATTCAAATAAAAGGGATTTATTTGGTATTTTTTTTAATGAATGTAATTTGGAAAATTTGGGGATTTTGGTTTTGAATTTGAATTTGAATTCAAATCTAGGGAGGATTTCCAGAGATTTTATTTTTAAATTTCAAAAGGAGATGGGAATCTATAAATACCCATACTCCTCTTGTAATAAATCAGTTGAAAAGATGAAATTTTTGAGGGTTTGTAACCTTGTTCTGGTTCTGGGCTGAGGCCCGTTTGCCTTCGTCCTTCGGGACGTCGAGGGGTTTGAGGCCCCAACTTGCCTTCGTCCTTCGGGACGTTGAGGGGTGTGAGGCCCCAGGTATCTCCATTCTCTCTCCCACCTTCATGTCTTTCTTTGCTTCCCTCGTGACCTTAAGATCCATCCTAGCGCCTTCAAGTATCGAGGAGGGCGTAATGCCTTAGAGATGGATGGTCTATTCGTTAGGGTGAGTCCCAAAGATCATGAGTCCAGTCCCCAGTCTCACATCTCCATCCTTCCTTCGCCACCTCCACCAAGAAAACTGAAAACCAAAAGAGTCCAGCAATTTTAGGTTTTTAATCTTGAGGGGTCATTCTATCCTAGTCCTGGGAGGCTTATTAGCCCTCCCACGATCCTTGGTTTGCTTTAGGTTTTTCCAATTTTAGAATAACCATGGGTTTTTTGCTTCCATCCCGCATCATTTTTTTGGTATCAAAGCCAGCAGCGGACTAGGATTTGCTTCGTCCACAAACTCGACAGAGTTGAGTTCTTCACGCTGCAGGAGAATGATGGGGGACCCGAAACCCATCTTGGTTTCTTTTAATTTTTTTAGTTTTTCATATTTTTTTATCCCTGCTATTCCACTTATTCCCTTTATTCCCGTTTTATACCAAGTTTATCCTCAAGTTATCCCGGCTAACCCCTTCTTCAACCTTTCATCCCATAAAATTATTTTTTCAAAACCTAGCTGCCACCCCACCACTTCCCCCATCCGGGCTGCCCAACCCCTGACCGCCCTCGCCGGCCAGCCCGCCGGTGCCCACCGACCCCGCCCTCGCTGGAAACACGGTGTCCGCCGCCCCCACCCGTGGAAGATGAAGGGACAGCCTTGGGAAGTCCAACCGTCACCCCTACGGCCGCCGCTCCCTGCATGCCACCGTTTCCCGCGATCCACTACTCGGCCGTCGCCCCGCCGGCATCCCTGGGCCCCACGCCCGCGGGAAGACCGAACGACACGCTCATGCATGCCGTGCCGTCCCTGGGCATCCTTGGGAAGTCCAACCGTTGCCCCCATGGCCGACGCTGCCGCCCGCATGTCGCTGCTCGTCGCCGATCCGTCGCCCCTCCGCCCCGTCGGCATCCCTGGGCCCATTGCCCGCAGGAAGACCGAACGGCATGCTCGTGCGTGCCGTGCGGCCATGCCACCGCTGCGCCGTCGCCCGCCGCCACCATCCACCGCCTGGCCGCCGCCACCGCCCTCCGGCCGCGCTGCCGCCCATCGCCCGCTGGCCCCCGGCCGACCGGAGATCGGGTTTTCCCCCCCTCTGTTGCTCGGTCGAGAAGAAGCTTCGGCATGCTTCTCAAAGGAAGAAGCTATTCTGCACGCTTTTTGGAGCTGAACGCTTTTTAGAGCAGCACGATTTTCAAGCCAGCATGAATTCCAGAGTAGAGGGAGATTTCAAAATTCAAATAAAAGGGATTTATTTAGTTTTTTTTTTAATGAATGTAATTTTGGAAATTTGGGGATTTTGGTTTTAAATTTGAATTCAAATTATTTTGAATTTGAATTCAAATATAGGGAGGATTTCTAGAGATTTTATTTTTGAATTTCAAAGGGAGATGGGAATCTATAAATATCCATAATCTTCTTGTAATAAATCAGTTGAAAAAATGAAATTTTTGAGGGTTTGTAACCTTGTTCTGGTTCTAGGCTGAGGCCCATTTGCCTTCATCCTCGGGACGTCGAGGGGTGTGAGGCCCCAACTTGCCTTCGTCCTTCGGGACGTCGAGGGGTGTGAGGCCCCAACTTGCCTTCGTCCTTCGGGACGTCGAGGGGTGTGAGGCCCCATCTTGCCTTCGTCCTTCGGGACGTCGAGGGGTGTGAGGCCCCAGGTCTCTCCATTCTCTCTCCCACCTTCATGTCTTTCTCTACTTCCCCTCGTGACCTTGAGATCCATCCTAGCGCCTCCAAGTATCGAGGAGGGCATTATTCCTTAGAGGTGGATGGTCTCTTCATTAGGGTGAGTCCCAAGGATCATGAGTCCAGTCCCCAGTCTCCCATCCCCATCCTTCCTTCACCACCTCTGCCAAGAAAATTGAAAACCAAAAGAGTCCAGCTATTTTAGGTTTTTAATCTTGAGGGGTCGTTCTATCCTAGTCTCGGGAGGCTTCATAGCCCTCCCACGATCTTGGTTTGCTTTTGGTTTTTCCCATTTCAGAATAACCATGGGTTTTTCGCTTCCGTCCCACATCAAATAGGCTATAATCCCATGAAAGTGATAGAGTACTACGAAGCAAAAAATGGTCTTCACAGCATTCGGGACGAGTTAAGCAGGGACGAGACGGTAATTGCTTAGCAATGAAAGAAAGAAAGGATGGAAGGGAAATCAAAGTCTCCCTGTGAAGGTCTCTTCATAGAGGGCGATCTAGCCCGGGCCACTGGAGGTGATCCATTCTCCCGGTCGAGGGATCAAGAGGCAAACAGAATGCAGGATGCCAAAGACATCTTGGATGGTCGCCAATTCCTTAGCAAAAATTATCGAAACAACCCTGCCAGGACCTGTTGACTAAGGAGGTTTGGGGGCGGGTTCAGGTGGAGGAGGAGGGGGCTAGCTCTAGGCTCCCTAATGACGATCCCGCCGGGAGGGTGACTCCTACTCAACTCGAAGCATGTCTCTTCCTCCTCATCGGAGGAAGAAGGCAGCCTCAGTCGAGAAGGCCCCACCTTAGCCTAATTGGTTGAGGGACGGAAGTTGGGGCCAAAATGGGACATCTAAAAGGATGAGGAAGATGAAGGCTGAAGAAGAATAGGAAGACGGACTAAGTCCGAGAAGACCTTAAGCTTAGAGGGAAATCCTACCCTGCTGGGAGACTAGGGAAGAGAGAGATGAACCTGGTTAACTTGGGGAGTTTAAGATGGCCGGAAAAGAAGAACAAACTTTGGTACGATGGAGGGCACGTGAGAATTGAAAGAGGAGGCGTTTCGGAAAAATCTGCCTTTCATTTCAAAGTGACCAGATGGATCTGTGCCAGATGTCAACCATCGGCGAATATGATGCCTCACATCCATCGCAGCCGCTATGAATTCCATGCCAGCAATAAATGCTCCTCTGACGTGTCCACATGGCTTCTCCGCACTAGCTTCGGGGACTGCCTCACAAAGCACCAGAGATCATGGTCATTATTATGCCGAATCTCTACCTTTTCATGTCAACACCGCATTTACTCCCTTCACCCCGAGCACCGTGCACCAACGGGCCTTAGGAGTGGGGGTCAAATGATGTGCCAGGATCGCTGACGTGGGACCCCTGTCAAATGCCATGATGGACAAAGCTGCCATGTGGCATGCCTTCGCCTGGACTCCTTCGCTCGGCCACGCTCCCTCCAGGTCGAGACGCCGAAGCCGAAGTCAAGCTCCACCCTACTTCGCCCGGCCGTGCTACCTTCAGGTCGAGACGTCGTGGCGGAAGTCGAGCTTCGCCCTCCTTCGTCTGGCTGTGCTCCCTCCAGGTCGAGACACCATGGTTGAAGTCGAGCTCCGCCCTCCTTCGCCCGGCTGTGCTCCCTCCGGGTCGAGACGCCATGGCTGAAGTCGAGCTCCACCCTCCTTCGCTAGGCTGCGCTCCCTCCGGGTCGAGACACCATGGCTAAAGTCAAGCTCCACCCTCCTTCGCCCGGCTGCGCTCCCTCCGGGTCGAGATGCCGTGGCCGAAGTCGAGCTCCGCCTTCCCAGATCGGCTCCTCCTCGGATGAAGAGATCTGCTATTGAAGGAAATCACCACTCTCCCTGGATGATGGCCTGATGCACGAGGACCGCCAAAAGATGCCTGCCAGGTCACGATGATGATCCCAACTGCCACTTACACCAAAATGGAAGGAATCCTCCGATTGAGGCTCTACATCCTCCACCAATCATCAGCACCCCCCAAAATTGAAAGTTAACCAGTAGATCCAGATCCGGGAAGCGGTGGCACGTCGATCAAGGCCCTGCTAAGTTACCCGAAAGGGAGCGACCAGAAGGAATGTCAGAGGAAACGGTAGCTTCCATACCACTGGAATGGAAAGGCAACCCATCCACGGCAAGCCACACGTGCCCATAAGCATGGGGAAGATCCTGAGGTAAGCAGCATGCAACACCCCCATCTAAAAGGGTTCTCTCAGATTTAAACAAGGTAAGTTTTTCCAAGCTAAGATTGAGTCAAGTAAGGTCTAATGAGCAAGAAGGGGGCAGCGCACAGGAAGACAACACTCAAGGCTACCACGAAACCCCTAGGAGGGGTCTAGATGGACACAGCCTCCCAACTCGAGCTCTCCTCTACTGTCACTCCCATAATCTATGCTCAGCCCGCTCACACTCACTCACATCACAAATTTTCCTCCTAGCATGGTGTCCACCCCAGGGCTCGACCAGGAGGATATGTTCCCTTGGAACATTACTGACTTGACCATTGGAGTGCCCCCACCAGAATCCCCGGCCCGGGTCAGTAACTCTTATTTGTAGGACTGGGTGCCCGAGCAAGATCCGAGCGACAGGAGCGCATCCTGACCTAGACCTCAGCTACATGCCATGACGATCTTGGCAGCAACACTTCATAAATAAGAAAAATATCTTTTGTCCTTCGAAGGTACTTAAGAATATTTTTATAGCTTTCCAATGATCCTCACCTGGATTTGCCTTGAATCTACTTACTATGCCTAAGGCATAAGCAACATTAGGCCTGGTACATAGCATAGCATAGATAATTGATCCTATAGTCGAAGCTTAAGGAATCATAGCCATCCTTTCTCTTTCTTCTGATGTCTAAGGAGACATTTTCTTAAAAGATACATGCCTTGACTCATAGGTAAATAACCCCTTTTACTTCCATCCATGTTGAATCTCTTTAACACTGAGTAAATGTACCTGGACTGGGATAAGCCTAGCATCCTCTTAGATCTATCTCTATAGATCCTTATACCTAATATATAGGATGCTTCTCCCAAATCCTTCATGGAAAACTTTGATGATAGCTAAGTTTTAATCGATTGTAACATTGGGACATCATTCCTAATGATCAATATGTCATCAACATATAAAACCAAGAAAACAAGTGCACTCCCACTTGTCCTCTTATACACACATGGTTCATCCACATTTTTGATAAAACCAAATTCCTTGATCATTTCATCAAAATGGATGTTCCAACTCTTCGATGCTTGTTTTAGTCCATAAATAGACTTCTTTAGCATCCATACTTGGTTTGGTCTCCCACTTGAGACAAAACCCTCTAGCTATGTCATATAGACTTCGTCCTCAAGATTTCCATCAAGGAAAGTAGTCTTGACATCCATCTGCCAGATTTCGTAATTATGGTATAATGCTATTGCAAGCAATATCCGAATGGACTTGAGCATGGCTACTAGTGAAAAGGTTTCATCATAGTCAATCCCATGTTTTTGTCTAAAACCTTTTGCTACTAGCCTAGCCTGATGGAGACATCAAAATGGTGGGGGCACCAGGATTAGACACAGATTACTGGGCCCTATTTGGTTTACCTAGACATGTGTCAAATTTTGTAATCAACTAGCATTGAGTCCTGTAATAAGTTGTGAGGTTAGTTGATTTGTCTCAACCCTCAACCTAGTCATTATTTTGAGTCCTGTATATTAGTTATGAGTCCAATATGAGCTCAATTTTTGTACAAGAGAGGAGGTTACCATATTTTGGATTTCTACTAAGCCACATCCAGGACTCAGAGGCCACTACATTAGCCCATTGGATTTTGTGTGACAACCCAGGATCCTAGATGATTCCGGAAACCATGATTCCTTCCAGATGCCCTCCAGATGCCGAGATTCCCTTCCAGATGCCAGAGCATATTCTCATAATAGGACACCCATGATTCCAGAGTCTACCTACATCCAAGCCCAAAGAAATCAAGCCCAGGTGCCAAGCCTAAGCCCTTAAGAAGCAAGATTCCAAGGAATATTCTTTCTACCAGGCTAACATGCCACCCCAGCTTCCAGAGGCCCAAACCCATGCACCCAAGCCCTTTTGGGCTGGCACCTTGCTGCTCCTAGAGGCCCAACACGCCCCCCTAGGCATCCTTGAAGTGTTGACCAAGTCCAAGAGGTGTCCTTGAGTGGAATAGTCAAAGCATGAAGGAAAAGGAGAAGACTAGGTCAATTCCTAACCTAATGGGGATTTGTTTTTCTAACCTAGCTATGAAAGGACTTGTATTCCAATTTGGAAGAGGACTTGTAACCCATGTATAACCATGGTTAGTGAGGGCATGGGAACTCTATAAATACCTCACCCTTCCTCCTCTTGTAAGCATCTCTTTCTTATGAATACAACTTGCTAAAATTTGAGTTATTGCCTTGTGCTGGTGTTTTGTTTTGGTTCTTTGGTTTATGTTTTTGTGCTTGGATGAACTCCTGATGCCCTAGCTTCCTTCCACACCCTAAATCACTGCCATCTAAGCCTTCACATGTCCAAGGAGGAGTGCCCTAGGCTGCCAAGCAAGGAGATCTTCAACAAGCTTCAAATGGCCATCTTCTAACCCTAATCCTGATTCCTTTCAACCCATAATTCCTTTCTTATTTCTTAATTGCTGTTTTGATTAACCCTGATACTTGTAGGATCCCCGAGGTACTTCCCCTCCCCCGAGGAGGCCTTCTTTGCTGCCCAATCCGCCCAGATTTGCCATCAGATTCAAGGAAAACAAGGCTTCTTCTTCCAGGCTCCGATCAGAGTTGTGAGTGATCTTTTCTGCAATTGAATTTTAATCTCTGACCGGTAAGAAACCTTCCCAACTCTTATTTTCTGATTTAGTGAAGATAAGCTATCCTAAGACAGGAGTTTCTCAACTCTTGGGCCCTGGATATTTCATTGGTTTGCATGAGTATGCCTACGACCCGATGATTCTTTGCACTGCTAGTCTTTCTGCTAGTTTTTAATTTACTTTGGGAATCTAGCCTGCAAATAAAATTATAAAAATCACAAAAAAATTATTTTACTATTATTCATGCATGTCTAGAAGTCTCAGAGTTGTCTCGCATCAGTTTGGTATCAGAGCCAGTTTAAAATAGTTTTTATTTGCTTTGCATTCACAAAACCTAATTCTGCATTCTATCCACTGCATTAGGTATTTATGTTTTATCTGATTTCGACATCATAAACATTTTATTTTTATATGAAATTTGCAGTTCATGTCCTCTGTTCTATCCTAGTAATTATCTAGATTTTTAATTATTTTTACTGAAACCCTAAATCTCTAAAAAATGGCATAATAGGAACCCTTACAGAATTTTGACAATTTCTGAAGCAGACTAGAAAACCCTAGGTTTGCATCATTATATGATTTTTTTTTGGCATGAAATTTGGTAGGCACCATCAACACTATCCTTCTTATGTTCCAGATTTTTTTTTTTATTTTATGCATCAGTATCTATGTCAAACTCTGCAACAACTAAAACCCTAATTGTTTGATTTCTGCTACATTCTGCATCTTGACTCAACCTAACCTAATCAACTACCAAACCCCCTATCCTAAGCCAAACTTTTTTTGATAACCCCAGTTAAATTAAACCTATCTTGACAATTCATAAATCATTAAAAATATATATTTTTTATTTTCTAATTGTTTTAGATTGCATTAGGGCCATTGATTTCCATCATTTTAACCTAATCATAAGGGCAACTCAAAATCTCATATCAGGGCAGGATTTCATCACCTGTCCTGGGCCCAAAACAACCAACATCATACTAACCTAAGCCTAATTAAAATCAACTAGACCTAATTTGCCCTAGTGGGCTAGGAGACATCAACAGGTCGGGTCCGAGCTGTGTGGGCCAACTAGTGCATTTAACCTTTTAGCTATTATTGAAGGCTGGTGTCTAAGGTTGGGGGTCCAGAGTCAAACGACCTAAATGGTGTTGTGGTTTTTAATTGGGTCCTGTGAAAGCAAGGGGGCCTCCCACACTCCCACCCCCTACCTGACCAGTGAAAGGATTAGCTATTGGGTTAGGTGTAAGTTGAGCTGACCCATCCAGTTTCTGGCTCTAGGTCTAGGAAACCTTATATTATACTAGCCTTTTCTTTCTCTTTTTGCATGCTTGGCTGCATCATTTCATTTTGATTGTTTGATTTGTATATGACCACTAGATTAGAAACCCAATATCAAAAATATAAATCCCAACCTAGCTCAACCATGGACCCTAGTCTAGAAGCTTTCATGAAAACCATGATCGAATGACTTGATCGAATCGATTTATCTAATAACCAATCCAATGCCCAAATAAACCATAGGTTTGACTAATCCGATTCTAAGCTTGACCAACTGATCCAACCAAGTAATCAAGCAAGCCATAGTTTTCACAAAGTAGGAGACCACTTAGGAACCCTAAGCAAGGCCCATAGAGTTGAACCCTTGCCCTATAGACTCCAGGAACCCATAGTCCCTAGATATGAACCCAGTAGTAACCACTATTCCTCAATCAACCTGAACCCTATAGCATTGATACCCCTAGATTTGAACCCATAAACTTTAAACCCATAACCTATGAACCTATAACCCTTAGTTTACCCACCCCTATTACGCCAGACCTTAGTCAATTTTTCATTAGCCAAACCCCCCTTACCACCCCATTGGTTCACCAAGATGATTTAGAAGAAGAGATACCTATAGGTGACCTAGAGTTAGAAGTCAACCCAAAATTAGTTGACCCAGTAGAAACCAATCAAATGCTAGTTGATCTAGTAGAAACCCAGGTAGAAACCAATCCAGAGCTTGTTGAATCAATAGATACCCAGGTAGAAGACCACCCAATATTAGTTGGCCATACCCAAGTAGTAGCCAATCAAGATTTAGCTAACCTTAACCATAATCAGTTAGTGACCGACCTAGAATTAGATAACCCAGATCACACCCAAGCTACAATGGAAGAGCAACTACTGGAGACTTTAGAAGATGATCCAATTGTAGAGTCTAGTCCTGACTTTCCTGAGCCAAAAGAGTTTATTAAGGACTTGACTTATCTCACACAGTATCCTTAAGATGAAGTCACTTCCTTGATCTCAATTGAAGATCTTTTTCCTGAAATTAGTGACCCATTCTTCTATAAGGCAGACCTAGTAGATAGACACCAACCCTTTAAGGTCAACCTTATTAGCTTAGGATTAATCCCTGACACCTCTTCTTATATCTTAGTCTATCAAATTAACCCTAAATCCTTTTCTTACTTTCCACCCAACCAGACTAACCCCGAATTCACCTCATATTTTTTGCCTTTTCTTGAGTTTTTTTATTTTTTTTAACCATTCACCTACATCATGTAGAGGTTTGCATGTTACTTTCATTTCTTGCACATGTTAAGTTTGCATCTTACTTCTTGCATACCCTTTGGCATTTAGTAGGCTTACATAGTAAATTCTCATGTGTATACCATGCTAGGGTTAAACCTAGAGAGTCTATAGTATGTTAGGTTAGACCCTAGAAAGTCCAATAAAATTTTTTTCGATAGGAAAGTTTAGTCGAGTCTAGTAGGTATTAGTTGAGTCCAATAAATGCACAACCAGAATTACATGTCTGCACCTGCACTACCCTCTGTACAGCATATGCATATGACAATTAGTCAAAAGCTGAACAAAACAAATGAACTAACTAACAACTTGGCTAATTCCCAAAAGAGAGATAAAGAATTTTGCAGGGGATTTTATATTTGTAAAGAATTTTTTGCTCGCAAAGCTGGCCCATCCAAGATAATGAATATCTGTGGACCCAGTGCCAATGTGCATGAGATACTATCTGATTTAGGTATTAACTCCACCTTCATCATCTCAGATCTTCTATAGTCTAGGGAGCCAGCAGCGATACCTAGAGAGCACCTTGAGCCTATCCCTCCCTTTGAGAGAGAACCACCCCAGAGTGTCCACCAACCAATTGGCCAAATAGTGAGGAAAAGATTGACAGAATCCTGGACGATCAAGCCATATGTACCCGAAATAGAGGCTATCAGATGTATTTGGTCCGGTGGCAAGGTCGGCCAGAATCTGAGGACTCGTGGATCATCCGTGAGGATCTGCAGCGCCTCAACCCAGACCTACTCGAGCACTATGAGAGCCAAGTTATCACACACTCGATGGGGTCGAGTTCCTCCCACCCTGGGAGAATTGGTAGAGGCACTAGGATCAGACATAGATTACTAGGCCCTATTTGGTTTACAGGCTGCGATCAGAGTTGTGAGTGATCTCTTCTATAATTGAATTTTAATCTCTGATTGGTAAGAAACCTTCCCAACTCTTATTTTCTGATTTAATGAAGATAAGCTATCCTAAGCTGGGAGTTTCTAAACTCTTGGGTCGTGGATATTTCATTGGTTTGCATGAGTATGCCTGCGACCCGATGATTCTTTGCACTGCTAGTCTTTCTGCTAGTTTTTACTTTGGGAATCTAGCCTACAAATAAAATTATAAAAATCACAAAAGAATTATTTTACTATTCTTCATGCATGTTTAGTACTCTTAGAGTCATCACGCATCATAAAACCCATCCGGGTTTTCCTTTCCTTTTTTAGATTTTTTTATTTTAGTATAAGTTTTTGTCCCTGCTATACTTGTTATTCTATCTTTATTCCAAACTTATCCCCATTTTATTCCTCTGCTATTCCAATCATCTTCAACCTCCCAGAAATTCACAGAACCTCCATTTTTTCTCCATTTTTCTTCCCGTTCATCCCGGATCTGCAACGCCCGACAACCGGTGCCCCCTCGACATCCGTCCACCTTCCCCGACAATAATCTTCTCGTGGGAACGCTTGTGAATCCCATGAACCGCCCATGGCCGTTCCTCCCCATGCAGCTCCTCCCATGGTCGTCTCACCCTGTGGCTCCGCCCCCATGCCACTACCCTCTCCCCCATGCCGCCATCCACCCTCTACCCTCCATGTCAAGTTTCGCGCCCACTCCCACCTTTGGTCCTGCAACTTTCACTCCTAGCTCACCTCCGCAATCCACGTCCGCCTCCTCCACAAGTGGTGCTTCCAAGAGGCCGTCGAGCTCATCTACCGCCAGAGTCTCCTCCCTAACGCCCTTCGCATTCACGACCACGCCACTGCCACCGACCTATTTCCTTTCCCCGCTCTCTCGCTCTTCCCCATCCATTGCATTGCCCACTGTTCCACAGTCATAGGGAGTTTTTCTGCATGAATCTCAGAGCAGGAATGCCGTCTCCGCCATGTCCGCCGTCTCCACTGTGCAACCACCTACCCCAGCATTGACACTAACAAAGCCACCCTAGCCACTCTTCCCCATCCGTTCACCATGACCCTGTTCCACAGTCACAGGGAGTTTCCTGCATGGATCTCAGAGCAGGAACAACTAGAACAATCTCAAAGCAGGGAGGAATTTGAATTCAAATTTGAATGGGTCCACATTTTCCTCCACAAATGCTGCCGCTCTTCATGGAAACGCCAACCATTCTCTCCACCATTCTCTCCCCTCACTTTGTAATTATTTGAATTTCAAATTTGAATTTCAAAAAAAAATGGCTTGGTATCTATAAAATAGGCTCCAATCCTTCTTATAAAAATAATTAAGAAATGAAAATTTTATTATAGAGAAGATCGATTCTTTTTCACTCCATGAGGAGAGGTTGTGAGGCCCAACCCCAGGACATGATGTAAGGTCATGCCCAGTTATCCCCCTTCCCATTCCATCTTTTTTATCCCCTCGTGGCCTTTGAGATCCATCCTAGCGCCTCCAAGTATTGAAGAGGGTGTAATGCCTTAGAGGTGAGAGGTCTCTTCGTTAGGGTGAGTCCCAAAGTCCATGAGATCCAAACCCCTATTTTCCATCCCATTATTCCTTCACCATCAATTTTGGTTTCCCATCGAGTCCCCCTCTAGATCTTAGGGACTTTCTTTTATGAACCCAGGTAGCAATTTAGGTGGGATGCCTTAGGCTCCACAAGTAGTGAGATGGGTGGGATCCCTGGGCTACATGTAGTGGGATGGGTGAGATGCCATAGAGGTGTGAGGTCTCTCTGTGAATGTTAGTCCCCAGTCCTAAAGTGTCCAATTTTTCTATCCTACATTTGTTGGAAATTGTGTCCAATTTTAGATTGCATCTGGAGGACATCTAGAAAGAATCAAGATTTCTGGAAGCATCTTGAATCCTGGGTTATCACACAAGATCCAATGGACTGATGTAGCAGCCTCTGACTCCTGGATGTGGCTTGGTGAAACTCCAAAATAGAGTGACCTCTTCTCTTGTACAAAAATTGGGCTCATATTAGACTCATAATTGATGTATAGGACTCAAAATACTGACTAGGTTGAGAGTTGAGACAAATCAACTAACCTTAACTTATTACAGGACTCAATCTTAATTGATTACAAAACTTTCAAAACTTTGACACATGACTAATTAAACCATATGGGATCCAGGGATCTCTGTCTGATCCTGGTGTCCCCACCGATTCTCTCGGGGTGGGAGGAACTCGATCCTGTCAAGTATGGATCAATTTGGCTCAAGGAGGGTCTTGGTTGAGGTGTTGCAAATCTGCACCAGCATTCCACAAGTCCTCAGATTCTGGCTGACCTTGCCACTGGACCAAATATTGCTGACAGTCTCTATCCTGGGTACCGATAGCTTGATCATCCAGAGCTCTTTCAATCTTTACCTCACCATAAGGCCAAATTATATGTGGTCGCTCTGGGGTGGGTTCTCTCTCAAAGAATGAGAGTGGCTCAATGATAGGGGACAAAGCTTTGATACCAGAAATGATGGGGGACTAACTAGATGCGAAGATGAAATGATGATGCAAGTGATTTTTAGGTTTTAATGGTTTTCTTTGGATTCCCGAAAATAAGAGATGATCTAGGGTTTTATAATAACAAGAACTATTAAGAAGCAGGTAGTCCCTAAACAATGATAAAGAGAGGACCCCAGGATTGAGAAACCCCGTAGGACTTAGCTCTCTGATCAAGACCTACTTAGGAGTCAGGGGGCAAATCTCAATGATCTGAAGTGCCCGATGCAGAGATTGCTCACTTTAGCGGATATGGCCTGGATGCTCGAGCCGTCAACCTTGCAAAGGGGCCGGCTGGCTGTTCGAAGATCTTGATGGCAAAGGCAACCGTTTCTGTACTCGGGTCAACTGGAGGACCTACGAGCATTCAAAGAAGATAATGGTTAAGTTTCAATCAAAAGGAAAGTAGTGGAAGAATGAAAGAAAGAGTTGTTGAAGTGATGGTGGAGTTCTGCTTGATTCAGAGTCGGATGATAGAGTTGCGGAAGTGATGGTAGTTTGAGGCCTCACACCTCTCGATGCCCGAAGGCGAAGGTGCTCCCTCATGGAGATCGACGTTCCTAGTGAACGAAGGCAACTAGCAAGAGATTGGAACTCAAAGAATATAATTTTTCATTCATCAAAAATAAAAATTACGAAGGAGAGGTTAGGTCCTTTAAATAGGCACCTTAGAACCCTTTTGAATTTCAAATGAAAAATTTACAAAATTCTTGAATGGGCGCCCAAACTTTTGACTTTTCTTCCCTTTTTGGCCGACCAAGATCTAGCTTGATTGGGCGTGGCATGATGCAAGGCTTGGAGGAGGGATCTTGGCACCTTTAACTTGGAAAGAAGCTTCTTTGTTTTGGAAGAAAACAAGAAGAGAGGCTTGGAGCAAGGCATGTGTTCTTCTTCCTTCCTTGGTTGTGCATCCTTTTTTGGTACATGGCATGACATGGGGAGTGTGAGGTGGAGGAGCCCATGGATCTTGTCTCTTCCTTCCAAAGAGGTTCAAACAATTTTGGAAGAAGACTTGATTGCAGGGCTTGAAGCAAGGGATTTGAATTTCCCACTTCAACTCCCATTGACTTTTTCTTTGGCCGACCACCCTTGCTTGGAAAGGAACTTGATAGGGGGAGGGAAAAAGGGCTAGTGCCAAGTCATGTGTTCCTCCTCTTTGGGCATCCAAGGATAACAAGTGTGCTGCCCACATGGCAAGATGTCATGGCGCCACATAAGATTAAAAGGTGGGCCCTGAGCTGATTGGATTCCTTCCAAACTTGGCTCCAAGTGGATTAAATTTTAAGACCACTTCTTGCATGGACTCATACTATCAATAGACTCAGACTGGACTCAATTTGTGACTAGACTCAATACAGGACACAATTTGACCCAATTGGTCAAAGTACAAACTCAATTCAAAGCAAAAGAAAATTACAAATTTGAGACTAGGCTTGAAGCCTTATTACAACACCCGAAAAATGAAACCCTAACCAGAGGTCTGGTGCCCACACCAATTCACTCGGGGTGGGAGGAACTCGACCCTATCGAGTAAGAGTTGAGTTGGCTTAGGTACTTTTCGAGAAGGTTGGGATCGAGGCACTGCAAGTCCTCCCGAGTAATCCACGAGTCATCAGACTCAGGTAGGCCTTGCCATCGAATTAAGAAACATTAATAACCTTTGCCCCAGGTAGTGATAGCTTGGTCATCCAGGACATGCTCGATCCGCTCTCCTCTCTCAGGTATAATTGGTGGTGGATACTCAGGCTCGAGTTCACTCTCAAAAGAAAGGTTAGGCCCAAATGGCTCGCTAGGTATATTTGCTGGTTCCCTGTAGTCCATTAAGTCTAAAATATTGAAAGTCGAGCTAATGCCATAATTCGGAGGTACCTCAAGAATGTAGGCATTAAGGCCAACACTCTTTATCACTCTAAAGGGGCCAGCTCCACGAGCATGAAGTTTCTTAACGATTCCTGGTGGAAACCATTCAGGCCTAAGCCTAACCATTATAGAATCCCTAATTTCAAACTCTTGGCTCATTTCCAGGAATCAGCCAAATTATTTTAAAAAAATATATTTAATGCAGAATTCTATCATGATGCAAAATGCAGACTTAACTAAGCATTCCTATAGAGAAAAAAGTTTTATTTGACTCCTAGGGTCTAATTCTAACAGATTATATACTCTTTAGGTTTGACCCTGGTCTGGTATGTACAAGAAAAATTATCAAGGATCTCTAACGAATGCCATAAAGTATACCAGAAGTAAATGGCAAAAGGGATGGGTTCTAAGGATTCACACAGCCTGGCAATTTCAACAAAATGCAACCCCATGGCTCTGGAAATGTGAGAAGGCTTAGGGAAGGGTGGAAAATATGAGTCGGAGTCTTGGGACAATCTGTGAGAAGCATGAGACAGACCTTGGTTAATCAGGATAATTTTATGATTTGGACATTGTTCTATTGGTGCAAGTTCCAAGGCTAGATGGGTGTTCCTAGATGGTGGAAGGTCATTAGGATGGTCTTTGGGAATGTTATCTTAAAAGTCCTCAAAACTAATGTCTACCTCCTGGGGTGGTTCCGTAGGGACTTATTCCTGGACCTCCTTTAAGGGCAATACTTGTGAACCTTCACCTTCCTCTACAATGTTCGATCCTGGCTGGGTTACTCCTTCAAATTCTCTAGTGGGTTCAGGATCTTTTTCTTTTGGTTCCTCAATGATTTCTACCTTGGGACCATCTACATCACACTTTTCCATTAGACTTAACTCTGAGATGTCTTCTTTGGATTCCTCAATAAGCTCAGGGGTTTCTACACTTAGATTCTCTGTGGGCTCAATCTTTTCTTCCTGAAATTCTTCAGAAGGTTCCTCTTTCTGGGCTGGTTCATGAGTCTCTTTAGTAGTAGGGGTTCCCTCAGTAGTCTCATCTTCTAACTATTCTTCATATTCATCCACTAAGTGTGCTTCAGCTTCATATACTTCTACTTCAGGCTCACTGGTGGGTTCAAGATTTTCTAAGGGTCCTTCCAAAGTAGCTTCCGCCTGGGTGTTTTCTGGGTCAACCAATCCCAGGTCAGTGATATACTCTCCCTCTTTAATGTTACCCTGGTGAACACATGGGGTAGCAGGGGTGGGTCAACTCAGGTCAGATCGGTTTGGACTAGGTCGACTCGAGTAGACGTGACCATACTCATGGCTAGTTCCTAGGGCTCGGCTAGGGTTCCTAAAGGGTTTGGGTCTAAAATAGGTGGGGGCCCGTTGGAAATGCTCACAATACCTCGCAGTGTGGTAAGCCTGCTCTAAATTATTGACCTCTCTAAAATAAAGCTCCCTTTGAAGATCAGGATGTAGGCCAGCCCTAAACCTAGACAGGGTTACAGATTATGATTCATTGACATCATATCGCATGACATACTCATCAAACTTTGTGATGTATTCGGCCACACTCCTGCTCCCTTGATGTGGGAATCTTCTAGACTCAGCCTCTAAGGAGGGATCATGTTGAGGGAAACTCCTAGGATGGGGAAGTGATTTAAACTCCGGTTTAGTGTAAGGCTTCTGGGTCCTAACCCGAGTTTCTAGTCTTGTTACACTTTGATCAAACTTATCAAGCTTATTGTTCATCTTATCCAATTATTCCTTGATGGCCTTTAATAGATCTTCTCTAATGTTGTCCATGGGTTTACTTGGTTGGGAAGGATGGGGATGATAGGGTACTCCTGATCTAGTGGACATGGGTTAAGCACACAAAAACATCTAAGATCTATTAGACCTAAAATCTCAACCAGTTGCCTAAGTCAGGGTGGCAAACCAGTCTGTAGTAACTCTGTCCTTGGCCAAGTAGGTGTAGGGGAGTGGAGGTCCCTGAACACCAACCTTAGACACCAATCTGGAATTGGCCAGGTAGGCGGACCAAACTCACAAGCCCTGAATCACCAATCCTAGACACCAAGAGCAATAGCACACACAGAATGGGCGACGCCAAGAATAGACACTTAGTCTTGACTCGACCAATTGGTGTCCCTAAGCTCTCTAGAGCAAATTAAGTGTCTATTGGATTTTAGTTAGAGCCTGGGTTTGAAATGCAGGTTAGTGATTTTTGGGCTAGGGATAGGTAATGAAATCCTGACCCTATGTCAAATTGCCGTCCTTAAGTGATTTATGAAAATGAATGCAAGCAAATGATCTAATGAGATGTCACTAAATTATATTTTTGTATTTTTGATATATGAAAACAGAGTTAAGATGATGGGAATGAAATGATATTACTCTAAATGCAAGATTAAACTAGATGATAATTGAAAACATAAGAAAATGCAGATTGTTGAAATTCTTTGAACAGAACTTGCTCTCAGGTAATATTTTGGATTGTAGAAACTCTATATACTGAAATAAAATCTGAGAAAATTACCAAAATTACTTTGAATTATATGTGATCTATCAAAACAAAAATCACAGAATTTGGATATTCCTACAAACAGTAAAAACTAAATGAACAGAAAATATACAGAAAGGAAAAATTGCAGAAATTAAAGAAGCGATCTAAGATGCAAAATTTTTTTTGTTCTTTTCAAATCTGTTCTTCTTGTATTCTCCTTCAAAGGTCTATCACAATGGCACCCCTACACGCCTTGGGAGATCCCCGTGGAATGGAAGGAGAGGGTCTCGAAACCCTACTTTTCTCATAAGACCGGACGGCCTGGTGAAGCACCTAATCCAGGTACTTAAGAAGAGCTAAAGTCCAAACAATGCTCTGATACCAGAAATGATGTGGGACAAAGCTCTGATACCAGAAATGATCAGGGACTAACTAGATGCGAAGATGAAATGATGATGCAAGTGATTTTTAGGATTTTGTGATTTTTAGGTTTTAATGGTTTTCTTTGGATTCCAGAAAATAAGTAAGAAATGATCTAGGGTTCTACAATAACAAGAACTATCAAGAAGCAGGTAGTCCCTAAACAATGATAAAGAGAGGACACTGGGATTGAGAAATCCCGTAGGACTTAGCTCTCCGATCAAGACCAACTTAGGAGTCAGGGGGCAAACCTCAAAGATCTTAAGCACCCGATGCACAGATTGCTCACTTTGGCGGATGCGGCCTGGATGCTCGAGCCATCAACCCTGCGAAGGCACCGACTGGCTGTTCGAAGATCTCAATGGCAAAGGTAACCGTCTCTGTACTCGTGTCACCTGGAGGACCTGCGAGCATTCAAAGAAGATAAATGTTATGTTTCAATCAGAAGGAAAGCAGTGGAAGAATGAAAGAAAGAGTTGTTGAAGTGATGGTGAAGTTCTTCTTGATTCGAAGTCGGATGATGGAGTTGCGGAAGTGATGGTAGTTTGAGGCCTCACACCTCTCGACGCCCGAAGGCGAAGGCGCTCCCTCATGGAGATCGACGTTCCTAGTGAACGAAGGCAACTAGCAAGAGATTGGAACTCAAGGAATATAATTCTTCATTCATCAAAATTAAAAATTACAAAGGAGGGGTTCGGTCTTTTAAATAGGTACCTTAGGACCCTTTTGAATTTCAAATGAAAAATTTACAAAATTCTTGAATGGGCACCCAAACTTTTGACTTTTATTCTCTCCTTGGCCGACCAAGAGCTAGCTTGATTGGGCGTGGCATGATGCAAGGCTTGGAGGAGGGATCTTGGCGCATTGAACTTGGAAAGAAGCTTCTTTATTTTAAAAGAAAACAAGAAGAGAGGCTTGGAGCAAGGCATGTGTTCTTCTTCCTTCCTTGGTTGTGTATCCTTTTTTGGTACAAGGCATGACATGGGGAGTGTGAAGTGGAGGGGCCCATGGATCTTGTCTCTTCCTTCCAAAGAGGTTCAATCATTTTGGGAAGAAGACTTGATTGGAGGGCTTGAAGCAAGGGATTTGAATTCCCCACTTCAACTCCCATTGACCTTCTCTTTGGCCGACCACCCTTGCTTGGAACGGAGCTTGATAGGGGGAGGGAGAAAGGGCTAGTGCCAAGTCATGTGTTCCTCCTCTTTGGGCATCCAAGGATGACAAGTGTGCTGCCCACATGGCAAGATGTCATGGCGCCACATAGGATGAAAAAGGTGGGCCCTGAGCTGACTTGGATTCCTTCCAAACTTGGCTCCAAGGAGACTAAATTTTAAGACCACTTCTTGCATGGACCCATACTTCCAACAGACTCAGACTGGACTCAATTTGTGACTGTACTCAGTACAGGACACAATTTGACCCAATTGGTCAAAGTACAGACTCAATTCAAAGCAAAAGAAATTTACAAGTTTGAGACTAGGCTTGAAGCCTTATTACAAGACCTGAAAAATGAAACCCTAATTAGAGGTCTGGTGCCCACACCACTCAAGGGGCTCGCTAGGTATCACTAGTGGCTCCCTAGACTTTATAAAGTCTGAGATGATAAAAGTGGAGCTAATACCTAAATCAGGTGATATCTTAGGCACACAAGCATTGGGTCCACTACTATTCATTATTTTGAATGGACCAGCTTCACGAGCAGAAAATTCTTTGACAGTCACATATTCCTCTGCAGAAAATTCTTCATCTTTTTTTTGGAAATTAGCCAAGTTATTATTTAGTTCATTAATTATGTTCGGCTCTTGACTAATTTCATGATGCATATGCTGTGCAGAGGCTAGTGTAGGTGCAGGTATATTAATTTAGGACTGTGAATTTTATTGAACTTAACTAATACCTATTAGACTCGACTAAACTTTCCTATCGAAGAAAATTTTATTGGACTTTCTAGGATCTAACCTAACATACTATAGACTCTCTAGGTTTGACCCTAGCATGGCATGCACACGAAAATTTACTATGTATGCCTACTAAATGCCAAAGGGTATGCAAGAGTTAAGATGCAAACCTAACATGTACAATAAATGAATGCAACATGCAAAAATCTACATGATGTAGGTGAATGATTAAAGAAATATAAGAAAATTCAAGAAAAGACAAGAAATATGAGGTGGATTCTAGGTTAGTCTGGTCAGGTAGAAAGGGTTCAAGGTTGATTGGATAGAATAAGTGTAAGAAGGGGTGTTAGGGATTAAATCCAGACTAATAAGATTGACCCTATGGGGTTGATGTCTATCTGCTGGGTCTGCCTTATGGAAGAATAGGTCACTAATTTTAGGAAAAAGATGTTCAATTGGGAGCAAGAAAGTGACTTCATCCACAGGGTACTGGGTGAGATAATACAAGTCCTCAATAAACTCTTCTGGCTCAGGAAATTCAAGATTAGGCTCTATAATTGGATCCTCTTCTAAAGTATCCTCTAATTGCTCTTCCATTGTAGCTTGGGTGTGATCTGGGTCATCTAACTCTGGGTTGACTACTATGTGGGTATGGTTAGGGTCAACTAATTCTAGGGTGGCTTCTACCTGGATATCTATTGATTCAACTAGCTCTAAGTCTTCTATGGGGAACTTCTCTTCTTCCTCCTCATACTCCTCCACTAAGCTTGGGTCAGCCTCATATATGTCCTCTTCAAGGTCATTTTGGTGAACCAATGAGGTGGTAAGAGGGGGTAGACTAAGGAAAAACTAACTAATGACTGGGGTGACAAGGGTGGGTTGGCTAAGGTGCTCCTGACTAACACTTGGTTCATATCTATGGGTACTAATCCTATTGGGCTCAAGCTTACTAAGGGTTATGGGTTGTCCTATGGGTCTTGTTTAGGGTTACTAATCGGTCTCCTACTTGGTCAAAACTAGTGGTTAACTGGTTGATCCTAGTGGTTGCCTGGTCAAATCGTTGGTCTACTTGGTTAAATCTATGGTTCATTTGGATTATCTGGTCATTGGTTTGGTCAAGCTTAGTATTAATTTGGGTATTGGGGTTTAGTTGGGTAAACTGGTTTTGAGATTGGATATTGGCTTGGTTCATTTGGGTAGTTAACTGGGCATGCTGGCTCATGATGGCTTCAAAATTGGGATCCATGGCTGAGTTGGTTTGGGATTTAGTCTTATGGTATTGGGTTCCTAATCTAGTGGTCATACACTCAATCAAGCAATCAGAATGGAATGGTGCAGCCAAGCATGCAAAATAGGTTAGCTTAATCTAGGGTTTCCTAAACCTAAAGCCAAAACTGGGTGAGTCAGCTCAACTTACACTTAACCTAGCAACTAATCCTTCCATTGGCTAGGTAGGGGGTGGGGTGGTGGGAGGCTCCCCCTGCTTATCACAGGGTCCTAATTATAAACCACCAGTACACTTAGGTCATTTGACTCTGGACCCCTAACCTTAGACACCAGCTTTCAGTAATAACTAAATGATTAAATGCACTAGTTGGCCCGCACGGTTCGGACCTGACCTATTGGGTGTCACCTAGCCCACTAGGGCAAATTAAGTTTAATTAATTTTAGTTAAGCTTGGGTAGAAATGCTGGATGGTTGTATTGGGCCCTAGACAAGCTATGACCTCCTGCCCTGATGTTATATTGATTGCACTTAAGATTAGATTAAAATATGATGAACATTCAATGGTCTTGATGGAATCTAAAACACAGCAAAAAATAAAATAATTTTTAATTAATTTATGAGATTTCAAGTTAAGTTTAAGTTTACCGGGGTTAGAAAACAAAATTTGGCTTGGGATTGGGGGGTTTGAAAGGTGATTAGGTTAGGTTGATTCAAAATGCAGAAATAGCAGAATTCAAGATATTAGGGTTTCAACCGATGCAAAATTTTACATAGATTTTGATGCAAAAAAAAATCAAAAAAAACTCTAGAGTAGAGGATGGATGGTTGTGATTCTACATACCAAGTTTCATGCAGAACAAAAATCAAATGATGATGCAAATCCTAGGGTTTTCATACTGTAGTAGAAATATCAGAATTTTTGTTAAAGTTTCTAATATGCCGAGTTTTAATGATTTAGGTTTTTAATAAACTTAATTAAAAATTATGATAAAATATAGGACTAAATAGAGAACAATTCATGCAAATTTCATGGAAAAATAAAATCTCTAGGTGATCGAAATCAGATGAGAAACATGAACTTAATGCAGTGCATAGGATGCAAAAAAATTAGGGTTTGTGATTCTGATGCAGATGCAAGCTATCCTATACCTGATATGATACCAAACTGATGTGGGATGACTCTAAGATTGCTAAACATATAGGAAAAATAGTAAAATAATTTTTTTGTGATTTTTATAATATAATTTGTAAGCTAAATTCCTAAATAAAAGTAAGAACTTGCAAGAAGAAGAGCAATGCATAAAATCATCGTATCGCAGGCAAACTCATGCAAAATAATAAATTCTAGGACCCGAGAATTGAGAAACTCCTAGATTAGGATATCTAATTTTCATCAAGTCAGAAATTTAAAGAAGGGAAGGATGTTACCAATTAGTGATTTGAAGAACTTTCGATGAAGAGATCACATGGCACTCCGATTGGAGTATGGATGATGAAGTTCAGTTCCCTTTATTAGATGGCTGATTTGGATGGTTTTGGATGCAAGAAAAACCTCCTCTAGGGAGGTGAAATACCTCGGGGACCCTGCAAAATGTCAAGGGAAAATCAAAATAGCAAGTTAGAAAAGGAAAGGAAACTAGGTTTAGAAGGAATCATGTTAGGGATTAGAAGCTGGGCGGTTTGAAGCTTGTTGAACATCTTCCTGCTCGACGGCCTAGGGCACTCCTTATTGGACGTGTGAAGGCTTGGATGGCAGTGAGATAGGGCATGGAAGGATGCTAGGGCAGCAAGGAAACACAAACACAAACCAAAGAACCAAAAAAACAAAGTAACACAAGCTCGCAAGCTCAAAATAAATTTACCAAGGTTTTGATATCATGAATAAAAGTTGCTTACAAGAGGGAGAGGGGTAGTGTATTTATAGAGTTCCCATGCCCTCTAACTAGGGTTACACACTTGGGTTACAAGTCTTTTTCCAAATTGGAATACAAGTCCTTTTCTAGCTAGGTTAGAAAAACAAATCCCCATTAGGTTAGGAATTGACCTAGTCTTCTCCTTTTTCCATCATGCTTTGACTATTCCACTCAAGGACACCTCTTGGACTTGGTCAATACTTCAAGGATACCTAGGGGGCATGTTGGGCCTCTAGAGGCAGCAAGGGGCCAGCCTAAAGGGGCTTGGGTGCATGGGTTTGGGCCTCTGGAAGCTGGGGTGGCCTGGTAGCCTGGTAGCAAGAATATTCGATGGATTCTTACTTATTTAGGGCTTGGGCTTGGCACATGGAATTGATTTCCTTGGGCTAGGATGTAGAGGGACCTTTGAAATCATGGACGCCCTGGTTTAAGAATTTGCTCTGGCATCTGGATTGGAATCTGGGCATCTGGAGGACATTTGGAAAGAATCAGGTTTCTTGAAGCATCTTGGATGTAGGTTGTCACACAAGATCCAATGGACTAATGTAGCGGCCTCTGACTCCTAGATGTTGCCTGGTGGAACTCCAAAATAGGGTGACCTCCTCTCTTGTACAAAAATTGGGCTCATACTGGACTCATAATTGATGTACAGGACTCAAAATACTGACTAGGTTGAGGGTTGAGACAAATCAACTAACCTCAACTTATTACAGGACTCAATCTTAATTGATTACAAAACTTTCAAAACTTTGACACATGACTAATTAAACCATATGGGATCCAGAAATCTGTCTTTGATCCTGGTGTCCCCACCAGCTTCCATCTTTTGAAGTATCAAATTTTTTAGGTCAGATGGAGTAACCATTGTTTCTTCAGTCCCATCTTCATCAGCAGCTTCATCTTCTTCAGAAATGATGGCAGCAACCTGACTAGGCATCTTCTTTATCCATTCTTCATCTTGCAACTTGTATCCCATTCTCCTTAGTGAATTGAAGGAGTAGATGTCAAAGTGGTGTAACGGTTTGCCTATTTCATTTGATAAGTCAACTCCTACTTCTTCAAATAACAAAGTGAAGACCATACCGTAGGGTAGAGAGGCTTTGACCTTTCTTGCTACCTCAGTCATCTGAATCATCATTATGTAGGGAAGGTTGAGAGGCCTTTCTTCAATCAAATGTCCCATAAATATCATATCTTTCGCATAGATCCAATCAAAGCGGCCAGTTCTTAGAAGAAATATCCTGCTAATCATATTGTATAGCATCCTCATTTCATTCAATAGTAGATTGGCTTGTACATGTTGGACTTTGCTCACATCTTCTTTTTCCAAAATTAATTTTAGAATGTGTTCTTTGTCTGGTAGAAGAAGTTTAGTAGCACCGTTCATTGGCATTTGCAACAATTTTCCCAATTTTTCTTCATCTACTATGACTAACTTCCCCTTGACTGTAGATTCCAAATGAAATTCTTTAATGATAATGTTTTCATAAAACAACCGTACCAGTGAAGGGTAGGTCAATGTATCCAAAGAACAAAAATGCTTCCACCCTTGACTCTCTATCCAGTTTTCGATTTTCATTCCCATTTCTTCTAGGAATGTAAAGTCGATCCTTCTTCTGCAAGTGACAGGATGATTGATCATTAAGACATGCTGTCTGGGAGGAGGAGTTTCTTCATCTTGCTAGACTATAGGAGACCTTTTTCTATTTTCTCCACTTTCTCTTGCGTCTATACTCTGAATGCTTGATTCATCGATTTGAAGAACCTTCTTCACAGATCTTCGAGGAGCCATTGCAGAGGGATTAAGGAATTTTAGGCTCTAGTGACTGATTTTTGGGAGAAAGGTAAAGCTTCCGAGGGAAGTGGAGTGTGTTCAAAGAAAAGTAAAAGAGTGAAGTACTTAGAAAAGACAATCCAGAACTTCCTAAATAGCGATTTTTCGACTTTCGAGTCGGCTCGCTCTGTCCTAAAAATATCTGAGTAGGCTCGATAAGAGTGAACTCAGAATAATTAGAATATCAAGTCGGCTAAGCAAAGACTTAGTTGGCTCAACCAGAGCAAGAGTACAAGACTTAGATATTCGAGCCGGCTCGACCAGAGCAAAATTGCTCGAGTCTACTCGAATCGAAGCATTCCACATGAAATCAAATGATTTGTAAATTGAATTCAATATACTGAAAATTTAAGGAAAGTTGTTAAAAAGATCATGAAACATTGTAGGAGGTTTTCTAGATAATTTTTTCTTAGTTCTTGAAGGAAATTAGGTTTACTGGATCTAGAAAGGATAACATAGCCCTAATTCTCTTCTGAGCAACTCAAATCTATCCTGATTTAGTGGCTTGGTAAAGATGTCAGCTAGTTGTTTTTCTGTTAGGATAAATTCTAGTTCTATGTCACCATTCAAAACATGATCTCTAATGAAATGATGTCTAATCTCTATGTGCTTAGTCCTAGAATGCTGAATAGGATTTTTGGTTAAATTAAAGCACTTGTGTTATCATACTTAATAGGAATTTTGCATTGAGAAACACCAAAATCTTCTAGTTGTTGTTTAATCCACAACACTTGCGCACAACAACTCCCTGCAGCAACATACTCTGCCTCAGCAATAGAAAGTGCTACCGAGTTTTGTTTCTTACAGTACCATGAGATTAAATTCAATCCTAGAAATTGACAAGTACCACTAGTACTTTTTCTATCTATTTTACAACCAGCATAATCAGCATCAGAAAATATGATTAAATATAAAGATGATTCTTTCGAAAACCAAAGACCTAGATTACTTGTACCTTTCAAATATTTTAATATTCTTTTAACAGCAAGCATATGTGTTTCTTTGGGATTACAATGAAATCTAGCATATACACTTACACTATACAAGATATCTGGTCTACTTGCAGTTGAATATATTAAGGATCCGATTATATCTCGATATAGCTTTTGGTCAACATTGGATCCACTTTCATCTTTGTCCAATTTACAAGTTGGGCTCATGGGTGTATTCAATTGTTTGCATGTCTCCATACCAAACTTCATGATGATTTCTTTAGTGTATTTGGATTGGTTAATGAAGATCCCTTCCATTGTTTGTTTTACTTGGAGATCCTTTCAATTAGATTCCAAATGATTTCTTCTACTTTCTTTTGCATTCTTGATTGCTTCAACAAACTCCCTTCCTTCCTTCTCTTAACTTTTTGACTGCCCATGTGCATGCTTTTGTTGCGGCGCCTTGCCTTGAGGCACCAAGTCCTTCGGCTCTTTCCTGTAGAGCTCCGAGTATGGAGGGTAGTTAGGAAAAATGATTTTGGGTTGTCGAATTATCCCTACTGCATCGGGAATGAGGTAACGGGACTTCATGCATCTCTTTGAAGGAGACCTGGGTGACCTCAAGCGAAACTATCTCCAAGTGCCTGGAGTGCCATCGAGTTGGGAAGCTGAACTCGGTGAGTCCGTAAGGTGCCTCTACCAGGCTAGAACTTGGATAGATAGAGTGCGGGGCCTCTGGAGTCTCCCGGCTTTGAGGTGCGGGCCTTTTAGAGTTTCCTAGCTTGAGGTGTGGGGCTTCAGGAGTTTCCTAGCTTAAAATGCAGGGCTTCAGGAGTTTCTCGACTTTAAGTGTGGGGATTCAAGAGTTTTCCATCTTGAAGTGCGGGGCTTCAAGATTTTCCCAGCTTGAGGTACGGTGCTTCAGGAGTTTTCTGGCTTGAAGTGCGAGGCTTCAAGAGTTTCCCGGCTTTGAGGTGTAGGGCTTCAAGTGTTTCATAGCTTGAGGTACCGGGCTTCAGGAGTTTCTCAGCTTGATCTACCGGACCTGGGGTCGGGTAGCAGTATTCCTGCAAGGCAAAGATAGTTTGCACCAAAAGAAATTTTTTTATTAATGAGAGGAGACCTTACATCATTGGTAGTACATCCTCAGGTTATTGGCATTCCAAGTTCGTGGGAACAGGGCACCATTGAGCTCAGCAAGAAAATAAGCTCTATGGGGGAGAGTCTTGACCACCTTGTAGGGGCCCTCCCAGTTTGGGGAGAGTTTGCTGCACTCTCGAGATTGAGAAGATTTGGCCTGTCGCAGCACCAAGTAGCCTGGGCTAAAGGTCTTTAGACTTACCTGCATGTTGTAGTACCGGGCTACCTGCTATCGGTAGGCCACCATCCAGAGTCAAGCCTTGTCTCTTGTTTCCTCAAAGAGGTCTAAGTGAGTACAAGGCAGGCCAGATTTTCATCTTCATCATATTGCTCCACCCGTAGCGTGGAACACCAAGTTCCACCGGAACTATGGCTTTGGCACCGAAGACAAGACTGAAAGGCATCTCATTCATGGCCGTTCAGGGCATTGTGTGGTAGGCCCAAAGGATGCTGGGAAGTTCTTCTACCCACCTACCCTTAGCCTGGCCCAACCTGGTTTGGAGTCCTTGGAGGATGGTCCGGTTGGTGACCTCGGCTTCTCCATTGGTATGGGGTGAGCCACCGAGATGAAGCGATGATGAATATTGAGGTCGGCACAAAACTCCTCAAACTCATAATTGTCAAACTATCATCCATTATCGATGCTGATAGTGTGGGGGAGTCCAAAATGGCAGATGATCGACTTCCAGAAGAATTGGTAGACCTTGTCTTCGATGATCTGTGCTAGTGGCTCTGCCTCCACCCATTTAGTGAAGTAGTCAATAGCCACTATTATGAACTTGCACTATCCGGATGCAGGAAAAAAAGGACCAAGGATGTCCATCCCCCATTGGGTTAATGGCTAGGGTGCAGAGAGTTGGGAGAGTGGTGCTGCTAGTTGATGCTATATACAACCATGGCTCTGGCAACGATCGCACTTTTTTACAAAGTCGGCAGCATCCTCCCTCATAGTCTCCCAGTAATACCCCTGAGGAGAGCCTTGCATGCTAGCATCCTGCCCCCCACATGATTCCCGCAAAGGCCTTTGTGTATCTCTTGGAGCATAAAGGCTACCTCCGCGGGTCTCAAGCACTTGAAGAGTGGATAAGAGTAGGACCTGCGGTAGAGCTACCCATCCATTAAGATGAAGCGCACAGCCTTCTTCTTGACGAGGCTAGCCTCCGTTCGATCTTCTGGCAAGGTACCATCGGTGATGTACCTGATATATCGGTCCATCCAGCTAGGCTCCGGGGTGACCTGCTGGACCTCTTCAAGAGCCTCACAGCTTGGAGTATCTAAGTATTCAACATGGGCACACCCCAGTGATGAGTCTGGCAGGGTCCGAGCCTCGAGAGCGCATCGACATGAGCATTCTCTCCATGAGAGATGTGGGAGATGCTGAAATGTTGAAAGCCCACCATGCTCGAGCATACCTGTTCCAAGTACTTCATCTAGGGGTCCCTTGCTTCGAATTCCCCAGAGACCTGTCCGGCCACTAGCTGAGAGTCGATGAAGACCTTTAGGTTGGGTACACCCAGCTCATGGGAGACCCTCTGTCCTGTGAGGAGTGCCTCGTATTCTGCCTGATTATTGTTGCTACAAACCGAAAGTGGAGCGTTCACTCGGCTACAACCCCATTGCCATTGGTGAGGATGAGGCCTGCTCCGCTCCGTACCAAGTTGGATGCGCCATCCATGTGGAGGACCCAGACCTCCTCCTCGGTCCCGAGCTCCATCTGGCACACCAGGGTGGTCTCCTCCGGCTCCTCGCCCATGCCCATGCACTCGACCAGAAAATCAGCCAACACCTAGGCCTTCTAAGATGGTCTCAGTCGATATGCGATGTCGAACTCATTAAGTGTTAGAGCCCACTTGGCCAAGCATTTGAAGGTATCGGGGTGGCTGAGTACGGCCCTCAATAGTTGGTCCGTCAGGACCACAATCAGATGTGCTTGAAAGTATGGCCTGAGTCTCTAAGCAGACATTATAAGAGCAAAAATTAACTTCTCAGAGTGGGTGTACCTAATCTCCGCATCTCGAAGGAGTTTGCCTATCACAGTACACCGGTCTTTGAGCTCCATCCTCGTCTGTATAGACAAAGACTGAACTGACAGCCCCTGGGGTAATCTCCTGGTACAGCAAGAGTTCCTCTCCATTCTCTAGCCAGGAGAGCAATGGCGATGATGCCAAGAATTTCTTCAGCTCCTCAAAGGTTGCCTTGCACTCTTCCATCCAGGTTAAGTCATGCACCTTGCACAGCACCATGAAGAAAGACAAGCAGTGGTGGTGTGGGCACCAGATCTCTAATTAGGGTTTCAATTTTGGGTCCTATAATAAGGCTTCAAGCCTAAGCATTGTAATTTTTAGTCATGATTTAGTCTCAATTATTTTTGTTTAGTCCTGTACATTGACCTATTTGGTCAAGTTGTGTCCTGTATTGAGTCCAGTCCTATATTGATTCTAGTCCGAGTCTGGGTCCAAGCTGGAGTGGTCTTTGAGTCTAGCTCAACTACTATTAGGCCAAGCCTTGAAGGTCAACATTTCAACCCTTGTGTGCCACTTCACCACCCCATGTGGTGCCACTTCACCATCCCATGTTGCACCACCTCATCTTGATACATCAAATATTTTTTCCTCCTTTCCCTCCCTCCATCAAGCCACTAACTAAAGGAGTCTTGAGCAACCAAGGAAAGGTTGAAGGCAAAGGCCTTGATCCAAGCCTCATTTCAAGCTTCTCTCCAAAGAAGGGTGAACAACCAAGGAAAGATTGAAGACAAAGGCCTTGATCCAAGTCTCATTTCAAGCTTCTCTCCAAAGAAGGGTGGGCAACCAAGGAAAGAGGGAGACACAAGCCTTGTATCATGCCTTCTTCCCAAAATTGAAGGTCAACTTTCCAAGTCCAAGGGAGCCAAATTCCTTCTTCCAAGCCCATTATCATGCCATGCCCAATCCAAGAAGCTTTGGTCGGCCAAGGAGTTTGAATTTCAGAATTTTGGGATTTTTCTAATTTTTCTTGGCACCTTAGCAAGAGAAGAAATGTATTATTTCATTCAAATTTTGAAAGGGTCTAAGGTGCCTATATAAATGACCTTACCCCCTCCCTTGTAATGGAAATGCTGATGAATGAAAAAAGAGATATTTGAGTGTTATTCTTAGTTGCCTTTGTTCCTTAAGAACATCGATCTCCGTGAGGGAGCGCCTTCGCCTTCGGGCGTCGAGAGATGTAAGGCCTCGATTTATCTTCTTTTCTGCCAAATCCATCTTCCATCTTCAAGTTCGGAGGCCAACTCGATAATCCATCTAGGCGCCCAGCAAGAAGACCAACAGTCAACATCATCTTCAACCTTTCTCCCTTTATTTCTTCTAGATACTTATTGATTCCTAATCCTTCTATTGATTGTTTGCAGGTCCTCCAAGTACCACGAACACGGAGTCAGTTTCCCTTGCCTTCGAGACCTTGGACGGAAAGTCGGTGCATTCGCGGGGGTTGAAGGCTCGATCATCCAAGCCGCATCCACGAGAGCGAGTGAACTCGACATTAGGCACTTCCGAACTTTTGAGGTTTGCAATCCTAGACTCCTAAGTGGATATTGATTCGAGAGCTATGTCCTACGGGGTTTTTCTATTCCGGGGTCCTCTTTTTATCCTTGCTTAGGGGCTAATTTACGTGCTTGTAGCTCTTATCATTATTGAATCCCTAGATCTGTTGTTGTCTTTTCTTCGGAATCCTAAATCTATAAGAAAACTTAAAAATCATAAAAAAAAAAAAACCACTTGCATCATTCCTCATCTTCGTATCTAGTTAGTCCTGCATCATTTCTGGTATCAGAGCATGGTTAGGACTTAGCACTTCTTAAGTACTTGGATTAGGTGCTTCACCTGGCCATCCGATCTTGGAGAAAAGTAGGGTTTCAAGACCCTCTCCTCCCATTCCACGGGGATCTCCTAAGGCATGTAGGGGTGCCATTGTGATTGACCTATGAAGGGGAACACAAGGAGATAGGTTTAGATCTTTTAACAAAAAAAGTTTGCATCTTTAATTTCAGCTTTTTAGAAATTCAGCATTCTCATACATAGTCTGCTATTTTGATTATTTCTGACTGTACGAATGTCGGATTTTTATGATTTATATTTTTTTGAACTTTGAATAATTATAAGTATTTTCCAGAATTTTTTCATATTTTATTTCAGTCTGTAGAATTTTTACATGGCTGATTACCATCTAAGAAAAAACTCTGCTCTGAAAATTCAGCAAGTACATCTCATCTCATCTTCATCTTTCATATAGTTTAATTTTGCATTTAGGGTCATATCTTTTTATTTCCATCATCTTATTTCTGTAATCAAACATCAAAGTCCAAAAAAATATAACTTTGAGAGATCTCATTAGATCATTTGTATGCCATCATTTCCATAAATCATCTTAAGGGCAGCAATTTGACATAGGGTCAGGATTTCATTACCTGTCCCTAGCCCAAAAATCACCACCCGGCATATCCAACCCCAACCTCTAATTAAAATTGAATAGACACTTAATTGCTCTAGTAAGCTAAGGACTCCCATGAAGTCGGGTCGAACCAACTATCAAGCCAAGTTAGACAACTTGTTTGTGTGTGCTTGAGTAGCTAGTGTCTAGGCAAGTGGTTCAGGGACAAGAGCCCAAAAGAAGATGGGTTGGTTCGATTACCTGGCCAATTTCAAATTGGAGTCTAAGGCAAGCAAAGAGGAACCTCTACCAACCTTACACTTACTTGGCCAAGTGCCAAGTTACTACTACCAAGTTAGTCTTCTTGACCTAACATTTGGTTTGATCTTTTTAAGTCTAGCAAACCCATAGCATCTTTCGTTGTGTGCTGCATGTCAACCAGATCGGCAGTCCCCTATCATCCCCATCTTTCCCAATCAAGTGAACCTATGGAGAATGAACGAGAAGATCAATTTAAGGTCATCCTTGAACAATTAGCTAGGATGAACAGTAGGCTTGACAAGCTTGATGATAGAATTGGAGCCTTAGAGAAGAATAGTCCTAGACCATCTATCGAGCCTGAGTCTGAATCACCTTTCCCCCCTAGGGATTACTCTCATCATGAACCATCCATAGAGCCTGAACCCAGGAGAATTCCTTATTTTAACCCAGCCTAAGAGATTCACCCTATGAGACCCAATCAGGAGTTCTTGGACCAGGAAGAACTGCATGAGTCTGATGACCTATTAGGTGTAATTAGGTGCATCCTTACCCAGGACATAGTGCAAGAAGATTGGCATAGGACAAACATCCTACAAACCTTTGTCAAACTAGGGGATAGAGTGTGCAAAATCATAATTGATAGTGGGAGCTGTGTTAATACTATCTCTTCAAGTTCTGTCAAAGCCCTAGGATTGATCCCAGTTCCTCACCCCAACATGTATAAGGTCTCTTGGGTAGATTCAACTTCCATACCCATAAAGTCTAGGTGCCAAGTCTTGATCAAATTACAGTCTTATGAAGAGAAGATATGGTGTGATGTCCTTCCCATGGGCGTCAGTAGTATTATCTTAGGACGTCCTTGGCTGTACAATCATGATGCCACCCTTCATGGTTGAACCAATACCTGTACCTTTAACCACCATGGGAAGAAATTTACAATCAACCCAGTTCAGCCTAAGGACCAGGCTAAGAAAGGATCAAGTAGCCTTAAAGAAAAGAAGCCCGAAGTTAACCTGATCAAGGACAATGAGTTAGAAGAAGAGATTACTGGGAAAGGACCCTTTAAAGAATTTCAGGAAGAGAAGGATGAACATTCTGAGAATTTGAATACAAAAACCCCTGAGCCCATTGAAGACTTTAAGGTTGAACCCATTGAAAATAGAGGAAAAGAAACTCCTGAGCCTATTAAAGAATTGAAAGAAAACATCTATGAGTCAAGTTTAGCAGAAGATGGGCCCAAGGTTGAAATCATTGAGGAATCAAAGGAAAATGATCCTGAACCCACTACAAAATTTGAAGAGGAAATGACCGAGCTAGGATCACATCTAGTAAATGAACATGAGGATTCACCAGTCTTTTCCATAGTAGTTCAGGAACCAACCCTTAATGAACCAATCCAAAGAGAACATCCTCAAGAGATGGTTGAAGCTCGGAAAGAAATTGAGGATATAGTTCCTTATGAGTTACCTGATCAATTACCATCCCTGAGGAACACCCAGTCTGCCCTAGAACTTGCACCCATCGATCAAGGTCCAAATTTTAAAATCATCCTGACTAACAAAGGTGGTGTGGGCACCAGAATCAGAAGAAGACTTCAGGGTTCCATCTGAATCTCTAAATGACCTTGCCCGAAGATTAGGGTTTGTAATAATGGTTGACCTGGTCAACCAGATTATTTTATTTCTTTGAGTCTGCATTTCATTTTGTTGAGTCATGTTGACTCAGTCTAAGTCCAAGTCAAGTCATGGTTGGCGCCATTCCCTAGGGTGTCATTTTTTCTTCCAAGGCCAAATGCAAGTGGACGCCACACTCCCAGGACCAGTTGGTGCCACATTTCATCTCAGTGTCCCTGGTCCCCACGCCCAAGAGAGCAAGAAAATTTTCTTAGGAGAAGTCAAGGAAGGTGCCCACAAGCTGCCAAAAGTAACCAAGCTAAAGGAGCAGGGGATTTTTCTTGGAGAGGACTTCAAGGTAGGTGTGGGCACCTGCCTAAAGTACCTGGCTATGAATGGAAGGAGCCTAGTCTTGGGGAGAAAGACTAGGAGATGAGTATTTTCTTCCAAGAAAGAGCAAGTCATGGAAGGAAAACCCATGACTTAAGGAGAAGAACGAGGAGGTGCCCCATATACCTGCCATATGAAACCATCACCGTGCATTTGAGGCCGCCCATTCCAAGTAATGAAGCCTGGTCGGTCAAGGGAAAGTTTTTCATGCTTAGGATGAATGTTTAGTCCCACATGGGAAGTAGTGTAATTTTGTTTCTCTTGCAAGGTCTATATATTGGACCATTATGTAATCTTTTGATTAGAATGAGTAAATGAAATCTTTTCTTGTGTTGAGCAACCTTATGTTCTCTTCTTCCGCACTTCTTTGAGTGCTGAGCTCCGTGAGGGAGTAAATCTGGGTTCCATTGGAGCCTTGAGGAGGTGAGAGATCTCCAAAGTTACCAAAACCCTGCCCTGCTTTCATCCCTGGCTGCCAACCCTAATTTCTTTTCATCATCCTAGCCACCAACACCTAAATTCCTAAACCCTATTCCCACTTCATTCAAGGACGCCATCTTCTTCTCCAAGCCACCTCCCACTATATCAAGCCCTAGGTCCTTTTCATTTGCAAGCCGCCGCCCTACCAGCCAAACCCAAAATCCACTCCATCTTCCACCGCCACCTCCATACTCTTCCCTCATCTTCAAAGTTCGAGCAGTCCGGAGCTATCCCAGGTAAAGGTCTCTTCCTTGAGTTTCTTACATCCTTATCTTGTTCTTCATCTTTTCCAGATCCAGAGTATGAGAAGAAGGCCAACCTTGCCATAGGATTATAATCCGAGGATCCATTACGAAGATACCCCGTCTCCAAGGATCCTACAATCTGCTCGAGAGTGTCCTTCAATTGAAGCAAAGAGAGATATCACAGTCAGGTATAAAACCTTCTCTTCTCTCTTCGTCTGTTTCTTGAAAGAGGAGTAAACCCTAGGTCTAGGGGTTTCTCAATCCCCAGCGATCCTACTTCTTTATTACTCTGATAATTTACTCTTTTGAATTGTGCTTTCTTTTAGTGCATATTTTCTTTCAATATTAGTTAGCCTTGTTTTTGAGTCAAGCCAACTTCTAACAAAACACAAAAAAAAAAAAAAATTAGTCTTAATTTACTTCCACATCGCATCATCTTATTTGTTCTGCATCATTTTTTGTATCAGAGCCCTGTCTAGGGTTCTTGCTTGTTTGATTACTTTTTCGTTCCTTTTTACTTTTGCTGCCTAGAGTAGACTCCCCTGGCCATCCGGTCCTAGGAACAAGCGAGACGCAAGCCTCCTCCTCCCATTCCATGGGGGTTCCTAGGGCCTGTAAGGGTGCCGCTGGGTTATAACTTCTAGGCAGGGATTGTAAACGGGACATACATTCTATTTTCTGCCAGTAACTGTCCTGTTATTAAATTTGTTTCTCCCTACAGAAAATTTCAAATTAAGTAATTCTTGTTTTCCTGGAACCAGTATAATTGAAAGTAATTTACATAAAATGTTCATGATTTATTAATTTCTTTAGATTTTCTGAGATCAATTTTACTGATGTTCTGCTTTTTTATTTTCTGCAAGCTATTTTTTTTATTTGAGTGTGAATAAATTGAATCTATCTTAAGGGCACCGAAGTTGCAACATAAGGGGAGGATTGAGACCCTCTCCTTAGCCCAAAACCACCTCCCACGCATTCGAACCTAAGCCTTTAATCTTAAAATTAATTAGACCTAATTTGCCCTAGTGGGCTAGGGATACCAACTAGTCGGGTATAGGCTAGTGTTGAGTCAGTTTGTCCAGTTACTCTGTGTATGCTTTGTACTCAGTGTCTAGAATGATGGTTCAGGGATTCTATCCTGAAGGGCTTGTGTGCTGGTCCGCCTACCTGGCCAATCATTGATTGGTGTCTAGGATTGGTAATTAGGGACCTAACACTCCCCTTACACCAGCCTGGCTGAGTCCCGAGTTACTACAGGCTAGCTTGCCACTCTGATTGGGCATCTAGTTTGGGCTCTAGGTCTAGTTGGCCCATAGTCGTTTCAGTCGAGTCTCATTTGGTGTGCTTGCTTGCATCATCATGTCCACCCGGAAAGAAGTACCCTACCAACCTGGTCAAACCCAACCTGATTTAGAGGCCATTATTAGAACTCTTACTGAAAGTATGACCAAATTGAGTCAGGATATGACTGATGCTGTTGCCCAGTTTAGGGATCAAGTCCGTGAGGATCTTACCCAGCTTAGGGATCGAGTCCAAGTACTTGAGGAACCTAGACATCAGAATTGGACTCCTGAGCCAGATTTTAATGTGCCTTAACCTCACCCACACCAGGAGCCTAGAAGACCTTTATACAGAAATCCTGAACCTAATCATAGGAGACCTGACCCAGAGCCTGAAGATAGGGATGATAGGTTCATCTGGAACATCAAATTAGATGCACCCACTTTTGATGGTAGCTTAAACCCTAAGGTGTATTCTGATTGGGAGGGTGAGATGGACCAGTACTTTGAGTGGTATACCATGTCTGAGGAAAGGAAGTTCAAGTTTGCCAAGATGAAGTTAGTGCATCAAGCTAGGTTATACTGGGGGAACATTGAGCTAACCACTAGGAGACGAAATGTTGAGCCCATAACCACTTGGCAGGATATGAAAGAGAAGCTTAGAGATCAGTACCTATCCATTTCATACCAGTAGAATCTGTTAGACCATTGGCAAATCTTGAAACAAGGGAACCGACCTGTCTCAGACTACATAGCCACCTTTGATGAGTACTTGATGAGATGTGATGTGAGTGAAGCCCATAAGGTCACTTTGTCTAGATTTAGGGCTGGACTTAGGGAAGACATTAAGAGGGAGTTGTTTCTGAGAGAGGTTACTGACCTAGACCAAGCCTATCAGATTGCACTGAACAGTGAGAAATTTCAGAGAGGACCTATACCTTCTAGGATTAGTGCCCCAATCCCAAGAAATGGACCTAGCCAAGTTACCCCTAGCAAACCTTTTCAGGGTATTCCCACTCCTAGGCCCATGGACAAAGGTAAGGCACCTGACACCCAGAGAGCCCCTAGTTCTAGTATCACCTGTTTTAAGTGTCAGAAACCAGGTCATATCTCTAGCCAGTGTACAGCCATAGCCTGTTTTAAGTGCCATAGGGTAGGTCATGTTTCTAGCCAGTGCCCATGTAGATCCCTTTACATAGAAGAGGGAGAGGAAGAGAATTCCGGGCCCAATGAGGAATTTGAAGAAGAAGTTTATGAGGTCGGAATGAACTTGGTTGATGAGTATGAAGGAGAGGAGGAACCCACAGAGTCTGACCAGTTAGGAGTTGTGAGATGCATCCTGTCCCAGAGTAGAGTTCAGGAGGATTGGCGTAGGACTTGTAGGGTTTGATGGCAAGGCAGAAACATAGATTTCAAAAAATTTTTTTTTTTTTCTTTTGAAATCTTCACCAAACCTTTAACCCAAGATCTCCTTAAAAGAATTAAAACATATAAGATATATATATAAGATTTAATCTTAAATTAAGATACTAACCTGTATCGCAAAAATCCAAACTCTGAATCTCCACCAGGTGCCCAAATGTTCACCCTCCAATGGTGATCCACACAGAAAAAGATGAAGACAATGATTTCTAGTTCTTGGCTCCTCTTCTTGAATTCTTTTTCAAGAATTCAATTCTTGGACTTTTAGGCTGAAATTTTCTTTCTTGAAAATTTCTTTTCTTCCTTCTTTCCTCTTCTTGAATTTTCTTCAAGAATTCCCTTTCTTGAATTGAATTGGAAGAAAAATTAAGACAGGCAAAGTCTTAATTCAAGAAGGAAAAGAAGAAGAACATATCCTTTCCTTTTTCTTTCCTTTACCGTTCAAGACCTTCTTCTTATTCTTGTTTAGGGTCAGAGTTTTGATAGAGGATACCTCTGTAAGGGAAACAATACCCAACAAGAACAAGGGGAAGGAGTATTCTGGAGAGGAAGAAAGGGAATTGGATCTCTGAATTATGTTGCGTGAAAACCCCCGAGAACCCAACCCTATTTATAGATCTCAAAGGGGTGTCTTCTCAAAACAACGCAACCCTCTGAAACCCCAGGAATCACGATCCCTCATTCCTCACGCGTCCCCTCAACCAAAAATCATGATTCTCCGATTTAATTTTCATTTTTTCGACGAGGAGGACTCTCGGAAAAACTTTAGGAAGAATCGCGACTTTTGGAGACGGATTTACGACCGAAAAGCGACGGATCTTTTCCTTAATTTTTTCTGGCCATCAGATCCAGATCCAAGGGCACTAGACAAGGATCTGAATCGCCCCTTTTTCAAATATTTCTCCGACATTATTTTCTTTCTCACGCATATTAAGAGGAGTCCACGCGCGTGGACTCTTCTTCTTGGCGGGCACGGGTGAGAAAAGGGAGAGGGCAGCTTGGAGAGAGGGTCTTAGTGAACTTAATTCACTTGGGTTCAGCCATGGGTTAGCCCAATGTCCTAAAAATAAAATTGGACCTTAATCTGGTTCAATTAGAATCCAATTAAGCCCAATTCGGAACCAAATTCGAATCTGATTCGAATAGAAATTTGGTCTACAACACATGCTAGTGTGTTTATCCTGCAAACATGATTTAATTCCAAATTAAATCCTTCATCAATTTTCTTTTGTGTGTGACCCATTGGGTTCCACACCTAGCCAGCAGTAGGTCCGAGTGCTATTTGACTTAATTCGGTTAGATCTCAACTAAGCCGATTTAGGTCAACTCAAACTAGCTCGACTCGGTCAATTAGAATCTAATTCAAACTAACTGATTTGAATTACCATGACTCAATCATATACCTACAAGACAAGATTGACGTCTAGCAACGTATCATGTCTACCCGGAAGATGTGGAATTTTGGTGGAATTACCAAAATACCCTTCAGTGGTGAGTTACCGGGCAATTCAGTCCTTTGATCAACTTGCATCCCGAATATGATTATGAATATGGATACTTGTCAAATCCAATTTCATATTCATCCCTAGCTTAATCTTTATAATGATGATTCATTAATGAACCATTAGAAAATAACTCTAATGTTCATACTTTGATCAAAGGTTTCCTGAATCCATCATTTGAAATTTGCTGGATGCTATTCCCTCTTACTAGGGCTGATCAATTCCTTGTTGACCTACTCACAACCTCCATATACAATCCACCATAACCAGTATCACCTCGTGCATGACTCAGTGTCATGATTGATTGTGAACCAAAGTATGGATTCATATATATAAGGTACTATGGTACTCTCAGGTCAATGGACCACATGCACTACTCCCACTATGAGAATTATCTATTGACAAACAGATAAGGTTCCATTAGATATTCTCAATATGGATTAATTCAGTGAACTCATTCTCTAATGAACACTCACATCCTAGTATTAGTGTCAAACACAAGTGACTGTGAGATCAGTCACCCTCATCACAAAACATATATAGGATGTGCTGGTCTTGCTGGAAACATTGATCCCCAACTCAATGTCCCATCGACCAGGAATATTTTAGATTAGGGTTTTAAGGCTTTAGGTCTCACTGGTATGATCTCATCATAATCCTAGAACCATAGCCCTAATCTATGGGGTTCATCATAAAATCAAAAAGACACAGCAAATGATGAAAATAATGCCTTTATTATAAAATGTCAATTCATTGATTTTGGGATCAAAATACAATATTTCAATTGGCTTTCAGGGAACAATCTTTCAGGACTAACATCCTACAGACTTTTCTTAAATTAAGGGATAAGGTATGTAAGATCATCATAGATAGTGGGAGCTGTGTGAATGCCATTTTTGCTAGCACTATCAAAATGTTAGGCTTAACCCCAGTCCCCCACCCCAACCCCTATAAGGTTTCTTGGGTAGACTCTACCTCTATACCCATCCAGTCTAGATGTCAGGTCCAAATCCAGATGCAATTCTATCAAGAGAAGATTTGGTGTGATGTCTTACCCATGGGGGTGAGAAGTATAATTCTTGGGAGACCTTGGTTATATGATCATGATGCCACCCTCTTAGGAAAATCCAATACCTGTGTCTTTAGTTTTAATGGAAAAAAGATCACAATCCATTCAGTCCCTCCTAAGGACAAGGTAGCTAAAGGACCCAATAAGGTCAAAGAGATGAAGACTGGAGTGAACCTAATTAGTGCTAAGGATCTAGAACAAGAAATTCATAGTAGTCCACGAGAGCGAGTGAACTCGGCATTGGGCACTTCAGAACTTTTGAGGTTTGCAACCCTAGACTTCTAAGTGGATATTGATTCAAGAGCTAAGTCCTACTAGGTTTCTCAATCCCGGGGTCCTCTTTTTATCCTTGCTTAGGGGATAATTTACGTGCTAGTAGTTCTTATCATTATCGAATCCCTAGATTTGTTGTTGTCTTTTCTTCGAGAATCCAAAATCTAAAAGAAAACTTAAAAATCATAAAATAAAAAAAAACCACTTGCATCATTCCTCATCTTTGCATCTAGTTAGTCCCGCATCAAGCGATCAACCGATCTTGAGATGAACCGGCTCAGGGTGGCAATTCGGCCCGTTAGGTGTTGGATCTGCTTCTTCGAGGTGAGGTGTTCCATGTAAACAATTGCCTGAACCTTCTTAGGGTTGGCCTCTATTCCTCTCTAGGTGACCATGAAGCCCAAGAACTTCCCTACTGCCATGCCGAAAGTGAATTTCACCAAATTCAGCTTCATTTGGTGCAGGTAAAGGTTTTAGAAAACCTCCACAAAGTCGGCGATGTGGTCTGACCTTGGCTTGCTCATAACAAGCATATCGTCCACATAAACTTGCATGTTCTGATCGATCTGATTCTTAAAGACTTTATTGACCAGCCTTTGCTATGTGGCGCAAGCATTCTTCAGGCCAAAAGGCATCATCCGATAGCAATGTGCCAAATTAAGCTGACTTAAATTGCCAATTCAATCTGTCCATCAAATTCACTCATGAAACCAATCCAATTGGTTCATGAATACCTACAAGACATGATTGACATCTAGCAACATGTCATGCCTACCCAGAAGATGAGGAATTTGGTGGAAAGCACCTAAATACTTTTTAGTAGAAAGTTACCGTGTAATTCAATATTTCGATCTCCCATTATCCCGATTAAGTATGGGTATGGATAAATGCCAAACCCTAGCACTTAGTTATTTCGAATCTCTATTCAATAATGAAGACTTAGCTGATGACTGATTAGAAACAACTTCCAACTCATCCTACTTTGATCAAAGACTCCTTGAGTCATCAATCAAAGAGATCACTTGGGATAACAATTCCTCTTACTAGGAATGATCGATTCCTTGTTGGTCCACTCATATTCTTCATACACCTTCCACCATATTCGAGAACACCTCGTACATGACTTAATGTCATGAATGAGTATGAACCAAAATATGGCTTAGTGTGCACCTGAAACCATGATGACCTCAGGTCTAAAAATCACATGCACAACTCCTACTTTGAGATATATCTTTTGACAAGTAGTAAAACTTCCAAAAGATAGTCCCGGTGCAAATCAGTTCAGTGAACTCATACCCTAATGAGCACCCTTATCCTTGTATTAGTGTCTCTACACAAGTGGCTGTGAGACCAACCACCCTCTTAATAAAGCATAAATAGGATAAGCTAGTCTTTCCAGACTTATCGATTCCCGAACCGATGGTCCATCGACTAGTAATATTTTAGGTTAGGGTTTAAAAGATCTTAGTGATGGGGACATCAAAACCTCCGGGTTTTCCTTTTCTTTTTCAGATTTTTTTTATTTTAGTTTAAGTTTTTATCCCCGCTATTCCAAATATTCCTATTATTCTATCATTATTCCAGAATTATCCCCATTTTATCCCTCTGCTATTCCAATCATCTTTAACCTCCTAGAAATTCATAGAACCTTCATTTTTTCTCCATTTCTCTTGCCGTTCATCTTGGATCCACCATGCCCGACCATTGGTGCCCCCCCGATGTCCGTCCACCTTCCCCGATGACAATCTCCTCGTGGGAACATCGATGAATCCCGCAAATCACCCACAACCATTTCCCCCCATGTGGCTCTGCCCATGCCATGCCTCTCTCCACCGTGCCGTCGACCGCCACCCTTCCTGCCACCGTACTGCACCCCTCCTCCACCACCGGCGGCCTCCATCGCTCGACCGCCGCCCCGCTCTCCCGCTCCGCCGTCAAATCCTCCCAGCAAAGTTGTTAGGTTCATCCAAACTAAAACCAGATGTGAGGAGAGCAGTCTCAAATAGAAGCAACACTAGATCCTTAACTGACTTGTCATTCTTTTGATCATGCTATTGTCCTTCAAGGCTTGAGCCTTCATGATCCTCTCCATATTGACAGTCCATCCATACTTTTTCAACTTGGCCATCAGCCCCAATCTTTTTCTTATAGACCCATTTGCACCCAATAGGATTAACACCCTCTGGTGCATCGACCAAAGACCATACTTGGTTTACATACATAGAGTCTATCTCGGATTCCATGGCTTCTTGCCATCTATCTGAATCAGTACTCAAGATAGCTTCCGTATATGTTAGAGGTTCATCATTTTGAATGACTTGGGCTTCATTATTTTCAATAATAAACCCATACCTCTCAGGTGCCCGTGGCACTCTATCAGACCTACGGGGAGGAGTTTTGTGTTCAGGTTCTGTCCTAACTATATGTTCTAATGATTATGAACTGTCTATCTGTGTTTCTTGTACTTCTCCAAGTTCAACAGTTCTACCATTGCCCTTTTCTAAAATGAACTCCTTTTCTAGAAAAGTGGCATGCCTGCTGACAAAAATCTTTTGTACAGTAGGATGGTAGAACAGATATCCTCTACCCTCTCTAGGATATCCTACAAATAGACATTTATCCGCTCTACGTTCCAACTTATGTCCAAAATTTCTTTTAACATAAGCTGGACATCCCCATACCTTAAAATATTTAAGATACGGTTTCTTTCCACTCCAAATTTCATATGGAGTACTAACAACGGATTTAGAAGGTACCTTGTTCAGAATGTAAACAGCAGTTTCTAGGGCATGACCCCAGATGGAAATGGGTAAATTTGTGAAGGACATCATGGATCGTACCATATCTAATAAGGTACGATTCCTCCTTTCAGCTATACCATTTAGCTGTGGTGTATAAGGAGGGGTCCATTCAGAAAGAATTCCATTAACTTTAAGATAGTCTAAAAACTTCGTGGATATGTATTCACCTCCTCGATCAGAATGAAGAACTTTAATACTTTTCCCGGTTTATTTTTCGACCATACTTTGATACTCCTTAAATTTATCAAAGGCTTCAGATTTATGTTTTATAAGATACACACATCCGAAACTAGATAAATCATCTGTAAAAGTGATAAAATATGAGTATCCTCCTCTGGCCTGAGTTGTCATTGGACCACATACATCAGTATGTATAAGTCCTAATAACTCAGTTGACCTTTCTCCATGTCCAGTAAATGGAGTCTTGGTCATCTTACCCATGAGACATGATTCGCAAGTTCCTAATGATTCATATTCATAAGGATCAAGGAATTTTTCCTTGTATAACTTGCTTATCCTTGACTCATTAACATGACCAAGTCGATGATGCCAAAGTAAAGTATCATTAAAGTCTTTTCTTTTTCTTTTATTATTGACATGAAAAATACTATCATTGGAAGAAAGAGTTAAGAGCCCATTGCTAAATATGCCAGAACAAATAATTTTATTAGATAACATTATCGAGCAACCAGTGCTCGTTACATCCATTACATATCCTTGTTTTAATAACAAAGGAATAGATATAATGTTCCTAATAATTTTAGGCATATAGTAACAATTTTCTAACTCCAAGATCTTCCCTGAAGATAACTTCAAAATATATAGGACCCTACAGCTTCTGCTTGGATGATATCACCACTAGCACCATAGAGATTGTAGTCACCTTCCTTCAATACTTTAAGCTTGTGGAGGTCCTGCAAAGATTTGCATATATGGTAACCACAAGCGGTATCCAATACCCAAGTATTTGATATAGACGAATTTAATGTCAACATAGCATGTATCTCATACATACCTTTTGGTGCATCTGACGCACCAGGCTTCACAATTGCAAGGTAAGCCTTGCAATTCCTTTTCCAATGTCCCGCTTTGCCGCAAAAGAAACAGGTTCACTGTTTTGAGGCCTTCTTTCCTTTCTTATTCTTATTGATGCCACCCTTAGGGTTTAGCCTCCTATTAAAACCTTTTTTGCCTGATTTCTTCTTATTGGTCTTATCAACAAGAAGAAGTGGAGCCTTTTCTTTCTTAACATGGCTCTCTGCTGTTTTTAACATATTTAACAGCTCAGGCAAGGAAGTGTTCAGTTTGTTCATGTGATAATTTAAGACAAACTGAGAAAATGACTACGGGAGTGATTGCAGGATTAAATCCTGATTCAGCTCCCCATCCATAATAAAACCTAATTGACCCAATCTGGTGATTAAGTCAATTACCTTTAGAACATGATCATGAACGGATGTTCCCTCTGTCATCCTAGCATGGAATAACTGCTTAGATATTTCGTATCTAGCAGTTCTGCTTTATTCTCCATAAAGCTCTTTTAAATTGAGCATTATGGATTGAGTATCCATGCTTTCATGCTGTCTCTGTAACTCATTGGTCATAGAGGCCAGTATGATACACTTGACAGTGAGGGAGTCATTATGCCACATTTTGTATGTGTCCATATCTTCCTGTGTGGCATCGTCCCCTAGTGGATCAAGACTAGGGGTATCAAGAATATAAGAAAGTTTTTCTGAACTCTGCACAATCTTTAAATTTTTCAATCAGTCCACATAGTTTGGACCAGTCAGTTTGTTGGTATCTAAGATACTTCGTAGTGATAATAAAGATGCCATTTATCTACATTTAATAAAGAACGATATATAAGCAAACAACCATGAAATGGCTTACATAATTAAATTAGGTCTTCAATTTAATTATGTCTCCCACTATTTTATCAAAAATCATAGCCCTCACTATGATAATCAAGAAGAACCCTGATCGGTTTTTCTTAGTGAGATTGAGATCCTAATAACTTATAAAAGATCTTGCAGATAACACAACAAATCTTTTACAAGCTCAAAGGTAGGAAACTCTTCCAATTATATCTCATATAATTCTCAAGAAGTAACTTGGCCTCTAGAACATTATTAGTCTTGCAGAAAACACAACAAACCATAATGTTCTAGTTAAGTCAAGACCCTTTCATTTCAATACAGTCAGTACTCAAATATAATGCCCTTGCAGATAACACAACAAAGCATTATACTGAATATACTGTAAGCATATCTATGCACTAGACTAGTATTATGTCAATCACCATATTAGGTCTTGCAGATAACACAACAAACCTAATGTGGTTCATAACACAATAATGATCAAGCATGAAGGAAGGCCAATATATAGCATTTTTAACACTAAGCATTTTAGTCAAGATTTAAATATAATCAAATCAGCCAGGCAAGTGGAAGAGATGTGGGAGTCCCCCCGTTGCTTTCTTAGACACCAATAAAAATTGGCCAGGTCAGTCAATGGAACCAATTAAAAACCATAATTCTCTTTACCTTCCAAGAACCACCTTTCTAGACACCGAATGATCAATTGTTCATCATGACTAGTGATGCTTATTAGTTAAATATACTATGACTTAATATAATTTTTTAAGAGGAGGGTTTTATAAAATTGCCAGCACATTCTTATTGAACATATCATAATCAAAAGAAATATATGCTAAGTGTGTCATCATACTAGGACAACCATCTACCACATAATGGATCCACCATTATGCCAGGGCAACTTTTTTTCAGTATGATGACTTCAAAACTAAACATATCTCTATAATAATTAGGGTTTGAGTGAAAAATCCTAATTAGTGACACACATATAACATAAATTATCATACATGCATCCCATAAATATGCTAAGTGTATCAGCATTCAAGGGTTTAAAACCCTAACATGCGACACTACAAAAAAACACATATAAATAATTTTCATATGTTTTAACTGTAATAAGGGTGGCTCTGATACCACTGTTGGGTTTCCGGTGCACCATTGTGAAAAATAATTTCAAAAATGATGAAATTTGCACCATAAATCCTTAGCCAGGATCTCCTTATTTAGGATTAAAATATATATTAAACATGCAAACTTACATTATTAGAATTAGGGTACCAACCTGTTAATGCTAAATCCAATTTTGGTGTAGAATCAAACTTGATGTTGAATGCCTCTTTTGAATTCACCAGGTGTCCAAATGTCCACCCTCCAATGGTGATCCACAAGAAGATTGATCAAGATGCTAGCTTCTTCAAAATTCCTTCACTTGAATTCTTATCCTAGAACTCAAGAGGACTATGGCTTTAAAACTCCACGATAGGGACTCCTTACTTCCTTTCTTTCTTCTTCCTCTCCCTTTCTTAAGACCTTGTCCTAAGAATAAAACTCTTGTCTTGAAGGAGGAGGAGGATTTAAGACACTAATGTCTTAAAGTAAAAGGAAATAGAAACAGAGTAGTAATTCCTTTCTTTTACCGATCGAGAGATTCTTCCTATCTCATGTTTTAGACTTGAGTTTCAACAGAGAAGAGAACTTTGTAAAAGGGAAACTCTCTGTGTCCTAAATAAGCTAAGGAGGAATCAGTCTCCTGGAAAGAAAAGAAAAATAAAAACCTCTATCGTACATTAGTCAATCACCCGAAGTCTCTGTTCCTTAAATAGATTACAAAAAGGTGCCTTTTCAAAAGAACACAACTCTCCGTAAAATGTTTCTCACGCCCTTCTCAATTTCTCACGCCCCTTCCCACTTTCTCACGGCCCTTCAGATTCAAACTCATGGCCTTTCCTAAAAGAAAAGTCATGAGATTTCAGAAAAATGGAGTCGTGATGTTTCGGTCTCCGAAGAGACGTTATTTCGTGCAACCGAGAAGAGTCAACGCTTTTCTTCTTTCTTAAAATTTTCCAGCCATTGGATTTCCATCCAAGGGGACTCAAGTGAAGCACTAATTCTAAGAAAGGAGGCCGCCCCATCTTAATTCATCGGAGAATTAAGTGGGGTGCGCCAAGAGTCCATCTGCCATGGACTCTTCCAAATGGCGCGCCAAGACTCCATAAGCGCACAGACTCTTGGCATTTTGGCATGAAAATGCAAAGGGGCAGGTGGGGAGGCTAGCCTAGTTACATGGCTAGCCAATAGGGTTAGCCATAGTCCCTATAAACTCAATTAGGGTCTAATTAGATCCAATTAGAAACTAAATTGAACCAATCCGGAACCCTAATTCGAATCCGATTCGAATAGAAGCTAGGGTTTGCAACACCTGCTAGAGTGTTATCCTGCAAAATGATTTAATTACAAAATTAAACCCTTGATCCATCCTCTTAAGTGTGTGACCCATTGGGTTCCATATCTAGACAGCAGTGGGTTCGAAAACAAGTTGACCTAATTTGATTAGAACTCTTTCTAATCGATTTAGGTCAAATCGGGCTTACCCGACTTGATCAATTAGGTCTCTTCCTAATAAGTGATCTTTAAATTTGATCAACCCACAAGACAAGATTGACGTCTAGCAACGTGTCATGTCTACCCGGAAGATATGGAAATTCTGGTGAAATACCAAAACTACCCTTCAGTAGAGAGTTACCGTATAATTAAATCTTTCGATCAGCCTACATCCAAAATATAACTATGGATATGGATATATGTCAAATCCAATATTATATTTATTTCTAGCTCAATCTTATATTGATGATTCAATTATCTTGATATTAGAAACCATCTCTAATATCTTTACTTTGATCAAAGATTCCCTGAATCATCATCCGATTGTTAACTAGCTGGATGCTATCTCTTCTTACTAAGAGTGATCGATTCCTTGTTGACCTACTCATTACCTTCATATCCAATCCACCATTCCCAGTATCAATCCTTTGCATGACTCAGTGTCATGATTAGGACTGAACCAAAGCATGGGTTCATGTACATAAGGTACTTATGGCAGTCTCAGGTCAAAGGATTACTTGTACCACTCCCACTATGAGAACCTTCTATTGACATGTAGCTAAGACTCCATTAGATGTTTTCAAGTTGGATCATATCAGTGAACTCATTCTCCAATGAGCACCCACATCCCAGTATTAGTGTCATACACAAGTGACTGTGAGAGCAGTCACCCTTTCCAGTATACATGGGATGTGCTAGTCTTACCGGAAAACCCTGATCCCCTACTCAGGGTTCCTTTGACTAGGAATACTTTAGATTAAGGTTTTAAGCTTTTAGGTCTCACTGGTATGATCTCATCATAACCCTAAAATCATAGCCCTAATCTATTGGGTTCATCATATAATATAAACATAGCGTATGATGAAAAATAATGTTTTTATTTAGAATATTGTCAATTACAATGGTTTGGGAGATACAACATAGATTGGCTTGTAGGGCATATCCCTTTCACTAACGTGGGACCCCTGTCAGATGCAATGTTGGACAAAGCTGCCACATGGGATGTCTCCGCCCAGACTCCTTCGCCCGACCGTGCTCCCTCCGGGTCGAGATGCCGAAGCCGAAGTCGGGCTCCGCCCTCCTTTGCTCGACCTTGCTCCCTTCGGGTCCAGATGTCGTGGCCGAAGTCGGGCTCTGCCCTCCTTCGCCCAGTCATGCACTGCCCTACTTCACCCGGTCGTGCTCCCTTCTGGTCGAGATGCCATGGCCGAAGTCAAGCTCTGCCCTCCTTTGCCTGGCTGCACTCCTTCTAGGTCGAGACATCATTGCTGAAGTCGAGCTCTGCCCTCCTTTGCCTGGATGCGCTCCCTCTGGGTCAAGATGCCATGGCTGATGTAGAGCTTCGCCCTCCTTCACCCGGCTCTGCTCCCTTCGGGTTGAGATGCCGTGGTTGAAGTCGAGCTCCACCCTCCTTCACCCGACTGTGCTCTCTCCGAGTCAAGATGCCATGGCCGAAGTCAAGCTCTACCTTCCCAGATTAGCTCTGCCTCGATTGAAGAGATCTGCTGTTAAAGGAAATCGCCACTCTCCCTGGACAGTAGCCCGACACCCGAGGATGACCAAAAGATGCCTGCTAAGCTACGATGATGATCCTAGCTGCCACTTACACCAAAATGGAAGGAATCCTCCGATCAAGGCTCTGCATCCTCCACCAACTATCTACACCCGCCAAAATTGGAAGTCAACCAGTAGATCTGATCCAAGAAGCGGCGGCACGTTGATCGAGGCCTTGCTAAGTTACCTGAAAGGGAGCAACCAGATGGAATGTTAGAGAAAATCGTAGCTTCCATACCACCAGAATGGAAAGGCAACCCATCCACAGCATGAAACATCGCCACACGTGCCTGTAAGCATGAGGAAGATCCCGAGGTAAGTGACACGCAATACCCCCAACTAAAAGGGGTCTCTTATATTCAAACAAGGTAAGTTTTTTCCAAGTTAAGATTTAGTTGAGTAAGGTTCAACGAGCAAGAAGGGGGCAATGCACAGGAAGACAACGCTTGAGGCTATCACAAAACTCCTAGAAGGGGTCTAGACGGACATAGCCACCCAGCACAAGCTCTCCTCTGCTATCACTCCCACAATCTGTGCTCAGCCCGCTCGCACTCACTCACATCACAATTTTTTCTCCTAGCATGGAGTCCACCCCTAGAACTCAACCAAGAGGATCTATTCTCCTAGATCATTACTAACTTGACAGTCGGAGTGCCTCCGCTGGAATCCCTAGTCGGGGTCACTAAATCTATTTTGAAGGACCGGGCACCCAAGCAAGATCCCAAGCGACAGGAGCGCATCCCGACCTAGACCTCAACTACATGCCACGATGATCTTGGTGGCAACAGATTGGCAAGCCAGTAAGGGGGGGAAAAAGGATTGATTGACCCTGCACCAAGTCCCCCTTGCAGGTATCTCTCCGGGAGGATGGTGATGATGTGAGCGAGAGAAGTCTCTACCAGCCATGCGGGAGATCTCCCTTCCCGTGGGGACCCGAACAGTCTAGACGGAGAGCTCCCTGCTCCAGCTCAACCACCTCCGGTGGACAATTAGCTGGCCACACTCGTCCAACAGATGCAGATTCTCACTGTAGCAGTGCACCAGCTTCAACACCAACATCGGTCCTTGGCTACCCACCTGTAGCCTGGGACTCCCGCGGCCCATGCCGCAGCATCCCACGACAGCCTGCATTCCTTCCAAGGAAGGCCTTCGGAATTTCCATCCACTACTGACCACCGGGGTAGTCACCAGACACCGGCGAAGAGGTTATGGGCTGGATCTACCGATCGAGAAAGTTGGTCCCCGGCCTTGGAGCAGGTCACTACTAAACCCCACCATGGTCTAAGAGGCAAGATTCCCTATCGTAACACCCCTCACATGTCACCTTCTCCGCTCCAAGCGGCCTCTATGGAGGGTTCAATCGATGAGGCCCTCAGGTGCATGGTAAAAAAGTGCATGAAGGAGCAAGAGTGCAAGCCGGTGGAGCTATCCCGCCAATTTGCAAATCTGTAGGGCTCCGCTAGCGAGCCGGCAGGCTATGACACCCATCCACCTTTCTCCCGAGAAGTCCAAGAGGATCCAATTCCGAGCCAGTTCCACATGCCGCAGGTGGATCCTTATGACAGGACCACCAACCCCTTGGATCATCTTGAGAGCTACAAGGCCCTCGTGAGAGTCTAGGGTGCGACCGACGCTCTCCTCTGCATCGCCTTTCCTGCCACTCTCTAGAAGGTATCTCAGGTATGGTTTAACCACCTCGAGTCAGAGAGCATCAGTTGTTTCACTCAGCTGGAGCGAAAGTTCATGGCTCACTTCGATGCCTTCTGGAAGGTGCCACGAGAGATGAACAGCCTCTTCTCCATCAGGTAGCAGGACCACGAGCTCCTACAGGACTGCGTGGCCCATTTCAAGGTTGCCACATTGGAGATCTACAACCTTGATGAGCCAGTCACTATGCTGGAACTAAAGAGAGGGCTCAAGACCTCCCGCCTAACCTACTCTCTCGATATAAAGCCCCCCAAGACTTATTTCGAGCTCCTCCTTCGAGTCCAGAAGTACATCCGTACCGAGGATGCGGATCATATGAGGAGGGAGTTGGATAGAAGACCTCCGGGACGTGAAGCCCGGGCCAGCGGCACCGAACATCCACCAGAGACCGAAGCCAAGAAGAGACCCCATCCCGGAAGAGACTTCACTCCTCTCCTCACCCCAAGGGCGAAGATCCTTATGGAGATTGAGGGTGACCGCTATCTGAAGTGCCCACCTCCACAGAAGCCATCGACCGGTGGTGATAGGATGAAGTACTGCAAATTTTACCATGGTCATGGCCACGACATCGAGGAATGCTGGCACCTCAAAAAGAAGATCGAAGAACTCATAAAGAGGGTGATGGGGATCCAGCTATCGTCCGGATATTTTTTTCCATTTTCTTAATTTTTTCATATTTTTTTATTTTCCTATTCCCGCTACTCTACCTATCCCCGCTATTCTAGTTTTATTCTAGGTTTATCCCCGAGTTATCCTAGCCTTATTCCATCTCCCTCCATCCTTCTACCGTGATCTTTTTTTAAAAAAAATTCCCGAACCCTAGTCCACCACCCCGCCGCCCCCCAGATTCGGGCCACTGAACCCCGGCCACCCCCGCCGGCCCGCTGCCGGCCCATGCCGGCCCCACTCCACATAGAAAAACCGACGTCCGTCGCCACCCACACCGTGGAAGACGAACGGTCCGTGGGAAGACCAATGGTCACCCACGGCCACCACCACCGCCTGCCACCACCGGCCTGCCACCGGCCGCCCGCCTGTCGCCCATCAACCCATGCCCTGCCACCATCGCCCTCACCGGTGCCCTTGGGCCCCACGCTTGTGAGAAGACTGAACGGCTTGCTCGTGCATGCCGTGCAGCCAAGCCGCCCCTACACCGCCGCCCGTCGCTATTGCCTACCATTGCCATCCTGCTGGAGCTGCCATCCGGTCGTCCACCATCTCACCGGAGCCTCGCTGGTGCCCAGGGGTTCCCCATGGCCATGGGAGACTAAACGGCATGCCCTGGGTGTGCTGTGCCATCTCTGTGCCACCGCCCTACCTGCAGCTGCCTCCGACCGTCCGTCGCTCACGTCCACCGATCTCATCCATCGCTCGCTTCCTGGTCATCACCCATCCGCCGGTTGCCTCCAAAGTTGGTTCCCTCCCTCTGTGCACATCCATGAGAGATGAGTCTGCACGCTTTCTGTAGTAGTCCAAGCAGCATGCTTTTCATAGTAGATCATCAAGTTAATACACTTCCCAGATGATGCAGAACAAAGAACCAAGAAGCGTATGCGGAAGTAAAATTAAGATTAATTCTATTTTTTTTTTTTTTTTTTTTTTATATATATTTCAGAAATTGGCTTCGACTCAAAGTAAAGCTAAACTACGTTGAAGGAAACTAAGTAAAGATTGAAAGCACAGTTTAGAAGGAACTAAAGTATCAGAGTAGTTCAGAAGTAACGGATCGCTGGGCGTTGAGAAACTCCCAGACCTAGGGTTTCGCTCTGAACTTTCAACAGAACAGAAATAGAGAGGAGAGACGGTTTACTAACCAGACAGTGATCTTCTCAGGATTCTGGTGGAAGAACTCTCTCGAGCAGATTGTGGGATCCTCGGAGTTGGCTATCTTCGCAATGGATCCTCCAATACTGGTCTCGTGGTTTGGTCGGCTTCTCCTGGACTCAAGATCTGGGAAAGAAGAGGAACAAATGATGGAATTCAGAAACTCAAGAAAAGATCTTACCAGGTTGAAGAACTTGAAAGCTGAAGTTGCTGAAATCGAATTCTCCTGGAGGCCGATCTGACTTCCTCTTAGAATTGTTGTAGATCTACAGTATCTGGACTGGAGTCGGATGCTGGTGGTTGGCCTGGACTTGGAGAAGGTGGCCGTGAGAAGAGGAAAAGACTAGGGCTTGGTGGAAAGAGAAGGGTGATGGCGGCTAGGGTTTGGGAATTGAGTGGCTAACCTAGGGTTTAGGGTTTTGGAGATCTCACACCTCCTCAAGGTTCCTGGGGAACCCGGATTTACTCCCTCATGGAGCTCAACACCTGGATGCAAGTGCGGAAGAGAGAAAACACAAAGTTTGCTCACAAAAGAATTTGGTTTCATTCATCTGATTAATTTAAACTTACAAGAGGGGTTTAATTTATAAGGCATTACAAGGGAGGAGGGTTTCACATCTTCCCATGTGGGACTAAAGGAGGGGATCTCCAAATTAGGGCAAATCCCTTACATATGGTCGGCCAAAATATCAAAAAAAATAGGATTTGGGTTATAAATGGCAGGTAGATGGCGCCACCTTGCTTGGATTTTCAAGAAAAAATTTTCTTCCTTCCCTGGATGAACTCTTTTGGACTCCTCCTTTTCTTCCTCCCTAAGTCAAGGTCCTTCCCATCTTTGTTTTGATTGTTTTTGGCAGGTAGTGGGCGCCCCCTTGAAGTTCTCTTCCAAGAGAATTTCTTCCCTTCTTTGTTTTGGAATTCTTGGGAAAGTCTTGGCTGCCCCCTTGATTGGTGGTCTCTTGGTGGACTTCTCCTTATCTGGCGCATGAGAGAAGGAGGTTGCCATCTGTGGAGTGGGGACCAAAAGCTTCTGGATGTAGATATGGCACCCCCTGGACTGGGAGTGTGGCTGGGAGTGTGGTGTCCACTTGCCTGGTCTTGGAAGAAAGTGTAACATCCCAGTTTGAAACCCTAGTCCACTACTGAGTCAACATGACTCAACAAAATAAAATGCAGGTAATGTAGACTCAAGCTAAATTAAGTTGATCTAGTCAACTTTTATTAAAAAACCAAAAATCCTAATTCTTCGGGCAAGGTTAATCAGAGATCCAGATGGAGCTCTGAAGTCTTCTTCTGAGTCTGGTGCCCGCACCACCAGAGCAAATCAACACCAATATTGAAGTAGCATGGATTTTGATGTGATTTATTTTTCCTTTTTTGTGTTTCTTATAGGCTAAGTAAGTGAGGGGTTTGGTTTTTCTATATAAAGGCCCCCTCTTCGCCTGTAATGAATAAGTTGGATATGAAATTTTTGGGTTTTCCATTGGTTTTGGTTCTAGGCGGAAGCCCATCTTTCCTTCACCTACGGGTGTTGAGGGGTGTGAGACCCCACTTCCTTTGCTCCATGCGAGCATCGAGGGGTGCGAGGCCATAGTTATCCCCTTTTCTATCGAGTCCCCCTCTAGGTCTTAGGGATTTTTCTTTATGGCCCCAGGTAGCGATTTGGGTGGGATGCCCTAGGCTCCTCATGTAGTGAGATGGGTGGGACACCCTAGACTACATGTAGTGGGGTGGGTGAGATGCCCTAGAGGTGCGACATATCTCTGTGAAGGTGAGTCCCCTGTCCTAGAGTATCCATGTTTCCTATCCTCCATCCCATTGTTCCTCCACCAAGAAAATTGAAAACCAAAAGAGTTCAGCTATTTTAGGGTTTAGTGTCAGTTCGCCCTAGTCCCGAGAGGCTTCTTAGCCCTCCCACAGTCCTAGTTTATTTAGGTGTTCCCTTTTCCAAATAAACCAGGGTTCATCAAGTCTATCCTGCATCAGAGGGGCTACCTCGGAAGGTTCATGGGGGGCAGACCCACTGCGGAACCTCAGGCGCTCGTTGCTCTCCCTCCAGTTCCTACAGTCGATAACCACCCCACCGAGAAGCCGATGGGGATGATATGCTGGGGAGTCGAGCGCGCTTCCGTGAAGGCCTGGAGTGAGGAAAATGTTGAGAATGTACTTTTCTTTATGAGGGGGGGTTGAAAATAAAAATGTAGACAACGATGCCATGGTCGCCAAGATGATGATTGCGAAGCATCTTGTAAAACACATCATGGTCGATAGTGGAAGCTCCATGGATGTGCTTTTTTATGATGCTTTCTTCAGGATGAATCTATCCTCTGCTCAGCTCAGACCCATGCACTCACCCCTTATTGATTTCACATGTGACTCTGTAGGGGTCGAGTGGGAGATTACTCTCCCCATAATTGCCAGGATGCAACCTCGGTAGAGTACCATAATGATGAATTTCACAGTTGTAAGGCTTCCCTCTACCTACAACATGATCTTTGGCCGATCCGGGCTTAGCCTGCTCGACGCGATCATTTCCATAAAGTGGCTGTTGGTGCAGTTTCCAAATCCCAATGATGTCGGGAAAATGAAGGGGGCACCTAGCCAATCCAGCACTGCCTCCAGACCGTCCCGGGGGCCAAGGCTACCGAGCAAGACCCTAGCATAGATGACCTCGACCAAAGGGCACAGGACCCTAGAGGTAGCCCGATTGAGTGCCTGCTGTCATATCCTCTCGAAAATGACCCGGTGAAGATGGTTCAAATTGGGTTATAGCTGCAAGATGATGAGCGAGGCCACCTACTGGAGTTTCTCCGGGTGAACACTGACAAGTTTGCTTGGATGGCTGCCAACATGCCTGGAATCCCACCAGAGATCATCACTCATAAGCTGAGCATCGACCCAAAGTATCGTCCTATGCAGCAGACGAAAAGAAGTTTTGCACCAGAGAGACAAAGGGCGATCAACGAGAAGGTAGACAAACTCCTCGCGGCTGGCTTCATTCAGGAAGTGCAATACCCGACCTAGCTAGCAAATATGGTTATGGTAAAGAAAAATAATGGAAAGTGGAGGATCTGTGTGGACTACACCGACCTCAATCATGCCTATCCGAAGGATAGCTTCCCTCTGTCAAAGATCGACTAGTTAGTGGATGCCACCACGGGGCACCGCTTGCTCTCCTTTATGGATGCATTCTCCAAATACAACTAGATCCGGATGCACCCTGAGGACGAGGAGCACACTACCTTCGTCACTGACTGAGGGATGTATTGCTATCGAATGATGCCATTTGGCTTGAAGAATACTAGTGTCACATACCAGTGCCTGGTCAATCGGGTCTTCAGGGACCAGATCGACAGGAACATGCAAGTCTATGTAGATGACTTGCTCGTCATGGGCAAGCCGAGATTAGACCACATCGCCAATCTCACGGACACTTTCAAAAATCTCTGGTAGCATAAGATGAAGCTGAATCCAGTGAAGTGCACTTTCAGAATAGCGGCAGGGAAGTTCCTTGGCTTCATGGTGACCCAAAGAGGAATCGAGGCAAACCCGAAGAAGGTCCAGGCGATCATCGACATGGAGCATCCAAACTCGAAGAAACAAGTGCAACGCCTGACGGGTCGGATCGCTGCATTAGGCCGATTCATCACGAGGTCGGTGGACTGCTGCCTTCCTTTCTTCAAGGTGCTGCACAAGATAAACGACTTCACCTGGATGGAGGAGTGCAAGATGGCCTTTGAGGAGCTTAAAGACTTCCTGACATCATCGCCACTACTCTCTACACTAGAGATGGGAGAGGAGCTCCTGCTGTACCAGGTGGTCACCCTTGGAGCCATCAGTTCGGTCCTCGTGCACACGAATCAGGATGAGTCCCAAAAGCCGATGTACTATGCCAGCAAGATCCTCCGGGATGCTGAGATCAGGTACACCCGATCTGAAAAACTCATTTTTGCTCTTATCATATCTGCTCAGCATCTCAGGCCATACTTCAAGTACACCCGATCGCGGTCTTGATAGACCAGCCCCTGAGGGCTGTGCTCAGTCATCCCGACACATCCGGATGTTTGGCCAAATAGGAACTAAAGCTTAGTGAGTTCGACATCATGTATAGATCGAGGTCATCCTATAAGGCCCAGGTGCTGGCCGACTTCCTGGTCGAGTATGCAGGAATTGCCGAAGAGCCAGAGCAGACAATGCCAGAGCACCAAGTGGAGCCCGATGCTGAGGAGGAGTCCTAGATCCTCCATGTTCATGGCACGTCCAACGCAGGCGAAAGCGAAGCAGGTCTCATCCTCACTAATAGCAATGGAGTTGTAGCTGAATGCACACTCCGCTTCAAGTTCACTTCAAAAAATAAGGTGGAGTACGAGGCACAGGCCTCAAGGTCTCCCGCGAGCTGGGTGTATGAAGCCTAAAGGTCTTCACCGACTCCCAACTGGTGGCCGGACAAGTCTCCAAAGAGTATGAAGCCAGAGATCCCCAGATGATGAAGTACTTAGAGCGGGTCTGCTGGAGCACGATAGGTTTCTGATGCTTCAACATCTCTCACATCCCCTGAGGTGACAATGCTCATGCCGATACACTATCAAGACTTGCAACCTTGTCGAACTTGTCATTGGGATGCGCCCACATCATGTACCTCAAAAATCTAATCAACGAAGCTCCCGCAAAGGTGCAGCAAGTCACCCTTGAGCCAAGCTAGATGGATAGGTATATCAGGTACATCACCGATGGCACCCTACTGGAAGACCGAGCAGAGGCTGGCCTTATTAAGAGAAAGGCCTCTCGATTCGTCCTCATGGATGGATAGCTCTACCATCGATCCTACTCCTATTCGTTCCTGAAATGCCTGAGACCTTTAGAGGCGACCTTCCTGCTCTAGGAGATACATGAAGGCCTTTGCTGAAACCATGTTGGGGGGAGAACTCTTGCTTACAATGCCCTCCGACAGGGATTCTACTGGGAGACCATGAGGGAGGACACCGCTGATTTCATGAAGAGGTGTGACTGGAGCCAGCGCCTTGCCCACATACTGCATTAGCCAGAGGCACCGCTCTCCCAGCTTTCCACCCCATGGCTGTTCGTCCAATGGGAAATGGACATTTTAGGTCCATTTTCCCCTACATCCGGGCAACGGAAGTTTTTGATAGTGGCCATCAAATACTTCACCAAGTTGATAGAAGCAGAGCGACTAGTGCGGATCACGGAAGCCAAGGTCTGCCAATTCTTTTGGAAGTCAATTGTCTACCGCTTTGGGCTTCCCCACAGCATCATCACTGATAATAGGATGCAATTTGACAATCGAGAGTTTGAAGAATTGTGTGCTGAGCTCGGCATCCAGCATCATTTCACTTCGGTGGCTCACCCCCATACCAATGGAGAAGCCGAGGTGACCAACCTGACCATTCTCCAAGGGCTTAGAACCAGGCTAGACCAAGCTAAGAGATGGTAGGCAGAAGAACTTCCCAGCATTGGAATGGATGAAATGCCTTTCAACCTCACTTTCGGCTCAGAAGCCGTTGCTCCAGTCGAACTCGGCGTGCCCACATTGCGGATGAAGCATTACAGTGAAGCAAAGAATCCAGCACACCTTCTTCTCAACCTGGACCTCCTCGAGGAAACAAGGGACAAGTCCCAACTTCGGATGGTGGCTTACCAGTGAGTGTGGCTCAGTACAACAATGCACGGGTGAAGCCGAAGGTCTTCCACCCCGGTGACCTGGTGCTGCACCAAGCCGAAGCATCTCAGCCCCAAGAGTGTGGCAAGCTCTCAGCGAACTAGGAAGGCCCCTATAAGATGGTCGAAGCTCTTCCATATGGAGCTTACTATCTCGCGAGTCTGGATGGTGCATGATTCCCACGGACGTGGAATGCCTACAACCTGAGAAAATACTATCAGTAATATAAGGCCACTTCTTAATGATAATAAAGGATTTCTCTTATGCAATCTTCTTGGTGTGGACACCAGAAGCCGAAAGAAACTTCACTCCAACAAGGTTAGCCTTATCCCAATTTGGATCGAAGATAATTAGGTTACCTTGTATCCTTTAGTTCAAAAATATTTTATTTTCAAAAGTCATTTCCTTTTCAAGAGTCCTGTAATTAATTTTGAGTTTCAAATCAAGAGTGTTTATTGAGTCCTGTAATTACTTTTAAAATTTCATTTCCTGTAAGTCCATTTCAAGTTTTAAAGTCTAGGTCAGTCAAGTCACTTCAGTTGAGTTAAGTCTAATTCAGTTGAGTTAAGTCTAATCAAGTCTTAAAGCCATGAAAGCCAGCAACAAGACTTAAATTCTAGACCCCAGAATTTGACCACATGAAGAAGAGAAGACACATCAACCAAGCAAGAGAAAAGGACCATCAACTAGGACCACTGGGCGCCACATATCATTCTTATCCAAGTAGAAGACCACCTCACCATGCCACGTCATCAGGTGCCACTTTACCAGCCACCTCATCACCCTTTAGGCGCCAATAAGGGAGATTCAAATTCAAGGAGGTTGGCCACATCCCTCCAAGTCCTCCACCAAATCCTCCAACCCCCCCCCACATCCCTCCAAACTCTCCACCAAATCCTCCAACCCCCATGTAATCCTCCTCGATTTGGGGAGTTTTTAAATTTCAAAGGCTAGCTTTGTGAGGCTATTAAAAGCCTTGGACGGCCATTGTAAAAGAGATTGATTTTGAAAATGAATGAAGTTTGAAGTGAAGTTGTCTTGAGTTTTATGTGTGAAATTTTTCCTATCTTCTTCTTCCACGCCCAAAGCCACTCTCTTCCCCAGCAATTCATCATCCAAGCTCAAGGCAAAGGCATTAGAGTCGGCCAGATCTTCTCAACTATCTTTTCTTTGTTCACAAGTTCTCCCATCCCTTCTTTATGTTTGCATCCTTCAACCTTAACTTTGATCTTCATTACAGGGTCCTTCGAAGTCCTTGAGTTGTGAACAGGGTTCCCCTTGACAATGAACCAACAAGATGAAGCCCAAGTCCAGGGTTCTGATCAATGTTATCCAAGTTCTCCAGTCCAGAGCATCAATAGTTTCAAGTTTTGAATCATAGGAAGGTTGGAAAACTCATCAAGATAAGTCCTCAATCATTAGCCCCTATTATCTAGATCTTCTTCCTTCTTAGTTTTAGAGTTGTGTCTAATCATGTAATTGTCTCTTTTCATATAATCCTTAAATCTTATTAAGATGAGTACAATGCTAGGTATAATTAGGTTTCATTGCTCTACAAACATCATATTCAAAACATTAATCGTATGCGTGCCGCATCACTTCTTTTGCCTTGCAATTATATCAATACCCGACCCAAGGCCTGGCATGCTCAAGCCCGGATCCCATGCTCTCCGGCACCAAAACCCGGAGCCTAGCTCTCCGACACCAGAACCCGAAGCCCAGCTCTCCGGTACTAAAGCTCGGAGCCTAGCTCTGCAGCACCAAAGCCCAGAGTCCAGTTCTCCGGCACTCAAGCCCGGAGACCGGCTCTCTGGCACTCAAGCCTGGATCCCATGCTCTCCAGCACCAGAACCCAGAGCTCAGCTCTCAGGCACCAGAGCCTAGAGCCCAACTCTTAGGCACCAGAGCCTAGAGCCCCGCTCTCTGGCACCAGAGCCCAGAGCCTAGCTCTCCTGCACCAAATCCCAGAGCCCAGTTCTCTGGCACCAAAGCTCGGAGCCCAGCTCTCTGGCATCAAAGCCCAGAGCCCAACTCTCTGGCACTCAAGCCTAGAGCCTAGTTCTCCGGCACCAAAGCCCGGAACCCAACTCTCCGACACTCTAGCCCGGAGCCCAGCTCTCTGACACTCAAGCCCGGATCCCATGCTTTTCGGCACCAAAGCCCAAAGCCCAGCTCTACAGCACTCAAGCCTAGATCCCACATTCTTCGGCACCAAAGCCTGGAGCACAACTCTCCAACACTCAAGCCCGGATCCCACACTCTCCAACATCGAAGCCCGGAGCCCAGCTCTCTGGCACTCAAGCCCGGATCCCACACTCTCTAAAACCAAAGCCCAAAGCCCAGCTCTCCGGCACTCAAGCCCGGAGTCCAGTTCTTTAGCACCAAAGACCGGTCAACTCGGCACCTTAGGCCCATAGACTTTAGAAGACCGGAGCCCCACATTCACCTGGCATTTCCAATGAATGCGAACTTCGAGCTCAGCCTTGTCGCACACACCTGAAGTTGATCCCGGTGAGATCAAAAGGATCTTATTGAACAAAACATTCAGAAACATTCATCCACTTCACGCACAAAGTGGAACCAACTCGGCAAGTCGAAGAACTTCTCTCCAACCCCAACACATGTTCGAGACTCAAAAAAAAAAAAGAAGGGAGAAAATAAAGAAAGAATAAGTTCCAAGCCGGAGATGACTGAAAGATCTCTTCATTGATAGCAAATAGCTCAATACAAGCGCTTCTGGGCCCCGAAATGCCAGGTAGCCCAGACCAAAAACAAAAACAAAGAAATAATAATGACAAAGGGTCCTTACTCTACTCGGCAGGCCCCTTCCCGAGGTGACATGCTGGCAGGACTTCATCTTCCAGGACCCTAGGCTGCGCGACATCGGCTTCAAAGCCCACCACCAGTGGAGTAGGATCGGAAGCCGCAGTCGGCTCCTCAGCAGTGCCCAAGTTTGGGGCCGGTCCCCCGCCTGAAGCCCCAGGATATGCAAGAAAGCTTCGACCCTTGTCCGAGACGAAGCCCTCCACCCTGGAGTGGAGATACATGAAGCCTTTAAAGAAAGAGTCTGACACCGTCTCGTGGAACTTGATGGTGAACTCCTCCGAAGCCTTGTACCTCGCAATGGCCTCCACAGCTCCTTTCTTGGCGGCATTGGCTTGTCCGACTGCCTCGGTGGCCTCCTTCTTTGCCGCCTCCGTCGACTCGACCGCCACAGCCGCTTCCTTCTCGGCAGCAATGGTCCTCCTCTCGACAGAAATCAATCTCTCCATGGCCGCCTCCAACTCAGCTTGGAGAGAATGGGGATGCCCCTTCTACTGAACAACTTCGGCATTGGACTTGCTCAGCCTCGACTCAATGGCCTTGAGCTCCTTTGCCTTTCTCTTTCACCGACTCCATTCCTGGTCAAGACTCTCCAGGAGCTCCTTCAAATGCATTTCAGCACTTGTGAGCTCCCCTTGAAGCTACTTGTTCTTCATTCTAAGCTCCCAGGAGTTGTCAGTCTTCTATCTTAGCTCAGTCTTCAAAACTTGAGCTCCGCTACCCACTGCTTATCCTTTTTCAACCAGTTCTTACAGCAATCTCTAATTAGAAGGAGCTCGGCACCGAGTTGCATCAAAGAGGATGTTAGTGACAAATGTAGAAGAGAAAAGGAAGAAATGAAGCAGATGAAGTTGCTTACCGAGAAGAGCTAGGGGATGTGCTTCCGATTGCATCCCCTAGTAGTTTCTCGACCTTCTCTCGCCAGTCGCATGACTAGATCGCAAAATCCATCATGTGCTCCGCCAGACCCTGGTCCTGGACCAGGGTGACATATGGTGCCAGCTTGAAGGGGACTCAGTGGTAGTCCGTCTCCCTCCTGCTCGCCCCGGATGCGGAGTCGCCTACTCCACCTACAAAAGAAGCATCATAGGTGTGGTGGGAGCTCGACACCTCCTCGGATGGCACCCCCGATGCCAGCTCTACTCCTCCTTGCACTTCCTCCTCCTCGATGATGATGATCTCCGGGGGTGGAAGAGACATCATGGTGATGGCTACGGCAGCGGCCCTGGCCCGGATGACCACCTCAGTCACCAGGGCTGGGACCGGCTCTCGACACCTCGGGCACACTTGCACGGGCTCAGCAGCCCTCTGGCCTAGCTCAGGCTTCACCTCGACCGCCCTCCTTCCTTGCTCAGGGATGGCCTCAGCTTCCCTTCTACTTGGCTAAGTCGGTGTAGCATGAGCGGTCACCGCGCCACTTTCGTTGAGAGCCCTCATTTAGTGGGACTCACAGATCGTCGCTGGAAGACCCCTCTTGTTGGTGATCGAGAGGAGGTCATTTAATGAGAACTTCATACCTGCACACAGAATGAAGAAAATTAGCTCCAAGCTCAGAAAGATAAAAGAAAAGGCACAAGAAGAACAGTTCAAGCCAAACTCACCCAACTCTCTTGTTTGGTCAACCCCAACCTTGAAGAGGTTCTGATCTGACAGCATAACCTCGAGTGAAGGAATATGGATGGTGCGGAGCTACTCAAAGACCTCTCGGTCAGCTGCTTCGATCGTGGAGTCTAGGTTAGGGGACCGATCTGGGCTGCTCCAAACCCAGTCGGCCCCCTCAACCATTGCAAAAAAACACTTGTTCTTCCATCCTTTGATGGAAGAAAGGAGTTCAAATTTAATGCCCCTCGGGTGAGAAGAAATGGACCACCACCCTTCCTCAAAAGGGTGGCACTTCAGGATAAAACACATCTTGAACAAGGAAAAACAGGCTACAATCCCATGAAAGTGATAGAGTACTATGAAGCAAAAAATGGTCTTCACAGCATTCGGGACAAGCTGTGCAAGGATGAGATGGTAATTGCTCAGCACTGAAAGAAAGAAAGGATGGAAGGGAAATCGAAGTCATCATGTGAAGGTCTCTTCATAGAGGGCGATCTGACACAGGCCACTGGAGGTGATCCATTTCCCCGATCGAGCGATTGAGAGCCGAACAGAATGCGGGATGCCATAGACATCCCGGATGGTCGCCAGTTTCTTAGTAAAGATTATCAAAACAACCCCACCAGGACCTGTTGACCGAGGATGTTTGGGGGTGTGCTCAGGTGGAGGAGGAGGGGCTAGCTCTAGGCTCTCTAATGACGATCCCGCGGGGAGGGCGCCTCCTGCTCAACCAAAGCATGTCTCTTCCTCCACATCAGAGGAAGAAGGCAGCCTCAACTGAGAGGGCCTCGCCTCAGCCTGATTGGTTGAAGGATGGAAGTTGGGGCCAAAATGGGACATCTAAAAGGATGACGAAGATGAAGGCTGAAGAAGAAGAGGAAGATGGACTACGTCCGAGAAGACCCTAAGCTTAGAGAGAAATCCTACCCTATTAGGAGACGAGGGAAGAGAGAGATGAACCTAGTTAACTAGGGGAGTTTAAGATGGCCGGAAGAGAAACACAAACTTTGGTACGATGGCAGGCACGTGAGATTTGAAAGAGGAGGCATTTTGAGAAAATATGCCTTTCATTTCAAAGTGACTAGATGCTTAACCATATCATTATAGCATCTCCATCGATGGATCTGTGCCACATGTCAACCATCGGCGAATAGGATGCCTCACATCCATCGTGGCCACTCTGAATTCTATGCCAGCAATAACTGCTCCTCGGATGTGTCCACGTGGCTTCTTCACACTAGCTTGGATGACCGCCTCACGAAGCACTGGTGATCATGGTCATTATTGTGCCGGATCTCTACCTTCCATGTCAACATCGCATTTACTCCCATCACCCTAAGCACCGTGCACCAATGGGCCTTTGGAGTGGGGGTCAAATGATGTGGCAAGATTGCTGACGTGGGACCCTTGTCAGATGCCATGATGGACAAATCTACCATGTGGGATGCCTTCGCCTGGACTCCTTCACCCGGCAGCGCTCCCTCCAGGTCGAGATGCCGAAGCTGAAGTCGAGCTCCGCCCTACTTCACCTGACTGCGCTCCCTTCGGGTCAAGACACCATGGCCGAAGTCGAGCTCCGCCCTCCTTCGCCTGGCTGCGCTCCCTTCCGGTCGAGACATCATGGCGAAAGTCGAGCTCTGCCCTCCTTCGCTCAGCTATGCTCCCTCTGGGTCGAGACGCCATGGTTGAAGTCGAGCTCCACCCTCCTTCGCCAGGCTATGCTCCCTCCAGGTCGAGACGCCATGGCTGAAGTCGAGCTCTGCCCTCCTTTGTCGGGCTACGCTCTCTCCGGGTCGAGACACCATGGCTGAAGTCAAGCTCTACCCTCCTTCACCCGGCTATGCTCCCTCCGGGTCGAGAAGCCATGGCCGAAGTCGAGCTCCGCCTCCCAAGATCGGCTCCTCCTCGAATGAAGAGATCTGTTGTTGAAGGAAATCGCCACTCTCCCTGAATGGTGGCCCGACGCACGAGGACTGCCAAAAGATGCCTGCCAAGCTGCGATGATGATCCCAGCTGCCACTTAGACCAAAATGGAAGGAATCCTCTAATCGAGACTCTACATCCTCCACCAACCATCTGCACCCCCCAAAATTGGAAGTCAACCAGTAGATCCAAAGTTGGGAAGTGGTGGCACGTCGATCAAGTTCTTGCTAAGTTACTCGAAAGGGAGTGACCAGAAGGATTGTCAGAGGAAATGGTAGCTTCCATACCACCAGAATGGAAAGGAAACCCGTCCACGGCATGAAACATCACCACACGTGCCCATAAGCATGGAAAAGATCTCGAGGTAAGCGGCGCGCAACAGCCCCAGCTAAAAGCGATCTCTCAGATTCAAACAAGATAAGTTTTTTCCAAGCTATGATTCACTCGAGTAAGGTCCAACGAGCAAGAAGGGGGCAGTGCACAGGAAGACAATGCTTGAGGCTACCACGAAACCCCCAGGAGGGGTCTGATGGACACAGCCACCCAACTCGAGCTCTCCTCTACTGTCACTCCTACAATCTATGCTCGGCCCGCTTACACTCACTCACTTCACAAATTTTGCTCCTAGCATGGAGTCCACCCCCAGGGCTCGACCAGGAGGATCTGTTCCCTTGGATCATTACTGACTTGATCATTGGAGTGCCCCCACCGGAATCCCTGGCCCGGGTCACTAAATCTATTTTGCAAGACTGGGTGCCCGAGCAAGATCCCGAGCGATAGGAGCACATCCCGACCTAGACCTCAGCTACAGGCCATAACGATCTTGGCAGCAACACTCCATAAATAAGAAAAATATCTGTAGTCCTTCTAAGGTACATAAGAATATTTTTTACAGCTTTCCAATGATCCTCACCTAGATCTACCTGGAATCTACTTACTATGCCTAAGGCATAAGCAACATTAGGCCTGGTATATAGCATAGCATACATAATTGATCCTATAGCCGAAGCATAAGGAATCATGGCCATCCTTTCTCTTTCTTCTGATGTCTTAGGAGACATTTTCTTATAGAGATGTATGCCTTGATTCATTAGTAAATAACCCCTTTTACTTCCATCCATGTTGAATTTCTTCAACACTAAGTCAATGTACCTGGACTGGGATAAGCCTAGCATCCTTATAGATCTATCTCTATAGATCCTTATACCTAATATATAGGATGCTTCTCCCAAATCCTTCATGGAAAACTTTGATGATAGCTAAGTTTTAATCGATTGTAATATTGGGACATCATTCCTAATGATCAGTATGTCATCAACATATATAAACCAAGAAAATAAGTGCACTCCCACTTGTCTTCTTATACACACATGGTTCATCCACATTCTTGACAAAACCAAATTCTTTGATTATTTCATCAAAACGGATGTTCCAACTCTTCGATGCTTGTTTTAGTCCATAAATGGATTTTTTTAGCTTACATACTTGGTTTGGTCTCCCACTTGAGACAAAACCCTCTAGCTATGTCATATAGACTTCATCCTCAAGATTTCTATTAAGGAAAGCAGTCTTGACATCCATCTACCAAATTTCATAATCATGGTATGCTGCTATTGCAAGCAATATCCGAATGGACTTGAGCATGGCAACTAGTGAAAAGGTTTCATCATAGTCAATGCCATGTTTTTGTCTAAAACCTTTTGCTACCAGCCTAGCCTGATGGGGACATCAAAACCCATCCGGGTTTTCCTTTTCTTTTTCATATTTTTTTATTTTAGTTTAAGTTTTTGTCCCTACTATTCCTGTTATTCTATCTTTAATCCAGACTTATCCCCATTCTATCCCTCTACTATTCCAATCAACTTCAACCTCCCAGAAATTCACAGAACCTCCATTTTTTCTCCATTTTTCTTCTTGTTCATCCCAGATCTGCCATGCCCGACCACCGGCGCCCCCCCCGACATCCGTCCACCTTCCCCGGCGATAATCTTCTCGTGGGAACACCGGCAAATACCATGAATCGACCATAGTCGTTCCCCCCCATATAGCTCCTCCCATGGCCGTCCCACCCTGTGGCTCCGACCCCATGCCGTGCCCCTCTCCCCCACGTCACCGTCCGCCCTCTACTCTCCACGTCAAGTTCCACGCCCACTCCCTCCTCTGGTCATGCAACTTTCACTCCCAGCTCGCCTCCGCACTCCACATCCGCCTCCTCCACGAGTGGTGCTTCCAAGAGGCCACAGAGCTCCTCTACCGCCAGCGCCGCCCCCCTGACGCCTTCTACATTCACGACCACACTGAAGCTACCAGCCTCTTTCCTTTCCCCGCTCTCTCGCTCTTCTCCATCCATTGCCATGCCCACTATTCCACGATCATAAGGAGTTTTTCTACACGAATCTTAGAGCAAGAACACCATCTCCATCGTGTCCGCTGTCTCCACTATGCCGGCTCCTACCCCAGCATTGACATTGACAAAGCCACCTTGCAGTCGCTCTTCCCCATCCATTCGCCATTCCCCTATTCCATGGTCACAGGGAGTTTCCTGCATGGATCTTAGAGCAGGAACAACTTGCACAATCTCAAAGCAGGGAGAAATTTGAATTCAAATTTGAATTTGAATTTGAATTCAAATTTGAATGGGTCCACATTTTCATCCACAAATGTCGCCGATCTTCATGGAAACACCCACCATTCTCTCCACCATTTTCTCCCCTCACTTTGTAATTATTTGAATTTCAAATTTGAATTTCAAAAAAAAAATGGCTTGGTGTCTATAAAATAGGCTCCAATCCTTCTTGTAAACATAATTGAGAAATGAAATTTTGTTTTAGAGAAGAGCAATTCTTTTTCACTCTGTGAGGAGAGGGTGTGAGGTCCAACCCCAGGACATGATGTGAGGTCATGCCCAGTTATCCCCCTTCCCATTCCATCTTCTCTATCCCCTCATGGCCTTTGAGATCGATCCTAGCACCTCCAAGTATCAAGGAGGGTGTAATGCCTTAGAGATGAGAGGTCTTTTCATTAGGGTGAGTCCCAAAGTCCATGAGATCTAGACCCCTATCTTCCATCCCAATATTCCTTCACCATCAATTTTGGTTTCCCGTCGAGTCCCCCTCTAGATCTTAGGGACTTTCTTTTACGGCCCCAAGTAGCGATTTAGGTGGGATGCCCTAGGCTCCGCATGTAGTGAGATGGGTGGGATTCCCTAGGCTACATGTAGTGGGATGGGTGAGATGCTCTAGAGGTGTGAGGTCTCTTCGTGAATGTAAGTCCCCAGTCCTAGTGTGTCCAATTTTTCTACCCTCCATCTGTTGGAAATTATGTCCCAAAGCCAATCACCTAGGCTATAGGTGGTTGTGCTCAATATTTTAATTTGTATATAAATTAATAAAACTTTATTTTGACATCTCATCATATTATTCATTTCCCTGTAATGAACTCTATTGATGTGATGAAGTCCTTAGGACTGCACTGATTTCGATATAGAGAGGTGTTGCCTAGGTGGCTACCCAAGAGGGGGGATGAATTGGGTCTTTTTAAAAATTGAAGGCAAATAATGTGCAATTCAAAATCCTTTGCAAGTGGTAGGTGCTGTGATAGAATTATAAAATGCAAAATCTAAACAGAGACAAGAAAGCACAACACAAACACACCAAATTTATAGTGGTTCGGATTAACCTAGCTCTTACATCCACTACCAAGATACCACTTGGGATTTTCACTATATTCACACCTGAATAAAGTAGGATTATTTTACAGGATCACAATCCAAAACCTCTATACTTTTATTTTACGGGATCACCAAAGTAAACCCAACACCCTTTGGTTTTAATAGGCTCACCAAAGAAACCCAACTTGGTTTTCACAGGATCACCAAGAACCTATTTGGTTTTTCAACTAGGCTAAAAAATAACCCAACAATTCAAAGATTGAATTGAAAATAAATGCAACAAGAATGACAAACTCAATTTGTCAGATAGTTGCCGGTGCAGCTTGTTGAAAGTCCAATTGAATGCACTTGAATTAGCTTTAATGACTTCAGTGGCTTCTTCCCAAAGTTGCTTCAAGCTTCAGATTGGAGTTGGTGAAGACTTGAAAGCTTGACTTGAATGCTCTTGTGCTCTTTTGCTGTTGGTTGGTGGGATATTCAATGAAGCTCTCTTTTTCTTTGAAGAATTCTCTAAAATTTAAATTTAAGAAAGTCCAAATCCTTCAAATTTAAAGTCTTCCATCATCCCAAGGCAATTCTAGCCATTGTAGACCATTGGAGAATGATTTGTGACCTTTGGAGCACATTTTAGCATTCAAAAATAAATTCTGGAACTAGCCATTGGATACCTGAATGTGTCATTTGAGTCGGCTCAGATTCCTTCGAGTTGGCTCGAATCCTTCGAGTCGATGGGTTGAGTAGCCAAATCTTCAATGTAGTAGACTCTTTGTCTCAGGGTGGAAAACATCACTCTGGATGAGTCGGCTCTTTGTAGCTCAGGTCGGCTCGAACTTGAATCTTGAAAATCTTGAACTCGAGGAGTCGGCTCTTTTCAGCTTGGGTCGACTATTCTTCTTAGGTTTGAAAAACCATACTCTGGAAGAGTTAGAAAAATGCAGTTAGAGTTGGCTCGCTTTCTCAAGCTTTCAAAATTAGGTCTGGCAAAGTTAGCTCTTTTTGGTTCTGGTCGGCTCGCCTGGCTATTCTCAGAAATCTTCAGTAAATGGACTCTGGAGGAGTCAACTCAGACTAATTCCAATCAACTCAGATTCACTAGAGTCGGCTCGCTTTCCATCGAGTCAGCTTGGATTGCTGCATTCCAGAATTCTTGCTGCATGCCAGCAGGCAGAGTCGGCTCTTCATCATTTGGGGTCGGCTCGAGTATCTTCTTCAGGATTTTTATAATTGAACTTAAAGAAAACTCTCACCAACTCTTTTACAATTTCACACAAACCAACTCAAACTAAAATTCATGGCACACATACACTCACATAAGTAACCCTTTTAATTGATTTTTCTTAGCATTTTGATTGGGTTCTTTTTTACAAAAATATTTACAACACAACTCAACCAAGAAAACATAAGTGTAGGAGTTGAAGTTTGAACATGTTATTCATCCTACAAAAACTTGTCAAACACTTGAAGAGTTGTCAAAAATAAATGTACATGCTCCAATGTTTGGTTATCATCAAAATCACTTATGGGGTCAACAATCTCCCCCTTTTTGATGATGACAAAACTCTGAGCTTCAGAAATTCTTTACACTTTACATGTATAACAGTATTTGAAAATTAAATATTCACATGTATCAGAGCTAATGAAATTAGTAAGTAAGTATTAGAGCTCAAGAGATGATATCATAGTATATCATCAAAATAATGAACTTCTCATGCTTCAAGATATTATAATTAGCACAAAACATGGAGTATCAGAGTTCCAAAAAAAATTGACAGAATTAACATCAATTTAGAGTATGCAATAGTAATCAGAGTATTAAGAAGATAATAATTGGAACAAGATCATTTCAAGCGAATCTCCCCCTTTCTCTAGATTCTAAAGTAGTTTAAATAGTGCTATCATTTATCATTTTTGTGCTCCCCCTTTTTCACTGTTTTTATGCACTTTAAGAGTTGTTGGTAGGAACTCAATATATATACTATTTGTATTCTTTTCAAATTTCTCCCATTTTTCTTTTCAAATTTCTCCCATTTTTCTTTTCAAATTTCTCAGAACTCTCATTTATCATAACTCTCCCCCTTTTTGTCAATCAATCAAAATGGTGATTTTAAATAAAGCTCAGATTTTAAAATAGATTAAGAAAGTTTTTAATATTTGTTTGAGATAATTTCATATTCTAAACTTAGAAATTCTAATTAAAATTTTATCACAGTTGAATCAAAACATTGTATGTTACACCAAATGAAAATTGCTAAAGAGACTTTCATTTCATTGATAAGTTTGGCAAACGAAGTAAGAAAGAAAGTACATTGCAAATGTAAAGGATAACATGTATGATGGGATCCAGCCATCATCCAGGTAGTTTTTCCCATTTTTTTTTATTTTCTCGCATTTTTTTATTTCCCTATTCCCGCTATTCCACCTATCCCCGTTATTCTGGTTTTATTCTTGGTTTATCCCCGAGTTATCCCAACCTTATTCCATCTCCTCCATCCTTCTCCCGTGATTTTTTTAAAACTCCCGAACCCTAGCCGCCACCCCCTCTGGCCCCAGATCCGGGCCGCTCAACCCCCGGCCGCCACCGCCGGACCGGCGGCGATGGCTTCTCCGGCCCGAGGCTTCTCAGCCCCGGCGATCCCTCTTTACTGCTTTTCTAGGTCATAATCTGCATGCTTAACTTCTAAAATTTATATAGAATTCTCTATAACTTATTTTGATCCAATATTCGGGATTTAATCACTTCACCCCATATATAAAATCTACAAAAATAATTGCAAGCATATTAGTCCCGCATCATCTCGTATTAGAGCAAGTTGTGGATTAGGGTGTGCTCCATTTTTCGAACTCGACAGAGTCGAGTTCTTCATGGTCGAGGAGAATGATGGGATCCAACCATCGTCCGGGTACTTTTTCCTATTTTTTTTAATTTTCTCATATTTTTTTATTTCCCTATTCTCACTATTCCACCTATCCCCGTTATTCTGGTTTTATTCTTGGTTTATCCCTGAGTTATCCCAGCCTTATTCCATCTCCTCAATCCCTCTCCCGTGCTTTTTTTAAAACTCCTGAACCCTAGCCACCGCCCCCTCCGGCCCCAGATCCGGGCTGCCCGACCCCCGACCCCCCCGCCGGACAGTCGTTGATGCTCGCCGGCCCCTGCCCTCGCCGGAGAAGCCGTCGCCACTGCACACGCCCATGGGAAGATGAACGGACGCGGAGGCGTCCGCCTGCCATTGCCCACGGCCGCCGCCGCCGTCGGCCTGCTGCCCACCGCCGTTCCCGCCGCCCGCCAGCTCTCGCCCGGCCGCCGGTGGTGTCCCGTCGCCCACGCCCGTGGGAAGATGAACGAATGTGGGAGGCGTCTGTCCGCCCACGTGCATCCGTGTGACGCCGCTGCCCATCGCTTGACGTCGCCGCCCGCCTGCCACCGTCCCTCCATCCACTGGCGAAGGCCCGGTCGCCGGAGCCCTCGCTGGCGTCCAGGAGTTCCCACGCTGAGGGAAGGCCAAACAGCATGCACAGGGAGTGTCGTGCCCCTATGTGCCACCTCGCCTGAAGCCTGCCGCCAGTCACCTGCCGATCACTGTTCGCCGGCCCTATCTGTCACCAGCTTTCCGGCCATCCACTAGTGCCCCGCCGAAGTTGGTTAACCTTGACCACATCCAACCTAAAGCTATAGTGGAAGAACAAGTAGAGGAAGAGAACCTAGGTACTGCTGCTAGAGCCTTACCTGAGGAAACCATAGAGTAGAGCCAAATTATAAAGTCTAGTCCTAAAATACAAGAACCTAAAGAATTTATTACGGACCTGATCTCTTTGAATCAGTACCCTCAGGATGAGCCTCCTCCTATAGTTCCCATTAAGGACCACTTCCCTGAGATTAATAACCAATTCTTCCATTATGTAATCCCCATAGATATATCGCAACCCCGTAAGGTTAACCTTATTAGTCTAGGATTAGTCCCTGATGCCCCTTCTTTTATCCTACTTTATCCAACTAACCTTGAACCTTTTTCCCTATCCCACCAGACTAATTTTGAACCCACTTCCTATTTTCTGCCCTTTCTAGACACCTCCAGCATTTCTAGGATTATTAGATTGCATTTAGCTGAGATTAGCATACTGCATGCATTCATCACGCATGTTAGGTTTGCATCTTACTTCTGGCATACTCTTTGGAATTTGCTAGGAGTTCACTGTAAATTTTCATGTGCATGTCAAGCTAGGATCAAACCTAAAGAACCTATAATCTGTTAGGTTTAGATCCAAAGAGTTCAATAAAATTTCCTTCGATAGGAATGCATAGTCGAGTCTGTTAGGTGTCAGTATGAGTCCTTTGCATCATTTGTTAGGAGTCTGCATGTACCCAGCATGTTCACAACCTGCATTAATTTTGAAACAACTGGCTAATTCTCGAAGATGGACTAAAGAACTTGATGTAGTGGATTCTATCTTGGTTAGGCTTAGGCCTAAAAGAAGTTTCATGCTCGTAGAGCTGAACCTTTTAAAGTGATAGAGAAGGTTGATCAAATGCCTAGGTGTTAGACTTGCCTTCTGATTTGGCATTAGTTCTACCCTCAATATTACAGAACTGGTTGAGTACAGGGACCCGACAGCGATACCTAGTGAGGCCTTTGGACCTATCCACTCCCGTTGTGAGTAACCCTAACCCAGAGTGTCCACTAACAATTTTGGCCTAAGAGAGGAGAACGGATCGAGCGTATCATGGACAATCAAGCCATTATGACCCGGGGCCATGGCTATCAATGCTACCTGGTCTGATGGCAAGGCCGGCCAGAGTTGGACGATTCATGGATTTCTCGAGAGGACATGCAGCGCCTCAACCCAGACCTCCTCGAGAGATATGTGAGCCAGCTTAATCTTCACTCGACAGGGTCGAGTTCCTCCCACCCCGGGAGAATTGGTGGGGACACCAGAGGCACCATAATAAGACAGAGGCTTTTCAACCCTCTGTGGATTGATCAATAATTTATGAGTCCATCTGTCATAAGGGCTTAGCCCATCTGAGTCTATTTTAGTTGTTATTTGAGTCTTTTGAGTTGTTATTTCAGTTCTGTACTAGTCAGCTCATGTTGAGCTAGTTCAGTCCATTGCTAGTCAGCTCATGTTGAGCTAATTTTATTTTTTTTGAGTCCTGTCCAAGTACACTGAAGACTCAAGACTACATCATACAAGTAAAAACAAAGTCCAACCAGATTGAAGACATGGAAGTATAGCCCAAGTTCAACCCAGCTTGAAGATTTGAAGACCCCAGGAGGAAAATTTAGAAAACCCTGATTCCTTGCAGATGCCCTCCAGATGCCCAGATTCCCTTCCAGATGTTAGAGTATACTCATAGACCAGGGCATCCATGATTCCAGAGGTCCACCTGCATCCTAGCCCAAAGAAATAAAGCCCAGGCACCAAGCCCAAGCCCTTAAGAAGCAAGATACCAAGGAATATTCCTGCTACCTGGCTACCAGCCACCCCAGCTTCCAGAGGCCCAAGCCCATGCGCCCAAGCCCCTTTGGGCCGGCCCCTTACTGCTCCTAGAAGCCCAACATGCCCCCCTATGCATCCTTGGAGTGCTAACCAAGTCAAGAGAGGAGGAGAGAATTTTTAGGGATTTTTCTACCTAGGTTTCCTTACTTTCATATCTAGAGTTTGAGATGGAAAAGGATTCTTATGTAATGTCAATTGTACCTTTACTTGGGGCCCAAGACAAAGGGTCTATTTAAAAGACCCTAGTCTCTTGTATGAGGATTGATTTTGATATATGAATTAAACTTGAGTTCTCTTCAATTGCTGTGTGTTGCCCTGTTGTGTGCATAAAGGGGTTGTTGAGAGTTTCTTCTTCCCGGTGTTGCTACTATCTTCCTGCCGCCAGCCAGCCTCCCAGAACCCTGGCCACCCTCCTCCAAAACTTTCTTCTCCTTACTGTTTTCTATTGTTTCCTTGTTCCCTTGTGAGTTTTCTAATCCTTGACAGGTTATTTGCAGGTCCTCGAGTTCCTACGAATCCAACGACTCCAACCAGGCCGCAATCGGACCACCTAGCAGAAAGCTAGGTATTCGCGTGTCTTTGGCTCGATTTTCCAGGCTGCATCCATCGAGGAACAAGAGATCCCTTTGCTGTGATCTTCATCGGGCACATCAAGCATTGCCATGTACACCCCCTCTACCACCAATAATTTTATTATAGGAGAACTTGCCCTAATCGAGGCTTCTCAGCCCCGGCGATCCCTTTTTACTGCTTTTCTATGTCCTAATCTGCATGCATAACTTCTAAAATTTATATAAAATTTCTTACAACTTATTTTGATCCAATATTCGGGATTTAATTAATTCACCCCATATATAAAATCAACAAAAATAATTGTATGCATATTAGTCCCGCATCAATGTAGAACATTAACAAAATCTGAACTACACCCAAAAGACTATCCAAATAAACTATTCTTCTTCTTCTTCACTAGAAGAAAAGGAGCCTACCTCTATAACTCTATCAGAGGTCTTAGTTTTCAGGGGTTTAAACCTTAAATCACTGAATCTATTTCTAATAGGGGCTCTAAGAACTTTAGACTTCTTGGTTTTGGGTTCTTTCTTCTTTGTCTTAACAGATTTGGGTGGATTAGTCAAAGGAATAGGAGCAGGAAGGTCAAGTGATTCCTTGATGATCTGTTCAGGAGCATCTTCAGTGAGACCAGTTTTCTTTTGTGATTGCAGTATGATGCTTCTGATCTCTTCCTCGAAGTCCTCCATTTCCTTTTCGATTTTTTGCTGGTGAAGCTCTTGTTCAGATCTTAATTTCTGCAATCTAATGTCAACTAACTTTCTGATTTCCTCAATTGCAGAATTCATATGATCAGTCAAAAAAGTTGGAGATAGCTTCCATCTTTTAAAGTATCAGATTTTTTATGTCAGATGGAGTAACCATTGTTTCTTTAGTTCCATCTTCATCAGTAGCTTCATCTTCTTCATAAATGGTAGCAGCAACCTGACTAGGCATCTTCTTTATCCATTCTCCTTCTTGCAACTTGTATCCCATTCTCCTTAGTGAATTGAAGGAGTAGATATCAAAGTGGTGTAACGGTTTGCCTATTTCATTTGATAAGTCAACTCCTGCTTCTTCAAATAACAAAGTGAAGACCATACCATAGGGTAGACAGGCTTTGACCTTTCTTGCTGGCTTAGTCATCTGAATCATCATTATGTAGGGAAGGTTGAGAGGCCTTTCTTCAATCAAATGTCCTATAAATATCATATCTTTCACACTGACTCAATCAAAGCATCCAGTTCTTGGAAAAAATATCCTGCTGATCATATTGTGTAGCAGCCTCATTTTTTTCGATAGTAGATTGGCTTGTACATGTTGGACTGTGCTCACATCTTTTTTTTCCAAATTAATTTTAGAATGCATTCTTTGTCTTGTAGAAGAAGTTCAGTAGCACCGTTCGTTGGCATTTGCAGCAATCTGCCCAATTTTCTTCATCTACTATAACTACCCCTTGACTGTAAATTCCAAATGAAATTCTTTAATGATAATGTTTTCATAAAACATCCATACCAGTGAATGGTAGGTCAATGTATCAAAAGAACAAAAATGCTTCCACCCTTGACTCTTTATCCAGTTTCCGATTTTCATTCCCATTTCTTCTAGGAATGTAAAGTCGATCCTTCTTCCGTAAGTGACAGGATGATTGATCATTGAGACATGCTGTCCGGGAGGAGAAGGAGTTTCTTCATCTTGCTGGACTAGAGGAGACCTTTTCTCTTTTCTCCACTTTCTCTTGCATCTATACTCTGAATGCTTGATTCACCGATTTGAAGAACCTTCTTCACAGATCTTCATGGAGCCATTACAGAGGGATTAAGGAATTTTAGGCTCTAGTGACTAATTTTTGGAAGAAAGGTAAAGCTTCTGAGGGAAGTGGAATGTGTTCAAAGAAAAGTAAAAGAGTGAAGTACTTAGGAAAGACAATCCAAAACTTCCTAAATATTGATTTTCCAACTTTCGAGTCGGCTCGCTCAGCCCTAAAAATATCCGAGTTGGCTAGACAAGAGCGAACTCAGAAACATCAGAACACCGAGTCGGCTAAGCAAAGACTTAGTCGGCTCGACCAGAGCAAGAGTACGAGACTCGGATATTCAAGCCGGCTCGACCAGAGTAAAATTGCTCGAGTCAACTCGAACTGAAGCTTTCCACATGAAATCAAATGATTTGTAAATTGAATTCAATATTCTAAAAATTCAAGGAAAGTTGTTCAAAAGATCATGAAACATTGTAGGAGATTTTCTAGATAATTTTTCCTTAGTTCTTGAAAGAAATTAGTTTAACTAGATCTAGAAAGGATAACATAGCCCTAATTCTCCTCTGAGCAACTCAAATCTATCCTGATTTAGTGGCTTGGTAAAGATGTCAGCTAGTTATTTTTCTGTTGGGATAAATTCTAGTTCTATGTCACCATTCAAAACATGGTCTCTAATGAAATGATGTCTAATCTCTATGTTCTTAGTCCTAGAATGCTGAATAGGATTTTTGGTTAAATTTATAGCACTTATGTTATCACACTTAATAGGAATTTTGCATTGAGAAACACCAAAATCTTCTAGTTGTTGTTTAATCCACAACACTTTCACACAACAACTCCTTGCAGCAACATACTCTGCCTCGGTACTAGAAAGTGCTACCGAGTTTTGTTTCTTGCAGTGCCATGAGATTAAATTCAATCCTAGAAATTGACGAGTACCACTAGTACTTTTTCTATCTATTTTACAACCAGCATAATCAGCATCAGAAAATCTAATTAAATTTAAAGATGATTCTTTCAAAAACCAAAGACCCGGATTACTTATACCTTTCAAATATTTAATATTCTTTTAACAGCAAGCATATGTGTTTCTTTGGGATTACATTGAAATCTAGCACATACACATTCACTTTACACTTGCAGTTAAATATAATAAGGATCCAATCATACCTTAATATAGCTTTTGTTCAACATTGGATCCACTTTCATCTTTGTCCAATTTACAAGTTGGGCTCATGGGTGTATTCATTTGTTTGCTCGTCTCCATACCAAACTTCTTGATGATTTCTTTGGTATATTTGGATTGGTTAATGAAGATCCCTTCCTTTGTTTGTTTTACTTGAAGTTCGAGGATGTAATTCAGTTCACCCATTAGGCTCATTTCAAATTTTCCCAGTATTAGCATATCAAATTCTTCACAAAAACTTTAATTAGTTACACCAAAAATAATATCATCAACATAAATTTGTACAACTAACATATCATTGTTTTTCTTTTTAATGAAAAGAGTTTTATCAACATTTTCTCTTGAAAAATTATTTTTAATTAAGAAAGTGCTATGTCTATCATACCTGGCTCTAGGAGCTTATTTCAAACCATATAAAGCTTTATTGAGTTTAAACACATGGTTTGGAAAAGCATGATTTTCAAAACCCAATGGTTATTCTACAAAAACATGTTTGACGATAAAATCATTTAAAAATGCACTTTTTACATCAATTTAAAAAAGTTTGAAATTCTTGTAGTAAGCAAATGCAAGAAGTAATCTAATGACTTCTAATCTTGCTACAGGTGCATAAGTTTCATCAAAATCTATACCTTCTTCTTGACTATATCCCTTAGCCACTAATCTAGCTTTGTTTCTAATTATATTTCTTTGTTCATCTAATTTGTTTCTATAGACCCATTTGGTTCCTATAATTGGGTGGTCTTTAGGTCTATCAACTAGTGTCCAAACCTTGTTTCTTTCAAACTAGTTCAGTTCTTCATGCATGGCTAACATCCAGTTTGGGTTATTTTCTACTTCTTCTAAGGTGTAAGGCTTTGTTTGAGATACAAAGGCTAGGTAATCATGTGCAGCCCTATGTGCAAAACTAGTCCTTATACCTTGAAAAGGATCACCAATAATTAGTTTTTAGAATGGGAAGTAGCGTACCTCCATTCGGTTGGTAGATCAGTATGATCCTTACTTACTGTTTCTTCTCCTTCTTCAACTGGTCTTTCTTGAATACTCATGTCTTCTATTTTTTTTGAATGATACCTGCATCATTATCAATGTACTCATCTTTTCTAGATGGTGATGGGTTAGTTTCATCAAAAATGACATGCATCGACTCTTCAATAGTAAGAGTCCTTTTATTAAAAATCATATATGCTTTGCTATATACTGATTAACCAAAGAAAATAGCCTCATCAGATTAGCATCAAACTTTTCTAGATTATCCTTACCATTGTTAAGCACAAAGCATTTGCATTCAAATACATGAAAATAATTTATATTTTTCATTCCAAAGCTCATAGGGGGTTTTCTTCAAAATAGGATGGATTAAAATGAGATTTAAAATATAATATGCAATGTTCATCGCTTCTGCCCAAAAGTATCTTGGAAGATTACCTTCACACAATATTATTCGGGCCATTTCTTCCAAAGTCCTATTTTTTCTCTCTACAACATCATTTTGTTGTGGTGTTCTAGGAGCGGAGAAGTTATGATCAATGCCATTTTCAATACAATAATCATCAAAAAATTAATTTTCAAATTCAGTTTGGTGATCACTCCTAATTGAAATTATAGAAAGATTTTCTAATTTGAAACCTTTTTATGAAATTTTCTAAACATTTTGAAAGTTTCATCTTTGTGTGCAATAAACAAAACCATATAAATCTAAAAAAATCATCTACAATCACAAGGGTATATTTCATACCTCCTAGGCTTGTAGTCCTAGTTGGTCCAAATAAGTCCATGTGATATAGTTCTAAAGATCTAGAAGTTGAAATCAGATTTTTTGATTTAAATATCTCCCTAGTTTGTTTATCCATTTGGCATACATCACAAACATGATCAAAATCAACTTTAAACTTAAGCATGCCTCTAACAAGATTTTTGGAAATTAACTTGGCAATTGTATGTATGCTAGCATGACCCAATCTTCTATGCTATAATAAACATGACTCCTTGGTCTTAGCATTCATTACAACCAAACTGGAGCTACTTGACATGGCAAGATCATTTAGATCTACCACATAAATATTTCCTAGTCTGTGTACAATGAATTTACTACTAGAATCAAGAGAGTTTGTTACTATACACATAGATGATTTGAAGATAATTTTGAAGCCTTTATCATATAATTGACTAATATTCAATAGATTGTGCTTCAACTTATCTACTAGCAATACATTTTCAATAAAAGTAGAGGGAGTTATTTTGATCTTACCAATTCAAATTATTTTTCCTTTGCCATTGTCTCCAAAAGTAACCAAACCTCCTTCTTTCATTTCCAGGGTGATTAATTGGTCCTTGTCACCCGTCAGATGCCTTGAACAGCCACTATCGAGATACCATCTTTTCTTTGATTTTTGGGCTGCAAGACATTCCTATAAGAAAATCAAGGAGTTCTTTTGGGTACCCAAGCTAACTTGGATCCTATCAGATTAGATGAGGTGGTTTCTTTTGGAACCCAAACTTTTCTTGATGTGCTATAGATATTTTTAATAATATCGCAATTGAAAGCTTTATGTCCTAATTTTTGGCAAACAAAATATCTGATTCTAGAATTTTGAAGTAATTCAGACTTTGAAGTTCTATATACATGAAGTATAGAAATAGCAGGTTTTGAAATGGAAATAGAGTCTTTTGTAATAAAGGTTTTATGAGAAGTAAACTTGGGAACAAATTTTTTCTGTTTCACAAATGTAGTAGCTGAAACATAATTTGAATTTAAAACTTTAAAACCTATTCCAGTTTTAATTCTAGAAATTCTTTGATCTTTTAAGAATTAACTCAAGCTTATTAGAAGATAGAGTTAATTTGATAATAAGTGGATTGAGTTTCTCAACCTCCTTTTCAACTCATTATTTTCTTTCATCAAAATATTATTTTTATCATGAAATTCTCTATCTCAGTTTTCAATGCATTACAATTTTCAGAAAAGGTATGAAGTTCTTTTTGCAATAAACTATTCTTTTCTGAAATCTCATCTTTTATTTGAGTAAAGAGTTATCGATATGCTTTAATGATCTAATCTTTACTCCTGTCTTTTAAATTTAGATAATAAATCATGGAATGCAGAACTTAATTCCTCCAAAGTAAATTCAATTTGTATGTCGGGGAAGTTTACCTCATCCTCGAGACCCATTAGACATAAATTTTCTATTTTGTGGTCTCTTCTTCTTCAGTTGAAGTGGAGCCTTCACTATCGCTCCATGTGGCAATTATCGCTTTCTTTTTCTTCTTTTTGAAAAATTTTTTTAATTGAGGACAATCTGGATGAATGTGTTCCAGTTTCTTACATTCATAGCAGGTGAGGACTTGTTCCTGTCCTGTCTTTGTCCTTGTCCTTGTCCTTTTTTTTTTATTGTTCTCCTCGTTTATGGAATTTTCTGTTATATCTTCCTTTCTTCTTTCCCATAAACTTTTAAATCTTCTCATGACCATTGCAATGTCTTCATCTTCAAGATCATCTTCGGAGGAGGTAGAGTCATCTTCCGTCTCTTCATCATCTTTTGATTCCAATGCTGCTTTGAATGCAATTATTTTCTTCTTTTTCTGATCATCATCCGTTCTATGCTGTATAGCTAGTTCGTGTGTGATGAGAGATCCCATTAATTCATCCATTGATAGAATGTTCAAATCTTTAGCTTCCTGGATGGCAGTGACTTTAGGATCCCATTTATCAGGAAGTGATCTCAAAATCTCTTGTACTAAATCTGAATTTGAGATACCGTTCCAAGACTTTTAGACCGTAAATAATATATGTAAATCTTGTATACATGGCAGAAATACTTTTATTAGGTTCCATTTTAAACAATTCATAATTATGCACTAAAAGATTTATCTTTGAGGTTTTCACTTGTGAAGCTCCTTCATGGGTCACTTCAAGTTTATCCCAAATTTTTTTGCTGAAGAGCAGATGGAAACTCGATTAAACTCGTTTCAATCCAAAGCACAGTAAAGTAAGTTCATTGCTTTGGCATTCAATTCCCCATCTTCATGTCGTGTTCGTCCCAATCCTCTTCAGGCTTAGGGACATCCACGCCATCAATTTTAGTCATGGGAACCTGTGTGATGGGGGACTAATATGCATGCAATTCTTTTTGTATGTTTTACATGCTGAGTTAGGTGATTAATTCCCGAATTTCAGATCAAAATTATTTGTAGGGAATTTTGTATGAATTTTTAAAGATCAGCATGCAGATTAGGACCTAGAAAAGTTGCAAAGAAGGATCGCCGGGGCTGAGAAGCCTCGGTTAGGGCAAGTTCTCCTACAATAAAACTACTGGAGGTAGAGGGGTATACCTGACAACGTCTGTGAAGATCACAGCGAAGGGGTTTCTCATTCCACGATGGATGCAGCCTAGAAAAACGAGCCAATGACCCGCGGATACCCGGCTTTCTGCTCGGTGGTCCTTACAAAGGAACATAAAAACAAAGAAAAAATAGCAAGGGAAGGCTTCTTTTGGAGTGGGCATCCAGGGATCTGGAGGGTTTGTTGGCAGCAGGAAGATGATTGCAAACACCGGGAAGAAGAACTCTCACGAACCCCTTTATGCACACAACAGGGTATCACACAACTCAATAGAAGAACTCAAGGTTTTAATTCATATCAAAATTAGGTTTCATACAAGAGGCCAGGGTCCCTTAAATAGACCCTTAACCTTGGGCTCTAAGTAAGGGTACATTAGTCTTTACATAAGAATCATTTTCCCTCTCAAACCCTAGCTAGAAAATAAGGAAACATTAGGTAGAAAAATCCCTAAAAATTCTCTTGACTTGGCCAACACTCCAAGGATGCCTAGGGGGGCGTGTTGGGCTTCTAGGAGCAATAAGGGGCTGGCCCAAAGGGGCCCGGGTGCATGGGTTTGGGCCTCTGGAAGCTTGGGTGGCCTGGTAGCCAGGTAGCAGGAATATTCCCTGGTATCTTACTTCTTAGGGGCTTGGGCTTGGCGCCTGGGCTTGATTTATTTGGACTAGGATGTAGATGGACCTCTAAAATCATGGATTCCTTGGTCAATGAATATATTTTGGCATATGGAAGGAAATCTGGGCATCTGGAGGGCATCTATAAGAAATCAGGGTTTTCTGAATTTTCTCCTGGGGTCTTCAAATCTTCAAGCTGGGTTGGACTTGGGCTAAACTTTCATGTCTTCAATCTAGTTGGACTTGGTCTTCACTTGTATGATGTGGTCTTGAGTCTTCAGTATGCTTGGACAGGACTCAAAAAATTAAAATTAGCTCAACATGAGCTGACTATCATTGGACTGAACTAGCTCAACATGAGCTGACTAGTACAGAACTGAAATAACAACTCAAAAGACTCAAATAACAACTAAAATGGACTCAGATGGGCTAAGCCCTTATTACAGATGGACTCATAAATTATTGATCAATTCATAGAGGATTGAAAAGCCTCTATCTTATTCTGGTGCCTCCGGTGTCCCCACCAATTCTCCCGGGGTGGGAGGAACTCGACCTTGTCGAGTGAAGGTCAGACTGGCTCACATATCTCTCGAGAAGGTCTGGGTTGAGGCATTACAAGTCCTCTCGATAAATCCATGAATCGTCCGACTCTGGCCGGCCTTGCCATCAGACCATGAAGCGTTGATAGTCATGGCCCTGGGTCGTGATGGCTTGATCATCCAGGATACGCTCGATCCGTTCTCCTCTCTCATGCCAAATTTGTTTGTGGACACTCTAGGTTAGGGTCACTCACAATGAAAAGGAATAGGTCCAAAGGCCTCACTAGGTATCGCTGTCGGTTCCCTATACTCAACCAGGTCAGTAATATTGAAGGTAGAACTAATGCCCAAATCCAAAGGCAAGTCTAACACCTAGGCATTTGATCCAACCTTCTCTATCACTTTAAAAAGGTCTGGCTCTGTGAGCATGAAGCTTCTTTTAGGCCTAAGCCTAACCAAGATTGAATCCACTACATCAAATTCTTTGGTCCATCTTCGGGAATTAGCCAGTTGTTTCAAATTAGTGTAGGTGGTGAACATGCTGGGCATATGCAGACTCTTAACAAAATGATGCAAAGGACTCAAACTAACACTAATAGACTCGACTTTGCATTTCTATCGAAGGAAATTTATTGAACTTTTATGGGCCTAAACTTAAGAGACTATAGACTCTCTAGGTCTGACCCTAGTGTGGTGTGCACAAGAGTATTTACAATGGACTCCAAGCAAATGCCATAGGGTATGCCAGAAGTATAATGCAAACCTAACATGCGTAATGAATGCATGCAGTATGCTAATCTCAACTAAATGCAATCTAATGATCCTAGAAATGTTGGAGATGTCTGGAAAGTGCAGAAAATAGGAAGTGGGTTCAGAATTAGTTTGGTAGGGTAGAGTAAAAGGTTCATGGTTAGTTGGATAAAGTAGGATAAAAGACGGGGTGTCAGGAACTAATCCTATACTAATGAGGTTAACCTTACGAGGATGAGCTATATCTACAGGGTTTGCATAATGGAAGGATGGGTCGCCAATTTCGGGGAAGAGGTCCTTAATGGGAACTATAGGAGGGGGCTCATCCCAAGGGTACTGATTCAAAGAGTTTAGGTCCTTAATAAATTCTTCTGGTTCTTATATTTTTGGACTAGACTCTATAATTTGGCTCTCCTCTATGGTTTCCTCAGGTAAGGCTCTAGCAGCAGTACCTAGGTTCTATTCCTCTATTTATTCTTCCATTATAGCTTTAGGTTGGATGTGGTCGAGGTCAACTACCTCTAGGTTGTCTTCTACCTGGGTATCTATTGGGTCAGCTAATTCTAGGTCTATTAAAAGTGTCCTCTTTTCCTTCATACTCATCTACTAGGCTCGCATCAGCTTCATACACTTCCGTGTTAATGTAAGCCTTGTCAATCTCAGGAATGGTTGAAGAAGGTCGGCTAGCAGGAAATTGGTTAGGCTCTGGTATCTGATTATGGGTACTACTCCTAGTAGGTTCAGGTTGCCAAAGGGGTAGTGGCTCATTACTGGGCTCATATTTAGGGATACTAGTCCTATAGGGTTCAAGTTGACTAGGGGAAGCATAACTGGTACTAGGCTAATACTTAGGGGTTATGGGTTCTCTAGGCTTATAGGACAAGGGTGCAGATCTATGGGTCATGGGATTAAGATCTGGGGTCATAGGATTTTGGGTCAGCTCTATGGTCAGGTTCTAAGGATGGATCATTGTATGGGGTCCTCCTAAGGTTGGGCTCCCTATATGGGTCAGGATATTGGGTTCTCCTAGGGTTGGACTCCCTATATGGGTCAGAATATTGGGTGTTGGGTCTACTAGGCTCATGGGATATTGGTGCATAGGATCTATGATCATGGGATCTAGAGTCATAGGATCTAGGTTCATAGGTTCTGGATTCATAAGTTCTAGGTTCATAGGATTTGGAGTCATAAGATCTATAGGTTGTGGGTATACTAGGCTTATAGGGAGAAGGTAAATAGGATCTATCTTCCTGGTCTATAAAATCCTGATTGGGTCTTCTAGGACTAACCTTAGGGATTGGTCATGATGATGGGCTCTCCTAGGTTCAGCCTCAAGGTATGGATCAAGGTTTGGGGTCCTCCAAGGTTGAGGATTGTAGTACGGGTCAGGATAAGGGTGGTGTGGTATGCATGATGAGGATGCAATCATGTGACTCTCAAGGAGATTAACCAAAATTTAACTAGCAATTCCTACTTGCATATGAGTGATTCAACATATAAGATCAAGGAGATCTAAATAAGAAACCCTAAATGCTTATACTTAAACCCAGCTAGGAGGACTATCAAAATCTTAAAGAAATAGGAGAAGATTAGAATTCGCACACAAGTCAAGCTAGCCCTATTTAATGATCCCGATCTTAAAAGACTAGGAGTTCAAGCATTGAAATCTCAAGCACAAGGGATTCGCTCTTAAGGTTCTCAAATGAAAGATCATACCACATAAGATGGGCCATCTAACTTTCTGGTTTGTAGCAAGTAATCCTTCCTCCTGGATCTGGAACCTAGAGAACCCTGCAACAAAGAAACCAAGATGATTAGAAGCTTAATTAGAAATGAGAAGATTGATGGAACTCAAAAGGAGAGTTTGTTGGAAATGATACTTGGTGCCATGGTGGAAGCTTGTGTTTGTGTTGATCTTCTTCTTGTGAGGATGTCCTTAATTCACCTTGAAGGAAGAGGATTGCTTGGAAGATGAAGAGTAAAAGAGAAGGATTAGGGAGAAGAAATGATGGAGGAGAGGAAGAGGTTCACTTAGGCACAAAGATCCACATAGGCACATAGAAACACATAGAAAATTTCTGAAAATTTGTATTCATTCATCAATAGCTCTTTACAAGGGGCGTCCAAGGCTTTAAATAAAGCCTCACAAATTTTGAAATTTCAAATCCCCAAACGAGTAATATAAGGGGAGAGGGCTGATTTTCTTGCTTGAAATCCTCCTTGGCCAACTTCCTTGAATTTGAACTTAGGATGGCGCCCTCTTGTGGTGAGGTGGCATGTGAGGTGGCATGTGGTCCCCTCTTGACGTGCCATGTGGTCCCAAGTTGAGGTGGCGCAAGTGATGTGGCATGTGGTCCCCAATTGAGTTGGCTTTGGTCTTGATTTGGGATATACATTGTGAGTCTTCTTTAGGCTTGATGCTAGTTGACCCATTTGGATTGGACTAAGACTAGACCCGACATGGACTCAACTTACATGATTATTTGGACTCAAAAGAAAGATTACAGGACCCAACATGGACTCGACTTACATGATTCTTTTGGACTCAAAATAAAGAAAGGTTACTGACTCTCTAGTCCAACCATAAAGATTCGGAATGGGCTTGAATTGGTTGGAGGCTCTTTCTGATTCTGGTGCCCGCACCAATTCTCCCCGGGTGGGAGGAACTCGACCCTGTCGAGTGATAAGTTTCTAATATTTCCGGGTCGATTTGTTGTAGGTCCTCTTTGGTGATCCAGGAATCTTCATATTCAGGACGTCCTTGCCATCGAACCAGATAGCGTTGGTAGCCCTTATTTCTAGTAGTGATGATCTGGTCATTCAAGATCCTTTAAATTCTTTCCTTTCACTCAAGAATATTTGGTGGTGGACACTCAATTGGCATTTCACTCTCAAGAGAAGTGTTAGGACCAAAAGGTTCATCCGGTATCAATGCAGATTCCTTGTATTCTTTCAGATCGGAAATATTAAATGTAGAACTAATGCCATAACTAGGTAGTAAGTCTACTACATAAGTATTAGGTCCAATTTTCTTTATTATTTTGAAGGGTCCGGCTCCCCGGGCATGGAGTTTCTTCATAGTTCCCGGAGGAAACCTTTCTGGTTTAAGCCTATCATTACAGAGTCTCCTTCATTAAATTCCTTTAACCGTTTATGTGAATTAGCCATATGCCTATAGAGTTCATTGCTTGTTTGAATCTTCTGACTAATCTCCTTGTGCAAACCCTTAACATGCTATGCATATGACTCAGCAGACTCAGATATTCGTGTATGTACTGGTAATGGAATTAGGTCTAAAGGTTTCCTAGGTCTGTATCTATGGACCACTTCGAATGGACTTTTTCCAATAGACCTATTAATCAAACTGTTGTAGGCAAATTCAGCGCGAGGAAGTAGTAAGTCCCAGTTTCCTAGGTTGTCGCCGACTAAACATCTTAATAGATTTCCTAAGCTTCGGTTTACTACTTCAGTTTGGCCATCGGTTGAGGATGATAGGCCATAGAGAATTTCAGCTTAGTACCTAACATGTGCCAGAGGGTTTTCCAGAAGTAGCTAGTGAACTTGACATCTCTATCTGACACAATGGTCTTGGGTAAACCATGAAGCTTAACCACCTGATCTAAGAAAAGCTGGCCACTTTGAAGCATCTAAAGTTGAGAACACGGGATGAAGTGCACCATTTTGGAGAAACGATCGACAACCACAAAAACAGAGTCATGTTTCCTAGAAGTTTTAGGTAGACCTATCACAAAATCCATACTGATATCTTGCCATGGACCATCAGGGATAGGTAAGGGTGTGTACAGACCGGTGTTCTGTCTTTGATATTTTGCAACAGCACAGGTCCGACACTGAGCTACAATCTGGGCAACGTTCTTTTTAAGACCAGGCCAAAAAAATTGTTCTTCCATTGCTAGGATGGTTTTGTTCCTGCCAAAATGTCCTGCTAAACCTCCAGCATGGACTTCCCAGATCAGAAATTCCCTAACAGAGGTCTTGGAAATACACAACTGATTTCCTTTGAAAAGGTATCCATCTAACAGTGTATAATCACTAGGCTCACTAGATGGTCTTTGTTGGAGGGATTGATAGATGTGTCCAAAATCAGGACATGTGGGATATTCATCTTTCAATCTATCGAACCCTACTACTTCAGTGCTCACAGAGGTTAACAACATAGAATGGCGGCTCAACGCATCAGCAACCCTATTTTCAGTACCGGCACGATGTTTCAAAACGAACGTGTAAGCTTGTATGAATTCTACCCATTTCCCGTGCCTAGGGTTTAATTTCTTTTGAGAACTAAGGAACCTCAGAGCTTCGTGATCAGAGAATAGGACAAACTCGTGGGGTAGAAGATAATGCCTCCAATATCGTAGAGCTTGAACTACAGCATACAGTTCCTTATCATACGTGGAATATCTTAGTCTCGCCTCATTAACTTTTCACTGAAGTATGCTACTGGGTGATTCTCTTGACTCAAGACACCTCCAATTCTGACCCCAGAAGCATCACAAGCAACCTCAAACACCTTGGTAAAATCGGGTAACCTTAAGACAGGTGCTTGTGTCATTTTCTCCTTAATTGTTAGGAAGGCCTTACCTGCTGCTTTAGTCCACTCGAAATTTTCCTTCCTAATACATTCAATGATTGGTGCCACTATCGTACTGAATCCTTTAATAAACCTTCTATAGAAGGTGGATAACCCATGGAAACTACGGACATTGTGGATAGTCTTAGGCGTAGGCCACTCTACTATGGATTAATTTTCTCAGGATCAGCGGACACCCCTTCAGATGTGACTACGAATCCTAGAAAGATAACTCTATTTGTCAGGAAATCACACTTCTTGATATTGGCATAGAGACTATCTTTTCTCATGACTTGACAAACTTGCTTCAGGTGGGTTAAGTGGTCTACCTTTGTTTTGCTAATATAAGTATATCATCAAAATAGTCCACTACAAATCTTCCGATAAAAACCTTTAACACCTGATTCATTATTCTCATAAAAGTGCTGGGTGCATTGGACAGACCGAACGGCATGACTAACCACTCATATAATCCATCTTTAGTCTTAAAAGCGATCTTCCATTCGTCTCCAGGCCTAACCCTAACCTGGTGATAGCCACTTTTTAGGTCTATCTTGGAAAAAATTGTCGATCCAGCTATCATATCTAACATGTCGTCTAGTCTTGGGATTGGGAATCTATACTTTACAGTGATCTTATTAATGGCACGGCTATCTATACACATCCTCCAGGTGCCATCTTTCTTAGGGGTCAGCAGAGCAGGGACTGCACATGGACTTAAGCTTTCCTTAATAAACCCCTTCCTAAGAAGTTCACCCACTTGCCTTTGCAGTTCCTGGTGTTCAGTTGGGTTCATCCTATAGTGAGGCAAATTAGGTAAAGTCACTCCAGGGATTAAATCTATTGCGTGTTGTATGTCTCTTAAAGGTGGGACGTTATCGGGGAGATCTTTTGGAAACACATCCTCAAATTCTTTCAATAATTGGACCACCTCTTGAGGGTGTTCTACAGGGCTGTGGTCCTTAATTTCCTTAGCAGCTACTACCCAAATAGGTGCTTTTTTCATGATATCTTGCTCTAATTCTTTTGCACCTATTAATTTAATCCAGTCTTCTTATCTTTCAAGCTGCTAGCTCCTCTCTTGACATTATCCTTAGGCTGGGTTGGATGAATGACAATTTTTTGCCATTGAAATTGAAAGCACAGGAGTTTGATCGACCAAAGATGGTCACATCATGATCAAACAGCCATGGCCTGCCTAAGATGATCCTACTTACCCCCATAGGAAGCACATCACACCAGATCTTTTCCTGATAGGATTGAAGCTAGACTTGAACCTGACATCTTGACTTGATTGGTATAGAAGTGGAATCGATCTAGGACACCTTATATGGATTGGGATGTGGTACAACGGGTAATCCTAGACTTTTGGCTGCGTTAGTGGAAATGGCATTGACACAGCTTCCACTATCGATGACGATCTTACAGACCTTTTCTCCTATCTTAACAAATGTGTGTAGGATGCTAGTTCTATGCCAGTCTTCTTGCTCCTTGGTCTGTGTCATGATACGTCTCACAACTCCTAGCAAATCTGATGAGTCTATGTTCTCTTCACCCCCTTCATACTCTTCATACTCATCAGCTAAACAATCCCCTGCTTCATAAACTTCTTCTTCACCAAACTCTAGGGGTTCTGAATCTTCTTCTTCTACCTCCCCTATATGTAAAGCTCTAGAGGGGCATTGGCTCATGAAATGGCTTGTTTTGCAGCACTTATAACAAACTCGTTCTCTTTCACCTGGAACTTCAGGGCTCTTTCCTTTATCTCCTCTGGGAATTAAGGGGGTGGTCGGATTGGGTCTAAGGGTTGGATTCGGGCTGGACCTTGTTCTATTGGCGGGACTAGGGACTGAGCTAGGCCTACTAACAGGAGGGTTAAACCTAATAGATTCAGGTCGTCTAAATGTAGCTCTCCTTTGAAACCTCTCATAGTCCGTGGCAACTTGGTATGCCTGATCTAAATCATGGACTTCCCTTAAAAACAGTTCCCCTTTTATATCATCATTCAACCCTGATCTAAACCTTGATAAAGTGGCTGCTTCAGACTCGACTACGTTGCATCGCATCACAAACTCATCAAATTTAGCAACGTATTCAGAAACGGTCTTGTTACCCTGTGTCAATCGTTGCCACTGATCTTATAACCTTTGCTGATAAGACATAGGCAGATATTTCTCTCTAAGTTTCCTCTTCATATCTCTCCATGTTGCTATAGGTAAATCTCCCCTTTGCCTTGATATGCGTTCCACATTTCTCCAATATAACCGAGCCTGACGAACTAGTCTGATTTTGGCAAACTTAAATCTTCTCTCTTTAGACATATCATACCAGTCAAAATACTGGTCCATGTCAGCCTCCCAGTCTGTGTACACCTTAGGATCTAAGCTTCCCTCAAAGGTTGGTGCATCTAGACGGATGTTCCTTAGGGCCCGATCATCCTGATCAAAAGTATCATAGTGAGGCCTTCTAGGAGGTGGCTCTGGAGTATGATCAACATAATCCTGATGCGATCTTCTTTGAATTGGGTCAGGTGTGTGTTCCTGTCGTTGGGCTCTATGATGAACTGAAGGTAATCTGGGTGAAGGTGGTTCAGTTGGGGTCAACCTAGCTTCTTCTAGGGTTCCTACCCTTTCCTCGAACTGACCAAATTTAGCATCCAAACGGTTCATCTTCTCGATCATAGATCTCATAAGGCTTTCCATACTAGTATCCATGGATGAACTAGGTTGGGCTTGTGAAGGGTGGTAAGGTGTGCCTGATCTAGTTGTCATGCAAACAATTAGACTCAGACCTGAACTACGAGTTTTCTAAACCGGTTAGTCCAAATAAACTGAGTTGACTAGATACAATCAAATCAACAGCTACTCTCTTCCACTGGCCAGTCAGGAGGTGGGTCTGTAGGAGGTTCCCCCAGCTTTCACTGGGTCCTAATTAAAAACCACAAGAACTACTTAGGCTTGAGCCACTTAACCTCTATCCTTGACACCAGTTTTCAATAATAGAAGAAGAAATGGGTTGCACAAGCTTTCCCAATTGAATTGAACTGGACCTAGAGTTCCAAGCTAGTTGCCTAATCAAGGTGGCAAGCTAGATTGTAGTAACTCTATACTTGGCCAGGTTTTAGAACAAGGGGAGTGTGAGATCCTGTCTCTGGCCTACCTAGGCCCGGTGGAATTGGCCCGATAGATGGATCAACACCCAAGCTCTTAGTCCCAATTCTAGACACCAAGTAATAGGGCACACACAAGACTAGTTGACACAATGAGTTGACAATAACCCGGGCTTGACCAAATTGATGTTCCTAACCCACTAGGGCAATTAATGTCTAATCAATTTTAGTTAGGGATTGGGTCGATATGCAATTTGGTGATTTTTGGGCTAGTGACAGGTGATGAAATCCTGACCCTATGTCAATTTCATGCCCTTAATTTGATTTGTCATGAGATGCATGCAAATTTCAAATTTCAGGTGCAGAAGTAGTGTGTTGCAGTTTAAAAGTGGTGTTGATAAGTGCAGAAAAAAAAAAAAGTCAGAAAAATCTAAAAAAATCATAGAAAACTCCTAACTTCTAGATGACATACCAGATGAAACAAAAATTCAAAATAAAATCTGTACTATTCTAGACAGATTCTGAAATGAAGATAATGAAAAGGAACAGAACATAACAGAAACCCTAATAACACTGATAAACTGCAGGAATTTTCATTTTTTTTGTAAATTTTTTTCAGATTGAAATTTAAAACGGTGATAAGCAACTTAAAATGGAATAGGAAAAAAAATATTCCAATGAGGAATGTGATACTTGCCTTTGGAGTTGCAGGCGGATTACAGTCAGCCTACAGAAAATACAGCAAGCAGAAAAACAGAACGTGCCCAATGCAAAATTCACAAATGAAATCTAAGAAGTCCTTTGGCTTTCTTTTTCATGGGTCAATCACAATGATACCCCGACATTGCTTAGGAGATCCCCGTGGAATGGGAAGAGAGGGTGTTTAAACCCTACATTCTCCTAAGACCGGACGGCCTGGTAACGCCCCCGATCGAAGTACTTCAAGGACTTAATGCTATGCAATCAGGAACTTATTCTACCATGCTCTGATACCAAGAATGGTGTGGTATGCATGATGAGGATGCAATCATGTGACTCTAAAGGAGATTAACCAAAATTTAACTAGCAATTCCTACTTGCATATGAGTGATTCAACATATAAGATCAAGGAGATCTAAATAAGAAACCCTAAATGCTTATACTTAAACCCAGCTAGGAGGACTATCAAAATCTTAAAAAATAGGACAAGATTAGAATTCGCACACAAGTCAAGCTAGCCCTATTTAATGATCCCGATCTTAAAAGACTAGGAGTTCAAGCGTTGAAATCTCAAGCACAAGGGATTCGCTCTTAAGGTTCTCAAATGAAAGATCATACCACATAAGATGGGCCATCTAACTTTCTGGTTTGTAGCAAGTAATCCTTCCTCCTAGATCTGGAACCTAGAGAACCCTGCAACAAAGAAACCAAGATGATTAGAAGCTTAATTAGAAATGAGAAGATTGATGGAACTCAAAAGGAGAGTTTGATGGAAATGATCCTTGGCGCCATGGTGGAAGCTTGTGTTGGTGTTGATCTTCTTCTTGTGAGGATGTCCTTAATTCGCCTTGAAGGAAGAGGATTGCTTGGAAGATGAAGAGTAAAAGAGAAGGATTAGGGAGAAGAAATGATGGAGGAGAGGAAGAGGTTCACTTAGGCACAAAGATCCACATAGGCACATAGAAACACAGAAAATTTCTGAAAATTTGTATTCATTCATCAATAGCTCTTTACAAGGGGCATCCAAGGCTATAAATAAAGCCTCACAAATTTTGAAATTTCAAATCCCCAAACAAGTGGAGTAATATAAGGGGAGAGGGCTGATTTTCTTGCTTGAAATCCTCCTTGGCCAACTTCCTTGAATTTGAACATGGGATGGCACCCTCTTATGGTGAGGTGGCATGTGAGGTGGCATGTGGTCCCCTCTTGACGTGGCATGTGGTCTCAAGTTGAGGTTGAGCAAGTGATGTGGCATGTGGTCCCCAATTGAGTTGGCTTTGGTCTTGATTTGGGGTATACATTGTGAGTCTTCTTTAGGCTTGATGCTAGTTGACCCATTTGGATTGGACTAAGACTAGACCCGACATGGACTCGACTTACATGATTATTTTGGACTCAAAAGAAAGATTACAGGACCCAACATGGACTCGACTTACATGATTCTTTGGACTCAAAATAAAGAAAGGTTACCAGACTCTCTAGTTCAACCATAAAGATTCGGAATGGGCTTGAATTGGTTGGAGTCTCTTTCTGATTCTAGTGCCCACACCAAAGGGGCTCTCCTAGCTTCGACCTCATGGTATAGATCAGGGTTTGGGGTCCTCCTAGGTTGAGGGGAATCAGGATCTGGCTCAGATTGTGACCCATGGGTTTTTCTTGGGGTCCCTACCCGGACTTAAACTGATCATACCTATTGGCAAGATGGTCAATTCTATCATTGGTTTGAATACGAGACTGAGTTAACTGGGTCATCTAGGTAGCCATCTAGGCCATTTGATCAGTTAGGGCTTTCATTTGGGCTTGCAAATTTTCAAGGGGTTCAGACATTTGTGAAGGAGGTGGGTGATATGAAACTCCTGATCTAATGCTCTTGCAAGACTTGATCAGACCGACTATAGCTAACTAGACCTAGAGTCTAAACTAGATGCTAAATCAGGGTGGCAAACTAGCCTATAGTAATCCTGTACTCAGCCAGGCAGGTGTTAGGGGAGTGATAGGTCCCTGATTGCCAATCCTAGACACCAATCAGAGATTGGCCAGGTAGGCGGACAGCACACAAGCCCTTCGGGATTGAATCCCTAAACCACCATTCTAGACACCAAGCACAAGGCACACAAAGGTTAGCTTGACACAGTGATCTAATACTAGCCTGGACCCGACCAGTTGGTGTCCCTAGACCACTAGGGCAAATTAAGTCTAGTTAATTTTAGGATAAGGCTTGGGACCGAATGCAAGGGATATGGTTTTGGGCTAAGGAGAGGTGATCAAATCCTCCCCCCATCTAATATAGCAAGAGTACCCTTAAAAGTAAATTATGCAATGATGGCAGGCAGATGATGATGCAAATTAGGGTTTAGATATTTTTTTGGTATTTTTTGGAGAATATGTAATTTTTTTTTTTGGTATTTTTTTAAATAGAAGAAAACTTGCAAATCATGGCCTAATATGCTGGAAATATACTAAAATTAAAATATATGCAAAAAATTCTAAACAAAACCCTAAAACATCCAAACTTGTCTTGCTGAAAAAATAGAGCCAAAACTTTACAGGCTATATTTCGGCTTTTAGAAAATTTACAGGACATAATAAAATCTGAAAAAATTCTTAAAATTAAAGAGAATTATGATGAATCCATAAAAAAAATTTCAGAATTTTTGAAATTTTTATCAGGGAGAACTAATGAAAATAGAAGAGTATATATGGACTAAACAATTATAGAAAATCAGCCCTAATCTAAGCTCTGATACCAAATGATGGGGGACTAATATGCATGAAATTATTTTTGTATGTCTTACATGTTGAGTTAGGTGATTAATTCCCAAATTTGAGATCAAAATTATTTGTAGGGAATTTTGTATGAATTTTTGAAGATCAGCATGCAGATTATGACCTAGAAAAGTAGCAAAGAAGGACCGACGGGGCTGAGAAGCCTCGGTTAGGGCAAGTTCTCGTACAATAAAACTACTGGAGGTAGAGGAGTGTACCTGACAATGTCTGTGAAGATTGCAGGGAAGGGGTATCTCGTTCCTCGATGGATGCGGCATGGAAAACCGAGCCAATGACCCGCGGATACCCGGCTTTCTGCTCGGTAGTCCGATTGAGGCGTGGCTGGAGTCGTTGGATTCGTAGGAACTCAGGGACCTGCAAACGACCTGTCAGGGGTTAGAAAACTCATAAAGGAACAAGAAAATAAAAGAAAAATAGCAAGGGAAGGCTTCTTTTGGAGTGGGCGTCCAGGGATCTGGAGGGTTTGTTGGCAGCAGGAAGACGATTGCAAACACCGGGAAGAAGAACTCTCACGAACCCCTTTATGCACACAGTAGGGTATCACACAACTCAATAGAAGAACTCAAGGTTTTAATTCATATCAAAATTAGGTTTCATACAAGAGGCTAGGGTCCCTTAAATAGACCCTTAACCTTGGGCTCCAAGTAAGGGTACATTAATCTTTATATAAGAATCCTTTTCCCTCTCAAACCCTAGCTAGAAAATAAGAAAACATTAGGTAGAAAAATCCCTAAAAATTCTCTTGACTTGGACAACACTCCAAGGATGCCTAGGGGGCGTGTTGGGCTTCTAGGAGCACCAAGGGGCTGGCCCAAAGGGGCCCGGGTGCATGGGTTTGGTCCTCTGGAAGCTGGGGTGGCCTGGTAGCCAGGTAGCAAGAATATTCCCTGGTATCTTGCTTCTTAGGGGCTTGGGCTTGGTGCCTGGGCTTGATTTCTTTGGACTAGGATGCAGATGGACCTCTAAAATCATGGATTCCTTGGTCTATGAATATATTTTGGCATCTGGAAGGAAATCTGGGTATCTGGAGGGCATCTATAAGAAATCAGGGTTTTCTGAATTTTCCTCCTGGGGTCTTCAAATCTTCAAGCTGGGTTGGACTTGGGCTAAACTTCCATGTCTTCAATCTAGTTGGACTTGGTCTTCACTTGTATGATGTGGTCTTGAGTTTTCAGTATGATTGGACAGGACTCAAAAAATTAAAATTAGCTCAACATGAGCTGACTAGCATTGGACTGAACTAGCTCAACATGAGCTGACTAGTACATAACTGAAATAACAACTCAAAAGACTCAAATAACAACTAAAATGGACACAGATGGGCTAAGCCCTTATTACAGATGGACTCATAAATTATTGATCAATTCATAGAGGATTGAAAAGCCTCTGTTGATGCAGAATGAAAGCTCTGATACCAAAATGATGCAGAATGGATATGTGGGATGCGGAAGCAAATTAAAATTAATGTATTTTTTTTTTTAATATATTTTCAGAAGTCGGCTTTGACTCAAAGGAAGGATAAACTAATGTTGAAAGAAACTAGGAAATAACAGAGAGCACAACTAAAAGGAGTGGATTATCAGAGTAACTCAAAAGTAGGATCGCTGGGGATTGAGAAAGCCCCAGATCTAGGGTTTGCTCAGAGTTTCAACGAAATAGACAAAGTGAGAAGGGAAGGTTCTTGTTACCTAGCAGTGATATCTCTCGTTGCTTCAATTGGAGGACACTCTCGAGCAGATTGTAGGATCCTCGGAGATGGGATATCTTCATAATGGATCCTCGGATTGTAGTCCTATGGCAAGGTTGGCCTCCTTCTCGAACTCAGGATCTGGAAGAAAAAGAACAAAAGAAGAACCAGAAACTCAAAGAAAGACACTGACCTGAGGACTTAATGAAGATTGTTGGATGTAGAAGTTCCGGAGATCTTGATACTGATCTGACTCTCATTTGAACTGGCTCTGTAGTTGAAACAGTTGATCTGAACCTGGATGTTGGTGACCGGCTTCGATGTGGAAGAGAGGGGCCGTGGGATGAAGATGGAAAATTAGGGTTTGGTGGTGGTGGAGTAGAGATGGGTGGACTAAGCTAGGGTTTTGGGGTTGGAGATCTCACACCTCCTGAAGGTTCCTAAGGAACCCGGATTTACTCCCTAACGGAGCTCAACACCTGAATACATGTGTGGAAGAGAGAAACACAAAGTTGCTCACAAAGAAATTGATTTCATTCATCATTAAATTCAAGAGTTACATAGAGTTTAATATATAGACATAACAAAGAAATAAATTTCATACACTTCCCATGTGGGACTAATAGGACTAACCCATACTTTAGGCATCAAATTCTCTTCCCAAGACTCCTTCCATGAGTGGGCAGCCCAAAAACTCCAAGAAAACTTGAAAATCAGCTCCAAATGGCAGGTTATGGGGGTGTCTCCTAGTATCTCTCCATGAATCAAGGATTTTTCCTTCATGGTTTGGCTCTTTTGGACACCTCCTAGTCTTGCTCCACAAGTTTAGGCTTCTTCCTTTCATGGCTTTGGTACTTTAGGAAACTTTTGGGTGCCTCCTTGATTTTCTCCCCAAGACATGCTCTCTTCCCTTTTATAACTTGAATTTTATGGAACATTATGGGGCACCTCCTTGATCCTCTCTTCAAGAAAAATTCTTGCCATCCTGGCTTGGGTTTATCTGGAAAGAAGTTGGCTCCTCCTTGGATTGAGGTATCTTGATGGATTTCTCCCCCAAGTGGCGCATGAAAGAAGGGGCCTGCTTTCTTATGGTGTGGGGACCAAGGCACACTAGATGGAGATGTGGCGCCTCCTGGACTCTGGCGTGTGGCTGGGAGTGTGGTGCCTACATGCTTGGGCCTGGGAGAAAAAATTGGGCACCCTGGACATTGACTTGATTTAAAAAAATGGCACCAACCTGGAGAAGACCTAGACCACTACTAGGACTTGTACTGAGTCAACATGACTCAACAAAATTTTAATTATAGGGAAATACAGACTCGAGACTAAAATTGAGTTGACCAAGTCAACCCTAATTACAAAACCAAAAAACCCTAATTCTTCAGGCAAGGTCAATCAGAGATCCAAATGGAGCCCTGAAGTCTTCTTCTGAGTCTAGTGCCCGCACCAATTCTCCCGGGGTGGGAGGAACTCGACCTTATCGAGTAAGGCTCAAGGTGGCTCTGGTATCTCTCCAAGAGGTCTGGATCCAAATCTTGTAGTTCTTCTCGGGAGATCCAAGAGTCATCAGAGTCTGGCCTTCCTTGCTAGTGGACCAGGTATCTTTGGTATCCTCGATTACGAGTAGAGATAACCTGATCATCCAGGATCTTTTCAATCTGCTCTTTCCTCACAGGCTAGTTTGTTGGTGGACACATAGGGTCGGGATCACTCTCAATAACAGGATTAGATTTCAAAGGCTTACTAGGAATCACAACTGGCTCCCTATACTCTACTAAGTCTGTAATGTTGAAAATAGAGCTATTGCCTAGTTCTGGAGGCAACTCGAGCACATAGGCATTGGATCCTACTCTCTTCACTACTCTAAATGGTCCAGCTCCTTTAGCATGTAACTTTCTAACGGTTCTAGGAAAAAACCACTCAGGCCTTAACCTAATCATTACATAGTCTCTCTCAACAAAAGTTTTGACTCGTCTTTGAGAATCAGCCAACTTCTTATAAGTTTCATTACATAAAGTTATTTTGGCATGAATTTCTTTATGCAAGTCCTTTACATGCTATGCAAGTGCATCAAGAGACTTGTGTGTGTGGGCTAATAGTGAAATCAGATCAGGTGGTGTGCGAGGCTTGTATCCATGCACAATTTCAAATGGACTCTTACCTGTAGACCTATTGACCGAGTCATTGTATGCAATTTCAGCCCTGGACAAAATACAATCCCAATTCCTGGTGCTCTCAATCAAACCAAAATCTGAGCCAAAGCCTAGTAAAGGGTCAAGAAAAACTAAACTAGACTGACGACGCATTCCTAAAGAATGGACTTTATTCCAAAGGAACCCTAGGTCTAAACCTAACAAACTACGGCTCTCTAGGTTTGACCTTGGGTCGGAGGATGGCATGCAGAGCATGAAAACTTATTATGGGTGCCTAGTAGGTGCCATAAGGTCTTCCATAAATAGGTGGCAAACCTAATAGGTTCTGACACGTGGTTCACTTTAAAGACTTCGACAAAGTATACTTGGATGGTGTAAGAAGCATTGGAAGTCCTAGAGAAAGGGAGGAGATATGAGGTGGGGTCTCGAATTACCTGTTGACTAAAGGTGGTGACCTGAAGGTTTGAATGGTGATCTATGAGTGTCTACTGGTCATCCTTACAAAAGGAAAAGTTTGCTACTCCCAGGAATGGATCAAGAGATGGTTCGGGAAGTAGCCTAGGACATGTGATTGCAATAGTTAAGGTTTGTTCTCTAAGCAAATAATGATCAACTTTCTCAAGAACTGGATTAGAGAATGATTCATGGAAGGGCCTATGGATGATGACCTCAAGACTTGAAATTTGACCTATGGGTGCGGAAAGATATACTCTATAGAAGGGTAGGTCAATCATGCGAAGGAAGGGGTCTGGGGCCTTAAGGAGGGCTTCTACAGGACTGGGTGAATCAATCTGCTCAAGACAAGGATGTTCAACTGAGATTACGGGAGAGACCTTAGTGGCTGGGCATGGGACAAGGTCCAATTGTAAGAGGCTTGATTCAGTCATCCTAAGGAGAGGATCTACCATAGGGTGGGCAAACTTAAACAGTTCAGTGCAAAGATCTTTAATTGGTACTTGGGGAATGACTGTCATTAGAGGATACGCACTGATATCTCAGGCTAACACGATGAGTTCTTCCTGGGGGTATTTGACTAAAGGAACCTTGTTCTCACAAATCTCTTGAATTTTTGAACTACGTCCTACCACTTGGTTGCTTTCCAAGGTCTCCTCAGGTAAGGAACCAATAGTATCGATGTCACATTCTTCAAGTTCTTCCCCCTCATATTCATCAACTAGACTCAAGCCAGCATCATATACTTCCTCGATGCCATCTTCAATGGGTTTCGGGTTAGTGGTAATCGAGTCAACTGATTCTGGGCTTGTCATACCTAACCTTTCTTCCTCATTGGTAGGCTTGGGTTCTCCCTCATTAATGTCATCCTTAGGATTCTTACCACTTAGCTGTGCACAAGCCAGTCCTATGCATGGGCACTGACTAGATTTATGGCCTCTTTCTTCATAAAACAAACATTCTTCCGTATAGGAACCTGGGTCACACTGGGTTTCAAGCTAGTAGAGACCTTACTTGGGCATGGGTGTGGATCTAAATGGTTTGATCTAGAAGACTTGGGTTGTTGAGTGACTGGTCTAGAATATTGTAAGGACCTCTCATAGACATGATCCACACTATAGATATCATGGTTAGGCTTCCTAAGGTTATGCTCGGGATCACGGTATAAGGTCCTCCTAGGCTCCTGGCATGGATGAGGTTGGGGCCTATTAAATTTTGGATCAGGGGTCCAATTTTGATGTCTACGTTTCTCAAGTACTTGGACTCGATCCCTAAGCTGGGTAAAATTCTCATGGACTTGTTCTTTACACTGGGTAACAGTAGCAGTCACATCCTGACTCAATTTGTTCATACTCTCAGTAAGAGCTCTAACCATGGCCTCTAAATCAGGTTGGATTTGACCAGGTTGGTAGGGCACTCCATTCCGGGTAGACATGATGATGCAAGGAAATACACAAAATGAGACTCAATTGAAACGACTACGGGCTAACTAGACCTAGAGCCCAAACTAGATGCCCAATCAGAGTGGCAAGCTAGCCTGTAGTAACTCAGGACTCAACCAGGCAGGTGTAAGGGGAGTGTTAGGTCCCTAGATACCAATCCTAGACACCAATCAGAGATTGGCCAGGTAGGCGGACCAGCACACAAGCCCTTCGGGATGGAATCCCTGAACCACCATTCTAGACACTGACTATAAAGCACACACAGAGTAACTAGACAAACTGACTCAACACTAGCCTTGACCCGACTTGTTGATGTCCCTAGCCCACTAGGGCAAATTAGGTCTAACTAATTTTAAGATTAAAGGCTTAGGTTCGAATGAGTGGGTGGTGGTTTTGGGCTAAGGAGAGGTTATCAACTCCTCCCCTTATCTTAGATGCTCAAATGCCCTTAAGATGAATTAAGAGATGATCACTCAAAAATAATTGAATTGCAGAAACATAAAAATAGAGTTGCAATAATTTAACTCTCAGAAATTTCACGAAAACCAATAAATCATAGAAAAATTATGTAAAATAGCATCAATTATATTGGTTCTAGCAAAATAAAAATCATGCAATTCGGAGTTACCAGCACTAAGAAACAATTCCTTCAACAGATTAGTTACAGACTGAAAACATGGTGCTTCCCCCGTTTACAATTCCTGCTATGAAGTTATAACCTAACGGATCCCCTACACGCCCTAGGAACACCCCATGGAATGGGAAGAGGAGGTTTGCACCTCGCTTCGTTCCTAGGACCGGACGTCCTGGGGAGTCTACTTCGAGCAGATAAAGTAAAAAGGAGAGAGACTTAAAATAAGCAAGCAAAACAGAAACCCTAGACTGGGCTCTGATACCAAAATTGATGCAGAACGAAAGCTCTGATACCAAAATGATGCAGAACGGATATGTGGGATGCGGAAGCAAATTAAAATTAATGTAATTTTTTTTTTAATATATTTTCAGAAGTCGGCTTTGACTCAAAGGAAAGATAAACTAATGTTGAAAGAAACTAAGAAATGACAGAGAGCACAACTAAAAGGAGTGGATTATCAGAGTAACTCTAAAGTAGGATCGCTAGGGATTGAGAAACCCCCAGATCTAGGGTTTGCTCTGAGTTTCAACGAAACAGACAAAGTGAGAAGGGAAGGTTCTTGTTACCTAGCAGTGATATCTCTCGTTGCTTCAATTGGAGGACACTCTCGAGCAGATTGTAGGATCCTCGGAGACGGGGTATCTTCGCAATGGATCCTCGGATTGTAGTCCTATGGCTAGGTTGGCCTCCTTCTCGAACTCAGGATCTGGAAGAAGAAGAACAAAAGAAGAACCAGAAACTCAAAGAAAGATACTGACATGAGGACTTAATGAAGATTGTTGGATGTAGAAGTTCCGGAGATCTTGATACTGATCTGACTCTCATTTGAACTGGCTCTGTAGTTGAAACAGTTGATCTGAATGTGGATGCTGGTGACCGGCTTCGATTTGGAAGAGAGGGGCCATGGGATGAAGATGGAAAATTAGGATTTGGTGGTGGTGGAGTAGAGATGGGTGGACTAAGCTAGGGTTTTGGGGTTGGAGATCTCACACCTCCTCAAGGTTCCTAGGGAACCCGGATTTACTCTCTAACGGAGCTCAACACCTGAATACATGTGTGGAAGAGAGAAACACAAAGTTGCTCACAAAGAAATTGATTTCATTCATCATTAAATTCAAAAGTTACATAGAGTTGAATATATAGACATAACAAAGAAATAAAATTTCATACACTTCCCATGTGGGACTAATAGGACTAACCCACACTTTAGGCATCAAATTCTCTTCCCAAGACTCCTTCCATGAGTGGGCAGCCCAAAAACTCCAAGAAAACTTGAAAATCAGCTCCAAATGGCAGGTTATGGGGGTGTCTCCTAGTATCTCTCCATGAATCAAGGATTTTTCCTTCATGGTTTGGCTCTTTTGGACACCTCCTAGTCTTGCTCCACAAGTTTAGGCTTCTTCCTTTCATGGCTTTGGTACTTTAGGAAACTTTTGGGTGCCTCCTTGATTTTCTCCCCAAGACATGCTCTCTTCCCTTTTATAACTTGGATTTTTATGGAACATTGTGGGGCACCTCCTTGATCCTCTCTTCAAGAAAAATTCTTGCCATCCTGGCTTGGGTTTATCTGGAAAGAAGTTGGCTCCTCCTTGGATTGAGGTATCTTGATGGATTTCTCCCCCATGTGGCGCATGAAAGAAGGGACCTGCTTTCTTATGGTGTGGGGACCAAGGCACACTAGATGGAGATGTGGCGCCTCCTGGACTCTGGCGTGTGGCTGGGAGTGTGGTGCCCACATGCTTGGGCCTGGGAGAAAAAATTGGGCACCCTGGACCTTGACTTGATTTTAAAAAAATGGCACCAACCTGGAGAAGACCTAGACCACTACTAGGACTTGTACTGAGTCAACATGACTCAACAAAATTTTAATTATAGGGAAATACAGACTCAAGACTAAAATTGAGTTGACCAAGTCAATCCTAATTACAAAACCAGAAAACCCTAATTCTTCGGGCAAGGTCAATCAGAGATCCAAATGGAGCCCTGAAGTCTTCTTCTGAGTCTAGTGCCCGCACCAATTCTCCCGGGGTGGGAGGAACTCGACCTTGTCGAGTAAGGCTCAAGTTGGCTCTGGTATCTCTCCAAGAGGTCTGGATCCAAATCTTGTAGTTCTTCTCGGGAGATCCAAGAGTCATCAGAGTCTGGCCTTCCTTGCCAGTGGACCAGGTATCTTTGGTATCCTCGATTACGAGTAGAGATAACCTGATCATCCAGGATCTTTTCAATCTGCTCTTTCCTCACAGGCCAGTTTGTTGGTGGACACATAGGGTCCGGATCACTCTCAAAAACAGGATTAGATTTCAAAGGCTTACTTGGAATCACAACTGGCTCCCTATACTCTACTAAGTCTGTAATGTTGAAAATAAAGTAATTGCCTAGTTCTGGAGGCAACTCGAGCACATAGGCATTGGATCCTACTCTCTTCACTACTCTAAATGGTCCAGCTCCTTTAGCATGTAACTTTCTAACGGTTCTAGGAAAAAACCGCTCAGGCCTTAACCTAATCATTACATAGTCTCTCTCAACAAAAGTTTTGACTCGTCTTTGAGAATCAGCCAACTTCTTATAAGTTTCATTAAATAAAGTTATTTTGGCATGAATTTCTTTATGCAAGTCCTTTACATGCTATGCAAGTGCATCAAGAGACTTGTGTGTGTGGGCTAATAGTGAAATCAGATCAGGTGGTGTGTGAGGCTTGTATCCATGCACAATTTCAAATGGACTCTTACCTGTAGACCTATTGACCGAGTCATTGTATGCAATTTCAGCCCTGGACAAAATACAATCCCAATTCCTGGTGCTCTCAATCAAACCAAAATCTGAGCCAAAGCCTAGTAAAGGGTCAAGAAAAACTAAACTAGACTGACGACGCATTCCTAAAGAATGGACTTTATTCCAAAGGAATCCTAGGTCTAAACCTAACAAACTACGGCTCTCTAGGTTTGACCTTGGGTCGGAGGATGGCATGCAGAGCATGAAAACTTATCATGGGTGCCTAGTAGGTGCCATAAGGTCTTCCATAAGTAGGTGGCAAACCTAATAGGTTCTGACACGTGGTTCACTTTAAAGACTTCGACAAAGTATACTTGGATGGTGTAAGAAGCATTGGAAGTCCTAGAGAAAGGGAGGAGATATGAGGTGGGGTCTCGAATTACCTGTTGACTAAAGGTGGTGACCTGAAGGTTTGAATGGTGATCTATGAGTGTCTACTGGTCATCCTTACAAAAGGAAAAGTTTGCTACTCCCAGGAATGGATCAAGAGATTGTTTGGGAAGTAGCCTAGGACATGTGATTGCAATAGTTAAGGTTTGTTCTCTAAGCAAATAATGATCAACTTTCTCAAGAACTGGATTAGAGAATGATTCATGGAAGGGCCTATGGATGATGACCTCAAGACTTGAAATTTGACCTATGGGTGCGGAAAGATATACTCTATAGAAGGGTAGGTCAATCATGCGAAGGAAGGGGTCTGGGGCCTTAAGGAGGGCTTCTACAGGACTGGGTGAATCAATCCGCTCAAGACAAGGATGTTCAACTGAGATTACGGGAGAGACCTTAGTGGCTGGGCATGGGACAAGGTCCAATTGTAAGAGGCTTGATTCAGTCATCCTAAGGAGAGGATCTACTATAGGGTGGGCAAACTTAAACAGTTCAGTGCAAAGATCTTTAATTGGTACTTGGGGAATGACTGTCATTAGAGGATACGCACTGATATCTCAGGCTAACATGATGAGTTCTTCCTGGGGGTATTTGACTAAAGGAACCTTGTTCTCACAAATCTCTTGAATTTTTGAACTAGGTCCTACCACTTGGTTGCTTTCCAAGGTCTCCTCAGGTAAGGAACCAATAGTATCGATGTCACATTCTTCAAGTTCTTCCCCCTCATATTCATCAACTAGACTCAAGCCAGCATCATATACTTCCTCGATGCCATCTTCAATGGGTTTCGGGTCAGTGGTAATCGAGTCAACTGATTCTGGGCTTGTCATACCTAACCTTTCTTCCTCATTGGTAGGCTTGGGTTCTCCCTCATTAATGTCATCATTAGGATTCTTACCACTTAGCTGTGCACAAGCCAGTCCTATGCATGGGCACTGACTAGATTTATGGCCTCTTTCTTCATAAAACAAACATTCTTCCGATATAGGAACCTGGGTCACACTGGGTTTCAAGCTAGTAGAGACCTTACTTGGGCATGGGTGTGGATCTAAATGGTTTAATCTAGAAGACTTGGGTTGTTGAGTGACTGGTCTAGAATATTGTAAGGACCTCTCATAGACATGATCCACACTATAGATATCATGGTTAGGCTTCCTAAGGTTATGCTCGGGATCACGGTATAAGGTCCTCCTAGGCTCCTGGCATGGATGAGGTTGGGGCCTATTAAATTTTGGATCAGGGGTCCAATTTTGATGTCTACGTTTCTCAAGTACTTGGACTCGATCCCTAAGCTGGGTAAAATTCTCATGGACTTGTTCTTTACACTGGGTAACAGTAGCAGTCACATCCTGACTCAATTTGTTCATACTCTCAGTAAGAGCTCTAACCATGGCCTCTAAATCAGGTTGGATTTGACCAGGTTGGTAGGGCACTCCATTCCGGGTAGACATGATGATGCAAAGAAACACACAAAATGAGACTCAACTGAAACGACTACGGGCTAACTAGACCTAGAGCCCAAACTAGATGCCCAATCAGAGTGGCAAGCTAGCCTGTAGTAACTCAGGACTCAACCAGGCAGGTGTAAGGGGAGTGTTAGGTCCCTAGATGCCAATCCTAGACACCAATCAGAGATTGGCCAGGTAGGCGGACCAGCACACAAGCCCTTCGGGATGGAATCCCTGAACCACCGTTCTAGACACTGACTACAAAGCACACACAGAGTAACTAGACAAACTGACTCAACACTAGCCTTGACCCGACTTGTTGATGTCCCTAGCCCACTAGGACAAATTAGGTCTAATTAATTTTAAGATTAAAGGCTTAGGTTTGAATGAGTGGGTGGTGGTTTTGGGCTAAGGAGAGGTTATCAACTCCTCCCCTTATCTTAGATGCTCAAATGCCCTTAAGATGAATTAAGAGATGATCACTCAAAAATAATTGAATTACAGAAACACAAAAATAGAGTTGCAATAATTTAACTCTCAGAAATTTCACGAAAACCAATAAATCATAAAAGAATTATGTAAAATAGCATCAATTATATTGGTTCCAGCAAAATAAAAATCATGCAATTCAGAGTTACCAGCACTAAGAAACAATTCCTGCAACAGATTAGTTACAGACTGAAAACAGGGTGCTTCCCCCGTTTACAATTCCTGCTATGAAGTTATAACCTAAAGGATCCCCTACACGCCCTAGGAACACCCCATGGAATGGGAAGAGGAGGTTTGCACCTCGCTTCGTTCCTAGGACCGGACGTCCTGGGGAGTCTACTTCGAGCAGACAAAGTAAAAAGGAGAGAGACTTAAAACAAGCAAACAAAACAGAAACCCTAGACTGGGCTCTGATACCAAAATTGATGCAGAACGAAAGCTCTGATACCAAAATGATGCAGAACGGATATGTGGGATGCGGAAGCAAATTAAAATTAATGTATTTTTTTTTTTAATATATTTTCAGAAGTCGGCTTTGACTCAAAGGAAAGATAAACTAATGTTGAAAGAAACTAAGAAATGACAGAGAGCACAACTAAAAGGAGTGGATTATCAGAGTAACTCAAAAGTAGGATCGCTAGGGATTGAGAAACCCCCAGATCTAGGGTTTGCTCTGAGTTTCAACGAAACAGACAAAGTGAGAAGGGAAGGTTCTTGTTACCTAGCAGTGATATCTCTCGTTGCTTCAATTGGAGGACACTCTCGAGCAGATTGTAGGATCCTCGGAGACGGGGTATCTTCGCAATGGATCCTCGGATTGTAGTCCTATGGCTAGGTTGGCCTCCTTCTCGAACTCAGGATCTGGAAGAAGAAGAACAAAAGAAGAACTAGAAACTCAAAGAAAGACACTGACCTGAGGACTTAATGAAGATTGTTGGATGTAGAAGTTCCGGAGATCTTGATACTGATCTGACTCTCATTTGAACTGGCTCTGTAGTTGAAACAGTTGATCTGAACTTGGATGCTGGTGACCGGCTTCGATGTGGAAGAGAGGGGCCGTGGGATGAAGATGGAAAATTAGGGTTTGGTGGTGGTGGAGTAGAGATGGGTGGACTAAGCTAGGGTTTTGGGGTTTGAGATCTCACACCTCCTCAAGGTTCCTAGGGAACCCGGATTCACTCCCTCACGGAGCTCAACACCTGAATACATGTGCAGAAGAGCGAAACACAAAGTTGCTCACAAAGAAATTGATTTCATTCATCATTAAATTCAAAAGTTACATAGAGTTGAATATATAGACATAACAAAGAAATAAAATTTCATACACTTCCCATGTGGGACTATTAGGACTAACCCACACTTTAGGCATCAAATTCTCTTCCCAAGACTCCTTCCATGAGTGGGAAGCCCAAAAACTCCAAGAAAACTTGAAAATCATCTCCAAATGGCAGGTTATGGGGGTGTCTCCAGTATCTCTCCATGAATCAAGGATTTTCCCTTCATGGTTTGGCTCTTTTGGACACCTCCTAGTCTTGCTCCACAAGTTTAGGCTTCTTCCTTTCATGGCTTTGGCACTTTAGGAAACTTTTGGGTGCCTCCTTGATTTTCTCCCCAAGACATGCTCTCTTCCCTTTTATAACTTGGATTTTTATGGAACATTGTGGGGCACCTCCTTGATCCTCTCTTCAAGAAAAATTCTTGCCATCCTGGCTTGGGTTTATCTGGAAAGAAGTTGGCTCCTCCTTGGATTGAGGTATCTTGATGGATTTCTCCCCCAAGTGGCGCATGAAAGAAGGGACCTGCTTTCTTATGGTGTGGGGACCAAGGCATACTAGATGGAGATGTGGCGCCTCCTGGACTCTGGCGTGTGGCTGGGAGTGTGGTGCCCACATGCTTGGGCCTGGGAGAAAAAATTGGGCACCCTGGACCTTGACTTGATTTAAAAAAAATGGCACCACTACTAGGACTTGTACTGAGTCAACATGACTCAACAAAATTTAAATTATAGGGAAATACAGACTCAAGACTAAAATTGAGTTGACCAAGTCAACCCTAATTACAAAATCAGAAAACTCTAATTCTTCAAGCAAGGTCAATCAGAGATCCAGATGGAGCCTTGAAGTCTTCTTCTGAGTCTGGTGCCCGCACCATCTGTCTTATTCTGGTGCCTCCGGTGTCCCCACCACTGTGGCCCATTAAGAATGACCTTCTATTGGGAATTGTGCCCCAAAGACAATCGCCTGGGTTGTAGGCGATTGAGCTCAGTATTGTACTTTTTCTTTGAATTAATAAAATATATTATTTTTTGGCAGCTCATCACATATTTCCCTGTAATGAACTCTTTCCATGTGATGAAGTCCTTAGGACTACAGTGACTTCGATACAGAGAGGATGTATCGAGTAGTCCTTAAACCCTGTTCACAACCAAAGGATACATTATACTGGATGGCAATGTATCAAGTATTGGTTGTTGTGGTTCACATCGTTTGGTTGTCCCCTTGACCAAAGGAGTGTGGTGACACTGATGTGATCTGCAAGTGGGATATGTGATATCTCATTGAACGTGACTCCGTGCAGCGCCTTTCTGCCAAAGGGATACTCACGATTGGATATGGGTATATGTGTCCCTCCAACCTGAGGTCATCATGGTAGCTTGCAAGCAACTCCCTGTGCTTTGGTGGCAGACTACCCGGATTTCTAATCCGATGATGGAAGGTTTCTGGGTACAGGCAAGTACTTGTGGAGCAGTGATGGACCAAGATGGAATTGACCTGTCCAAACAGTTTGGATTGAATGTCTCACGGTGTCTCAATTTAGCAAATCCTCGGCCGGGGTAGTCCTAGTGAGGAGTCACTGGACTTGTTAGGTTGAGACATGTTGTGGACTAACTCAGTAAGGGTCGGCAGTCTAACCCTAAGTAGTCCTGAGCATTGGAGGTCAAAGGGATGAATTATACAGTAACCATATGCCAGAGGTTCGATAGATTGCTCTTGCATCTTTGACCTATCCGGACATCGGGACCCATTGCTAGATGGTTTCCTGTGCTGGTACTGGAATTGTTCCAGTGCTACCATTTAGGTTCGAACCTATGAAGTCACATGCCATAGAGGATTACTCCCTGATCCGGGCATCGATTATGATTGAGAATCATCTCGATTTTATGGTCACGGTTCTTGTTTGAGCACATATTTCTTTTCCTTAGTTTTTGCCTGACCTGGCTCTATTTGTGTCAACCAAAAATTGTTCCTAGCTGACCGGGACTAGACTAGGATTTTACTGAATCAGTTTTGAACTGATTCGGTGCTCGTTTCAGTCTTCAACTAGTTGTGAACCAATTTATACCCTTGAACCGGTTTTGAACCATTTTGGATTGGGTTGGAAAATCCCTGAACCAGTTTTGAATTGGTGGGATTGATTGGACCGGTTTTGAACCGGCATTTTATTCCAGCATGACCGTTTACACGATCATTCGCTGGATAAAGAGACCAAACGAGTGTTGCTGGGCATCTCCTCTTCTCCTTCAACCCGCTGCCATTCCTCTCCTTTATTCCTTGGTTTATTGCTGATTATTTTGAAAAACCACTGCTCTTTGATCGGCTCTCTCCTAGCCTCTCCCTCTTCCCCTTGCTGCCAATTTATTACGTTTTTCCTCTGTTCTTCCGTGTAGAGGTTGAGGTTTTGTTGTTGGGCTGAGAGTTTCATTGTTGTGTAAGCTCTTTGGTTTGATAGCAGTGAAGAGAAAACCATAGAGAGATCAGAGAGGAAGATAGATCCCTCTAGGAAGCTTGTTTTGCTGGGTGCTTTTGTGTGGGAGGAAAAGATCTTGTGTGTGCTCATGGTAGTGAACAAGAACAGATACTCTATTTTTATTTGCTGCTTCCACCGTGACCCTTTGTTCCTTCCAGCGGCTAGCACCGCTCGTTAGGGAGGTTCAGGGATCCCCCGACGTGTCTCCCCTCTAGAGGGAGTTCCGTTCAACTCCTGAGAGAAACCTGATCGGACTTTAATTGCTGCTGTTGTTTAGAATCAAGGAAAGCTCTGTTTTTATTTTTTGCAGTGCTGATTTTCTACAGCTCTTCAACGGACTGTTTGCTTGATTTTTCTTCTCCATTGCTATTAAAGATCGAAGGAGGTTTTCCTCCCTTGCTGCTGCTCCGTGTTGGGAGAAGAACGAGCCACCAAATAGTTCATTTGGCTGCTGGTTGGTAGCCAACGAACGTGGCAATCCAACGTCTCAAGGTTGAAGTCAACTGGAATAAGTTTATCCCACTTATTCCAGGCTATTCCAGATTTATTCCAGGACTATTCCAAGTGGAATAAAGGTATGGAAAAATTTTATTTAAATCATGCATAATTAGATCTATTTGTTAATTTATTTTACAAATATTATATGCCTTGTTACATGCCTATTTTTTTAATACATGCAACTTGAATAGATTAGGTTCTAGGCGGAGCAGTTTTCCACTACGCGATTTTAAAAAATTGTTTTAAAATCCCATGTGCTCCCGTGCCCTGTTTGCATGCCATGTGTAGGTTTATGTCAAACCACCTGCACCCAAACTTTCAATGGTTACAGAGCCAGGTTGCAGGTGTAATTTATTCATGTATGCATGTATGTAGATTAAATAGTTTAATCAATGAGTGTATCAAATTCTTTTTGGAACCTAGTTGTGACCTTCACCATGATCATGTGTCTTTGACACGATACGGATCATCTGTGTTAGCCTTTTCAGAAGGATCCTTAAAGGATATAAAATTAAAAAAAATGTTTTAATTTTTAGATACATGAAATTGGCATGTTTTTTTTTAAAGGATATTGAAATATTTGTAAAATATTGAAACAATTATATATGATGCATGATCTTGTTATGTAAAATTGTTTTACATAGAAATTTAATTAAAAGGTGTTTTAATTAAATTTATGTCTTAAAAAAAAAAAAAAAGGTTTATGAAATCTAATTCACTTGCATAAGCCATTTTGGGTTTGATTGGGTAAGCTGACTAGTTGGGTCCTTCACTAGGTTAGACCTATGTTTAGTTGAACCAGATAAAAAGAAGATTAAACAATAGTTGTTTAAGGCCATTCTTTAGAACTATCTAATAGTTAGATTAGTTGATCCGTTCATCTAAAATGGATCCAATTAGTGGCTCTGTGGATGCCCGAGTCTTTAGGCTAGTCTGATCGAGTCTGGTAAACCGATTGGTGTCGAGGTAGGTTTGGCATTGTGATCATGGTTGTATGAGGCTACCTCTTTCTTGGCCAACTTGGTTGGTGTCTAGGAAAGATGGTTAATGGCGGATACTCACCCATGATCTCACCTACCTGGCTAGTCGAGCCGACCAGAACTGATTATAAAAGCTCAATGACTCGAGTTAACCCATGTCACCTAGGTTGATCCGTCTGACTGATCTATAGGTGCCCATGGATCAATTTGTTGATTTATTTCAACCCTCCTGGAATCTAATTGATTCAGTGGGAGGTTGATCCATGTCCTTGTTCTTTTTCTTCTGTCACAACTAAAAAATCCTCTAAAATTATTAGGTCCTTAAAAAGACTAAGTCAAAGAGTTGACAGTGTCTTAGCCTCCCATTAAGTTGGATAGAAATGTGTCCACTAACTTGGTGTGCATCGGCAGTTCCATAGAACGGGTGTACATCCGGCGACTGGAATTTCTATCTGATCGATGATGGTTCAGTGCAACCTCCATAACGGGACCAGGTGGGCCGGCCATAGTCGGGCTTGGTCTTTAGTTAGCTGGAAGCATTGGATTTGTCATTTTAATGGTTGGACCTAACCAGAGACCCGCAATAGGAGGCCCCTAGGCCGATTGGGGTGTTCTCTGGGGAAAAATAAAATACTGAAAATTATTTAGGGAAATAATTGGTTTACGAACCTACCTTTAGGCTCGCATGGGTGAGCTGGCCTTAGTCGGGCTCATGCGAGGCCTATTGGTTTTCAGTACCCACTTGAAAAAGAGTTTTCACGGATTGGAGTTAGAGGCTACCAATCTGAAAAATTAGTGGGAGAGACCTTTAGACTAAAGTCCAAGTCTTTTAGTTAAATTATTAATTCATACATTAATTTGGTCTTGTTTTCTTTTCAGATGTCTTCAAACTTATTGCTCCGATCACTTCTCGATAACGAGAAGTTAAAGGGTCACAACTTCGATAGTTGGTATCGAAAGTTGAGAATAGTTCTGGAGCACGAATGGATCCTTTATGTGATAACGGATCCGGCACCTGAAATCCCTCCTGCTAATGCACGGAGTGCGGTCAGAGATGCTTACTTGAAGTAAGTTTCTGATCGAACTACTGTCCGGTGCATTATGCTTGTGGCTATGAACGACGAGTTCAGTCGCAAATTCGAGGATGCCCAACCTGATGAAATCCTTCAAAAGTTGAAGGAATCATTCGGCACCCCGGATGATGTAGAACGGTACAAAGTGTCTTGTGCCATCTACAATTCCAAGATGCTGAATGGTGGTTCAGTCACTGATCATGTATTGTCCATGATCGAGTTGATTGAAAAGTTGGGCAAACTCGGATGCCCCTTGCACGAGCAGCTCGGTAAGGATGCAATCCTGAACTCTTTTCCCTCCTATCTTGATTTTCTCGATCATTATAGAATGAATAATCCTGCAGTCAACTACCATGGTCTTTTGGGGTTGCTGCAGACTTTCGAGAAAGATCACCAACTAAATAAGGGGGTGGTGAATTTAGTGGGAGGTAGTAGAGGTCATCGTCCCTTTAAGAAAGGGAAGAAGAAAATAAATAAAAAGGGAAAGAAGGTGCAGAATGCTCCTGGCCCTAATCAGACCAGGAAGTATAAGGCTGATCAGTCTTCTACAGAATGCTTCTACTACAAGAAGAAGGGATACTGGAAGAGGAATTGTCCTCTTTATCATGTGTCCCTTGATCCAAACAGGCCGAGGAAGTAGAAGTCTGCTGAACAAGATATCTATATGATAAAACCTTGCAATTACTCAATTGTTGATACTGCTAACTGGGTATTGGATACTGGTAGTCCAATTCACGTTTGTAATTCGTTATAGGGACTTCTGGTTAGCAGAAGATTTGAAGATGGAGAACAGTTTCTGAGTGTCGGGAATGAAAATCGTGTTCCAGTACTGGCGATCGGAGTCCTGCGTCTTGTCTTTGAGTCGTGTACTATCGAACTAGTCAACTGTCATTATTGTCCTATTTTCATTATGAGCATAATCTATGTAGGCCTTTTGGCCAATTGTGGTTTTGAACTATCAATAAAAGGAGATTTTGCATTGTTATTTTGAATAACTCTGTTATAATGAAAGCTAGATTAAATAATGGCATATACGTACTATCAAGGCATGTTAGTGTAATGTACACTTCTAGCAAACGCCCAAGATTAGATAATGTCAATAATTTGTATCTTTGGCACTGTAGACTAAGTCATATTAACCAAAATATGATAAACAAGATGCGAGGAGATGGACTCCTCGAGGTCAGTGATTCTGAATCACTGCCCACTTGTGAATCCTGTTTACTTGGTAAAATGACCAAGTCACCTTTTACTGGAAAAGGTGAACGAGCTATAGAACTTCTAAATCTCATACATACTGATGTAAGTGGACCGATGGCAGTTAGTGCTAGAGGAGGATACAAATATTTCATTACTTTTACAGATGACTTTTCAAGGTTCGATTATGTCTTTTTAATGAGACATAAGTCTGAGTCGTTTGAAATGTTCAAACGATACCGTAATGAAGTAGAAAAGCAAACTGGAAAAAGTATTAAAACCCTTCGATCTGATCGAGGTGGTGAATACTTATCTGGTGAATTTTTGACATATCTTGAGAAGAATGGAATTCTCTCTCAGTGGACTCCTCCAGGAACACCACAGTTGAATGGTGTGTCCGAAAGGAGGAATCGAACCTTGTTGGACATGGTTCGATCCATGATGGGCTTTGCAACTCTGCCGCTATCCTTTTGGGGATATACGCTTGAGACAGCCTACTACTTGTTAAATAATGTTCCAAGTAAGTCTGTTTTCTCCACTCCGTATGAGATGTGGAATGGGCGTAAACCCTCAATCTCACACCTTCGGGTCTGGGGTTGTCCGACTTACGTAAAGCGTTTAGACTCAGACAAACTTGGTCCAAGGTTTGATCGGTGTTTATTCATTAGTTATCCTAAGGAAACCAAACGGTATTTCTTCTACTTGGAGAATAAACAAAAGGTGTTCGTTGCTCTTAGAGCTATCTTTTTGGAAAAGGAGTTCCTTGGAGAAGGAACTATAGCCTTTAAGATTGAACTTGATGAAGTTCAGCCAATAGAAAAACCTGCACACTCTAAGGACATCGTAGAACCGGCTATGATTGAATCACACCCAGAACCCATTAGGAGATCCGGTAGAATACTGCGTCAACCGGATAGATACTACGATTTCTTGGTCCGGGACGGCGATCCCATTGAGCTCGATGAGACCAATGAGGATCCGATCACTTATATGGATGCTCTTTAGAGATCTGACTCTAAGGCATGGCTTGGAACCATGCGATTCGAAATGGAGTCCATGGAAATCAACAATGTATGGACATTGGTTAATCTGCCTGAAGGGATAAAACCCATTGGGTGTAAATGGATCTTCAAGAGGAAAAGGGGCGCGAATGGGAAGGTAGAGACCTATAAAGCCTGTCTGGTTGCCAAGGGGTATCGTCAACGATATGGTATCGATTATGATGAGACTTTCTCTCCTGTGGCAATGCTCAAGTCCATTCGGATCATGCTTGCTTTGGCAGCATATTTTGATTTCGAGATCTGGTAGATGGATTTCCGAACCGCTTTCCTAAATGGGGAGCTGGAAGAGTAGGTGTATATGATACAGCCTGAAGGGTTCACATCCATAGATGAATCAAAAGTATGCAAGTTGCAGAGGTCCATCTATGGATTCAAGCAAGCATCTCGAAGTTGGAACTTATGGTTTGATAAATGTATCAAATCATATGTTTTCGTTAGGAACGGAGAAGAACCGTGGATCTATAAATGGGTTAATGGTTCTGTGATTATATTCCCAGTACTGTATGTTGACGACATTCTCTTAATCGGGAATGATGTAGCAGCATTACAAGGAATTAAGGTCTGGTTATCATCTTAGTTCTCCATGAAAGACTTGGGTGAAGCTTCTTACATACTAGGTATGAAGATCTATAGAGATAGATCTAAGAAGCTTTTGAGATTGTCCCAATCTACATACATTGACATCGTGCTGAAACGGTTCAACATGGAAAATTTCAAGAAAGGCTATCTCCCGATAGGTTCTGGAATTACTCTTTCCAAGAAGGATTGTACGACAACTCCTGAGGAAAGAGAGCGCGTGACTAGAGTACCTTATGCCTCTACAGTAGGCTCTATCATGTATGCTATGACTTGTACTAGACCAAACGTGGCATACTTACTAGGAGTAGTGAGCAGATACCAGTCTGACCCAGGGGAGGCGTATTGGAAGGTGGTTAAGTCCATCCTTAAGAATTTGAGAAATGCTAAAGATCAATGGCTGATTTATGGAGAACCTGACTTGAAACTTGTGGGGTACTCTGACACCAGTTTCCAGTCGGATAAAGATGATAGCAAGAGTGTGTCAGGGTTTGTATTTACCCTGAATGGAGGAGCGATCTGCTGGAAAAGTTTCAAACAGGCAACTATTGCAGACTCAGTATGCGAAGCAGAATACATTGCAGCATCAGATGCAGCAAAGGAAGCAGTGTGGTTGTAGAAGTTCCTTGGAGAGCTAGGGGTGGCACCTTCCCACGATGGTCCTGTTTCAGTGTACTGTGACAGCACTGGAGCCATTGCTCAAGCTAAGGAGCCTAAAGCTCATCACCGCACCAAGCACATACTGCTGCGCTACCACCTCGTGCGAGAGATCATGGAACGAGGTGACATCAATCTTCTGAAGATCGATGGAAAAGAAAATCTGGCCGACCCCTTCACTAAAGCCCTCGGAATAAAAGAGTTCGACTATTGTAAATGGAAAATGGGTATTAGATACTCTTCTGATTGGCTTTAGTACAAGTGGGAGTTGTTGGAAATTATGTCCCAAAGCCAATCGCCTGGGTTGTAGGCGATTGAGCTAAGTATTATACTCTTTCTTTGAATAAATAAAATATATTATTTTTTGGCAGCTCATCACATATTTTCCTGTAATGATCTCTTTCCATGTGATGAAGTCCTTAGGACTACACTGACTTCGATACAGAGAGGATGTATCAAGTAGTCCATAAATCCTATTCACAATCAAAGGATACATTGTACTAGACGGCAATGTATCAATTATAGGTTGTTGTGGTTCACATCGTTTGGTTGTCCTCTTGACCAAAGGAGTGTGGTGACACTGATGTGATCTGCAAGTAGGATATGTGATATCTCATTGAACGTGACTCCGTGCAGCCCCTTTCTGCCAAAGGGATACTCACGATTGGATATGGATATATTTGTCCCTCCGACCTGAGGTCATCATGGTAGCTTGCAAGCAACTTCCTGTGCTTTGGTGCCGGACTACCCGGATTTCTAATCTGGTGATGGAATGTTTCTAGGTACAGGCAAGTACTTGTGAAGCAGTGATGGACCAAGATGGAATTGACCTATCCAAACAGTTTGGATTGAATATCTCGCAGTGTCTTAATTTAGCAAATCCTCGGCCGGGGTAGTCCTAGTGAGGAGTCACTGGACTTGTTAGGTTGAGACATGTTATGGACTGACTCGGTAAGGGTCGGCAGTCTAACCCTAAGTAGTCCTGAGCATTGGAGGTCAAAGGGATGAATTATACGGTAACCATATGCTAGAGGTTCGATAGATTGCTCTCGCATCTTCGACCTATCCGAACGCCGGGACCGATTGCTAGATGGTTTCCTGTGCTGGTACTGGAATTATTCTAGTGCTACCGTTTAGGTTCGAACCTATGAGGTCACATGCCACAGAGGATTACTCCCTGATTCGGGCACTAATTATGATTGAGAATCATCTCGATTTTATGGTCACGGTTCTTGTTTGAGCACATATTTCTTTTCCTTGGTTTTTGCCTGACCTGGCTCTGTTTGTGTCAACCAAAAATTGTTCCTGGCTGACCGGGACTAGACCAGGATTTTACTGAATCAGTATTGAACTGATTCGGTGCTCGTTTCAGTCTTCAACTGGTTGTGAACCAATTTATACCTTGAACCGGTTTTGAACCATTTTGGATTGGGTTGGGAAATCCTTGAACTAGTTTTGAACCGGTGGGATTGATTGGACGGATTTTGAACCGGCGTTTTATTCCAGCATGACCGTTTACACGGTCATTCGCTGGATAAAGAGACCAAACGAGCGTTGCTGGGCGTCTCCTCTTCTCCTTCCACCCGCTGCCATTCCTCTCCTTTATTCCTTGGTTTATTGCTTATTATTTTGAAAAACCACTGCTTTTTGATCGGCTTTCTCCCAGCCTCTCCCTCTTCCCCTTGCTGCCAATATATTAGGTTTTTCCTCTGTTCTTCCATGTAGAGGTTGAGGTTTTGTTTTTGGGCTGAGAGTTTCATTGTTATGTAAGCTCTTTGGTTTGATAGCAGTGAAGAGAAAACCATAGAGAGATCAGAGAGGAAGATAGATCCCTCTGGGAAGCTTGTTTTGCTGGGTGCTTTTATGTGGGAGGAAAAGATCTTGTGTGTGCTCACGGTAGTGAACAAAAACAGATACTCTATTTTTATTTGCTGCTTCCACCGTGACCCTTTGTTCCTTCCAGCGGCTAGCACCGCTCGTGAGGGAGGTTCAGGGATCCCCCGGCGTGTCTCCCCTTTAGAGGGAGTTCCATTCAACTCCTGAGAGAAACCTAATCGGACTTCAGTTGCTGCTGTTGTTCCGAATCAAGGAAAGCTCTGTTTTTATTTTCTGCAGTGCTGATTTTCTACAGCTCTTCAACGGACTGTTTGCCGGATTTTTCTTCTCCATTGCTATTGAAGATCGAAGGAGGTTTTCCTCCCTTGCTGCTGCTCCGTGTTGGGAGAAGAACGAGCCACCAAATGGTTCATTTGGCTGCTAGTTGGTAGCCAATGAACGTGGCAATCCAACGTCTCAAGGTTGAAGTCGACTGGAATAAGTTTATCCCACTTATTCCAGCCTATTCCAGATTTATTTTAGGACTATTCCAAGTGGAATAAAGGTATGGAAAAATTTTATTTAAATCATGCATAATTAGATCTATCTGTTAATTTATTTTACAAATATTATATGCCTTGTTACATGCCTATTTTTTTGATACATTCAACTTGAATAGATTAGGTTCTGGGCGGAGCAGTTTTTCGCTGCGCGATTTTAAAAAAAATTTTTAAAATCCCATGTGCTCCCGTGCCCTGTTTGCATGCCTTGTGTTGGTTTATGTCAAACCACCCGCACCCAAACTTTCACCTTCCATAATTGAAAATCAACAGCTACAATATAGATTTTCATTCGTGTTTTCCAATAAGAATAATTTGTGCCTGTAAAAAGTGGAGGCCTATTAGTTGACTGGCCTTCAGCCAAAGACATACTCATAGGATGAGCCATCAATCTTTACTCTAAGATAATCAGAGACACTACTCTGATACTAGTTGTTGCCCAGGTGGCTACCCAAAAAGGAAAGTGAATTTGATCTTATAAAAAATTGAAGGCAAGTAATGTGCAATTCAAAATCCTTTGCACGTGGTAGGTGCTATGATAGAATTATAAAATGCAGAAGCTAAACAGAGACAAGAAAGCACAACACAAACATACCAAATTTATAGTGGTTCGGAGCAACCCAGCTCCTACGTCCACTACCAAAGATACCACTTGTGATTTCTACTATATTCACACCCGAATACAGTAGGATTATTTTACAGGATCACAATCCAAAACCTCTACACTTTGGTTTTATGGGATCACCAAAAAAATCCAACACCCTTTGGTTTTAACAGGCTCATCAAAAAAACCCAACATGGTTTTCACAAGATCACAAAGAACCTAATTATTGGTTTTAACAAGGCTCACCAAGAACCTATTTGGTTTTTCAACCGGGCTGACCAATAACCCAACAATTCAAAGATTGAATTGAAAATAAATGCAACAAGAATGACAAACTCAATTTGTCGGATAGTTACCGGTGCAGCTTATTGAAAGTCCACTTGAATGCACTTGAATTAACTTTAATGACTTAAGTGGCTTCTTTCCAAAGTTGCTTCAAGCTTCAGATTGGAGTTGGTGAAGACTTGAAAGCTTGACTTGAATGCTCTTGTGCTCTTTTGCCGTTGGTTGGTAGGATATTCAATAAAGCTCTCTTTTTTTTTGAAGAATTCTCTAAAATCTATATTTCAAGAAACTCCAAATCCTTCAAATTTAAAGTCTTCCATCATCTAATACAATTTTAGCCATTGTAGACCGTTGGGGAACGATTTGTGACCGTTGGAGCATTTTTTAGCATTCAAAAACAAATTCTAGAACTAGTCGTTGGATACCTGAAAGCGTCATTCGAGTCAGCTTGGATTCCCTTGAGTCGGCTCGAATCCTTCGAGTCAATGGGTCGAGTCACCAAATCTTCATTGTAGTTGGCTCTTTATCTCGGGGTGCAAAACATCACTCTAGACGAGTCGGCTCTTTGTAACTCGAGTCGGCTCGAACTTGAATCATGAAAATCTTGAACTCGAGGAGTCGGCTCTTTTCAGCTTGGGTCGGCTCTTCTTCTCAGATTCAAAAAACCTTACTCTGGATGAGTCGCCTCGATGCACTTCAGGTCGGCTCGCTTTCTCAAGCTTTCAGAATTAGGTCTGCCAGAGTCAGCTATTTTTTGGTTCAGGTCGGCTTGCTTGGCTATTCTCAGAAATCTTCAAAAATGGACTCTAGAGGAGTCGGCTCGAACTAATTCCAGTCGACTCGGATTCACTGGAGTCGGCTTGCTTTCCATCGAGTCTGCTCAAATTACTGCATTCCAGAATCCTTGCTACGTGCTAGCAGGCAGAGTCGGCTCTTCATCATTTGGGGTCAGCTCGAGTGTCTTCTTCAAAATTTTCATAATTAAACTTAAAGAAAACTCTCACCAACTCTTTTACAATTTCACACAAACCAACTCAAACTAAAATTCATGGCACACATACACTCACATAAGTAACCCTTTTAATTGATTTTTCTTAGCATTTTGATTGGGTTCTTTTTTACAAAAACATTTACAACACAACTCAACCAAGAAAACAGAAGTGTAAGAGTTGAAGTTTGAACATGTTATTCATCCTACAAAAACTTGTCAAATACTTGAAGAGTTGTCAGAAATAAATGTACATACTCCAATGTTTGGTTATCATCAAAATCACTTATGGGGTCAACAAGAGGATATATCGAGCGGTCCATTAAAAAGGTTTATAACCAAAGGAAACATTGTACAGGATGGCAATGTATCAAGTGTAGGTTGTTGTGGTTCACATCGTTTGGTTGTCTTCTTGACCAAAAGAGTATGGTGACACTGATGTGATCTCCAAGTGGGATGTGTGACATCTCATTGAACATGACTCCGTTGAGCTCCTTTCTACCAAAGGATTGCTTGCGATTGGATATGGGTATATGTATCCCTCCGACCTGAGGTCACCATGATAGCTTGTAAGTAACTCCCTGTGCTTTGGTGCTGGACTACCTGAATTTCTAATATGATGATGGAAGATTTCTGGGTACAGGTAAGTACTTGTGGAATAGTGGTGGACCAATATGGAATTGACCTGTCCAAATTGGTTGGATTGAATGTCTCGCAGTGCCTCAATTTAGCATATCCTCGACTAGGGTAGTCCTAGTGAGGAGTCACTGGACTTGCGAGGTTGAGACATGTTGTTGATTGACTTAGTTAGGGTTGGCAGTCTAACCCTAGGTCATCTGGAGCATCGGAGGTCAAAGGTATGAATTATACAGCAACCATATGCCAGAGTTTTGATAGATTGCTCTCGCATCTTCGGCTTATCTGGATGCCGGGACCCATTGCTAGATGATATCTTGTACTGGTACTGGAAGTATTCCATTGCTACCGTTTAGGTTCGAACCTATGAGATCACACACCATAGAGGATTTCTTCCTGATCCGGGAGCCGATCAATGATTGGGAATCATTTCAGTATTAAGGTCAAACGGTCTGATTGAGCACATATTGGATTTTTTCTGATCGATCTGGTCTGATTTGGATCGACCAGAATTGATTTGGATCAATCAGGAATTATTCCTGGTAGACCAAGACTGGATCCAATTTTTCTTTTTGATCGGGCTAGGTCGGACCAGGGATTTTGGCTGAACCGATTTTTGGATTTTTGTTGAACCAGTTTTATACTTTGTTGTTTACCCAGTTTTTTATCTAGATTTCCCCTGTTGTCGCTTCCCTGTTTTTACCGTGTGTATGGGATTTGCACCGCATGAAGTCAATCGGGTGATGCTTGGGATAAGATCTGCTGTTGATCAATTGAGCTTGAAATTTGTTTGAAGCTTTGGATATCGGATTCTTATCCTTTTGCATCGTGATATAGATGGGATCTCTCATGGTGTTTCTGTCCCGCTCGACCTCCCTATTTCACGGTGTTTTCCGCCCTCTTCCACCCCGTGGTTCCTGGCTTCCCAACCAATCAAGAGCCGTTCCAAGGAGCCATGCAATGGTGTTTTTTGTTTTGATCTGAACTCTCTCTCACGCCCTTCACGCATCTTCCTTGCCTTTACGTGATTTACCTCCTTCACGGATTTTATCTAATCTCCTCTCACGATGTTTTCCCTGGACTTCTCGATTTTCTTCTCTGCCACTTATTTCTTGGTTCGAGGGTGTTAGCGATGAAGGGGATGAACAGGGCATTTGAGAGGACCCGTGAGAGATTTTTGGTACGGGCTTTCTTAGCCGAAGTCCTCGATTTTTTCCTTCACGCGTTTATTTCTCAGCCATTTTTTCATGTGGGTTGCTGGCCGTCAGAAGAAGAGAGAGCGAGGAGTGAAGGGTTCAGGCCTTGCCGTGTGAGAGAGAGAGGAACAAAGGCATGCAGAAAGGGAAGAACAGGGCTTGTATGAGAGGAGCAGAGGGATTTATACCATCCGTGAGCAGAGGGATTTATACCATCCGTGAGAGAGTTCTTTGTGATGAGTGATGCATCCCGTGTATTCCTTCCCTGGTTTTAAGTTCTATATTGTGTGCTCTTGGTGGACTTTGGGCAGTCTCACGGAAGACCATCCGTGAGGATCATTAGGTTTTCCCTGCTCCATATTGCCGTGACCTGTTGGTTGATTCTTGGAGGACTAGCATCCTTCCGAGAGTTGGATCAGCATCAGCCCGTGCATGGATACTTTAGAGGGTGGACATTTGAACATCTCGAAATGTTGGATTGATCTCTACTTCTTGCTGTTGCAGATCTGATTTACTATTGAAAGAGTTCAGCGGGCTGCCTTGATTTGTCGCTGATCTATTCTGAAGACTGATGGAGTCGGCTTCTTCCTGCTTCGATCAGGTATATTATTTATTTTTGTTATCATGCATGCTTAGATCTATAAATTATCATGTTATTTATAATTATTGCACTTGCCTTTACATGTCTCTGTATCTATTTCATGCATCATGTATATGTTAGTTCCCGTGCATGAGTAAGTTTTTCTGTATGCATGTTTAAAAAGTTTAATTATGCAATACATACTCCCTTGTGTAGCATGCCTAGGATAGGTGTCCGTTGCACTAGTTTTCCTTCACCATCCCCATTGTCCCTTCATCAAATTAGAAAAAATCAAAAAGAAAAAAAGAAATACCCAAATCTAGGTGACCTCTAGGCTCACCGTTCGATCCTCCCTAGCCCCCGTTGTCCCACATCAATTTTGGTATCAGAGAGGGAGATGATTAAGGCTGAAAAAAAAGGAGAAAAAAAAAAGAAGAGAAAAAAAGAGCGAAAAGAAAAGAAAAAAAAGAGAAAAAAAAATTGCAGCAAGCCTGACTCGACGGAGTTGAGTTTTCCCCACCTCAAGGAAATGATGGGAACATCAAAACCCATCCGGGTTTTCCATTTCTTTTTTAGATTTCTTTTATTTTAGTTTAAGTTTTTATCCCCGCTATTCCTATTATTCTATCTTTATTCCAGACTTATCCCCATTTTATCCCTTTGCTATTCCAAACATCATCAACCTCTCAGAAATTCACGTAACCTCCATTTTATCTAAATTTTTCTTCCCGTTCATCCTGGGTCTGCCATGCCCGACCACCGGCGCCCCCCCAACGTCCGTCCACCTTCCCCGGCGATAATCTTCTCGTGGGAACGCCGGCGAATCCCACGAACCGCCCATGGCCATTCCCCCCATGCGGCTACTCCTATGGTCATCCCACCCTGCAGCTCCGCCCCCACGCCACACCCCTCCCCCGCGTCGCCGTCCGCCCTCTGCCCTCCACGTCAAGTTCCGTGCCCACTCCCTCCTCTAGTCCTGCAACTTTCACTCCTAGCTCGCCTCCGCACTCCACGTCCGCCTCCTCCACGAGTGGTGCTTCCAAGAGGCAACCGAGCTCCTCTACCGCCAGCGCCTTCTCCCTGACGCCCTCCGCATTCATGACCACGCCGCTGCCACCGGCCTCTTTCCTTTCCCCGCTCTCCCGCTCTTCCCCATCCGTCACCATGCCTACTGTTCCACGGTCCCAGGTAGTTTTTCTGCACAAATCTCAGAGCAGGAATGCCGTCTCCACCGTGTCCGTTGTCTCGGCCATGCCGCCGCCTACCCCAGCATTGACGCCGGTAAAGCCACCCAGCAACCGCTCTTCCCCATCCATCCGCCATGCCCCTGTTCCACAATCACAGGGAGTTTCTTGCACGGATCTCAGAGCAGGAACAACCTGCATAGATCTTAGAGTATGGAAGAATTTGTATTCGAATTTGAATTTAAATTTGAATGGGTCCACATTTTCTTCCACAAATGCTGCCGCTCTTCATGGAAACACCCACCATTCTCTCCACCATGCTCTCCCCTCACTTTGTAATTCTTTGAATTTTGAATTTGAATTTCAAAAAAAAATAGCTTGGTGTTTATAAAATAGGCTCCCATCATTCTTGTAAAAATAATTGAGAAATAAAATCTTTGTTTTAGAAAAGAGCGATTCTTCTTCATTCCGTGAGGAGAGGGTGTGAGGCCCAATCCCAGGACATGATGTAAGGTCATGCCCAGTTATCCCCATTCCCATTCCATCTTCCATCCCATTATTTCTTCACCATCAATTTTGGTTTCCCATCGAGTTCCCCTCTAGATCTTAGGGACTTTCCTTTATGGCCCCAGGTACCAATTTGGGTGGGATGCCCTAGGCTCCGCATGTAGTGAGATGGGTGGGATGTCCTAGGCTACATGTAGTGGGATGGGTGAGATGCCCTAGAGGTGTGAGGTCTCTCCGCGAATGTAAGTCTCCAGTCCTAGAGTGTCCAATTTTCCTACCCTCCATCCCCATTGTTCCTTCATCAAATTAAAAAAAAATAAAAAAAAATGAAATACCCTAATCTAGGTGACCTCTAGGCTCACCGTTCGATCCTCCCTTGCCCTCGTTGTCTCGCATCATGGCCTTGTAGGTTTCTACTTGACCATCAGCATCTATCTTCTTCTTGAAGATCCATTTACACCCTATTAGGTTAATTCTTTCAGGTGGATCTACCAAGGTCCATACCTGATTGGAATACATGGAGTCCATCTCAGACATCATGGCACTTAGCCATTTGTCGGAGTCTTTTCCCTCGATAGCTTCCGAATAGGTCACAGGATTATCATCCTGAATGATACTGGCTTCATTGTCATCCCTGATGACAAAGCCATATCTAAGAGGTGCTCCCCGCACCCTCTTTGACCTTCAAAACGGAGGTGTGTATTGTGGCTGTTCTTGATCTACAAGAACTTCTGGTTGAGGAATTTTACTTGAAGACTCATCAGGTTGTTGGTTCTATTCTTCAATTAATTAAAGTGTAGAATTACTACTTCTTTCCTGGATGAATTTTTGCTCCAAGAATGTAGCATGTCTACTAACAAATATCTTTTGTTCAGTAGTATTATAAAAGAGGTATCCAACACCCTCTTTAGGATAACCAACAAACCTACATTTGTCAGCCCTAGCACTTAACTTATGTCCAAAATTATTCTTGATATGGAGCACTTAACTTATGCCCAAATCTTTAAGTACTTAAGACTTGGTCTTTTGCCATTTCATAACTTATATGGAGTGCTAATCACTGATTTAGATGGTACCCTATTCAAAATATAGGCAGCAGTCTCTAGGGCATGTCCCCAGAATGAAATGGGAAGATCTGTGAAGCTCATCATGGACCTCACCATGTCTAACAAAGTGCAATTTCTTCTTTCTGCCATACCATTTAATTGCGGTGTATATGGATGGATCCATTCAGAGATTATGTCATTGTCCTTCAGATGGTTTAGAAACTCACCAGACAAGTATTCACCTCCTCGATCAGAATGAAGAGTTTTAATACTATGTCCAGTTTGTTTTTCAACCACACTTCGATATCTTTTAAACTTATCAAAGGCTTCAGACTTGTGTTTCATTAGATATACATGACCAAACCTAGACAAGTCATCAATAAAGTGATGAAATAAGAATATCCACCTCTAGCTTGAGTAGTCATAGGTCCACAAACATCAGTATGTACAAGACCTAATAACTCAATTGCCTTGTCCTCATGTTCAATGAATGGAGACTTGGTCATTTTTCCTTTGAGGCAAGACTCACAAGTTCTTAATGATTGAAAATCATGAGGGTCAAAGTAATTATCTTTGACTAACTTGTTTATTCTTGACTTGCTAATATGACCTAACCGGCAATGCCAGAGAAATGTGACATTGATATTATCTCTCTTTCTCTTCTATTATTAACAAGTAATATTTCATCATGGAGTTCTAATGTCAGAAGACCATTTATAAAATAACCATGTCTAAATATTTTATTGCAACGAAGAATAGAGCAGCCACCGCTCTTTACATTTATCTCAAATCCTTGTTATAACAATAAGGGTATTGATATAATGTTTCTTACAATATCCGGTACATAGTAGCATTCTTCTAACTTTAAAATATTATCCATAGGTAATAATAGAAGATAGGTGCCCATAGTTTTAGCATACATGGCTTCTCCACTTGCGCCATAGTTCGAAGTCACCTTTCTTCAATTCTCTAATTCTATGGAGTCCTTGTAAATATTTACAGATAGAAACCCACATGCGGTATCCAATACCCATGAATTAGAAATGGAAGCACTTAATGATAAATTAGTTTGTATCATGTACAAACCATTAGATGTTCCACTTGCATCTGGCTTCACACTTGCAAGATATGTCTTGCAATTCTTTTTTCAATGCTCCTGCTTACCGTAGTGGAATCAGGCTCCATCATTAACTGCCTTCTTAACTTTCTTCTTCTTCTGGATGCTCTTTTTAGGGTTGAACTTTATTTTCAAACCTTTTCTATTTGCTTGTTTCTTCTTCCCGTCAATGAGAAGAAGATGAGCCTTATCACCTTTTGAGTGGCTCTCTGTTGTCATTAACATATTTAATAGTTCAGGCAAAGATATATTCAGTTTGTTCATGTAGTAATTAAGAACAAACTGAGAGTAAGAATCTGGAAGTGATTACAGGATTAAATCCTGATTGAGTTCACCATCAATCACAAACCCTAAATGACCTAATCAGGTGATTAAGTCAATCATTTTTAATACATGGGTTTGTACAGATGAACCCTCACTCATTCATGCATGGAACAACTACTTCGATATCTCGTATCGAGTAGCCCTACTTTGCTCTCAATATAGCTCATTTAAGTTGAGCAATATGGACTGAGGTTTTATACCTTCATGTTTTCTCTGGAGCTCGTTGCTCATCGTGGCTAACATGATGCACCTGACAGTTGTATTGTCATTTTGCCACATTTTGTGTGCGGTAATTTCCTCCTCTGATGCATCTTCTCTGATCGGCTAAAGGTCCGAAGAATCCAGAATATAAGAAAGTTTTTCCTGAGTAAGAACTATTCATAAGTTCCTTAACCAGTCCACATAATTGAGACCGGTTAACTTGTTGGCATCTAAGATGCCTCGCAGTGACAAATTTGAAGCCATTATATACAAATCCTACATTTAATTAAGAACAATATCCACAGACTGGTGCGGGCACCAGACTCAGAAGAAGACTTCAGGGCTCCATCTGGATCTCTAATTGACCTTGCCCGAAGAATTAGGGTTTTTTGGTTTTGTAATAAGGGTTGACTTGGTCAACTCAATTTTAGCTTGAGTCTGTATTCCCTGCAATTTATTTTTGTTGAGTCATGTAGACTTAGTAGTGGTCTAGGACTTCAACCTGGGGTGTCACATTTTCTCCCAAGGCCAAGCAAGTGGGCGCCACACTCCCAGCCACACTCACAGCCACACGCCTGAGTCCAGGGGGTGCCACATCTCCATCCAGTAGGCTTTGGTCCCCACACCACAGGATAGCAGGTCCCTTCTCTCATGCACCATTTGAGGAGAGAGCAATCTGGGATCCACAATTCAAGGGGGTGGCCCACAATATTCCATAAGAGCCAAGCTATGAAAAAAAAGAAACTCTTCTTGGAGAGTACTTCAAGGGGGCGCCTATTCCATGCCAAAAATACCCAAAGCAAAGATGGGAAGAACCATGACTTAGGGAGAAAGAAAAGGAGGAGTCCAAAAGAGTTGAGCCATGAAAGGAATGAAATTCTCTCTTGAAGAACAAGGCTAGGAGGCGCCACTTACCTTCCTTTTAAGCCTCCAATCAATTTTTTTTGGAACCTTTGGCCGGCCATATGTGTAGGGATTGATCCTACAATCCTAATTTAAAGATCCCCTCCTTTAGTCCCACATGGGAAGATGTAAAACCCTACTCTCTTGTAAAGTCCTATAAATTAAACCCTTCTCATAAACTTTAAAGTAATATGATGAATGAATTCAAGTTTTTGTGTGAGCAAACTCTGTGTTTTCTCTCTTTCGCACTTGCATCCAGGTGTTGAGCTCCGTAAGGGAGTAAATCCGGGTTCCCCATGAACCTTGAGAAGGTGTGAGATCTCCAAACCCCAAACCCTAGGTTAGCCACTTCACTCCCAAACCCTAGCCGCCCATCATCCTTTTCTTTCCACCAAGCCCTAGCCTATCCCTCCTCCCACGGCCTCTCTCTCCAAGTCAAGGCCGACCACCAGCATCTGGGTCCAGTCCGGATACTTCAGCTTCAGAGCAAATTTCAGAGGGAGCCAGATCCACCTCCAGGAGAATCCGGATTTCAGCAACATCGGCTTTCAAGTTCTTCAATTTGGTAAATCCTTCCTTGAGTGTCTGATTCCATCACTTGTTCTTCTTCTATCCCAGATCTTGAGTCCAGGAGAAGCCGACTCAGCCACAGGACCAGTATTGGAGGATCCATTGCGAAGGTATCCGAATCCGAGGATCCAATAATCTACTCGAGAGAGTTCATCCACCAAACTTTGTGAAGATCACTGTCTGGTTGGTAACCCACCTCTTCTCTTTATTTCTGTCATGTTGAAAGTTCAGAGTGAAACCCTAGGTCTGGGAGTTTCTCAACCCCCAGCGATCCGTTACTTCTGAACTACTCTGATAACCCAGTTTTTTTTAAATTGTGCTTTCAATTATTACCTAGTTTCTTTCAATTTAGTTTAACTTTCCTTTGAGTCAAAGCCGACTTCTGAAAATATTTAAAAAAAAAAAAAAAAAACAAAACAAGAATTAGTCTTAACTTACTTCCGCATCGCGTCATCTCCTCTTTCGTTCTACATCATTTTTGGTATCAGAGCCCAGTCTAGGGTTTCTATTTTGCTTGCTTGTTTTAAGTCTCTCTCCTTTTACTTTGTCTGCTCGAAGTAGACTCCCTAGGACGTCAGGTCCTAGGAACGAAGTGAGGTGCAAACCTCCTCTTCCCATTCCACGAGGTGTTCCTAGGGCATGTAGGGGATCCGTTGGGTTACAACTTCGAAGAAGGAATTGTAAACGGGGGAAGCACCCTGTTTTCAGTCTGTAACTGCCCTATTTTAGGAATTGTTTCTTAGTTCAGGTAACTCCGAATTGCATGATTTTTGTTTTGCTAGAACCAGTATAATTGAAGCTATTTTATGTAATTTTCCTGTGATTTATTAGTTTCCGTGAAATTTCTAAGAGTTAAATTACTGCAACTCTGTTTTTGTGTTCTGCAATGCAATTTTTTTGAGTGATCATCTCCTAATTCATCTTAAGGGCATTTGAGCATCTAAGATAAGGGGAGGAGTTGATAACCTCTCCTTAGCCCAAAACCACCACCCACTCATTCGATCCTAAGCCTAATTTAAAAATTTATTAGACTTAATTTGCCCTAGTGGGTTAGGGACATCAACAAGTCGGGTCAAGGCTAGTGTTGAGTCAGTTTGTCTAGTTACTCTGTGTGTGCTTTGTACTCAGTGTCTAGAATGGTGGTTTAGGGAGTATGTCCCGAAGGGCTTGTGTGCTTGTCCGCCTACCTGGCCAATCGTTGATTGGTGTCTAGGATTGGCAATTAGGGACCTAACACTCCCCTTACACCTGCCTGGCTGAGTCCCGAGTTACTACAGGCTAGCTTGCCAGTTTGATTGGGCATCTAGTTTGGGCTCTAGGTCTAGTTAGCCTGTAGTCGTTTCAGTTGAGTCTCATTTTATGTGTTTGCTTGCATCATCATGTCTACCCGGAATGGAGTACCCTACCAACCTGGTCAAACCCAACCTGATTTAGAGGCCATGGTTAGAGCTCTTACTGAGAGTATGAACAAATTGGGTCAGGATGTGACTGCTACTGTTGCTCCGTTTAAGGAATAGGTCCATGAGAATTTTGCCCAGCTTAGGGATCGAGTCCAAGTACTTGAGGAACCTAGGCATCAGAATTGGACTCCTGACCTAGATTTTAATGTGCCTCAACCTCACCCACACCAAGAGCCTAGAAGACCTTTATATAGAGATCCTGAACCTAATCATAGGAGGCCTGACCCAGAACGTGAAGATAGAGATGATAGGTTCATTCGGAACATTAAATTAGATGCACCCACTTTTGATTGTAGCTTAAACCCTAAGGTGTATTCTGATTGGGAGGGTGAGATGGACCAGTACTTTGAGTGGCATGCCATGTCTGTGGAAAGGAAGTTCAAGTTTGCCAAGATGAAGTTAGTACGTCAAGCTAGGTTATTCTGGGAGAACATTGAGCTAACCACTAGAAGACGAAATGTAGAGCCCATAACCACTTGGCAGGGTATGAAAGAGAAACTTAGAGATAAGTACCTACCCATTTCATACCAGCAGAATCTGTTAGACCAATGGCAGACTTTGAAACAAGGGAACCGATCTGTATCAAACTACATAACCACCTTTGATGAATACCTGATGAGATGTGATGTGAGTGAAGCCCATGAGGTCACTTTGTCTAGGTTTAGGGCTGGACTTAGGGAAGATAGAAAGAGGGAGCTGTTTCTGAGAGAGGTTACTGACCTAGACCAAGCCTATCAGATTGCACTGAACACTGAGAAGTTTTAAAGAGGACCCATGCCTTCTAGGGTTAGTGCCCCAATCCCAAGAAATGGACCTAGCCAAGTTACCCCTAGCAAGCCTAATCAGGATATTCCCACCCCTAGGCCCATGGACAAAGGTAAGGAACCTGACACCCAGAGAACCCCTAGTATCATCTGTTTTAAGTGCCAGAAGCCCGATCATATCTCCAACCAGTGCACAGCCATAGCTTGTTTTAAGTGCCACAAGGTAGGTCATGTTTCTAGTCAGTGCCCTCGTAGATCCCTGTACATAGAAGAAGGAGAAGGGGAGAATTCCGGATCCAATGAAGAGTTTGAAGAAGAAGTTTATGAGGCCGGAATGAATTTGGTCGATGAGTATGAAGGAGAGGAGGAATCCACAGAGTCTGACCAATTAGGGGTTGTGAGATGCATCCTTTCCCAGAATAGAGTTCAGGAAGATTGGCGTAGAACTAACATCCTACAGACTTTCCTTAAACTAGGGGATAAGGTATGTAAAATCATCATAGATAGTGGGAGCTGTGTGAATGCCATTTCTGCTAGCACTGTCAAAATGTTAGGCTTAGCCCCAGTCCCCCACCCCAACCCCTATAAGGTTTCTTGGGTAGACTCTACCTCTATACCCATCCAGTCTAGATGTCAGGTCCAAATCCAAATGCAATCCTATCAAGAGAAGATTTGGTGTGACGTCTTGCCCATGGGGGTGAGCAGTATAATTCTTGGAAGACCTTGGTTATATGATCATGATGCCACCCTCTTAGGAAAATCCAACACCTATGTCTTTAGTTTTAATGGGAAGAAAATCACAATCCATTCAGTCCCTCCTAAGGACAAGGTAGCTAAAGGAACCAATAAGGTCAGAGAAATGAAGACTGGAGTGAACCTAATTAGTGCTAAGGATCTAGAACAAGAAATTCATAGTGGTTCACCTATTTGGATGTTGACTGCTAAGGAACTTAGGACTCCTACACCCTCAGAGCCTCCTCAGGAAGTTAAACCTTTGTTAGAAGAATTTGAGGATGTTTTTTCCGAGGATCTGCCAGACCACCTTCCACCACTTAGGGATATCCAGCATTCCATAGATTTAGTCCCAGGAGCTACTTTACCCAACTTGCCCCATTATAGGAAGAATCAATCTGAGCATCGGAACTGCAAAAACAGGTTGGAGAATTGTTGAGGAAGGGGTTCATTAGAGAGAGTCTTAGCCCTTGTGTAGTCCCTGCACTTCTGACCCCAAAGAAGGATGGCACGTGGAGGATGTGTGTTGATAGTCGTTCCATCAACAAAATCACAATCAAGTATAGGTTCCCCATCCCTAGACTAGATGACATGCTAGATATGATGGCCGGTGCAACAGTTTTTTCTAAAATTGATCTCAAGAGCGACTATCATCAGGTTAGGATTAGACCAGGGGATGAGTGGAAAACTCCTTTCAAAACTAAGGATGGTCTCTATGAATGGGTTGTTATGCCTTTTGGGTTGTCCAATGCCCCTAGTACTTTCATGAGGATTATGACCCAGGTACTTAGAGCTTTCATAGGGAAGTTTGTAGTGGTCTATTTTGATGACATCCTGATCTATAGTAAGACCCCTGCAGATCACCTAGGCCACCTTAGACAAGTTTGCCAGGTTTTGAGGAATGATAGTCTCTACGGTAATCTCAAAAAGTGTGAATTCTTGACCAATAGAGTTATCTTCCTTGGTTTTGTAGTAACCCCTGACGGCGTGGCTGCCGATCCAGAAAAGCCGATCCAGAAAAGATTAGGTCCATAGTAGAATGGCCAGAGCTGACCAGTGTGCATGAAGTCAGAAGTTTCCAAGGCTTGGCTACCTTCTATAGGTGATTCATCAAGGGGTTTAGTACTGTAGTTGCTCCTATCACCGACTATATTAGGAAGGGAGAATTCCAGTGGACTAAAGCAGCCCATAAAGCCTTCCTAGATCTTAAGGATAGGATGACCCAGGCACCCATTTTGAGGTTACCCGACTTTTCAAAAGTATTTGAGGTTGCCTGTGATGCTTCAGGAGTAGGCATAGGTGGAGTCCTAAGCCAAGAGAACCATCCCGTAGCATTCTTTAGTGAAAAACTTAATGATGCTAAGCTTAGGTATTCTACCTATGATAAGGAATTTTATGCGGTAGTGCAAGCTTTGCGTTACTAGAGACATTATTTGCTACCGCAAGAATTTGTGCTATTTTCGGACCTTGAGGCTCTTAGATTCTTGAGTTCCCAGAAGAAGCTTAACCCTAGGCATGCTAAGTGGGTAAAGTATATCCAGTCCTATACTTTTGTTTTGTAGCATAAGGCTGGGTCTGAAAATAAGGTAGCTGATGCCATTAGTCGTCGATCTTTGTTGTTAAATTCTGTTAGGGCTGAAGTCATAGGGTTTGAGCAAATCAAAGAAGAATATGAGTCATGTCCGGATTTTAAGACTGTGTACCAGGATCTAACTCAAGGACCATCTAGTGACCATAAGGATTATACCCTTTTAGATGGCTTTCTGTTCTTTAAGAATAGTCTTTGCATCCCTAGAACCTCTCTTAGGGAATTTTTGATTTGGGAAATTCATGCTAGAGGTTTAGCTGGCCATTTCGGAAAAGACAAGACCACCCTGGCTATTGAAGACCACCTTTTTTGGCCTAGCTTAAAAAGAGATGTAGCACACATTATGGCTAGGTGTCGGACCTGCGCTGTTGCCAAACAGCGAAAACAGAACACCGGCCTTTATACCCCACTCCCTGTCCCAGATCGTCCTTGGCAAGATGTGAGCATGGACTTTGCGTTATGTTTGCCTAAGACCCAGAGGAGGCATGACTCTATCTATGTTGTAGTCGACCGATTTTCCAAGATGGCCCATTTCTTGCCTTGTTCCCAAATATTTGATGTGTCTAAGGTAGCCACCCTGTTCTTTAATGAGATAGTTCGACTCCATGGCCTACCTAAGACAATTGTTTCCAATAGGGATGTCCGGTTCACCAGCTACTTCTGGAAAACCCTTTGGCATAAGTTAGGGACAAAACTTAAGTTTTCAACTGCCTATCATCCCCAGATTGATGGCCAAACCGAAGTAGTGAACCGTAGTTTAGGCAATCTGTTAAGGTGTCTTGTTGGTGAAAACATTAGGAACTGGGATTTGTACTTACCTAGAGTTGAATTTGCATACAATGACTCGGTCAATAGGTCTACGGGTAAGAGTCCATTTGAAATTGTGCATGGTTACAAACCTCACACACCTCTTGACCTAGCTCCTTTACCAGTCCACACACGAGTCTTCGAGTCTGCCGAAGTTTTTGCACAGCATATAAAAGACTTGCATAAAGAAATTCAAGCCAAAATAAATTTAAGTAATGAAACATAAAAGAAGTTGGCTGATTCTCAAAGGTGAGTCAAAACTTTTGATGAAGGAGACTATGTAATGATTAGGTTAAGGTCTCAACGGTTTCCTCCTGGAACCATTAGAAAGTTACATGCTAGAGGAGCTGGACCATTTAGAGTGGTGAAAAGAGTAGGATCCAATGCCTATGTGCTCGAGTTACCTCCAGAACTAGGCATTAGCTCCACTTTCAACATTGCAGACCTAGTAGAGTATAGAGAGACAGCTGTGATTCCCAGTGAGCCTTTTGAGCCTAATCCTGCTCTTGAGAGTGAACCCAACCCTGTGTGTCTACCAACAAACTGGCTTGTGAAGAAAGAGCAGATTGAAAAGATCCTGGATGATCTGGTTATCTCTACTCGTAATCGAGGATACCAAAGATACCTGGTTCGCTGGCAAGGAAGGCTAGATTCTGATGACTCTTGGATCTCCCGAGAAGAATTACAAGAATTGGACCCAGACCTCTTGGAGAGATACCAGAGCCAGCTTGATCCATACTCGATAGGGTCGAGTTCCTCCCACCCCGGGAGAATTGGTGCGGGCACCAGACTTAGAAGAAGACTTCAGGGCTCCATCTGGATCTCTGATTGACCTTGCCCGAAGAATTAGGGTTTTCTGGTTTTGTAATAAGGGTTGACTTGGTCAACTCAATTTTAGCTTGAGTCTGTATTCCCTGTAATTTATTTTTGTTGAGTCATGTTGACTCAGTAGTGGTCTAGGACTTCAACCTAGGGTGTCACATTTTCTCCCAAGGCCAAGCAAGTGGGCGCCACACTCCCAGCCACACGCCTGAGTACAGGGGGTGCCACATCTCCATCCAGTAGGCTTTGGTCCCCACACCACAGGATTACAAGTCCCTTCTCTCATGCGCCATTTGAGGAGAGAGCAATCTGGGATCCACAATTCAAGGGGGCGGCCCACAATATTCCATAAGAGCCAAGCTATGAAAAGAAAGAAACTCTTCTTGGAGAGTACTTCAAGGGGGTGCCCATTCCATGCCAAAAATACCCAATGCAAAGATGGGAAGAACCATGACTTAGGGAGAAAGAAAAGGAGGAGTCCAAAAGAGTTGAGCCATGAAAGGAATGAAATTCTCTCTTGAAGAACAAGGCTAGGAGGCGCCACTTACCTTCATTTTAAGCCTCCAATCAATTTTTTTTGGAACCTTTGGCCGGCCATATGTGTAGGGATTGATCCAACAATCCTAATTTGAAGATCCCCTCCTTTAGTCCCACATGGGAAGATGTAAAACCCTACTCTCTTGTAAAGTCCTATAAATTAAACCCTTCTTGTAAACTTTAAAGTAATCTGATGAATGAATTCAAGTTTTTGTGTGAGCAAATTCTATGTTTTCTCTCTTCCGCACTTGCATCCAGGTGTTAAGCTCCGTGAGGGAGTAAATCCGGGTTCCCCAGGAACCTTGAGGAGGTGTGAGATCTCCAAATCCCAAACCCTAGGTTAGCCACTTCACTCCCAAACCCTAGCCACCCATCATCCTTTTCTTTCAACCAAGCCTTAGCCTATCCCACCTCCCACGGCCTCTTTCACCAAGTCAAGGCTGACCACCAGCATTCGGGTCCAGTCCGGATACTTCAGCTTCAGAGCAAATTTTAGAGGGAGCCAGATCCACCTACAGGAGTATTCGGATTTCAGCAAAAATTGGCTTTCAAGTTCTTCAATATGGTAAATCCTTCCTTGAGTGTCTTATTCCATCACTTGTTCTTCTTCTTTCCCAGATCTTCAGTCCAGGAGAAGCCGACTCAGCCACAGGACCAGTATTGGAGGATCCATTGTGAAGGTATCCGAATCCGAGTATCCAACAATCTGCTCGAGAGAGTTCTTCCACCAACCTTTGTGAAGATCACTGTCTGGTTGGTAACCCATCTCTTCTCTTTATTTCTGTCCTGTTGAAAGTTCAGAGCGAAACCCTAGGTCTGGGAGTTTCTCAACTCCCAGCGATCCGTTACTTCTGAACTACTCTGATAACCCAGTTTTTTTTAAATTATGCTTTCAATTATTACCTAGTTTCTTTAAATTTAGTTTAACTTTCCTTTGAGTCAAAGCCGACTTCTGAAAATATTTTAAAAAAAATAAATAAATAAATAAAACAAGAATTAGTCTTAACTTACTTCCGCATCGCGTCATCTCCTCTTTTGTTCTGCATCACAGACTACTCAAGATGACATTCATAACTAGATAAAGACTTTAAATCTAATTATATCTCCCACTATTTCATTCAAATACCATAACCCTCAATCAAACCTTACTGGTTTCTTCAGTGGGGTTGAGATCCCAATTCCTCATGAGTACCTTGTGTTACACAACAAACAGTCATGAGTTTAAAGATAAGACTTCCTTTCCAATTGCAACCCGTGCAATTCTTAAAAAATAAATTGCCTCTAAGACATTTATAGTCTTGTGTTACACAACAAACTATAATGTCTTAATTTAGTCAGACACTTCATTTCTATATAGTCATGATGGAATAATGTTGCCCTTGTATTACACAACAAAGCAACAATTTCTAACCATGTCATAAAGCACTAAGTATACCAAGACAAATTTTATATCAAATCCTAAAGTAGGCCTTGTGTTACACAACAAACCTACTATAGTTTTGATATTAATTTGGCTTAGCATGAAGGAAGGTCAATTTTAGCATACTCATCAATTAGCATTCCCAAGTTAAGGTTTAGATATGACCAAATTGGCCAGGTAAGTAGAAGGGATGAGGGGGTCCCTCCGTTGCTTTCCTTAGACACCAATTGATTTGGCCAGGTCAGACAACGGAATCAATTAAAAATCTCATTCCCTTTACCTTCCCAAAACCACTTACCTAGACACCAACTGGCTGATCAAACCCTAATCAGTTTTGCATCATGACTGAGTTTATATTCTGACTAAATAAGTTTCTATGAGGGCTTTGATGGTCTCATACACATCGTAAATAATCATGTTATCATTGTTCATAACAATAAGTATAAACAAAAGCATATCAATCCAGAATATGTGAAAATATGATTATCCATCAGGCATATTTTTATTAATATGCAAATCATAGCATGATTTTACAATTCTCCATTCACCTCATTTATTAATGTGATATGGCCACAGCGGTACCCCTACACACCATAGGAGATCCCATTGAATGGGAAGAGAGGGTTTTTAAACCTTACTTAACTCCTATGACCGGACGAGCATGGTGACTAACCCAATCCAAAGCAGTTACTAGGATAAGACATGTTATTAAGATGCATTTGATTAGCAATATGCATAATATCATAATGAAACAATAACATGCTCTTTTCATGATAATATTTACTATCATACATAGATTTGGGTTTAAGAATTATGGCCCCTAATCCAATGGAAAACATCATACTATGATTATTTTTCATAACCATACAACATTCCACTGAACCCTAAGTAATGGCATGCATCAAAAACTATGTTCAAACTAGATATCTAATAAGCATTTGATCATATAGATGACAATTAATTGAATGAATTAAGGGTTTCTCTAATACCACTGTGATGGGGACACCAATAATAAGAATATATACTTTGATTAACTAACTTTGTTTGTATAGCTATAGTTAATAAAATCTTGAGCCATGAAATAAGTCCCAAATTTTCTTGAAGCATACTCATGAGTCAACACATGGAAGAAGGCAATTTTTCATGAGTCGATTAAAGCTCAAAGCATGATGGAAAGCCACCTCTTCAAAGCCCAATTCAAGCCATTCAAGCACAATTCAAGCCAAGACTTGAAGCCAAAATTTTTACATGGGGGGATACCTCATCAAGAAACCTTGGGGGAGAAGAAATTACACTACATCAAGACTTTTATGGGAAACATAAAAATACCTTCCAACAAGTGACATATGGGGCGCCACCTCTAAAGACACCTAGGCCTCCACATCAACATTTGACAACTACATGAAGACCTTCTAGAATGCCACATGTCAAGTGGTTGTAATTTTCTACTAATAAGTTATTTTTAGTTAAAACCACTAACCTAAAAATTGTTGGAGCCAACTAAGCCATCTTATCCCCTCCTCTCCATCCTTGGACGAAATTCCTAGCATTGGAGCCTATAAATAGGATCCCTAGGCTCTCATTGTATTCATTCTATGCTATGATTTGAATTAATGAAAGGATTATTTCTTTGTGTTATAGTTTTCTTGAGTTCTTGTTTGGAGTGAAAGTTATCTAGCTAGTTTGAGTATGTAGATCCTTATCTAAGGAGAGAATGAGAGTTTTCTAAGTTTAAGTTTGAGAGTGAAGAGTGCTTTTGCAAGGAGTAAAGGATGGGATGCCCATTGATGGATCTATAATCAAGCTCCAAGTCTCAAGCTGCCGGCCACATTCTTCTTCTTCCTTTTTTTTTTCTTTGTTTCCATTCCAAGTCCAATTCTTCTCCCATGTCTGATCCTAAATTACTTTGCAGGTTCTCTTAGGTTCCTAGGTTAAGGATAAAGGTCTCCATGCCATGGATCAAGGCCAAGGTAAGTCTCAAAGTAGAGAGGGCCAATCTTGACTTCTAGGCCTTAATCCTTGAGTGATGAGAGCTCCTTCTTCCACCAAATAATTAGCCGTCATTGTTAGTAGAAAAACACTTCCTAAGCTTCATTAGATCTGATCATTTGAAGGTTAACTTGCCTTAGTAGTGATGGTTTCCTTGTCATGAAGATCCTAATCCTATTTTGAACTAGATCTACATTGCGGTTCTTAAAAATTAGATCAACTAGTCTCCTTATAAAAATTATTTTCTTGGATTAATTTAGCCCATTTATTTGATAATTAATTACTTAAGTTTGCTTGCTGGTTAGCTTTCTAAAACTCTCTATTCATCATTTTATTTTCGTCCCTCATCATATTGATAGATTTCTAAAGGGTCATCAAGCATGTATGATGCATTGGATTTCAAAAATTCACACAAAGAAAAATTCTTATTGACTAGAAAGCCTAATCCCAAGATCCCCTCATTCATATACAACTAATATATCACTAATATGGTTCATGATAAATACCTGGAATGCTATTTTCCACTTCTTTCCACTAGGCTCATAATTGCAAGCCCTCCAACGGTGATCCACATAGGAATTGACCCAAGGAAGAACTCTTACTTTATTTGCATGCTTGACTAGGACTCTTCTTGATAGCCTTCTAGACCTTAACCATTGTAGGACACCCTACCCTCTTGTAGGGTACTTTGAATGATTTCCAAAACCACTCTTAGATTTGGGATTTCCCTCCTCTAGGACACTTTAGGCTTATATCTTAAATTCTAAGACTTGTCTTAGTAAGAACAACCTTGTCTTAAAGAGATAAGGTTTGTCTTAAGGAGGAGGGAGAGAGAAAAACACTCAGAATAAACTACGCTGGAAAATCTCTTCTGAAACTCATAACACTGCCCCTATTTATAATTTTAAGAGGGGCGTTGATATGTCCAACCATCAACTTATCAGATATGATTTTTCAAGATCAAAGAGAAGTTATCTGGCTTGAAAAATCATATCCAATATGTTGATTCATGCACCAAGGCCCATATCTGCATCCCTTCTCATTCCTGGATGATTTCTCACTTGCCACATGGCAAGTACCAGTCTCTGGGAAGCCAAGAGACATCTCTTCAATCTCCAAGTTTCAAAGAATTTGAAGAGTCCTGATAGCAGAAGGATTCTACTTCAGACCGTGTGCCAAATGAAGAGACGCGTCTCTTCATGCACGCGTTCTCCTTCCGAGCCTTTTCATGCCAATTTAAAATAAGTATCGAAAATAATCCAAAAAGGCATGGGGATATGTGTCAAGGGAGTCCCAGATGAATCAGCCAGAGTGACTCATCTATAGAAGGACTCTTTGTCCTTTTTGCGATCTCTTTCCTTGGTGTGCATACATATGCACCCAAGGTGTCCATGCCGACTTGGACTCTAGTCCAAGTTGCATTCCATGTCCAATTAAATAGGAATAAAACCTGATATAGGTTGTCTTAATTAAGACATAACACAATTTAAGTCTTTCTTAAATTGGTTAATCAAATTAGCAACCAACTGGTCCCAAATCAACTTGGGTTAAGAATTAGGTTAGCTTACACATGCTAGTGTGCAATCTAGCTAAACAATTAGGATCCCATGACCCTAATTAAATTATGAATGACTTCCTTGGTCAACTCCTTAACGTGTGTGACCCTTTGGGATCCACATCTAGCTAGCAGTAGGTTTTGGTTTAAGCCAATTCGAACCAATCGAACCCGTTTGACCTAATTAGGTCAAATTGAGTTGACCTAAATTTCCAATTCGATCTGTCCATCGAATTGACTCATGAAACCAATCCAATTGGTTCATGAATACCTATAAGACATGATTGACATCTAGCAATGTATCATGCCTACCCAAAAGATGATGAATTTGGTGAAAAGTATCAAAATACCCTTCAGTAGAAAGTTACCATGCAATTCAATCTTTCGATCTCTCATTATCCTGATAAAGTGATGGGTATGGATAAATGTCAAACCCTAGTACTTAGTCATTTCGAATATCTATTCAATAATGAAGACTCAGTTGATGATTGATTAGAAACCACTTCTAATCTCATCCTAATTTGATCAAAGACTCCTTGAGTCATCAATCGAAGAGATCACTTGGGTTAACAATTCCTCTTACTAGGAATGATCGATTCCTTGTTTGTCCACTCATATCCTTCATACACCTTCCACCATATTCGAGAACATCCCGTACATGACTTAATGTCATAAATGAGTATGAACCGAAACATGGCTTAGTGAGCACAAGGAACCATGGTGATCTCAAGTCTAAAGATCACATGCATAACTACTACTTTGAAATCTATCTTTTGACAAGTAGTAAGACTTCTATAAGATAGTCCTGGTGCAGATCAGTTCAGTGAACTCTTACCCTAATGAGCACCCTTATCCTTGTATTATATCTTTACACAAGTGGCTGTGAGACCAACCACCATTTTAACAGAGCATACATAGGATAAGCTAGTCTTTCCAGACTTATCGATCCCCGAATCGATGGTCCATCAACTAGGAACATTTTAGGTTAGGATTTATAGGAACTTAGATCTCACTATCATGATTTCCATCATAACCCTAATTCCATTTGCCACAACCTATGGGGTTCATCATAATATTTAAATAAGACACAGCAATATGATGAAATAATATGCCTTTATTAATATATTAAATATCATACAAGAGCTGGAAGATTACAAAAATGCCCTTACATAAGATTGGCTTTTAGGGCACTTTCCTTTCATTTCGGTGCCATTTGGAGGGAATCTAAGGTGGGAGAAGGTGGATTTGAGTGAATCTAAGGATTGGAAGCAAAGTGGTCCCCTAGAGTTCGGCTCAAAATAGTGAAAGGAAAGAAATAAAATTTTCTAGGTCACATGGATTTTAAGTGAACCCGACACTCGAGTCGGCTCGATTGAGACCTTCCCTGTTCGAGTTGGCTCAACCTAAATTCAAGAAAATGGTTCAAAATCATAGCAAAATGGTTTTTCATGCCTATAAGCATACTAGATAAGGTGGTTGGTGGCCTTAGATTGATTAAAGAGGTTTTCTAGATATTTTTCTTTAATTTTGAAAAAATTAGGTCAAAAATTTCTAAAACGGATCACACAAACCTAATTCTCCTATAATCAGTTGAAATCTATCTTCATTAAGTGGTTTAGTAAAAATGTCAACTAATTGATTTTTCGTTGGAACAAATTCAAGCTCAATATTTTTATTTTGTACATGATCCCTAATAAAGTGATGCCTAATTTCTATATGTTTTATCCTAAAATGCTGAATTAGATTCTTTGTTAGATTAATAGCACTTGTGTTATCACATTTGATAGGAATTTTTGTTTGAATAATACCAAAGTTTTCTCGTTGTTGCTTAATCCATAACACTTGTGTACAACAATTCCCTACAGCTACGTACTCTGCCTCAGCAATGACAGTGTTATGGAGTTTTGTTTCTATAATGTCATGAAATTAAGTTCAACCCTAGAAATTGACAAGTATCGCTAGTACTTTTTTATCAATTTTAGATCCACCATAATCAGCATCAGAAAATCTAATTAAATTCAATGAAGATTGCTTAATATACCATACCCCTAGATTACTTGTTCCTTTAAGATATTTATGATTCTTTTGACTGCAAGTATATGTGATTCTTTAGGATTTGATTGAAATCTAGTACGTATACATACACTAAATAAGATATCAGGTCTACTAGCTGTTAAATATAATAGTGATCCAATAATACCTCGATAAAGATTTTGATCAGTGTTGTGTCCATCTTCATCTTTATCAAGTCTGCAGAAGGGACTCATGGGTATGCAATTTCTTTGACTAACTCCATACCAAACTTCTTAATGATTTCCTTGATGTACTTTACTTGGTTGATAAATATTCCTTCCTTTGTTTGCTTAATTTAGAGTCCAAGGAAGTAGGTCAGTTCACCCATCAAGCTCATTTCAAATTTGCCTTCCATAAGCTCAGCAAATTCTCTACACAAATTTTTATTAGTTGTACCAAAAATAATATCATCTACATAAATTTGTACAACTAACTTGTCATTTGCTTTTCTTTTAATAAACAAAGTAGTATCAACATTTCCTCTAATAAAATTATTTTTAAGTAAGAACTTGCTTAATCTATCATATTGTTGGGATACGACAAGTTTACTCTGATTGGTCTATACTCACTTGCCGAAGATTTGAATAAAGTCGACCAATGCCCAATAGGCATAAGTATGATTAGCGCTCATGAGGCATAGAGTCGAACAATGCCCAATAGGCACATGTATGAACAACGCCCATGAGGCGTAGAGCCGATCAATGCCCAATAGGCATAAGTATGATCAGCGCCCATGAGGCATAGAAACAATCAATGCCTAATAAGCACAAGTATGATCATTGCCCATGAGGCATAAAGCCGATCAATACCCAAAAGGCACAAGTATGATCAGTGCCCATGAGGCATAAAGTCGATCAATGCCCAATAGGCATAAATATGATCAGTGTCCATGAGGAATAAAGCCAATCAATGCCCAATAGACACAAGTATGATCAATATCTATGAGACGTCAGGCCGATCGATGCTCAGCAAGTATAAGATGCTTCAAGAAAGGTAAAGCCTATTAATATTTCATGTAATGCAGAGATCATTTGACATAAGAAAAAGAAGCTGATTAATTATGGTTGACCTTTTGCTACACGTGCATCTATCTTAAATTAATCGCTTAATAGCTGGACGCCAGCTGTAAGTGATTGGATTCGTGGCATAAAACTATCCCTGATTATGATGAGGGGGGGATCTTTTTGGCCATTCTTCACTTAGCCTTCCTTCAGATCATATCTATTCTAGTCCAGATGCTATTAACAAGCTTAGAAGCTACCACAACACCCAGATCCTGCAAGATGATAACTGAGAATTAGACAAAATCAGCTTGTCCTACTTCTCTTTTAATTCAAGCTTGTTGTAATTTATTTGGACGCAACAGATTGGCGTGCTAGGTAGGGGAACTCAGCAAAAGAGTTTCGATAATCTGGAAGAAAGCATGGTGAAGACAAGCAAAAGAGATCTAACTGCGGAGGACATTCCCCATCTCTCAAAGAAGAACAATCCTGTTCTTGATGGAAGGATGGAACCTCCTCCTGTTGAATATATGGATCAAGAAAAGTTGAATACTCTATTTGATAAAGTAGAAGCACTCACTATAGCGATGCAGAACCTCCAAGAAATGTCTACGAGGGAATTGTTGCGACCTGCTGCATCAAGAACTAGCCGACAACCTTCCCTCCAGGTAAATAAACATCTTAGTCCAAGAAGACACACATCTTATCAATGTTCTTCAGGTCAACAGTCCCATTCAAAGCATCATCACCGATCTCACCATCACACCAAGAAGCGAAATAAAGGGAAGCATCCACGGTCTCGTTCGACGTCATTTGGAGAATTAACTCCTGATAGTATTCAAGTTCAACATCTTATAAGAATGAATGATTTTGATGAAAAATTCAAGAAGCTGGAGATGCAGATTGCCAAGGCTATTGAACAGAGGAAAATAGAGGATACCACACCTAACTACGACACCTTGCCTCCTTTTTCCAAGAAGATCATGGAGGAGAGAATTCCACATCACTTCAAGGTTCCATAAATTGAGTTGTACAATGGATCGTCTGACCCCTTGGATTATTTGGGCAGCTTTAAAGCTCATATGTTGATCCAAGGAGCATCGGATGCACTCCACTACCTTGCCTTCCCTGCAACCTTGAAGAAGTCAGTGAGGATGTGGTATTCCAGTCTACAACCGGACACCATCCATTCATTCAATCAATTAGAAAAGTTGTTCGTCTCCCCTTTTAGGACAAGCAGGAAAATGCCTAGAAATTTTAATAACTTATTCTTTATTCAGTAGTAGAAATGGGAGTCTTTGAGAGATTACATCAAGAGGTTTAATTCTGCCACGTTGGAGATTCCATATCTCAATGAATATGTGGCGATGTCCGTAATGAAGAAAGGCTTGCGAGCCTCTAGATTCACATTCTCCTTAGATAAAAAATTTTTGATCAATTATTCAAAGTTATTGGCCCGTGCTAAAAAGTATGCTCAGGCTGAAAGCAAGCCCTGAGCCGGTGACAAGTAGAGAAATAATCGAGGCCATGTAAGAAGAAGGCCAAGGAGGATGAGTACCGACTATCTGGAGTCCGATCGATCCAATAGCAAGGTCAAAAGCCAATGGAATTGGTCGGCAGGAATTATGTCAATCGATTTGATGCTTATACCCTTTTAACTCTTCTGAGAGAGAAGATTTTGATGGAAATTGAGAAAGAAGACTTTCTTCAAAGGCCAAGGCGGATAAGAGCCTCGCCAACTATGTGTAATAAGGCCAAATACTATCGATATCATCGTGATCATGGGCATACAACAGAAGAATGTATTCAATTGAGATGAGATTGAAGATTTGATCAGGCGAGGTTATCTGGGCAGATATATCCGAAATCAAAACCAAAACCGACCAATTGAGGTGGCTGTGCCAAGGCCTGCAGTTCCAAGGATGATCACTAACGGGACGGAGCTCCCAAACCAACAACCGACTGATGGATCGGCTAGAATGATTTGACATGCCTGTTATGAAGATGATCGAAGTCCTAAAAGGCTTCGAGGAAGTGTAATTTTTTTGATGATGATTTGCAAGGCGTTCAAACACCGCATAATGACCCTGTAGTGATTTCCATGATAATCGCAAATTATGATGTACATAGAATTTTGGTTGATAATGGAAGCTCCATGAGGTTTTTCTTTACGATGCATTTATCAAGATGAATTTGCCGACTGATAAGCTACAAAGAATTCATGTACCGTTAACTGGGTTTGGTGAAAATTCTGTAGAAGTAGAGGGAGAAATCACACTCCCTATGACTCTAGGGATAGCACCGAAGCAGAGAACTTTTTCTCTTACTTTTATGATTGTTCGGATCCCTTCTACGTATAATGTTATTTTGGGAAGGCCTGCCCTAAATAAGTTTCAAGCTGTGGTATCAACATACCATTTGTTAATGAAATTTCCAACCCAAAACGGGATTGGAGAAGTATGGGGAAACCAACAGATGGCTTATTAATGTTTGATAATCCAGAATCAATAGAAAATCAACAAACTCACCTCCGAACAAATGGATCCACACGATTCGACTAAGGGAGTCAGCATATCAATGGAAAGGACTATTCATATTCTTTTAACAAAGGATGACCCTACTAAAACTGTCCAAATTGGAAGTTCACTTATCGAAGATCAGAGAAAGAAGCTGATTGATTTTTTGCAAACAAATGCTGATATATTTTCATGGAAAGCTACTGATATATTGGGGATCCCTACTAAAGTAATTAGGCATGAACTTAAGGTTGATCCACTTAGTCAGCATGTTAGACAAAAGAAACAAAATTTTACCTCAAAAAGATAAAAAGTTATCAATGAAGAAGTGACTAAGTTGCTTGAAGATGGATTTATCCGGAAAGTTCATTATCCTGACTGGCTTGCTAATGTAGTGATGGTCAGAAAAGCAAATGAAAAATGGAGGATATGCATAGATTATATTGATCTTAATAAGACGTCTGAAAGACAGCTTTCCTCTACCTAAGATTGATCAGTTGTTGATGCAACGACCGGACATAAGTTCTTAAGTTTTATGGATGCCTTCTCTGGATACAATTAGATACGAATGAGCCCAAAAGATGAAGAAAAGACATCTTTCATAACGGATCGAGGGATATATTGTTATAAGGTGAAGCCATTTGATCTTAAAAATGCTGGAGCTACTTATCAAAGGTTAGTAAATAAGATATTTGAAGATCAAATTGAGAAAACTATGGAGGTATATGTAGATGATATGATCGTCAAGAGTAATCAGTCTGATGATCATATTAAAGATTTGCAGAAAGCCTTTGATATCTTGCGACAGAATTATATGAAGTTAAATCCGACCAAATGTATTTTTGGTGTAACTTCTGGGAAATTATTGGGCTTCATGGTTACGAAGCGCGAAATTGAAGCTAAGAAATTATTGGAAATTATTGTCCAATAGTTGACAGGGCGAATATCTTCGTTAAGAAGATTCATTTCTTGCCCAGCCGAAAGATGTTTATCTTTCTTTAAAACCTTATGATAGGCCAAAGAGTTCAATTAGACGGATGATTGTCAGTCAGCTTTTGAAGAACTTAAGAAGTATTTGACTAATCCGATAATATTGTCTAAACCCTAAGAAAAAGAAAATTTGTACCTTTATCTAGCTGCATCTGATGAGGCAATCAGTTCTGTATTGGTGATAAAGGATTTCGATGAAGTGCATAAGCCCATTTATTACATCAATAAAGTCCTTCATGATGTAGAGACAAGGTATCCAATGCTTCAGAAGATTGTTTATACTCTGGTAATATCGGCTAAATGCCTTAGACCATATTTTCAATCTCATCGCATTGTTGTATTAACAGATTAACTATTAAGGACTGTTCTACAATGTAGTGATACTTCTGGGCGAATGGCGAAATGGGCAGTCAAATTAAGTGAATATGATATTAATTATTAGCCTCGATCTACAATGAAGGCTCAAGTACTGTCTGATTTTATAGCTGAATGTACTTAGAATGACAGTGAAAAAGAAATACAACCATCTATTGAAATGGAAATGACTGATGCATCTTGGATATTGTATGTGGATGGGGCTTCAAATTCCTCCGGTTGTGGGGCTGGATTAATCTTATCTGATCCAAATGGAGATATCACAAAATGTGCACTCCAATTCTCTTTCAAAGTTTCTAATAATCAAGTTGAATATGAGGCTCTCCTAGCTGGTCTTAGAATTGCAAAAGAGTTAAACGTCCAAACGCTAAAGGTATTATTTGACTCTCAACTAGTTGTTAACCAAGTAAAAGGGGATTTTGAAGTTCGTGATGCCATTTTAGCTCTATATCTGAAAAAGGTCCGAAAACTTAGAGCTTATTTTGATTCCTGAGACATCAGTCATGTCCCTAGAATTAAAAATTCTCGAGCCGATTCATTGTCCAGATTAGCTACTTCTACACTTGACCAAATGGGTCAGACTTTTGTGGAACATCTGGAAACCCCAAGTATTTCAACAATTGAAAAAGAAAAAGTTCTTTAGATAGAGCTAGAAATGGATTGGATGAGTCCAATAGTCAAATATCTGACTAGAGGAGTATTGCCCGAAAATAATCTAGAAGCTAAACATCTTCGAAAGACTACTTCTCAGTATGTTATCCTGGATGGTTTGTTATATAAAAAGTCATTTTCCCAGCCATTGTTGAAGTGTTTATCTCCTTCGGATGCAAATTATGCCTTTAAAGAAGTGCATGAAGGAATATGTGATGATCATTTGGGAAAAATATCTTTAGCCTATAAAATTAAAAGGTAAGGGTATTACTGGCCAACTATACAGAAAGATGCTTTAGATTTTGTAAGAAAATATGATCCCTGCCAAAGATATGCAAATATTCAAAGGCATCCTACTAGTCAGCTAACACAGTTAACGGCTCCTTGGCCATTTGCTCAATGGTGAATGGATATACTTGGTCCATTTCCTCCAACTTCCGGACAGCGAAAATTTCTGATCATTGCTATTGATTATTTTACAAAATGGGTAGAAGTTGAGCCTTTAGCTTTAATCACTGAAGCAAAAGTTAAAATATTTGTCAGAAACTTTATCATATATAGGTTTGGGATTTCTTATGCAATTATTACAGATAATGGGAGGTAGTTTGATATCAGAAGTTTAAGGATTTCTATGCTCAATACGGCATCCTCCATAAATTGACATCTGTTGGACACCCTTAGGCTAATGGAGAAGCTGAGGTAACTAATCGGACAATCCTTCATGGACTGAAAACTCGATTAAATGAAGCCAAAGGAGCTTGGGCCGATGAACTTAACTCTGTTCTATGGGCTTACCGAACAACTCCCCGATCTACCACAGGTGAATCTCCATTTAATCTTGCTTATAGGAGTGAAGTGATGTTACCTATAGAGATTGTCCTTCATTCCATAAGAACTGATTGCTTCGAAGAGTATAATAATAATGATCGAAGGAGAATTGATCTTGATATGCTTGAAAATTCCAGGTTACAAGCATAACTGAAAATGGCTGCTTACCGACAAAGGGTTATAATTCAAGGGTGAAGGCTCGAATCTTTCGGATTGGAGATCTTGTTCTGCACCGAACAACTGTATCTAGACCAGTAGAGCATGGCAAACATGCCCCAAATTGGGAAGGCCCTTATCGTATCACTGAAGTTGTGCGATCTGGGACCTATCGACTGGAAAGTATAGATGGTTATTGTTGAGAATTATGTCCCAAAGCCAATCGCCTAGGCTGTAGCCGGTTGAGTTGAGTATTGTACTCTTTGTATGAATTAATGAATATTATTTTGGTAGCTCATCACATTCTTACATTTTCCTTTATTGAACTCTTTTTCATGTGATGAAGTCCTTAGGACTACACTGATTTCGATATAAAGAGGATATATCGAGTGGTCCTTAATCCAAGTTCACAACCAAAAGATGCATTGTACTGGACGGCAATGTATCAAGTGTAGGTTGTTGTGGTTCACATCATTTGGTTTTCCTCTTGACCAAAGGAGTGTGGCGACACTGATGTGATATGCAAGTGGGATATATGAAATCTCATTGAATGTGACTCCGTGAAGACCCTTTCTGCCAAAGGGAAACTCATGATTGGATATAGGTATAAGTGTCCCTCCGACCTGAGGTCATCATGGTAGCTTGCAAGCAACTCCCTTTGCTTTTGTGTTGGACTACCCGGATTTCTAATCCGGTGATGGAAGGTTTCTGGATACAGGCAAGTACTTTTGGAGCAGTGATAGACCAAGATGGAATTGACCTGTCCAAATAGTTTGGATTGAATGTCTTGCAGTGTCTCAATTTAGCAAATCCTCGGTCGGGGTAGTCCTAGTTAGGAGCTACTCGACTTGCGAGGTTGAGACATGTTGTGGATTAACTCTGCTAGGGTTGGCAGTCTAACCCTAAGTCATCCTGAGCATTGGAGGTCAAGGGGATGAATTATACGATAACAATATGCCAGAGATTCGATTGATTGCTCTCGCATCTTTGACCTATCCAGATGCCGGGACCCATTGCTAGATGGTATCTTGTGTTGGTACTGGAATTGTTCCAGTGCTACCTCCTAGGTTCGAACCTATGAGGTCACACGTCATAGAGGATTTCTCACTGATCCAAGTACTGATTTATGATTGGGAATCATTTCGGTAACAGTTTGATTGAGAACATTGGATTGAACCGATTTTGGGTGGATCAGAATTTGTTCGGATCTACCAGGATTTATTTCTGGATGACCGGGACTTGTCCAAGCTATTTATCAATTGAATTTTGATCTAATTGATTTGTGAACCGGTTTAAGATTTTTTGAACCGTTGTGAACCGATTTTGAACCATTCACACGGTCTTATTGGCTTGGGCATACATGGATTTTTTAGCATCTATTCCTCTCCCGTCTTCTCGGTTTTGGCTGGAATTAAAAGTCAGTTTAATGCCCCTTCATTCCTTCTTTAAGAATGAATTTGATTCATTCAAAAACCGACTACCCCTTAGTTTTCCTAGGACGTTTCATAGCTTCCCTCTTCACCGTTATGAAAGGTTCCACTGCTTATAAAAGTCCAGGCATTGTTATTGGAAGTGGCTGAAAAAAAAAAAAATGTGAGAAGTCTCATTCCTTTAAAAGTTTCATCCATCCTTTCGCTGCTGTATTTTGGGGTTGGGTGTTGTTGAGTGATTGGGAGAGAAACTCATTTTGAATCCCTATTGTTCGTGCTCAATCTGTGGAAGAGGAAAGCCAGTTTTGGAGAAAACGTTTGCAGAACTTGGAGTTCTGAATTTCTCTTCGTCCCCTCACCGTTCCAAGGTTTCCGGCGACTAGCATCGTGCAAGAGGCCGGGTCAGAGGAGCTCCAGGCATGTCCCCCCTCTAGAGATTGTTCACCTGAGCACCTGGGAGCTGCATCAACCGTCCAAGCTGCTGTATTTTCTTGCTCTGTTCTTCTGTTGCAGGAATTTCAGTTGCTGATTTTAGAAGAGAGGAAGATCTTCAAACGATGGGAAGTTTGATCCAAATCCCTCTCCATTGAAGCAAGAAGTTCCCTTACTGTTGTTGTAAGGAAGAGAGATCAAAGTACAGCCTATTTGGTGTTGGATTGCTGCTGTTCAAAGAAGAAAAAATCCACGTTTCCAAAGGCTGCCGGAAGAAAAAGACTGGAATAACTTTATTCCATGTATTCCAACAATTCCAGATTTATCCCAAAGTTATTCCAGGAGGGAATAAGGTAAATATTTTGGTTTTATTTTTCATGCATGCCTAGATCTAGGTTTATATTTTTGTTTATAAATATTACATGCCCTTGTTCATGCCTAGTTTTGCCTGTACATGCATCTTGAACATGTTAGATCCAGTGCGTAGCAGGTTTTTCTGCTGTTATTTTAAAATTGTTTTAAAATACATACCTGCTCCTTGCTATTACATGCTTAGTGTAGGCACCCGCAAACACCGCTTTTATCTTTCAATGATATCAGAGCCAGGTTCTGGTGTAACATATCTTGATGCATGTATAGTAGATTAAACTGTTTAATCTGTGATATGTATCTGTATCTTAATCATAGGGATGATTAGAGAGTACTTTTAGGAACCTAGTTGAGACCTTCACCATGGTCGTGTGTCTTTGGCATGATGCAGTTCGTCTATGTTGGCCTCTTCAGAAGGATCCTTTAAGGAAATCGAAGAAATTAAAATTGTTTTAATTCAGATATATTGTTGGCATGACTTATAAATTTGTTATTTGGGTCATGTAATATTTATAAAAGAATAAATCTAGATATGATGCATGATTTGAGATGTAAAAGGAGTTTTACATGGTTTTAATTAAAATTATTTTAATTAAAATATTGGCTTATATTCAAACAATTTTGAATTGTATGATTAATTAAATGACATTTTATCTTAGGGTTTATGAAACCTAATGTCATTTAAATAAGCCAATTGGGTTAATTAGGTTAGCTGTCTAACTGGATCCATTACTTGGGTTAGACCTATGTTTAGTTGAACTGGATAACAAGAAGACAAATCAAAAGTTGATTAAGATCCTTCTTTATATCTATCTAATAGTTAGATGGGTTAGTCCATTCATCTAAAATGGATCTAATTAGTGGCTCCGTGGAAGCTTGAGTTTTTAGGCTAGTCTGATCAAGTCTGGTAAACCGATTGGTGTCGAGGTAGGTTTGGCATTTGTGATCATGGTTGCATTAGGCTACCTCTTTCCTGGCCAACTTGGTTGGTGTCTAGGAAAGATGGTTAATGGCGGATACTCATCCATGATCTCACCTACCTAGCAAGTCGAGTCGACCATAACTGATTAGAAAAGCTTATTAACTCGAGTTAACCCATGTCACCCAGGTTGATCAGTCTAACTGATCGGTAGGTGCCCATGGATCAATTGTTGAATTGGTTTAACCCTCCTAAAAACTGATTTGTTCAGTCGGAGGATGATCCATGTTCTTGTCTTATTCTTCTATCACAATCTAAAATACTCTAAAATTATTAGGTCCTGAAAAAGACTAAGTCAAGGAGTTGATGGTGTCTTAGCCTCCCATTAAATGAGTTAGTAATGTATCCTTTAACTTGGTGTTTCATCAACAGTTCCATAGAACGGTGTGCATCTGGTTATTGGAATTGCTCTCTCATAGATGATGGTTCAGTACAACCTTCTTGACGGTGATCAGGTAAGCCGGCCATAGTAGGGCTTGGTCATTCGTTGGCTGGAAGTATTGGATTTATCATGTTAATGGTTGGACCTAACCAGAGACCTGCAATAGGAAGCCCCTAGGCCGATTGGGGTGCTCTGTGGGGCAAAATAGATTACTGGAAGTTACTTGGGGAAGCAATTGGTCGGTGAACCTACCTTTAGGCACGTATGGGTGAACTTGCCATAGTCGGGCTTATACGTGGTCTATTGGATTTCATTGCCCACTATGAAATAATGATTTCACGGATTGGAGTTAGAGGCTCCCAATCTGAAAAATTAGTGGGAGAGACTTTTAGACTAAAGTCCAAGTCTTTTGGTTAATTAATTAATTCATACTCTAATATGGTCATGTTTTTCCTTTTAGATGTCTTCAAATCTTTCGCTCTGGTCACTTCTCGAGAATGAGAAGTGGAAGGGTCACAACTTCAATAGTTGGTATTGAAAGTTGAGAATTGTTCGGGAGCATGAATGGATCCTTTATGTGATAACGGATCCGGCACCTGAAATACCTCCTGCTAGTGCTCGGAGTTCGGTCAGGGACACTTATCAGAAGTGGGTTTCTGATCGGACTACCGTCCGATGCATTATGCTAGCGGTAATGAACGATGAGTTTAGTCGCAAGTTCGAGGAGGCCCAACCAGATGAGATTCTTCAAAAGTTGAAGGAATCTTTCGGCACACCAGACGATATAGAGCGGTACAAAGTGTCTTGTGCCATCTATAATGCCAAGATGCTGAATGGTGGTTCAGTCACTGATCATGTATTATACATGATTGAGTTGATTGAAAAATTGGACAAGCTCGGATGTCCCTTGCACGTGCAACTCGGCAAGGATGCGATCTTGAATTCTCTACCCTCTTCCTATCTTGACTTTCTTGATCATTACAGAATGAATAATGCTATAGTAAATTACCATGGTTTGATGGGATTACTACAGACTTTCGAGAAAGACTACCAACTGAATAAGGGGTGGTGAATTTAGTGGGAGGTTCTAGAGGTCGTCGTCCCTTTAAGAAATGGAAGAATAAAAGAAAGGGAAAGAAGGTGCTGAATGCTCCTGGCTTGAGTCAAACCAGGAAAGTAAGAGCTGACTAGTATAATGTAGAGTGCTTCTACTGCAAGAAGCGGGGACACTGGAAGAGGAACTATCCTCTTTATCAAGCATCCCTAGACCTGAACAGGCCAAGGATGGGAAAGCAGCAAAGTGCTAGACAAGGTATTTATATGATAAAACCTTGTAATTTCTTTATTTGTGATACTGCTAACTGGGTATTGGATACCGGTAGTCCTATTCATGTTTGTAATTCATTATAGGGACTGCAAGTAAGCAAGAGATTCAAAAAATGGGCAACAGTTCCTGAGCGTTGGAAATGGAAATCGTGTTTCAGTACTGGCGATCGGAATTCTAAGTCTTGTCTTTGAGTCCTGTACTAACGAGTTAGTTGACTGTCATTATTGTCCTAGTTTCACTATGTGCATAATCTCTGTAGGCCTTTTAGCCAATTGTGGTTTTGAACTATCAATAAAAGTAGATATTTGCTAAGTTATTTTGAATAACTCTGTGATAGTGAAAGTTAAGTTAAATAATGGCATTTATGTACTGTCATGGCCTGTTAGTGTAATGTACACATCTAGCAAACGTCCAAGACTAGAAAATGTCAGTGATCTATATCTTTGGCACTGTAGGCTAGGTCATGTAAACCAGAGTAGGATAAACAAGTTGGGAGGAGAAGGCCTCCTCAAGGTCAGTGATTCTGAATCACTATCCACTTGTGAATCCTGTTTACTTGTTAAAATGACCAAGTCACCTTTTACTGGAAAAGGTGAATGAGCTACAGAACTTCTGAGTCTCATACATACTGATGTATGTGGACCCATGACAGTTAGTGCCAAAGGTGGATACAGATATTTCATTACGTTTACAGACGACCTTTCGAGGTTCGGTTATGTCTTTTGATGAGACATAAATCTGAGTCGTTTGAAATGTTCAAACGATATCGTAATGAAGTAGAGAAACAAACTGGAAAATGTATTAAAACCCTTCGATCTGATCGAGGCGGTGAATACCTATCTGGTGAGTTTTTGATATATCTTGAGAAGAATGACATTCTCACTCGGTGGACTCTTCCGAGAACACCATAGTTGAATGGTGTGTCCGAAAGGAGGAATCGAACCCTGTTGGACATGGTTCGATCCATGATGGGCATTGCAACTCTGCCGCTATCCTTTTGGGGATATGCACTTGAGACAGCTTGTCACTTGTTAAATAATGTTTCGAGTAAGTCTATTGTCTCCACTCCAAATGAGATGTGGACTGGACGTAAGCCCTCAATCTCACACCTTCGGTTCTGGGGTTTTCCAGCTTATGTAAAGCATTTAGACTCAGATAAACTTGGTCCTAGGTCTGATCGGTGCCTATTTATTGGTTACCCTAAAGAAACCAAAGGGTATTTCTTCTACTTGGAGGATGAACAGAAAGTGTTCGTCGCTCTTAGGGCTATCTTTTTGGAAAAGGAGTTCCTTGGAGAAGGGACTGTAGCCTCTAAGATTGAACTTGGTGAAGTTCAGCCAGTAGAAGAGGAGGTGTATATGATACAGCCTGAAGGATTCACATCCTCAGATGAGTCAAAAGTATGCAAGTTGCAGAGGTCTATTTATGGACTCAAGCAAGCATCTCGAAGTTGGAACTTACGGTTTGATAGGTGTATCAAATAAAATGGCTTCGTTAGGAACGGAGAAGAACTGTGCATCTATAAGTGGGTTAATGGTTCTGTAGTTGTATTCCTGGTACTGTATGTTGATGACATTCTCTTAATCGGGAATGACGTCGCAACATTATAAGGAATAAATGTCTGGTTGTCATCTCAGTTCTCCATGAAGGACATGGGTGAAGCTTCTTATATAATGGGTATGAAGATCTATACAGATAGATCTAAGAGGCTTCTAGGTTTGTCCCGGTCTACGTACATTGATACCGTGCTGAAACGGTTCAGCATGAAAAATTCCAAGAAAGACTATCTTCCGATAGGTTCTGGAATTACTTTTTTTAGGAAGGATTATGCCACAACTCCTGAGGAAAGAGAGCGCATGAGTAGAGTACCTTATGCTTCTATAGTAGGCTCTATCATGTATACTATGATATGTACTAGACAAGATGTATTATACTCACTAGGAGTAGTGAGCATATACCAATCTGACCCAGGTGAGGCGCATTAGAAGGTGGTTAAATAAATCCTGAAGTATTTGAGAAATACTAAAGACCAATGGCTGATTTATGGAGAATTTGACTTGAAACTTATGGGGTATACTGACTGCAGTTTCCAGTCAGACAGGGATGATAGCAAGTGTGTGTTCGGGTTTGTATTTAACCTGAATGGAGGAGCGATATGCTGGAAAAGTTTCAAGTAGGCAATAATTGCAGACTCGGTATGCGAGGCAGAATACCTTGCAGCATCAGATGCAGCAAAGGAAGCCATGTGGTTGCAGAAGTTCCTTGGAGAGCTAGGGGTGGCATCTTCCCTACATGGTTCCAGTGTACTATGACAGCACTGGAGCCATTGCTCAAGCTAAGGAGCCGAAAGCTCATCACCGCACCAAGCACATTCTGCAGCGCTACCACCTCGTATGAGAGATCGTAGAACGAGGCGACATCAATCTTATGAAGATCGATGGATAGGAAAATCTGGTCGGCATTTTTACAAAAGCCTTTGGAATAAAAGAGTTCGACTTTTGTAAAAGGAAAATGGGTATTAGATACTGTTCTGATTGGCTTTAGTACAAGTGGGAGTTGTTGGGAATTGTGTCCTAAAGCTAATCGCCTAAGCTGTAGGCGGTTGAGTTGAGTATTGTTCTCTTTGTATGAATTAATGAATATTATTTTGGCAACTCATCACATTCTTACATTTCCCTATAATGAACTCTTTTTCATGTGATGAAGTCCTTAGGACTACATTGATTTCGATATAGAGAGGATATATCGAGTGGTCCTTAACCAGGTTCACAACCAAAGGATATATTGTACTGGACGACAATGTATCAAGTGTAGGTTATTATGGTTTACATCGTTTGGTTATCCTCTTGACCAAAGGAGTGTGGTGACACTGATGTGATTTGTAAGTGGGATATATGATATATCATTAAACGTGACTCCGTATAGACCCTTACTGCCAAAGGAAAACTCATGATTGGATATGGGTATAAGTGTCCCTCCGACTTGAGGTCATCATGGTAGCTTGCAAGCAACTCCCTGTGCTTTGGTGCTGGACTACCCAGATTTCTAATCCGGTGATGGAAGGTTTCTTGGTACAGGCAAGTACTTGTGGAGCAGTGATGGACCAAGATGGAATTGACCTGTCCAAATAGTTTGGATTGAATGTCTCGTAGTGTCTCAATTTAGCAAATCCTCAGCCGGGGTAGTCCTAGTAAGGAGTCACTGGACTTGCGAGGTTGAGACATGTTGTGGATTGACTATGCTAGGGTTGGCAGTCTAACCCTAAGTCATCCTAAGCATTGGAGGTCAAAGGGATGAATTATACGGTAATAATATGCCAGAGGTTCGATTGATTGCTCTTGCATCTTCGACCTATCCGGACACCGGGAACCATTGCTAGATGGAATCTTGTGCTGTTACTGGAATTATTCCAGTGCTACCGCCAAGGTTGGAATCTATGAGGTCAAATGCCATAGTGGATCTCTCCCTGGTCCAAGTATTGATTTATGATTGAGAATCATTTCGGTAACGGTTTAATTAAGCACATTGGATTGACCCAATTTTGGGTCGATCAGAATTTGTTCAGATCTACCAGGAATTATTTCTTGGTGACCGGGACTTGTCCAAGCCATTTATTAATTGAATTTTGATCTAATTGATTTGTGAACCGGTTTAGAACCAGTTTAGGATTTTTTGATCCGTTGTGAACCGGTTTTGAACCATTCGCACGGTCTTATTGGCTTGGGCATATAGGGATTTTTTCACGTCTATTCCTCTCCCGTCTTCTCGATTTTGGCTGGAATTAAAACTCAGATTAATGCCCCTTCATTCCTTCTTTAAGAATGAATTTGATTCATTCAAAAACCGACTGCCCCTTAGTTTCCCAGGATGTTTCATAGCTTCCCTCTTCACCGTTGTGAAAGGTTCCACTGCTTATAAAATTCTGGGCGTTGTTATTGGAAGTGGCTGAAAAAAAAAAATGTGAGAAGTCTCATTCCTTTAAAAGTTTCATCCATCCTTTCGCTGCTGGATTTTGGGGCTGGGTGTTGTTGAGTGATTGGGAGAGAAACTCATATTGAATCCCTGTTGTTTGTGCTCAATCTGTGGAAGAGGAAAACCAGTTTTGGAGAAAATGTTTGCAGAACTTGGAGTTCTGAATTTCTCTTCCTCCCCTCATCGTTCCAAGGTTTCCGGCGACTAGCATCGTGCGAGAGGCCGGATCAGAGGAGACCTAGGTGTGTCCCCCATCTAGAGAGTGTTCACTTGAGCACTTGGGAGCTGCATCAACCGTCCAAGCTACTGTATTTACTTGCTCTGTTCTTTTGTTGTAGGAATTTCAATTGCTGATTTTGGAAGAGAGGAAGAGCTTCAAACGATGGGAAGTTTGATCCAAATCCCTCTCCATTGAAGCAAGAAGTTCCCTTGCTGTTGTTGCAAGGAAGAGAGATCAAAGTACAGCCCATTTGGTGTTGGATTGCTGCTGTTCAAAGAAGAAAAAATCCACGTTTCCAAAAGCTGCTCGAAGAAGAAGACTGTAATAACTTTATTCCAGGTATTCCAGCAATTCTAGATTTATCCCAAAGTTATTCCAGGCAGGAATAAGGTAAATATTCTGGTTTTATTTTTCATGCATGCCTATATCTAGGTTTATATTTTTGTTTATAAATATTACATGCCCTTGTTCATGCCTAGTTTTGCCTGTACATGCATCTTGAACATGTTAGATCCAGTACGTGCAGGTTTTTTTGCTGTTATTTTAAAATTATTTTAAAATACATACCTGCTCCCTGCTATTACATGCTTAGTGTAGGCATCCGCAAACACTGCTTTTATCTTTGTTATCCATTGGCAAGACCTTGGAATATAGAAAACCTATGCAAATACCATCAATAAAGATATCATCTTTCTTTTTCTCCTTTCATATGAAGGAAAAATATGAAAATGAAATATTCTCTAGAAAATAAAGGAATGACATTTTGGCCTGATAAGCTGACCATAACCCGACAAATCGAGTTGGTCTAACCTACTAACTCATCAATATTAAATGATCAAAATAACTAATCAAAAGGATGGCCTGATAAGCTGAACATAACCCGACAAGTCGAGTTGGTCTGACCCACTAACTCATCGATATTAAATGATCAGAATAACTGATCAAATGGTTGGCCTAATAAGCTGACCACGATCCGACAGGTTGAGTTGGTCTAACTTACTAACTCATCGGTACTTGATAATCAGAATAATTTGCTGATCAATTAAGTAATAAGTGAGCAGTGTGATTTATTATTTTATCAATAATATTATCTTGAAATATCTTAAATATTGAAAGTATGATTTGGTATATTGAAGGGAAATAGAAGACTTCATTGATATTCTGATTACAAAAAAAAAATGGGGGAGTAGCAGTGATAAACTATGATTGCTGCTAGTTATCTATTATAGACATTATTCGACCTTTCCCTGATTGACTTGGTCACATGAAGTTTTCTCTTGTTCAGATGTCTCCGGGACAGATGAAATTGCTGGGTCATCGGTTGGTTTTTCTTTTTCTCCTACAAAATAATCTATGCAAATGGAGGAGAAGTCCAGGTCAGGATATAATTCCTTAACCTTGGTGATACAATCTTTAAAGCCAATTTCATAACCTTTGGCTCCCACTCGCACCATCCCATTGCTAAAGGCTTCGAATTTCTCGAATTCTTCGATTACAAGATTTCTCCGTTGGATCAATGAAGCATTTTCTTGTTCGGTCTATTTCAATTTCATTTCAAGAATTGTCATCCTCTTTTCCATTAAGGATTTTTGCTTCAGCACTTCTTTATACGCCCAAGTTTTTTCTTCTATGGCTTCATCTTCCTGCCGAAGTATTTTTCTTCTTTTGGCTCCATCATCCACAAGTTGCCGGGCATGCCTTTTAGTTTGTCTTAGTTGATTTTGTAGAGACAAGATCCTTGCAGTTAATAGGACAACTCCTGATTCGAAAGCTTTCTGATCAGTGACAACTTTGTCTTTTTCCTCCATAGCTGCTACTAATTGTTTTTGAAGATCTTCTTTGAGATTAGTTGTTTGACACCAACTCTCTTCAATCATAAAGATATCACTGACAAACTGGATAGAAGATTTGGAACATCAGCAAAATACGAATAAATTATTTTGGAAAGGAAAAGTACTACTTACTTTCATTATTCCAGGGTAAATAGAAGACATAATTTCTTTCACTTCGAGTTTGATTGTAGCCCCCAGTCTTTCCGAAGAATGGTAGATTGTAGTATGGTTTTTGCCAGCTTGGGATTGTTAACACTTGTATCAGCGATAAGCACTCGAGTGGCTGACAAATGCAGTTCTATGGCCTGCCGAATAACTCTTCTTCTAACAGAAAAATGACATCCGGCAAAGTTGGTATGATTACTTACTTCATTTGGAAAAGTTTTCTCACGAATGTTCTCTTCCTTTTAAAGTATATAAAGAAATGAAAGGATATTCAGTAAATTAGATTAAAGTATTATATTATCCATAAGTGAGTTAAAGGCTTGGATAACTTAAAGATTATTTCTCTAAATATTCAGGAAATTAGAAACCCTATTTTTCGATCGAGTTGTTCTGTTAAAAATTATTGTTCAATAAGCTTTTTTGGAATTGGTTCATTTCAAATTTTTTGAATAATAGTTAATGTTTATAATTTTGTCGGATAATTTCATGCTTAAATCGATCTTCTCTGGAAATTTCTTTGTTTAATCTGATGATTTTATACTTAGAAAATTTTTCCATTTATGAAAAGTGGAACTTCTGTAATTCGATAAACACTGCTAAAAAGAAAGATTCTTCATTTCTCATTAAAAACAAAATAAGTTCTTACATCGTTAGTCTGTTATATTTATTCCAAGTGAACTTTCTTCTATTTCAGCTTGGTTTATAAAAGGAACTAGTAAAGTTTCTTCTAGGATTTGAGGATCTAGTGTCGATCCTTTGGTTTGGTCTCTGACTGGTTTTTCAGTTTGATCTATGACTGGTTCATGGACCTGATCTTCTTTATATGAGTCTTCTTCATCGGAATCTTCTTCATCTGAGTCTTCTTCTATTTTTGAAGTATCAAGATCGGGGTAAAATTTCTTTACCTTTCTTAAACAATCGGCAAGACCGTGGTTGTAGCTTTCTACTCCCGCCTCATGGAGTTTATCGTCAAAAACTTTCGATTGAACGTATTATTTTATGGCCCCGTTAACGGCCTCTTCTACAGCTTATTCAATCTTCTTTGTTGTTGTTAAAACATTTTCTTCAGCCATTAAAGCCCTTTTTTCGGCTGTTGAGATTTTTTCTTCGACTTTCTCCAGGTTGTGGGATATTGATCGGATTTTCTTATTTTTCTTCTTTAGTTTTGATTCCATGTCTTTTATTTTCGACCTTACTTCCTTCAGCTTTGCTTCTATAGCCGACATTTTGGTTGCTGATTCTTCTAGTTTCTTTTTCATAGCATTTTTTAATTCTTTAGCAACCTCTTTTTCCACCTTTGCAACGTTCACCGCGTTGCACATGGTTTGGCAGAATTGGTCAAAATTCATCAGACTTTCATCCATTGTATGGATTCCATGGATAAGCTGTTTGCATTTCAAATTAATCAGATTCAATATAAAAAAAGAAGAAAAAAAAAAAGAGGAAGGAAAATGATTACTCTTTTTAAAATGAATAAGTTTGATTCCATACCTTTAATAATGTGGGGTGGAGTAATAGAATAGTATCGTCAATCTATTGGAACTTAGCAATTTCCCAGTCTCTTGGAATAATGATGGAGTTCAGAAGGTGACGGGACATCATTGAATCATTCAAGCCCGAATCATCGGCATATACAAATAAATTTGTTATTATATTTGTAGCTGGAATCCTTTCTGCATCCTCCTCTTGAAAGAAAATGCGGTGTTGCAGGTGCCTACACTAAGCATGTAACAGCACAGGGAGCAGGTATGTATTTTAAAACATTTTTAAAATAACAGCAAAAGAAACCCGCTCTACACAGGATCTAGCATATACAAGATGCATGTACAGGCATAACATAGGCATATAATATTTATAAATAATTTTATAATCCCAGATCAAGACATGCATGAAAAATAAAAACCAGAAACTTTACCCTATTCCTGCCTGGAATAAACTCTGGGATAATGCTGGAATTGCTGGGATACCAGGAATAAGTTTATTCTGGTCTTCTTCTTCCAGCAAGCTTTAGAAACGTGGATTTCTTCTTTGCTTCAACAGCAACAAATCCCAAACCAAAGCTCTCTTCTCCTTCACCAACAGCAAGGGAACCTTTTGGTAATTCTTGCTTCAAGGGAGTGCAAATGGATTGATCATCCAACATCGTTTGGATTGATTCTTCCTCTCCTCCAAATGCTGCAACAAAATCTGCAACCAGAAAATAGAACAAGCAAGCAGCAGCAATGGAGGTAATGATCCGCTCCCAGGTGCTCAAGCGAACACCCTCTAGAGGGGGGACATGCCTAGGGCTCCTCAGATCCGGCTCTCGCGCGATAATAGTCGTCGAAAACCTTCAAACGGTGGGAGGGATGAAGAATAAACAGAACACCTTATTCTGTAATCTGTTTTCTCCAAAACTATAGCTACTTCCTTCCACTGATTGTGCACAAACAACAGGGAATCAAGGAATGGTTTTACTCCAAACCTCTAGTCTATTCCCAGCCCAAAAACATCTGTTTAATGGATGGATGAAGCTCTCAAAATGAAGAATAAGGACATTTATATAATCAGCGTGAAACAAATGTAACCGGTGTTTTTGGGGAGGTGAGAAGACCAGCTGGGAATACGTTTGGCCACCATAAAAGGGAATGAATCAAATTTGTTGTTCAATGAAGAAATGAAGGCTATTATGTGGTGAATTAATTCAGCCAAAACCAGCGGAAGGAGGAGAGGAAAAAATGCTTTGAATACCCTGTTCGCCCAAGCCATAATTACCGTGTAGATGGGTCCAGTCCGGTTCACAACTGGCTCAAAAAATCCCAAACTGGTTCTAAACCGATTCACAGCACTATTAGATCAAAATCTAATATATAAATAGCTTGGTCAAGTCCTGGTCATTCAGAAACTATTCCCGGTGGACCTGAACAAAATTTGATCGACCCAAAAACTGGTCAATCCAATGTGCTCAATCAAACCATTACCGAAATGATTCCTAATCATAAATCAGTACCTGGATCAGTGAGTAATCCTCTGTGGTGTGTGAACTCATAGGTTCGAACTTAGGCGGTAGCACAAGAACAATTTTAGTACGCATTCAAATAGGTCGAAGATGCGAGAGCAATCAATCGAACCTCTGGCATATGGTTACCGTATAATTCATCCCTTTGATCTCCAATGCTCAGGATGACCTAGGGTTAGACTGCCAACCCCAGCTGAGTCAATCCATAACATGTCTCAACCTCGCAAGTCCAATGACTCTTCACTCGGACTTGTACCCAAAAATCATCCGTCACCGGATTAGAAATTCGGGTAGTCCAGTACCAAAGCACAGGGAGTTGCTTGCAAGCTACCATGATGACCTCAGGTCGGAGGGACACTTACATCCATATCCAATCATGAGTTTCCCTTTGGCAGAAAGGGTCTACACGGTGTCACGTTTAATGAGATATCATATATCCCACTTGTAGATCACATCAGTGTCACCACACTCCTTTGGTCAAGAGGACAACCAAACGATATGAACCACAACAACCTACACTTGATACTTTGCTGTCCAGTACAATGTATCCTTTGGTTGTGAACCTGATTTAAGGACCACTACATATATATCCTCTCTATATCAAAGTCAGTGTAGTCCTAGGGACTTCATCATATAAAAAGAGTTCATTACAAGGAAATGACAGAATGTGATGAGCTGCCAAAATAATATTTATTAATTCAGACAAAGAGTATAATATTCAATTCAACCGCCTATAGCCTAGGAAATTGGCTTTGGGACATAATTCCCAATAACTCCTATTTGTACTAAAGCCAATCAGAACAGTATCTAATACACATTTCCCTTTTACAAAAGTCGAACTCTTTTATTCCGAAGGCTTTAGTAAAAATGTCAGCCAGATTTTCCTTTCCATCAATCTTCATAAGATTGATGTCGTCTCATTCTGCGATCTCTCGTACGAGGTGGTAGCGCCGTAGAATGTGCTTGGTGCGGTGATGAGCTTTCATCTCCTTAGCTTGAGCAATGGCTCCAGTGCTATCACAGTACACTGGAATAGGACCATCTAGGAAAGATGCCACCCCTAGCTCTCCGGGGAACTTCCACAACCACATGGCTTCATTTGCTGCATCTGATGCTGCAAGGTATTCTACCTCGCATACCGAGTCTGCAACAGTTGCCTACTTAGAACTTTTCTAGCAAATCGCTCCTCCATCCAGGGTAAATACAAATCCTGACACAGTCTTGCTATCATCTCTGTCTGACCAGAAACTGGAGTCAGTATACCCCACAAGTTTCAAGTCAGATTCTCCATAAATCAGCCATTGATCTTTAGTATTTCTCAAATACTTCAGGATGGACATAACCAGCTTCCAATGCGCCTTACCTGGGTCATATTGGTATCTGCTCACTACTCCTAGTGAGTATGCCACGTCTGGTCTAGTACATGTCATAGCATACATGATAGAGCTTACTGTAGAAGCATAAGGTACTCTACTCATGCGCTCTCTTTTCTCAAGAGTTGTCGCATAATCCTTCTTGGAAAGAGTAATTCCAGAACCTATCAGAAAATAGCCTTTCTTGGTATTTTCTATGCTGAACCGTTTCAACACGGTATCAATGTACGTAGACCGGGACAATCCCAAAAGCCTCTTAGATCTATCTCTATAGATCTTCATACCTAGTATGTAAGAAGCTTCACCCAAGTCCTTCATGGAGAACTGAGATGACAACCAGACCTTTATTTCTTGTAATGCTACGACATCATTCTCGATTAAGAGAATGTTGTCAACATACAGTACCAGGAATACAATCACAGAACCATTAACTCACTTATAAATGCACGGTTCTTCTCTGTTCCTAACGAAGCCATATGATTTGATACACCTATCAAACCATAAATTCCAACTTCTAGAAGCTTGCTTAAGTCCATAAATGGACCTTTGCAACTTGCATACATTTGACTCATCTGAGGATGTGAACCTTTCAGGTTGTATCATATACACCTCCACTTCCAGCTTTCCATTTAGGAAAGCGGTTCGGACATCCATCTACCAGATCTTATAATCAAAATATGCTATTAAAGCAAGCATGATCCGAATGGACTTGAGCATTGTCACAGGGGAGAAGGTCTCGTCATAATCAATACTATATCGCTGACGATACCCCTTCGCAACCAGACGGGCTTTATAGGTCTCCACCTTCCTATCTGCGCCCCTTTTCCTCTTGAAGATCCACTTGCACCCGATAGGTTTTATCCCTTCAGGCCGATCAACCAATGTCCATACATTGTTGATCTCCATGGACTCCATTTCGGATCGCATAGCTCCAAGCCATGTCTCAGAGTCAGATCTCTGAAGTGCATCCATATAGGTGATCGGATCCTCATTGTTCTCGTCGAGCTTAATGGGATCACTATCCCGGACTAAGAAACTATAATATCTGTCTGGCTAACACGGTACTCTACCGGATCTCCTAATAATGGGTTATGGGTGTGATCCAATCATAGCCGTTCTATGATGTCCTTAGAGCGTGCAGGTTCTTCTACTGGTTGAATTTCACCAAGTTTAATCTTAAAGGCTACAGTCCCTTCTCTAAGGAACTCCTTTTCCAAAAAGATAGCCCTAAGAGCGATGAACACTTTCTGTTCATCCTCCAAGTAGAAGAAATACCCTTTGGTTTTCTTAGGGTAACAAATAAACAGGCACCGATCAGACCTAGGACCAAGTTTATCTGAGTTAAAATGCTTTACATAAGCTGAACAACCCCAGACCCGAAGGTATGAGATTGAGGGCTAACGTCCAGTCCACATCTCATATGGAGCGGAGACAACAGATTTACTCGAAACATTTTTTAACAAGTGACAAGCTATCTCAAGTGCATATCCCCAAAAGGATAGCGACAGAGTTGTAAAGCCCATCATGGATCGAATCATGTCCAACAAAGTTCGATTCCTCCTTTCAGACACACCATTCAACTTTGTTGTTCTTGGAGGAGTCCACTGAGAGAGAATCCCATTCTCCTCAAGGTATATCAAAAACTCACCAGATAGGTAGTCACCGCCTCGATCAGATCGAAGGGTTTTAATACTTTTTCCAGTTTGTTTCTCTACTTCATTACGATATCGTTTGAACATTTCAAATGACTCAGATTTATGTCTCATCAAAAAGACATAACCGAACCTCGAAAGGTCGTCTATAAATGTAATGAAATATCTGTATCCACCTCTGGCACTAATTATCATAGGTCCGCATACATCAGTATGTATGAGACTTAGAAGTTCAGTAGCTCATTCACCTTTTCTAGTAAAAGGTGACTTGGTCATTTTACCAAGTAAACAGGATTCACAAGAGGGTAGTGATTCAGAATCACTGACCTTGAGGAGGCCTTCTCCTCGCAACTTGTTTATCCTACTCTGGTTTACATGACCTAGCCTACAGTGCCAAAGATACATATCACTGATATTTTCTAGCCTTGGGAATTTGCTAGATGTGTACATTACACTAACAGGCCATGACAGTACATAAATGCCATTATTTAACTTAGCTTTCATTATCACAGAGTTATTCAAAATAACTTGGCAAATATCTTTTTTTATTGATATTTCAAAATCATAATTGGTCAAAAGGCATACAGAGATTATGCACATAATGAAACTAGAACAATAATGACAGTCGACTAACTCGATAGAACAAGACTCAAAGACAAGACTCCGAACACCGATCGCCAGTACTGGAACACGATTTCCATTCCCAACGCTCAGAAACTGTTCCCCATCCTTGAATCTCTTGCTAACTTGCAGTCCCTGTAGCAAATTACAAACATGAATAGGATTATCGGTATCCAATACCTAATTAGCAGTATCACAAATAAAGAAATTACAAGGTTTTATCATATTAATACCTTATCCAGTACTTTGCTGCTTTCCCTTCCTTTGCCTGTTCGATTCTAGCGATGCTTGGTAAAGATAACAGTTCCTCTTCCAGTGTCCCTACTTCTTGTAATAAAAAGCACTCTACATTAGACTGGTCAGCTCTCACTTTCTTGGTCTAACTTGAGCCAGGAGCATTCAGCACATTCTTTCCCTTCTTTTTATCCTTCCCTTTCTTAAAGGGACGACGACCTCTAGAACCTCCCACTAAATTCACCACCCCCTTATTCAGTTGGTGGTCTTTCTCGAAAGTCTGCAGTAATCCCATAAAACCATGGTAATTGACTGCGGGCTTGTTCATTCTGTAATGATCAAGAAAGTCAAGATAGGAGGAGGGCAAAGAATTCAAAATCGCATCCTTGCCGAGCTGCTCGTCCAAGGGACAACCGAGCTTGCCCAATTTTTCAATCAACTCGATCATGTACAATACATGATCAGTGACTGAACCAACATTCGGCATCTTGGCATTGTAAATGGCACAAGACACTTTGTACCGCTCTACATCGTTCGGTGTGCCGAAAGATTCCTTCAACTTTTGAAGAATCTCTTCTAGTTGGGCCTCCTCAAACTTGCGACTGAACTTGTCGTTCATTGCTGCTAGCATAATGCATTGGACAGTAGTCTGATCAGAAACCCACTTCTGATAAGTGCTCATGACCGAACTTTGAGCACTGACAGAGGGGATTTCAGGTGCCAGATCCGTTATCACATAAAGGATCCGTTCATGCTCCAGGACAATTCTCAACTTTTGATACCAACTATCAAAGTTGTGACCCTTCAACTTTTTGTTATCTAGAAGTGACCGGAGCAAAAGATTTGAAGACATCTGAAAGGAAAAATAAGACCATATTAGAGTATGAATTAATCAATTAACCAAAATACTTGGACTTTAGTCTAAAGGTCTCTCCCACTAATCTTTCAGATTGGGAGCCTCTAACTCCAATCCGTGAAATCACTATTTCATAGTGTGTACTAAAATCCTATAGACCATGTATGAGCCCGACTATGGCCAGCTCACCCATACGGGCCTAAAGGTAAGTTCACCAACCAATTGCTTCCCCAAGTAACTTCTAGTAATTAATTTTGCCCTAGAGAGCACCCCAATCGGCCTAGGGGCCTCCTATTGTGGGTCTCTGGTTAGGTCCAACCATTAAAATGATAAATCCAATACTTCCAGCCAACGAATGACCAAGCCTGACTATGGCCGGCTCACTTGATCACCGTCAAGAAGGTTGCACTGAACCATCATCTATGAGAGAGCAATTCCAGTAACCAGATGCACACCCGTTCTATGGAACTGCTGATGAACACCAAGTTAAAGGATATATTACTAACTCACTTAATGGGAGGCTAAAACATCATCAACTCTTTGACTTAGTCTTTTTCAGGACTTAATAATTTTAGAGGATTTTAGATTGTGACAGAAGAATAAGACAAGAACATGGATTATCCTCCCACTGATCAAATCAGTTTTCATGAGGGTTGAACCAATTCAACAATTGATCCATGGGCACCTACCGATCAATCAGATTGATCAACCTGGGTGACATGGGTTAACTCGAGTCAATGAGCTTTTCTAATCAGTCTTGGTCGACTCGACTGGCCAGGTAGGTGAGATCATGGGTGAGTATCAGCCATTAACCATCTTTCCTAGACAACAACCAAGTTGGCCAAGAAAGAGGTAGCCTCATGCAACCATAATCACAAATGCCAAACCTACCTCGACACCAATTGGTTTACCAGACTCGATCAGACTAGCCTAAAGACTCGGGCTTCCATGGAGTAACTAATTAGATCCATTTTAGATGAATAGACTAACCCATCTAACTATTAGATAGATCTAAAAGAAAGACCTTAATCAACTTTTGATTAGTCTTCTTATTATCCAATTCAACTAAACATAGGTCTAACCCAAATTATGGACCCAATGAGATGGCTGACCCAATTAACCCAATTAGCTTATTTAAATGACATTAGGTTTCATAAACCCAAAAATAATTTGTCATTTAATTCAGTCAGACAATTCAAAATTGTTTGAATATAAGCCAAAATCTTAATTAAAATAATTTTAATTAAAACATGTAAAACTCCTTTGACATCAAATAGCATGCATCATATCTAGCCATATTCCTTTATAAATATTACATGCCAAAAATGTATCTGAATTAAAACAATTTTAATTCCTTTGATTTCTTTAAAGGATCCTTCTGAAGAGGCCAACACAGACAAACCGCATCGTGCCAAAGACACACGGCCATGGTGAAGGTCTCAACTAGGTTCCTAAAAGTACTCTCTAATCATCTCTATGATTAAGATACAATAGATTAAATATTTTAATCAACAATACATGCAAATAAGAAATGTTACTCTTGAACCTGGTGCTCTAATACCACAGAAAGAAAATGTGATGTTGCAGGTGCCTATACTAAGCATACAACAGCACAGGGAGCAGGTATGTATTTTAAAATATTTTTAAAATAACAGCAGAAGAAACTCGCTCCACACAGGATCTAGCATATACAAGATGCATGTACAAGCAAAACATGGCATAATATAGGCATATAATATTTATAAAAATTTTATAATCCCAGATCAAGACATGCATGAAAAATAAAAACCAGAAACTTTACCTTATTCCTGCCTGGAATAAACTCTGGGATAATGCTGGAATTATTGGGATACCAGGAATAAGTTTATTCCTGTGTTCTTCTTCCAGCAAGCTTTAGAAACGTGGATTTCTTCTTTGCTTCAACAGCAACAAATCCCAAACCAAAGCTCTCTTCTCTTTCACCAACAGCAAGGGAACCTTTTGGTTATTCTTGCTTCAAGGGAGTGCTAATGGATTGATCATTCAACGTCGTTTGGATTGATTCTTCCTCTCTTCCAAATGCTGCAACAAAATCTACAACCAGAAAACAGAACAAGCAAGCAGCAGCAATAGAGGTAATGATTTGCTCCCAGGTGCTCAAGCAAACACCCTCTATAGGGGGGACACGCCTAGGGCTCCTCAGATCCGGCTCTCGCACGATGCTAGTTGCAGGAAACCTTCAAACAGTGGGAGGGAGGAAGAATAAACATAACACCTTGTTCTGTAATCTGATTTCTCCAAAACAATAGCTACTTCCTTCCACTGATTGAGCACAAACAACAGGGAATCAAGGAATGGTTTTACTCCCAACCTCTAGTCTATTTCAAACCCAAAAACGTCTGTGGAATGGATGGATGAAGCTCTCAAAATGAAGAAGACGCTTCCGAAATTTCAGCTTCCAGGACATTTATATAATTAGTGTGAAACCAATGTAGGTGAGAAGACCAGCTGGGAATACGTTTGGCCACCATAAAAGACAATGAATCAAATTTGTTCTTCAATGAAGCAATGAAGGCTAATACGTGGTGAATTAATTCAGCCAAAACCAGCGGGAGGAGGAGAGGAAAAAATGCTTTGAATACCCTGTTCGCCCAAGCCATAATTACCGTGTAAATGGGTCCAATCCGTTTCACAACCGGTTTAAAAAATTCTAAACCGGTTCTAAATCGGTTCACAACACTATTAGATCAAAATCTAATATATAAATGGCTTGGTCAAGTACTGATCATCCATAAACAATTCCCGGTGGACCCGAACAAAATCTGATCGACCCAAAACCAGGTCAATCCAATATGCTCAATCAAACCGTTACCGAAATGATTCCTAATCATAAATCGGTACCTGGATCAGGAAGTAATCCTCTGTGGTGTGTGACCTCATAGGTTCGAACCTAGGTGGTAGCTCTGGAATAATTCTAGTACCAGCACAAGATATCATCTAGCAATGGGTTTCGGCATCTGGATAGGTCGAAGATGAGAGAGCAATCAATCGAACCTCTGGTATACGGTTACCATATAATTCATCCCTTTGATCTCCATTGCTCAGGATGACCTAGGGTTAGACTGCCAACCCCAGCTGAGTCAATCCACAACATGTCTCAACCTCGCAAGTCCAGTGACTCCTCACTTGGACTACCCCGACCGAGGATTTGCTAAATTGAGACAATGCGAGACATTCAATCCAAACTATTTGGACAGGTCAATTCCATCTTGGTCCATCACTGCTCCACAAGTACTTGCCTGTACCCAGAAACCTTCCGTCATCGGATGAGAAATCCGGGTAGTCCAGCACCAAAGCACAGGGAGTTGCTTGCAAGCTACCATGATGACCTCAGGTCGGAGGGACACTTATACCCATATCCAATCATGAGTTTTCCTTTGGCAGAAAGAGTATACACGGAGTCACATTTAATGAGATATCATATATCTCACTTACAGATCATATCAGTGTCACCATACTCTTTTGGTCAAGAGGACAACCAAATGATGTGAACCACAACAACCTACACTTGATACATTGCCGTCCAGTACAATGTATCCTTTGGTTGTGAACCTGATTTAAGGACCACTCGATATATCCTTTCTATATCGAAGTTAGTGTAGTCCTAGGGACTTCATCACATGAAAAGAGTTCATTATAGGGAAATGACAGAATGTGATGAGCTGCCAAAATAATATTTATTAACTTATACAAAGAGTACAATATTCAATTCAACTGCTTACAACATAGACGATTGGCTTTGGAACATAATTCCCAACATCTCTGTCATTGGAGCTTTTCTTTTATCGATTTGATCTGTAGAAGGCAATGATGGGCCAACTCCTAAAGTTTCCATTGGTTGTCTTTCTTGTGGTGGAGGTTGAAGAGATGTTGACAACGGAACTTTGTCATCCTCCGATACACTGGATATTAGAATCGGAGAATTAAGACCCACTACAACTGTTGAAGCCGTTGGGTTTATCAAATTCATCTTCTTCAGCATCTTGATTCTTCTTTCTTCATGGATAGAGGAGGTGGCTTCTGCTTTTCATTTCTTCAAAAGTTTTCGAAGCTTCCGAACGTCCACCATACTAACATATCTGCAATAATTGAGAAGTTAAAGAGTAAGATTGATTGTTAAGAAAGGAATGAAGGAGTAACATCAATAATAAAGGTACCTAAAGAAGGTTTGGGGCTGATTTCCGCTGAAAAAAGTCCTATTTCATCAAGAAGTTCTTTTATCAGGGAAATCTCTATCCCCATAAGCTTCTCATAGTCTTCTTGATCGGCTGACAATACTTTCTTACCATCATTAGAAGTTAGTTGGGGTTCCCTATGACTGATGGTAAAGTCCTAGGAAATTTTGGAGATAATGTAGAAGAAACAGGGTTTCCATCCATGAATGGCCGAAGGAAGCCCCGAAATGAATTTCTAACCATGGCGTGGGTTGATTACCCACCACCTATACCCATGAAAGTCCTATTTTAATATGAACAAGGCAGTAAAGAGGGAAGTCTTAGGGATTATATCCGCGTCTTTGCAAAGAATCAAAATCGCACAAATGATTCGGATACTATTAGGAGTCAGTTGAGATGGTAATACTCAATATAGTCTGAAGATTGTAAGGAAAAAAGGGTGAATCAGAAATCTAAGACCGGCCCTTAGGTATTCTTCATAGATGGTCAAGTTGCCAGGTGGAGGCCGATCTATTTGTTCCTCGGAGCTAGGGAGGATAACAACGTATTTATCTGAGATGTTATAATACTGTTTTAATGCTAAGATTCGATGTTCGGTTAAGGAAGACCTAACATCGCCTATCTTCATTGACTCAGCTTGTTTTTTCTACTGTTGGGAAGTAGATTTTTCAGGGTTTTCAAGGTTTTTGGTATGACTGACCTCTAGAATTCTAGCCATAATGAAGGAAGTAAAAGAAGATTAACTTAAAGGAAAAGGAGTTGAATAAGAGCCCAACCTGAGGTATTTCTTTTGCTCCTAAAGCGAAGAGGCAAAAATAGCGGAAAACCTATTTTCCTGAGAAGGATGGTGTTTATATAATGTCCTTCAACGGTCCCAGATTTTTCTTGAATATCGAGACTATCCCAGATTTTGCCACCTGTCTACGAATATTTGGTAAAATCATAGAGTCTTTCGAAAGTTCGAAACAACCCTTCATGATCCGGCGGCAATAATCGGCTGATGAGATGGATGCATTTATTCTAGACGTAAATTTTTTGGCTTTTTGGGTTTTCAAATATTACAATGATAAGAGCAGATTATGGCTGTTAGTTTCTATAACCACCTCTCCTATCAAAATTTGACACGTCATCAAAGCGTGCTACCCAAGAATGGAAGCTTCTAATAGTTTCTGATTTCTAATTAATGAACTCAGAAACTGGGGGGACTAGTGTTGGGATCGACAAGTTTACTTTGATTGGTCTGTCTATACTCACTTACCGATGATTTGAATAAAGCCGATCAATGCCTAATAGGCACAAGGATGATCAGCGCCCATGAGGCATAGAGCCGATCAATGCCCAATAGGCACAAGTATGATCAGCACCCATGAGGCGTAAAGCCAATCAATGCCCAATATGCACATATATGACCAACGCCCACGAGGCTTAAAGCTGATCAATGTCTAATAGGCACAAGTATGATCAATATCCATGAGATGTCAGGCCGATCGATGCTCAACAAGTATATGATTCTTCAGGAAAGGTAAAGCCTATTAATATTTCAAGTAATGCAGAGATCATTTCATATAAGAAAAAGGAGCTAATTAATTATGGATGACCTTTTGCTACATGTGCATCTATCTTAAATTAACCACTTAACAGCTGGACGCCAGCTGTAAGCAAGTGGGTTTGTGGCCTATAAATACCCTTGATTATGATAATGGGGGATCTTTTTGGCCATTCTTCGCTTAGCCTTCTTTCAGATCATATCTGTTCTAGTCCAGACATCATTAACAAGCTTAGAAGCTGCCACAACAATCAGATCCTGCAATATGATAACTGAGAGTTAGACCAAATCAGCTTGTCCTACTTCAATTTTAATTCAAGCTTGTTGTAATTTCTTTGGATGCAACACATATCATGCTCTAGGTGCTTGTTTTAAACTATACAATGCTTTATTAAGTTTGAAAACATGATTTCGAAGAGCATGATTTTCAAATCCTGGTGGTTGTTCTATAAAAACTTCTTCTAAAATAAAACCATTTAAAAATGTACTTTTTACATCATTTGAAATAATTCAAAATCTATGTAGTAAACAAATGCAGGCAATAATCTAATATCTTCTAATCTTGCTACAGGTACATAGGTTCATCAAAATCTATTTCTTCTTTTTGATTATATCCTTTAGCCACTAATCTATCTTTATTTCTAATTACTTGGCCTTTTTCATCTAGTTTATTTCTATAAAACCATTTAGTGCCAATAATAGGATGATTAGAGGGTCTATTTGCTAATATCCATATATTATTTCTTTCAAATTGGTTAAGCTCTTCATGCATTGCCATCATCCAATTAGGATCATTTTTAGCTTCTTCTACTATATGGTTTTACTTGTGAAACAAATGCTAGGTAATCATGTGCTTCTCTAAGTAATGACTTAGTCCTAACACCTTGTAAGGGATCACCAATAATTAAATATTTAGGATGTGAAGTTACATATCTCCATTCTCTTGGTAAATCACCATGATCTTTACTTACCATTTCTTCTTCTTCTTGTGTTTGTTTGTCCTTTAGGCTCATGTCCTTCATAGCTTTATGATTGTATCTACATCATTATCAATGCACTCTTCTTTTCTTGAAGGTGAGGGATTAGATTCATCAAAGATAACATAAATAAATTCTTCAACAGTCAATGTTCTTTTATTAAATACTCTATAAGCTTTGCTAGAAGTTGAATAACCAAGAAATTTGTTTCATCAGATTTAGCATCAAATTTTTCGAGGTTATCCTTTTAATTGTTCAACATAAAGCATTTATAATAAAAAATATGAAAATAATGAATGCTACGTTTTCTATCATTCCAAAGTTCATAGGGAGTTTTCTTTAAAATAGGTCTTGTCAAAACATGGATCAAAATATAATAGGGGGTTTTCATAGCTTCTGTCCAAAAGTACCTTGGAAGATCGCCTTCACATAACATAGTTTGGGCCATCTCTTCCAATATCATATTTTTCCTCTCTACAACACCATTTTGCTATGGTGTTCGAGTAGAGAAGTTGTAATCAATGCCGTGCTCAGTGCAATATTTATCAAAATATTAATTTTCAAATTCTATGCCGTGATCACTTATAATAGAAATAACTGAAAGATTTTTCTAGTTTGAAACTTTCTTATGAAGTTTTTGAAAAACTTTAAAAGCTTTATCTTTGTGTGTGATAAATAAGATCCAAGTAAATCTCCAAAAATCATCGACTATTACAAGTCCATATTTCATACCACCTAGGCTTGTGGTCCTAGTTGGTCCAAATAGGTCCATGTATAGTAGCTCTAAAGGTATAGAAGTGGAAACTATATTTTTCGATTTAAAACTTTCCCTAGTTTGTTTACTAAATTGGCATGCATCACAAACATGTTCAAACTCAAATTTAAATTTTGGTAAACCTCTAACCAGATCTTTGAAAATTAATTTAGCTATTGTATGCATGCTAGTATAACCTAATCTCCTATGCCAAAGTAAGCTAGACTCCTTAGTTTTAGCATTCATTGCCACAGGACTTGCACTACTAGACATGGCTAGATCATTTAAGTATACCACATATATGTTTCCAAGTCTATGACCAATGAGCTTAGTGCTAAAATCAAGTGAGTTAGTTATAATACACATTGAAGATTCAAAGACAACCTTGAAGACTATATTACATAATTGACTTATATTTAATAAATTATACTCTAATTTGTCAACTAGCAATACATTTCAATAAATGTAGAAGGGGTAATTCTAATCTTATCGATGCCAATGATCTTCCACTTACTATTATCACCAAAAGTGACCATTCCTCCATCCTTCATTTCTAAGGTGACGAATTGTTCTTTGTCACCTGTCATATGTTTTAAATAGCCGCTATCTAAATACCATCTTTTCTTTGTATTCTAGGCTGCAAGACATTCCTACAAGATAATCAAGTAGTTCTTTTAGGTATCCAAGCTTTCTTGGATCCTTGCAGGTTAGGAGTTGTTCTTTAAAGAACCCAAATCATTTTAATTTTATTTCTATTTTTCTTTTCACATAGCATTTAAAAGCTTTATGACCAACCCCATTGCATGAATAACAAACAACTCTTTATTTTTGAAAGGGTGCAATGTTGAAACTCTAGATGCAAGAGATTTTTGAGTTAAAACTTTGGTACATATGATTTTGAAGCTATAAACTTTGTCACTGAAATTCTATTTGTATATAAATGATTATAACCAATTCTAGCTTTGTTATTTGAGTCCCTTTGGTTTTTCATAATTAGCTCAAGCTTATTTGAACTCAAAGTTAATTTCTCAACTAAAGGCTTGAGTTTTTCAACTTCTTTTTGAAAAAGTACATTTTCTTCATGAAGAACCTTATTCTTTTCAAGATTTTCATTCTTTTCAGTTTTCAAAATACTACACTTTTTAGAAATACTCTTAAGTTCTTTTTGTAAAATATTATTCTTCTCTGAAATTTCATCTTTTTCTTTCATTAAAGCATCATTGTTATTTTTCAGTCTTAATTTTTAAACCAGCCTTTTTATGTTCAGATAATAGCTCATGAAATGCAGTATTCAATTCTTTAAATGTAAATTCGTCATTAGGTTCGGAAGACATCACCTCATCCTCAAGACCCATCAAACATATGTTAGCAATTTTTATGATCTCTTCTTCATCATTTGATGTAGACTCCTTGCTATTGCTCCATGTTACAACCATTGCTTTCTTCTTCTTCTTTTTGTATGCTTTCTTTAATGTTGGATAGTCTTATCAGAAATGCCCTGGTTTCTTACATTCATACCAGATGGGTTGTTATTCTTTATCTTTTTCTTTTTCTTTTTCCTTCTCTTTGCTTTGTTCCCCCTTTCTATAGTATTTTCACCAATGTCTTGCTTTTCTTTTGCCCAAAAATTTCTTAAATCTCCCCACAACTAGTGCAATATCTTCATCTTCAAGATCATCTTCGGAGGAGGGGCTTTTTTCGTCTATTTCTTATTCTTGCTTCTTTAATTCTGTTGCAGCTTTAAATGCTATAGATTTTTTCTTCTTGATATCATCCTCACTTCTATGCTGTATTGTTAGCTCGTGGGTGATCAAGGATCCCAATATCTCATCCAGTGGTAGAGTATTCAAGTCCTTCGCTTCCTGGATAGTGGTCACCTTCGAATCCCATTTGTCCGGTAGAGATCTCAAAATTTTCTTTGCGAGGTCTGCATTGGAATATGTCCTACAAAGATTCTTTAGACCGTTAATAATATCTGTAAACCTTGAGAACATGGCAGATATAGTCTCATTCGGTTCCATTTTAAACAATTCATAACTGTGTACAAGAAGATTAATCTTAGAGGTTTTTACTTGGGAGGTTCCTTCATGGGTTACTTCAAGTTTATCCCAAATTCTTTTATAGACATGCAAGTAGAAATCCGGTTAAACTCATTAATGTTCAAAGCATAATATAAGAGATTCATTGCTTTGGTGTTCAGCTCACCCATTTTCATGTCATGTTCATCCCATTCCTCTTCAGGTTTTGGGACGTCCACGCCATCAACCTTCTTCGTGGGTGTGTGAGGTCCTTTTAAGATAATTTTCCATAACTGAAAATCTACTACTTGTATGGGAATTTTCATTCATGCATTCCAATAGTTATAATTAGTGCCTGTGAAAAGTAGAGGTCTATTTGTTGATTGGCCTTCGGCTAAAGAGGTACTCATAGGATTTGCCATTTATCTTTACTTTAAGTAAATTTCAGAGACACTACACTGATACCAATTGTTGCCCAGGTGGCCAACCCAAGAGGGGGGTGAATTGGGTAATTAAAAATTTTCTAAGTATGTGCTCTTTTTAGAATTATTAGTATAGTGAGTGATATAAGTTAAGAATCAAATGCAGAAGCAAATAAAGATCATAGTAATACAAGCACAAACACAAGAAAATTATAGTGGTTCTGAGAAACCTAGATCATACGTCTACTATCCAAGATACTACTTGGGATTTTCATAATATTTACCTTGGAATACAGCCAGTTTGTTTTTCATCGGGATCACAAACCATAACCCAAACTTGGTTTTACTCCGGGATCACCAAGAACCCAATACACTGTTAGTTTTTTTGGGCTCTATAACAATCCACACTTTGTTTTCAAAGGCTCATCAAAACCTAAACAAACCCCAAGTTATAGCCCTTGCTGTACTTGGAACAACTCAAATTAAAAAGTTAAAAGCAGAGCAGCACTAATGACAAATCGATCATTGTCAGGTAGTTGTAGTTATAGCTCTAGAGAAGCCTTCTTAATTCCTTGAATATGTAAGGATTTTGGTGACCAGGGTGGAAGCGTAGATTTTAAAAATTTATTATGAAACCACTACCAAACCCTTAACCCAAGATCTCCTTACTAGGAATTAAAACATACAAACATTCATATATAATATAAACTAGAGTTTAGGCACCAACCTGAACCGCTAGTATCCAATTCGATGAAGCAAACCCTGATTCATCCTTCTTCTCCACCAGGCGCCCAAACGTTCAGCCTCCAATGGTGATCCACACGAAACTCGGACCAAGGAAGAACTCCTTCTTCAAGTTGCTTGGAGAAGTGGAACTCTTTCGGCAGCCTTTGGTCTATTGACCACTGTAGGACACCCTATCCTACTGTAGGGCACTAAAAACACTCTCTTAAACCACTCCTGGTTTTAGGACAACCCTCCTCTAGGACCCCTTAGGCTTATATCCTAAAACAAAGCCTTGTCCTAGTAGAAAAGACCTTATCTTAATAAGACAAGTCTTGTCTTAAATAAAGAAGGAGAGAGAGAGACACTCAGAATAATACTTCAGTGTAATTCTTATATCAGACTTATATCACCACCCCCTATATATAGATACAAGAGGGGAGTGTGATATGTCCTCCCATCAACTTATCAGATATGATTTTTCAAGACCGAAGAGAAGTTATCTGGTTTGAAAAATCTTATCTAATAAGCCCATTCATGCATCGAAGGCCTTATTCACATCCCTTCTTTTATCTGGACGAATTCTCACTTGCCACATGTTAATTACTGGTCCCTAGGAAACCAAGAGGTGCCTCTTCAATCTCCAAACATCGAAGATTATGAAGAGTCTTGATAGCAGAAGGACTCTCCATCAGAACCGCGTGCCACATGAAGAGTTGCGACTCTTCATGCACCACGCGCGCCATCCTTCTTCCACGCAAATTTTAAAAAATGTTGACTAGTCAAAACATAGGAAATATGGGTGTTATTGGAAAGAGCATAAAATTTCCTTTTAGACCATATAAATTTTATTCAAATCAGAGATCTATAGCTTATTTTGTGCCCTTTTGAAGTTAAGGTATCATTTAGGTACCAAGAGTCCCGTGCCATTAGGACTCTTTATGTATGGCACCTAAAATGCCCTTAAATCTAAATTAAAATCAGATTTAGCTCTGACTAGGCAAGCCCCACTTAGGACTTGACCTAATTTAGGTTTTCTATAATTAGGTTACCCAATTAGCAAGCAACCGGATCCAATCCAATTAGGTTAGGAATTTGGTTAGCCTACATATGCTAGTCTGTAATCCGGCTAACCAATTAGGATCCAATGACCCTAATTAAATCATGAATAACTTCCTTGGCCAAGTCTTTATTATGTGTGACCCATTGGGTTCCACATCTAGCCAGCAGTAGGTTTAGGTTTGAGCCGATTCGATCCGATCGAACCCGATTGACCTAATTAGGTCAAATTGGCTCATCTAATTGTCGAATTCGAATCACACATCGAATTGACTCATGAAACTAAATCAATTGGTTCATGAAGACCTACAAGACAAGATTGATATCTAGCAACGTGTCATGCCTCCCTGGAAGATAAGGAATTTTGATGGATTTACCAAAATACCCTTTAGTGGTGAGTTACCGGGCAATTCAGTCCTTCGATCTACTTGCACCAAGAATATGACTATGGATATGGATACTTGTCAAATCATTTTCATATTCATTCCATTCTCAATCTGATAATGATGATTCATTAATGAACCATTAGAAACTATTTCTAATGTTCATCTTTGATCAAAGATTTCCCGAATCTTCATTTGATTGAAATCATCTGGATGCGCTTCCCTCTTACTAGGGTTGATCGATTCCTTTTTGACCTACTCACAACCTCCATATGCAATCCACCATACCCAGTATCACCCCATGCATGACTCAGTATCATGATTGAGTGTGAACCAAAGTATGGATTCATGCATACAAGATACCATGGCAGTCTCAGGTCAAAGGACCACATGCACTACTCCTACTATGAGAAGTATCTATTGATAAACAGATAAGGTTCCATTAGATGTTCTCAAGCTGGATCCATTCAGTGAACTCATTCTCTAATAAGAACCCACATCCTAGTATTAGTGTCAAACACAAGTGATTGTGAGATCAGTCACCCTCTTCACCAAGCATGCATAGGATGTGCTGGTCTTACAGAAAACATTGATCCCCTACTAAATATCCCATCGACCATGAATATTCTAGATTAGGGTTTTAAGGCTTTAGGTCTCACTGGTATGATCTCATCATAACCCTAGAACCATAGTCCTAATCTATGGGGTTCATCATATCTTAATAAAATTAATAAGACACAGCGTATGATGAAAATAAAATGCCTTTATTAATTGGTAATGTCAATACACTAGTTTGGGATAAAAAATAGAAAATCCCATCGAAATACAACATTTCGATTGGCCTTTAGGGCATAATCCTTTCAATCTCCAACTTGCACTAAAGCCAATCGCCTTTAAATTTTAACCCCATACAATCGAGGTGGCGATTAAACTCCCGCTGTGGTAGAGCCTTAGTGAACTAGTCTGCTATGTTGTTCTTCATTTCTACTCTTTTAATGAAGACTTCTTGTCTTTCAACAATCTCTCGAACGAGATGGAAGCATCTCAGAATGTGCTTTGATTTGTGATGAGCTCTAGGTTCCTTAGCTTGAGCGACGGCTCTAGTATTATCACAGTAAAGTGATACTGGACCTTCAATCTCCGGAACAACGCCCAACTTTGAGATGAACTTCTTCATCTAGACAGCTTCCTTGGCAGCTTCACTAACATCAATGTATTCTGTCTCAGTTGTTGAGTCAGCTACAGTCTGCTGTTTAGAACTCTTCTAGCTTACAGCTCATCCATTAAGGGTAAAAAGATACCCTAAAATATATTTGCAATCATCTGGATCCGATTGAAAACTAGAATCTGAATAAGCTTCCACTTTAAGATCAGATCATCCGTATATCAGAAAAATATCCTTAGTCCTTCTCAAGTACTTAAGAATATTTTTCACAGCCTTCCAGTGATTGTCTCCTGGATCAGCCTGAAATCTGCTGGCTATACCTAAGGCACATGCCACATCAGGCCTGGTACATAACATAGCATACATTATAGATCCTACAGCCGAAGCATAAGGTATATAACTCATTCTTTTTCTTTCTTCAGGTGTCTTAAGAGACATCTTCTTAGAAAGATGTATGCCATGACCAATGGGCAAGTAACCTCTTTTACTTCCCTCCATGATAAATCTCTTTAGCACTTGGTCAATGTACCTAGACTGGGATAAGCCTAGCATCCTCCTAGATCTATCTCTATAGATCTTGATACCCAGTATATAGGATGCTTCTCCCATGACTTTCATGGAAAACTATTTAAATAACCATACCTTGACTGATTGTAACATTGGGATATCATTCCCAATGAGGAGTATGTCATCCACATATAGAACCAAGAAAACTATGGCACTCCCACTAGTCTTCTTGTACACACAAGGTTCATCCTCATTTTTATAAAGTCAAACTCTTTGTCTGTCTTATCAAATCGGATGTTCCAACTCCTGGATGCTTGCTTTAATCCATAAATTGATTTTTTCAGCCTACATACCTGATTAGGTTTAGTCTCAAAGACAAAACCTTCTGGCTGTGATATTTAGACCTCTTCCTCAAGGAAACCATTAAGGAATGCGGTTTTCACATCCATCTGCCATATTTCATAATCATGATATGCTGCTATAGAAAGCATGATCCGAATAGATTTGAGCATGGCAACAGGAAAAAATGTTTCATCATAATCTATTCCCTGTTTTTGTCTGAAATCATTAGCCACTAATATGGCTTTATAAGTTTCGACTTGGCCATCTGCCCCAATCTTTTTCTTATAGACCCATTTGCATCCAATAGGGTTAACACCCTCTAGTGTATCAACCAAAGTCCGCACTTGGTGGACATACATTGAGTCCATTTCGGATCTGTCTGAGTCCCTACTCATGAAAGCATCCGTATAGGTTAGAGGCTCAATATTTTCAATGATCCGGGCTTCATTATTTTCAATAATGAACCCATACCTCTCAGGTGCATCATGCACCCTATCAGACCTATGAATAGGAGTGGTGTGTTCTGGTTCTATACTAACTATGTTATCATTTGGTTGAGATGTATCTATTTGTTGAACTTCTTTAAGTTCAATATTTCTCCCACTGCCCTTTTGTAGGATGAACTCTTTCTCCAGAAAAGTAGCATGCCTACTGATAAAAACTTTTTGTTCAGTAGGGTGGTAGAATAGATATCCTATACTATCTTTAGGATATCTTACAAATAGACACTTATCTGCTCTAGCATCTAGCTTATGTCCAAAATTTCTTTTGACATAGGCTGGACATCCCCATATCTTAAGATACTTAAGATTGGGTTTCTTACCCCTCCATATCTCATATGGAGTGCTAGAGATAGATTTAGATGGTACTCTATATAAGATATTAGCCGCGGTTTCCAAGGCATATCAACAAAAGGAAACAGGTATCATTGTGAAGCACATCATGGACCATACCATATCTAATAAGGTACGGTTCCTCCTTTCAGCAACACCATTTAATTATGGTGTGTAAGGAGGGGTCCATTCAGAGATAATCCCCTTTTTTTAAGGTGATTGAGAAACTCAGTGGATAATTATTCACCTCCTCGATCTGATCGAAGGAATTTAATACTTTTCCCCGTTTGTTTCTTTACCGTACTTTGATACTCTAAAAATTTATCAAAGGCTTCAGACTTATGTTTCATAAGATACACAAATCCGTATCTTGAAAAATCATCAATAAACATGATGAAATAAGAGTATCCACCCTTGGCCTGAGTTGTCATAGGCCCACATACATCTGTATTTATGAGTCCTAATAACTCAGTTGTCCTTTCTCTATGTCCACTAAATGGAGTATTGGCCATTTTACCCATGAGACATGATTCACAAGTTCCTAATGATTTATAATCATAAGGATTAAGAAAATTTTCCTTGTATAAAATACTAATCCTAGTCTCACTAATATATCCAAGCCGATAGTGCCAGAGTAAAGTATTGTTTACATCATCTCTCTTTCGTTTGTTACTTACATGAAGTATATTATCATTAGTGGATAAAGTTAAAAGTCCATTGCAAAATACGCCACAACATATAATTTCATTAGAAAAGATGATTGAGCAATCATTGCTCATCACATTCATAGTATAACCTTGTCTAAGTAACAAGGATACAGATATGATATTTCTAATGACCTTAGGCGTATAGTAACAATCTCTCAGCTCTAAAATCTTCCCCAAAGATAACTTCAAGATATAAGTCCCTACGACCTCTGCTTGGATGGACTCTCCTCCAGCATCGTAGAGCTCGAAGTCTCCTTCCTTCAATACTCTAAGCCTCTGCAACCCCTGTAATGATTTGCAGATATTATTACCACAGGCGGTATCCAATACCCAAGTATTTGAAATGGAAGAATCCAATGAAAAAATAGTATGAACTTCTTTCATACCTTTTGGTGCATCCAATGCACCAGGCTTCACACCTGCAAGGTAAGCCTTGTAGTTCCTCTTCCAATGACCCGGCTTGCCACAGTGAAAGCAGGTCATTTGTCCGGAGGCCTTCTTTCCTTTCTTCATCTTGATGCCCCTTTTTGGGTTCAATCTCCTCTTAGAACTCTTTCTGCCTAACTTCTTCTTGTTGATCTCATCCACAAGAAGAAGTGGAGCCTTAATTTTCTTTAAATGACTATGCTGTTTTTAACATGTTTAACAGCTCAGGCAAGGAAGTGTTAAGTTTGTTCATATGATAATTAAGAACAAACTGTGAAAATGACTCCGGGAGTGACTGCAGGATCAAATCCTGATTCAACTCCCCATCCATAACAAAATCCAATTGACCTAATCGAATGATCAGGTCAATAACCATCAATACGTGGTCTTGTACGGATGTACCTTCTGTCATTCTCCCATGGAACAATTACTTAGATATCTCATATCTAGCAGTTTGACTATGTTCTCCATATAGTTCTTTTAGATTGAGTAGTATGGAGTTAGTGTCCATGCTATCATGTTGCCTCTGTAACTCATTGGTCATAGAGGCAAGCATGACACATTTGACGGTGAGTGAGTCATTTTGCCACATCTTGTATATGGTCTTTTCCTCTTGCGAGGCATCTTCCCCTAAAGGTTCCAAGGTAGGGGTATCAAGAATGTAAGAAAGTTTTTCCTGGCTGAGTACTATCTTTAGATTTCTCAACCAGTCAACATAGTTCGGCCCAGTCAATTTATTAGCATCAAGTATACTACGGAGTGAGAGTGAAGAGGCCATTTAATCTAAATTAACAAAGAACATAACATAAGCAAACAACCAACGTTGACAAAACATAATTAAATTAGGACTTTAACTTAATTATGTCTCCCACTATTTTATCAAGCATCATAACCCTCTATATGATGATCGAGAAACCCTAATTAGTTTTCTTAGTGGGGTTGAGATCCCAATTCCTTATAAAAACCTTGTGTGTATACAACAAATCTTTTATAAGTTCAAAGATAGGAAAACTCTTTCCAATTGTATCTCATACAATTCTCAACAAAACCTGGCCTCTAAAATATTAATAGCCTTGTGTGTGCACAACAAACTATAATATTTTTAGTTAAGACCCTTCATTCCTTTATAGTCATGATTGTAATAATAATACTCTTGTGTGTTTACAACAAAGTATTTTATTAAATCATGCCATAAGCATCAAATGCACCAGGCCAAAATTGTGTTAGTTACCATAATAGGCCTTGTGTGTACACAACAAACCTAATACGGATCATAACATAATATTGACCTAGCATAAGAAAGGCCTAATGTAGTGAATATTACACTAAGCATATCAATCAAAAATTAAGTTTATCTTATCGGCCAAGTAAGTCGGAGAGTAGTGGGAGTCCCCCTGTTGCTTTCCTAGACACCAATAAAAATTGGCCAGGTCAGTCAACGGAACCAATTAAAAACCACGTCATCTTTACCGATCATGAACCACTTTTCCTAGACACCAAATGATCAACTAATTATCTTGATTATTTTGCTTTTGGTATATGACACTACACCTTAATATAATTGTAATAGAGGGCAATTCAAACAGAAGCACATTCTAATATTACCATTCATCAACCATGCATCATATATCATTTTATAAAGTGCCAAGTGTGTCATCATACTAGGATAACCATCTACCACATAATGGATCCATCATTATGCCAGGGCAACCTTATTTCAGTATGATGACTAGAAAGCTAAACATATCTCTATATCGGTTAAGGTTTAAGTGAAAATCCTAACCAGTGACATACATATATGCATATACATATCAATCATATGTAACTTTAAACTTTTGTAGAGTCCTACAAAATTGGGCAACTTCAAATTTTGTAGAGTCCTACAAAAATGGGCAACCTCAAGAGTCCTACAAAATTGGGCAACTTTAAATTTTGTAGAGTCCTACCAAGATGGGCAACCTCAAGAGTCCTACAAAATTGGGCAACTTCAAATTTTGTAGAGTCCTACCAAAATGGGCAACCTCAAGAGTCCTACAAAATTGGGCAACTTCAAGTTTTGTATGATTTAGCCCTAATAAGGTGGCTTTGATACCACTGTAAGTGTTTTGGTGACCAGGGCGAAAGCGTAGATTTCAAAAATTTATTATGAAACCACTACCAAATCCTTAACCCAAGATCTCCTTACTAGGAATTAAAACATACAAACATGCATATATAATCTAAACTAGAGTTTAGGCACCAACCTGAACAGCTAGTATACAATTCAATGAAGAAAACCCTGATTCAGCCTTCTTCTCCACTAGGTTCCCAAACATTCTCCCTCCAATGGTGATCCACATGAAACTCGGACCAAGGAAGAACTCCTTCTTCAAGTTGCTTGGAGAAGTGGAACTCTTTTGGCAGCCTTTGGTCTATTGACCACTGTAGGACACCCTGTCCTACTGTAGGGCACTAAAGACACTCTCCTAAACCACTCTTGGTTTTAGGACAACCCTCCTCTAAGACCCCTTAGGCTTATATCCTAAAACAAAGCCTTGTCCTAGTAGAAAAGACCTTTTCTTAACAAGACAAGTCTTGTCTTAAACAAAGGAGGGGAAGAGAGATACTCAGAATAATACTTCGGTGGAATTCTTATATTAGATTCATTTCACCGCCCCCTACATATAGATACAGAAGGGGCATATGATATGTCCTCCCATCAACTTATCAGATATGATTTTTCAAGACCGAAGAGAAGTTATCTGGCTTGAAAAATTATATATAATAAGCACATTCATGCACCGAAGGCCTTATTCACATCCCTTCTTTTATCTGGACGAATTCTCACTTGCCACATGTAAATTACCAGTCCCTAGGAAGCTAAGAGGTGCCTCTTCAATCTCCAAACATCAAAGATTATGAAGAGTCCTGATAGCAGAAGGACTCTCCATCAGAACTGTGCACCACATGAAGAGTTGCGACTCTTCATGCACCGCGCGCGCCATCCTTCTTCCACACAAATTTTAAAGAATGTTGACCAGTCAAAACATAGGAAATTTAGATTCATTGGAAAGAGCATAAAATTTCCTTTCTGACCATATAAATTATATTCAAATCAGAGATCTATAGCTCATTCTGTGCTCTTTTAAATTTATGATATCATTTAGGTACCAAGAGTCCCATGCCATCGGGACTCTTCATGTATGGTGCCTAAAATGCCCTTAAATCTAAATTAAAATCTGATTTAGCTCTGATTAGGCTAGCCCCACTTAGATCTAAACCTAATTTAGGTTTCTTATAATTAGTTTAGCCTAATTAGCAAGCAACCGGATCTAATCCAATTGGGTTAGGAATTTGGTTAGCCTACATATGCTTATATATAATCCGGCTAACCAATTAGGATCCTATGACCCTAATTAAATCATGAATGACTTCTTTGGCTAAGTCTCTATTATGTGTGACCCATTGGGTTCCACATCTAGCTAGCAGTAGGTTTAGGTTTGAGCCAATTCGATCCGATCGAACCTGATTGACCTAATTAGGTCAAATTGGCTCACCTAATTGTCCTATTCGAATCACACATCGAATTAACTCATGAAACCAAATCAATTGGTTCATGAAGACCTACAAGACAAGATTGATGTCTAGCAATATGTCATGCCTACCCGGAAGATGAGGAATTTTGGTGGATTTACCAAAATATCCTTCAGTTGTGAGTTACCGGGCAATTCAGTCCTTCGATCTACTTGCACCCTGAATATGACTATGGATATGGATACTTGTCAAATCCAGTTTCATATTCATTCCTTGTTCAATCTGATAATGATGATTCATTAATGAACCATTAGAAACTATTTCTAATGTTCATACTTTGATCAAAGATTTCCAGAATCTTCATTTGATTGAAATCATCTGGATGCGCTTCCCTCTTACTAGGGTTGATCGATTCCTTTTTGACCTACTCACAACCTCCATATGCAATCCACCATACCCAGTATCACCCCATGCATGACTCAGTATCATGATTGAGTGTGAACCAAAGTATGGATTCATGCATACAAGATACCATGGCAATCTTAGGTCAAAGGACCACATGCACTACTCCCACTATGAGAACTATCTATTGACAAACAGATAAGGTTCCATTAGATTTTCTCAAGCTGGATCTAGTCAGTGAACTCATTCTCTACTGAGCATCCACATCCACTATGAGAACTATCTATTGACAAACAGATAAGGTTCCATTAGATGTTCTCAAGCTGGATCTAGTCAGTGAACTCATTCTCTACTGAGCATCCACATCCTAGTATTAGTGTCAAACACAAGTGACTATGAGATCAGTCACCCTCTTTACCAAGCATACATAGGATGTGCTGGTCTTACCGGAAACATTGATCCCCTACTCAATATCCCATCGACCAGGAATATTCTAGATTAGGGTTTTAAGGCTTTAGGTCTCACTAGTATAATCTCATCATAACCCTAGAACCTTAGACCTAATCTATGGGATTCATCATATCTTAATAAAATTAATAAGACAGAGCGTATGATGAAAATAAAATGCCTTTATTAATTGATAATGTCAATACACTGGTTTGGGATAAAAAAAAGAAAATCCCATCGAAATACAATATTTCGATTGGCCTTTAGGGCATAATCTTTTCAGAATAATCTTTAAGACTTTTTATCTTCCTCAATAATTAACTCAAGAATCTGATGGGAGTTGGTAAAGTCTTGAGTTCTTCTCTTGAAAGCTCTCTTGAATATTCTCTTAAAAACTTATTAAAAGTTTATTAACTTCTTCAAAAGATGTTCAAATTTTTTATATATAGTATTTTGAACTGATTCCAAGTGGATATAATCGTTATAGACCATTGGAATTTGAAAAATGGCCGTTGGAGCACTTTTTGGATTCGAAAAGATAGTTCTGGAACTAGCCATTACATACCTAGAATAGGGATTCAAGTCAACTTGGATGGGTCGAGTCGGCTCAGATTCTCAGTCCTTCAGAAATTGAACTCTAGCCGAGTTGGCTCTTCACTCTTGAGTCGGCTCGCCTGACTGATTTTCTCAAAACTAATTTTTCCAAACTCTAGAGTAGTTAGCTCGGATTCTTCGAGTCAGCTTGGATTTTCAGTACTTCAGAAATTGAACTCTGCCTGAGTCGGCTCTTCACTCTGGAGTTGGCTCGATTATCTGCATGCCAGAAAACTCTACGCCATGCTAGAACATTGAGGCCGCTCTTCTGCTTTGAGTTGGCTCGAGTGATTTGTTTTGCCAAAAACTTTCCAAACTTCTCTAGAATTCTTCCAAAGGCTTCCAACCAACTTCAATGGTTTTCAAACTCCTTCAAAGCCTGAACTAAGTAATTTAAACTTGAAAAATTATATTTAATTGACTCATTTTCATGAATACACAAGTGATTTTTCTTTGGAATCTATATTACATGGTACTTTTTCAAAAAATAATCTTGACATACATCAATAATTTCAAAACTGTAGGAAGAGTGGTTGTTCATTCAAATCATCCTACAAAAACTTATAAAACACTTGAAAGTAGTTAGTACCAAATGCATGCTCCAATATTTTGTTATCATTAAAATCATTCCAGGGGTCAACAACTACCATAGTATCTTATGCATATGAATCCATGTTTTGGTGCATACTCATTCATGGTAATTAAGTCATGTACGGGGTGCTTTTAGATATGGTGGATTGTATATGAAGGTAATGAATAGGTCAACAAGGAATGGATCACTCCTAGTAAGGGAAGAAGTTATCCCGTGTAATCTCTTTGAATGATGACTCAGCAGGTCTTTGATCAAAGCATGATAAGATTAGATAGGGATTCTAATCATTCATCGATCAAGTCTTCATTATCAAATTGAGATTCAAAAGGATTAAGTACTAGGGTTTGACATTTATCTATATCCATCACTTAATCAGGATAATATAAGATTGAAGGATTGAATTGCATGATAATTTTTTACTAAGGGGCATTTTGATAATTTTTACCAAATTCTTCATCTTCTGAGTAGGCATGACATGTTGCTAGACATCAATCATATTTTGTAGGTTTTCATGAATCAATTAGATTAGATTCATGAGTCAATTCGGAAGTAGATTCGAATTGACAACCTAGGTCAGCTAAATTTGACCTAATTAGGATTGGATCGAATCGACTTGGACCTAGACCTACAATTGACTAGATATGGAACCCAAAGAGTCACACACATTAGGAAATTAGCTAAGAAAGTTAATTGTATTTTTATTAGGGTCATGGGTGATGCGGGACAAAAGGGGGGCTAGGAGGATCATTGGAGAGCTGAGAAGTCTCCTGTGATTAGGGTCAAAAAGGCGAAAAAAAAGATATGGGTGCAAGAAACATGGATACTATATGGACTTGGGACTTACCTTCATGGAGAGACGTCGCACCTCTAGGGCATCCCACCCACCCCACTACATGCAGTCTAGGGCATCCTACCCATCTCACTACATGCGGAGCTTAGGGCATCCCACCCAAATCGCTACCTGGGGTCGTGAAGGAGAAGCTCCAAGATCATAGAGGGAACTTAGCTAGGGAGAAGATAACTAGGACCTCACGCCTCTCGATGCTCGAAAGTGAAGGAAGTGGGGTTACACACCCCTCGACACCCGCAGGTGAAGGAAAGATGGGCCTCATACCCAAGCAAAACCAAGAACTCTTTTCAAAAATTCATATTCATCATAATTACTTATTCAAGAGAGGGGGTGCCTTTATATAGGCTACAAAACTTGGGGCCCAAGAAAACAATACAAGGCATGCAGCCAAAAAAAAAAGTAACAATCCAAACCTGCTTTGTTTGCATCTCGAAAACAATGTTTAAAATTAAACACAACCCTCCCCATATGGGGGAAAATTGAACTAATCTAAAACTAATTAAAAAGAACTTTCTAATTTGTCCATACATCTAGATTTAAAATAAATAAATTAGGCATACTCTGGATTTACCAAAAATCAATGCTTCTTTTGAAATTTGTGCGACTTTGAAAACGGTGCAGCTTTGAAATCGGTGCACAAATCTCTCTTCCGGTGGTTTAGTGTGTTGATCGCGAACTCGAAGACCGACGTAGACCACGTTGGTTCCTGAACTTCTTCGGGCGCTCAAGGTCATTCCTCATCTTCATGTCCACGGTATTCGAAACAACCATGTTATGACATGTTCCGCAATTGGATTGAAGAATTCATAACCTGTAATGCTCCTAATTTGACACCATATGTGGTGCGGGCACCAGAATCAGAAAGAGACTCCAACCAATTCAAGCCCATTCCGAATCTTTATGGTTGGACTAGAGAGTCCGGTAACCTTTCTTTATTTTGAGTCCAAAAGAATCATGTAAGTCGAGTCCATGTTGGGTCCTGTAATCTTTTTTTGAGTCCAAAATAATCATGTAAGTCAAGTCCATGTCGGGTCTAGTCTTAGTCAAATCCAAATGGGTCAACTAGCATCAAGCCTAAAGAAGACTCACAATGTATACCCCAAATCAAGACCAAAGCCAACTCAATTGGGGACCACATGCCACATCACTTGCGCCACCTCAACTTGGGACCAAATGCCACGTCAAGAGGGGACCACATGCCACCTCACATGACACCTCACCACAAGAGGGCGCCATCCCAAGTTCAAATTCAAGGAAGTTGGCCAAAGAGGATTTCAAGCAAGAAAATCAGCCCTCTCCCCTTATATTACTCCACTTGTTTGGGGATTTGAAATTTCAAAATTTATGAGGCTTTATTTAAAACCTTGGACGCCCCTTGTAAAGAGCTATTGATGAATGAATACAAATTTCCAGAAATTTTCTATGTATTTCTATGTGCCTATGTGGATCTTTGTGCCTAAGTGAACCTCTTCCTCTCCTCCATCATTTTTTCTCCCTAATCCTTCTCTTTTACTCTTCATCTTCCAAGCAATCCTCTTCCTTCAAGGCGAATTAAGGACATCCTCACAAGAAGAAGATCAACACCAACTCAAGCTTCCACCATGGCGCCAAGGATCATTTCCAACAAACTCTCCTTTGAGTTCCATCAATCTTCTCATTTCTAATTAAGCTTCTAATCATCTTGGTTTCTTTGTTGCAGGGTTCTCTAGGTTCCAGATCCAGGAGGAAGGATTACTTGCTACAAACCAGAAAGTTAGATGGCCCATCTTATGTGGTATGACCTTTCATTTGGGAACCTTAAGAGCGAATCCCTTGTGCTTGAGATTTCAATGCTTGAATTCCTAGTCTTTTAAGATCGGGATCATTAAATAGGGCTAGCTTGACTTGTGTGCGAATTCTAATCTTGTCCTATTTCTTTAAGATTTTGATAGTCCTCCTAGCTGGGTTTAAGTATAAGCATTTATGGTTTCTTATTTAGATCTCCTTCATCTTATATGTTGAATCACTCATATGCAAGTAGTAATTGCTAGTTAAATTTTGGTTAATCTCCTTTAGAGTCACATGATTGCATCATCATCATGCATACCACACCATTTTTGGTATCAGAGCATGGTAGAATAAGTTCCTGATTGCATAGCATTAAGTCCTTGAAGTACTTGGATCGGGGCGTTACCAGACTGTCCGATCTTAGGAGAAAGTAGGGTTTAAACACCCTCTCTTCCCATTCCACGGGGATCTCCTAAGGCGTGTCGGGGTGTCATTGTGATTGACCCATGAAAAAGAAAGCCAAAGGACTTCTTAGATTTCATTTATGAATTTTGCATTGGGCACGTTCTGTTTTTCTGCTTGCTGTATTTTCTGTAGGCTGACTGTAATCCGCCTGCAACTCCAAAGGAAAGTATCACATTCCTCATTGGGATATTTTTTTTCCTGTTCCATTTTAAGTTTTTTATCACCTTTTTAAATTTCAATCTGAGAAAAAATTTACAAAAAAAATGAAAATCCCTACAGTCCATCAGTGTTATTAGGGTTTCTGTTCTGTTCTGTTCCTTTTCATTATCTTCATTTCAGAATCTGTCTAGAATAGTACAGATTTTATTTTAAATTTTCGTTTCATCTGGTAAGTCATCTAGAAGTTAGGAGTTTTCTGTGATTTTTTTAGATTTTTCTGATATTTGTTTCTGCACTTATCAACACCACTTTTAAACTGCAACACACTACTTCTGCACCTGAAATTTGAAATTTGCATGCATCTCATGACAAATCAAATTAAGGGCACGGAATTGACATAGGGTCAGGATTTCATCACCTGTCCCTAGCCCAAAAATCACCAAATTGCATATCGACCCAATCCCTAACTAAAACTGATAAGACATTAATTGTCCTAGTGGGTTAGGAACATCAATTTGGTCGAGCTCGGGTTATTGTCAACTCATTGTGTCAACTAGTCTTGTGTGTGCCCTATTACTTGGTGTCTAGAATTGGGACTAAGGGCTTGGGTGCTGATCCATCTATCGGGCCTAGGTAGGCCAGAGACAGGATCTCACACTCCCCTTGTTCTAAAACCTGGCCAAGATAGAGTTACTACAATCTAGCTTGCCACATTGATTAGGCAACTAGCTTGGAACTCTAGGTCCAGTTCAATTCAATTGGGAAAGCTTGTGCAACCCATTTCTTCATCTATTATTGAAAGCTGGTGTCAAGGATAGAGATTAAGTGGCTCAAGCCTAAGTAGTTCTTGTGGTTTTTAATTAGGACCCAGTGAAAGCTGGGGGAACTTCCCACAGACCCACCTCCTGACTGGCCAGTGGAAGAGAGTAGCTGTTGATTTGATTGTATCTAGTCAACTCAGTTTATTTGGACTAACCGGCTTAGAAAACTCGTAGTTCGGGTCTAAGTCTAATTGTTTGCATGACAACTAGGTCAGGCACACCTTACCACCCTTCACAAGCCCAACCTAGTTCATCCATGGATACTAGTATGGAAAGCCTTATGAGATCTATGATCGAGAAGATGGACCGTTTGGATGCTAAATTTGGTCAGTTCGAGGAAAGTGTAGGAACCCTAGAAGAAGATAGGTTGACCCCAACTGAACCACCTTCACCCAGATTACCTTCAGTTCATCCTAGAGCCCAACGACAGGAACACACACCTGACCCAATTCAAAGAAGACCGCATCAGGATTATGTTGATCATACTCCAGAGCCACCTCCTAGAAGGCCTCACTATGATACTTTTGATCAGGATGATCGGGCCCTAAGGAACATCCGTCTAGATGCACCAACCTTTGAGGGAAGCTTAGATCCTAAGGTGTACACAGACTGGGAGGCTGACATGGACCAGTATTTTGACTGGTATGATATGTCTGAAGAGAGAAGATTTAAGTTTGCCAAAATCAGACTAGTTCATCAGGCTCGGTTATATTGGGGAAACGTGGAACGCATATCAAGGCAAAGGGGAGATTTACCTATAGCAACATGGAGAGATATGAAGAGAAAACTTAGAGAGAAATATCTATGTATGTCTTATCAGCAAAGGTTATTAGATCAGTGGCAACGATTGACACAGGGTAACAAGACCGTTTCTGAATACGTTGCTAAAATTGATGAGTTTGTGATGCGATGCAACGTAGTCGAGTCTGAAGCAGCCACTTTATCAAGGTTTAGATCAGGGTTGAATGATGATATAAAAGGGGAACTGTTTTTAAGGGAAGTCCATGATTTAGATCAGGCATACCAAGTTTCCACGGACTATGAGAGGTTTCAAAGGAGAGCTACATTTAGACGACCTGAACCTATTAGTTTTAACCCCCCTGTTAGCAGGCCTAGCTCGGTCCCTAGTCCCGCCAATAGAACAAGGTCCAGCCCAAATCCAACCCTTAGACCCTATCCAACCACCCCCTTAATTCCCAGAGGAGATAAAGGAAAGAGCCCTGAAGTTCCAGGTGAAAGAGAACGAGTTTGTTATAAGTGCCGCAAAACAGGCCATTTCATGAGCCAATGCCCCTCTAGAGCTTTACATATAGGGAAGGTAGAAGAAGAAGATTCAGAACCCCTAGAGTTTGGTGAAGAAGAAGTTTATGAAGCAGGGGATTGTTTAGCTGATGAGTATGAAGAGTATGAAGGGGGTGAAGAGAACATAGACTCATCAGATTTGCTAGGAGTTATGAGACGTATCATGACACAGACCAAGGAGCAAGAAGACTGGCGTAGAACTAGCATCCTACACACATTTGTTAAGATAAGAGAAAAGGTCTGTAAGATCGTCATCGATAGTGGAAGCTGTGTCAACGCCATTTCCACTAACGCAGCCAAAAGTCTAGGATTACCCGTTGTACCACATCCCAATCCATATAAGGTGTCCTGGATCGATTCCACTTCTATACCAATCAAGTCAAGATGTCAGGTTCAAGTCTAGTTTCAATCCTATCAGGAAAAGATCTGGTGTGATGTGCTTCCTATGGGAGTAAGTAGCATCATCTTAGGCAGGCCATGGCTGTTTGATCATGATGTGACCATCTTTGGTCGATCAAACTCCTGAGCTTTCAATTTCAATGGCAAGAAAATTGTCATTCATCCAACCCAGCCTAAGGATAATGTCAAGAGAAGAGCTAGTAGCTTGAAAGATAAGAAGACTGGATTAAATTTAATAGGTGCAAAAGAATTAGAGCAAGATATCATGGAAGGTGCACCTATTTGGATAGTAGCTGCTAAGGAAATTAAGGACCACAACCCTGTAGAACACCCTCAAGAGGTGGTCCAATTATTGAAAGAATTTGAGGATGTGTTTCCAGAAGATCTCCTCGATAACCTCCCACCTTTAAGAGACATACAACATGCAATAGATTTAATCCCTGGAGTGACTTTACCTAATTTGCCTCACTATAGGATGAACCCAACTGAACACCAGGAGCTGCAAAGGCAAGTGGGTGAACTTCGTAGGAAGGGGTTTATTAAGGAAAGCTTAAGCCCATGTGCAGTCCCTGCTCTGCTGACCCCTAAGAAAGATGGCACCTGGAGGATGTGTATAGATAGCCGTGCCATTAATAAGATCACTGTAAAGTATAGATTCCCAATCCTAAGACTAGACGACATGTTAGATATGATAGCTGGATCGACAATTTTTTCCAAGATAGACCTAAAAAGTGTCTATCACCAGGTTAGGGTTAGGCCTGGAGACGAATGGAAGACCGCTTTTAAGACTAAAGATGGATTATATGAGTGGTTAGTCATGCCGTTCGGTCTGTCCAATGCACCCAGCACTTTTATGAGAATAATGAATCAGGTGTTAAAGGTTTTTATCGGAAGATTTGTAGTGGTCTATTTTGATGATATACTTATATATAGCAAAACAAATGCAGACCACTTAACCCACCTGAAGCAAGTTTGTCAAGTCCTGAGAAAAGATAGTCTCTATGCCAATATCAAGAAGTGTGATTTCCTGACAAATAGAGTTATCTTTCTAGGATTCGTAGTCACATCTGAAGGGGTGTCCGCTGATCCTAAGAAAATTAAATCCATAGTAGAGTGGCCTACGCCTAAGACTATCCACGACGTCCGTAGTTTCCATGGGTTATCCACCTTCTATAGAAGGTTTATTAAAGGATTCAGTACGATAGTGGCACCAATCACTGATTGTATTAGGAAGGGAAATTTCGAGTGGACTAAAGCAGCAGGTAAGGCCTTCCTAACAATTAAGGAGAAAATGACACAAGCACCTGTCTTAAGGTTACCCGATTTTACCAAGGTGTTTGAGGTTGCTTGTGATGCTTCTGGGGTCGGAATTGGAGATGTCTTGAGTCAAGAGAATCACCCAGTAGCATACTTCAGTGAAAAGTTAAATGAGGCGAGACTAAGGTATTCCACGTATGATAAGGAACTATATGCTGTAGTTCGAGCTCTATGATATTGGAGGCATTATCTTCTACCCCACGAGTTTGTCCTGTTCTCTGATCACGAAGCTCTTAGGTTCCTTAGTTCTCAAAAGAAATTAAACCCTAGGCACGGGAAATGGGTAGAATTCATACAAGATTACACGTTCGTTTTGAAACATTGTGCCGGTACTGAAAATAGGGTTGCTGATGCGTTGAGCCGCCGTTCTATGTTGTTAACCTCTGTGAGCACTGAAGTAGTAGGGTTCGATAGATTGAAAGATGAATATCCCACATGTCCTGATTTTGGTCACATCTATCAATCCCTCCAACAAAGACCATCTAGTGAGCCTAGTGATTATACACTGTTAGATGGATACCATTTCAAAGGAAATCAGTTGTGTATTCCCAAGACCTCTGTTAGGGAATTTTTGATCTGGGAAGTCCATGCTGGAGGTTTAGCAAGACATTTTGGCAGGAACAAAACCATCCTAGCAATGGAAGAACAATTTTTTGGCCTGGTCTTAAAAAGAACGTTGCCCAGATCGTATCTCAGTGTCGGACCTGTGCTGTTGCAAAACAGCAAAGACACAACACCGGTCTGTACACGCTCTTACCTGTCCCTGATGATCCATGGCAAGATATCAGTATGGATTTTGTGGTAGGTCTACCTAAAACTTCTAGGAAACATGACTCTGTTTTTGTGGTTGTCGATCGTTTCTCCAAAATGGCGCACTTCATCCCGTGTTCTCAAACTTTAGACGCTTCAAAAGTGGCAAAGCTTTTCTTAGATCAGGTGGTTAAGCTTCATGGTTTACCCAAGACCATTGTGTCAGATAGAGATGTCAAGTTCACTAGCTACTTCTGGAAAACCCTCTGGCACATGTTAGGTACTAAGATGAAATTCTCTACGGCCTATCATCCTCAAATCGATGGCCAAACTGAAGTAGTAAACCGAAGCATAGGAAATCTCTTAAGATGTTTAGTCGGCGACATCCTAGGAAACTGGGACTTACTACTTCCTCGCGCTGAATTTGCCTACAACAGTTCGATTAATAGGTCTATTGGAAAAAGTCCATTCGAAGTGGTCCATGGATACAGACCTAGGAAACCTTTAGACCTAATTCCATTACCAGTACATACACGAATATCTGAGTCTGCTGAGTCATATGCATAGCATGTTAAGGGTTTGCACAAGGAGATTAGTCAGAAGATTCAAACAAGGAATGAACTCTATAGGCATATGGCTAATTCACATAAACGGTTAAAGGAATTTAATGAAGGAGACTCTGTAATGATTAGGCTTAAACCAGAAAGGTTTCCTCCGGGAACTATGAAGAAACTCCATGCCCGGGGAGCCGGACCCTTCAAAATAATAAAGAAAATTGGACCTAATGCTTATGTAGTAGACTTACCACCTAGTTATGGCATTAGTTCTACATTTAATGTTTCCGATCTGAAAGAATACAAGGAACCTGCATTGATACCGGATGAACCTTTTGGTCCTAACACTTCTCTTGAGAGTGAAATGCCAATTGAGTGTCCACCACCAAATATTCCTGAGCGAAAGGAAAGAATTGAAAGGATCTTGAATGACCAAATCATCACTACTAGAAATAAGGGCTACCAACGCTATCTGGTTCGATGGCAAGGACGTCCTGAATCTGAAGATTCCTGGATCACCAAAGAGGACCTACAACAAATCGACCCGGATATATTAGAAACTTATCACTCGACAGGGTCGAGTTCCTCCCACCCGGGGAGAATTGGTGTGGGCACCAGAATCAGAAAGAGACTCCAACCAATTCAAGCCCATTCTGAATCTTTATGGTTGGACTAGAGAGTCCGGTAACCTTTCTTTATTTTGAGTCCAAAAGAATCATGTAAGTCGAGTCCATGTTGGGTCCTGTAATCTTTCTTTTGAGTCCAAAACAATCATGTAAGTCGAGTCCATGTCGGGTCTAGTCTTTGTCTAATCCAAATGGGTCAACTAGCATCAAGCCTAAAGAAGACTCACAATGTATACCCCAAATCAAGACCAAAGCCAACTCAATTGGGGACCACATGCCACATCACTTGCGCCACCTCAACTTGGGACCAAATGCCACATCAAGAGGGGACCACATGCCACCTCACATGCCACCTCACCACAAGAGGGCGCCATCCCAAGTTCAAATTCAAGGAAGTTGGCCAAGGAGGATTTCAAGCAAGAAAATCAGCCCTCTCCCCTTATATTACTCCACTTGTTTGGGGATTTGAAATTTCAAAATTTATGAGGCTTTATTTAAAACCTTGGACGCCCTTTGTAAAGAGCTATTGATGAATGAATACAAATTTCCAGAAATTTTCTATGTGTTTCTATGTGCCTATGTGGATCTTTGTGCCTAAGTGAACCTCTTCCTCTCCTCCATCATTTCTTCTCCCTAATCCTTCTCTTTTACTCTTCATCTTCCAAGCAATCCTCTTCCTTCAAGGCGAATTAAGGACATCCTCACAAGAAGAAGAAGAACACCAACACAAGCTTCCACCATGGCGCCAAGGATCATTTCCAACAAACTCTCCTTTGAGTTCTATCAATCTTCTCATTTCTAATTAAGCTTCTAATCATCTTGGTTTCTTTGTTGCAGGGTTCTCTAGGTTCCAGATCCAGGAGGAAGGATTACTTGCTACAAACCAGAAAGTTAGATGGCCCATCTTATGTGGTATGTCCTTTCATTTGAGAATCTTAAGAGCGAATCCCTTGTGCTTGAGATTTCAATGCTTGAATTCCTAGTCTTTTAAGATCGAGATCATTAAATAGGGCTAGCTTGACTTGTGTGCGAATTCTAATCTTGTCCTATTTGTTTAAGATTTTGATAGTCCTCCTAGCTGGGTTTAAGTATAAGCATTTAGGGTTTCTTATTTAGATCTCCTTGATCTTATATGTTGAATCACTCATATGCAAGTAGGAATTGCTAGTTAAATTTTGGTTAATCTCCTTTATAGTCACATGATTGCATCCTCATTATGCATACCACACCAATATGCTCCAGTAGTTGCTTGCTCGCTTGCACACTCATTAGCATGCATAACTTAATCTCCTATTGAGTTGACAAGAACACGGAATGCATTGCTGTCATTAAGCTTGGGATGAAGCACGTAGAGATATGCCAATGCCATCTCGATTGACTCTAAGTTAGCATTAGGATCGTCAATATGCAAGACCATAGTCGGCACACCAGCCTCTTTTCAAGGACCCTGGAGCATGTTCTTGAGGTAAGAGCTGCGGGAGAGGATGAGGCGAAGGAGGCGGTAGGTGGAGCCCATGGCCTGCATGATTACATCGGAGAAGGAGCCATTGTTGAAGCCCTCCATCTTGATGTGGTCACAGAGGGAAGCAAGATTGCAATCCAAGGCCCGGAGCTTCCCGCTGCTGCAATCATTATCCGATGGCAGGTGCTGGTGGTGGCTGGGCGGTGATCGCAGGAGTCACGACCGTAGTGAGGTGGACGGACGACATTGTCGGGGAGAGGGCATCGCAGCAGGCTCTCGGGCTCGACGGGGAAGATGATGGCTCGGCCGGCGGCATGGAGATCCAGCAGGGCACGGCGGAGGTGTCATGGCCATGGGAGGAGCAGCATGGGGGGAACGGCCGCGAGCGGTTCGTGGGATTCGCTAGTGTTCCCACGAGGAGATCGATGCCGGGGGAGGTGGACGGCCATCGTGGGTGGCTCTGGAGGTCGGTCATTGTGGATCCAAGTTAAACGGAAAGAAAAAAACCAAAAAAATGGGGGTTCTGGGAGGTTGAAGATGATAGGGATAAACGGGGAATAAGTCAGGAATAAAATGTCGATAAAGTGAGGATAATGAGAATAGGTGGAATAGCTAGGATAAATATTTTAAACTAAAATAAAAAAAATCTGAAAAAAGAAAAGGAAAACCTGGATGGGTTTTGATGTCCCCATCAATGGGATTCTAATTGGCTCGCTAATTGACATACTAGCATATATTGGCTTGCCCAACTCCTAACCTAATTGGATTAGGTTAGCTTGCTTGTTATTTGGGCTAACCAATTTAAGTTGGACTTAAATTGAATAGAGTCCTAGGTGGGGTGGCCTAATTCAATATTTATCTAGATTTTATTAGGCTTTATCTTTGATTTATGGGAGAGTCCTACATGGCATGGACTCTTGGTGCCAAGATAATATTTGTGCCAAGAATAAAATGCAGAACGACTAATAGTCCTTCTTCTTATGAAACATAGATCCTAGATAAAATCAAAAGACTTCTCCCCTATCTCCATGCCCAATTGGATGGGCTTTGACCAGTCAAAAGAGGCTATTGGCATGAAAACAAATATGGTGCACAATGAAGGGTCGCATCCCTTCATTCTTGGTGCTAAAATGAAACCAGGAGTCCTTCTGTTTGAAGGCTCCTATGTTTCTTTGACACCTTTCAGTTTTCATGCCCTTTAGCTTTAATATGACCCGTTATTGCCATGTGGCAGGTGGAGAAGATGGCTAGAAAAATGAAGAGACATTAATATGTCTCTGGTTCATGATTAGATATATCATGATATGTCCTCTCATCCAAAAGACTCCTTCTGCTTGAAGAGTCTTATCAAATGACTGAGAAAGAGTCATATCAGGCACCACATTTCTCTCTATAAAAGGTGATGCGGAACCTATATATGCATGCAAGTATTTTTTTTGTATTTTTAAAATTAAGTTGAATGATTAATATCGAAGAACAGACTAAGGAACGATGTAAAGAGTTATATATGAAAATAAGAGGCTACAACATGCATAACAAGACTAAAAAGTAAATGAAAGAGGACCGCCGAGGCTGAGAAGTCTCAGTTGGGCTCGTTCATCTTCAATAAATGGACTGGCAGGCAGAGGGGCTGTACCTGGCAATGGTTGAAGTGCCTGGTGCACATTGTACGTGAAGAGATCGCTTTCACTCTGGATGCGGCTTAGGAAACCAAGCTAGAGACCCGCGGATACCTGGCTTTCTGCTCGGTGATCCGATTATGGCCTAGCTAGAGTCGTTGGATTCATTAGAGTCGAGGGACCTACAAACGACCTGTCAAGGGTTAGAAAACTCAATGAGAAAGAAGAAATAAGGGGAAAATAGCAAAAGGAAGAGAGTGTTTGGAGTGGGCGGCCAGGGCTTTGGAGAGCATGCTAGCGGCAGGAAGCAATCACAGGACACCGGGAAGAGGAAGGGCTCACACATAACCCCATACGCACACAGCAGGGTAGCATACAGCAATTGAAGAATCAAAGATTATTTCATATATCAAAATTAATTAAATTTTCATACAAGGGGGTCCCTTATATAGAGTCATGAGACTTAGGGCCCAAGCAAAAGAAAACAAGGAAAATAAGATTTGACCACTTTCTTCCTAAAGTGTGGGGCTAAATATATGGAAGAAAATACTCTCATGCCATACAAAATCCCTCCAAACAAGGTAGGTGTGGATATCCAAAGGGGGGGGACCACTTCTTTCCTAAGCAAGCTAGCATGAATCAGGGGATTTATGTTTATTTATTTTGACTTTCCTTCTTAGCATGCTGGCATGTGGAATTGGTGTGCTTAGGGTGTGGAATGGGTGTGCTGGCGTGTGGTCATCAACTCCTCAGGCATGGGGCAACTTCATGATCCTCCAAGTAATCCTAGGTGCTGCAATCCAGGGTGAGACTGGGCTCCAAGCGGCTATTAAGGGGCATGCTGGGTGGTGTCCTTCACATGCTTGAGTCTTCTTTGACTGGGCTTGACTCAAACAGACTCAATATAACTGGACATGATTACAAGACTCAGAATATGATTAGCTCAACATGAGCTGACTAGTACAGGACTCAAGTAAAAAAATAACTTAGATGAACTAAGATTTATTATAAATGGACTTGAATGTAACTAAGTGATCCACAGAGGGTTGAGAAGCCTCTATCTTATTCTGGTGCCTCTAATGTGCCCACAAATTCTCCTGGGGTGGGAGGAACTCGACCCTGTCGAGTGAAGATCAGGCTAGCTCACATATCTCTCGAGGAGGTCTGGGTTGAGGCGTTGCAAGTCCTCTCGAGAAATTCATGAATCATTTGACTCTGGCCGACCTTGCCATCTGACCAGGTAGCATTGATAACCGCGGCCCCGGGTCGTTATGGCTTGATCGTCCAGGATACGCTCGATCCATTCTCCTCTCTCGGGCCAAATAATAGGTGGACACTTTGGGTTAGGGTCACTCACAATGGAAGGAGTAGGTTCGAAGGCCTCAATGGGTATCGCTGCCGGTTCCCTATACTTAACCAGGTCTGTGATATTGAAGGTAGAACTAATACCCAAATATCGAGGCAAATCTCACTTAGGCATTTGGTCCAACCCTCTCTATCACTTTAAAAAGGTTCGGCTCTGCGAGCATGAAGCTTCTTTTTTTTAGGCCTAAGCGTAACCATGACAGAGTCCACTACAACAAATTCCTTGGCCCTTCTTCGAGAAATAGCCAGTTTGTTTCAAAATTAGTGCAGGTGGTGAACATGCTGGGCACATGCAAACTCCTAATAGATGATGCAAAGGACTCAAACTATCACCTAACAGACTTGACTATGCATTCCTATCAAAGGAGTTTTTATTAAACTCTTTGGACCTAAACCAAACAGATCATAGGTTCTCTAGGTTTGGTTCTAGCTTGACATGCACATGAAAACTTATAATGGGCTCCTAGAAAATTCCATAGGGTATGCCAGAAGTATAATGAAAACCCTAACATGCATAATGAATTCATGTAATATACTAATGTCAACTAAATGCAATCTAATGATCATAGAAATGCTGGAGGTGTCAGGAAAGGGTAGAAAATAGGAAGTGGGTTCAAAATTAGTCTGGTAGGATAGAGACAAAGATTCCGGATTAGTTGGATAAAGTATGATATAAGAAGGCATGTCAGGGACTAATCCTAGACTAATGAGATTAAACTTACGAGGTTGAGGTCTATCTACAGGGTTTGCATAATGGAAGGATGGGTTACTAATCTCAGGGAAGAGATCCTTAATGAGAACTATAAGAGGAGGCTCATCTTGAGGGTACTGATTCAAAAAGATCAGGTCCTTAATAAATTCTTCTGGTTATTGTATTTTAGGACTAGACTCTATAATTTGGATCTCCTCTATGGTTTCCTCAGACAAGGTTCTAGCAGCAATATCTAGGTTCTCTTCCTCTAATTATTCTTCCACTACAACTTTAGGCTGGATGTGGTTAGGGTCAACTACCTCTATGTTGGCTTCTACCTGGTTATCTATTGGATCAGCTAATTCTAGGTCATCTATAAGTATCTCTTCTTCTCCCTCATACTCATCCGCTAAGTTCAAATCATCTTCATACACTTTCGTGTTAATGTAAGCCTTGTCAATCAAAGGGATGGTAGGGGAAGGTCGGCTAAGAAAAAATTGGCTAGGTTTTGGTTTCTGATTACGGGCACTACTCCTAGTAGGTTCAGGTTGCCTAAGGGGTAGTGGCTTATTACTGGGCTCGTATTTAGGGGTACTAATCCTATGAAGTTCAAGTTGACTAGGGGAAACCTGACTAGTACTAGGCTGATACCTAGGGGTTATGGGCTCCCTGGGTTCATAGGACAAGGGCGCAGATCTATGGGTCTTGGGATTATAGGATCTAGGGTCATAGGATTTGGGTTCAACTCTATGGGTCTTGGATCTACTGGGCTCATAGGTTCTAGGTTCATAGGATTTGGAGTCATAAGATCTATAGGTTATGGGTCTCTTGGACTGATGGGACATGGGTAGGTACTTTTTCCTTAGTTCAAGTTTCATATCACTCCAGGTAGTTATGGGTTCGCGGCCTTCTAGCCTAAGTATTCTCTCAACATTATCCAAGTCTAACCTGGCCGGGTGAACTAACTTAGCTTTAGCAAACTTGAACTAACATCTTTCATAATTGAAACCCATATTTTGTTCAAAATACAGGTCCATATCTCTTTCCCAAGCAAGATAATCCTCACACTCAGGATCATAAAATTTAGGTGCTACCAACACAACATACCTAGTTGCTCTCCTAAGGTTGAGCTCCAAATAGGGGTCATGGTAAGGGGTTCTCCTAGGGTTGGGCTCCCTATATGGGTTAGAGTATTGGGTTGTCCTAGGATTGGACTCCCTATATGGGTCAGAGTATTGGGTTCTCCTAGGGTTGGACTCCCTTTATGGGTCGGAGTATTGGGTTCTCCTAGGGTGGGGAGGTGACTCAGGATTTGGCTCAGATTGTGACCCATGGGTTCTCTCTCTGGTCCCTACGTGGTCCTCTACCTGATCAACCGTATTGGCTAAGTGTTCAAGTCTATTATTGGGTCGAGTAGTGGACTGATTCAACTGAGTCATCTGGGTAGTCATCTGGGCCATTTGGTCAGCAAGGGCTTTAATCTAGGCTTCAAGATTGTCCATGGATTCAAACAAAAGTGGAGATGGTGGATGATAGGATGCTCTTGATCTAGTGATCATGCAAGACTCGATCAAACCAACTACAGCTCCCTAGACCTAGAGTCCAAAACTAGATGCTCAATTAGGGTGGCAAACTAGCCTATAGTAACCCTGAACTCAACCAGGCAGGTGTAAGGGGAGTGTTAGGTCCCTGATTGCCAATCCTAGACACCAATCAGAGATTGGCCAGGTAGGCGGACCGGCACACAAGCCCTTCAGGACTGAATCCCTGAACCACCATTTTAGACATTAAGCACAAGGCACACACATGTTAGCATGACATAGTGATTTGACACTTAGCCCGGACTTGACCAGTTGGTGTCCCTAGCCCACTAGGGCAAATTAAGTCTACTAGATTTTAAGTTAGGCTTGGGATCGAATGCAGGGGATGTGGTTTTGGGCAAAGGAGAGGTGATCAAATCCTCCTCCCATCTGACATAGCAAAAGTGCTCTTAAAGGTAGTTTATGCAATGATGGTAGGCAAATGATGCAAAATTAAGGTTTAAGTATTTTGGTAACTTTTATATATGTAATTTATTTTTTGTCCGTCTATAGAAATATGATTTGCAACTAATGACCTAATATGGTAGAAACATACTAAAAATAATGATATGCAAAGAGAGTGCTAAACAAAACCCTAAACCTTTCAAAATTATCTTGCTGAAAAACAAAGCCAAAAATGTGCAGGATGTATTTCACTTGTAGAAACTACACATACTAAAATAAAATCTGCAAAGCTTTTGTAAAATACTTTGAATTAAGATGAATCCAGCAAAAGAAAAATCAGAATTTTAAAGTTCCGAGCAGGGAGAAATAATTAAAATAACAGAGGATATTTCAGAAGGCCGAAAATTAAAAAAAAAACCTAAGAACTCCTGGTGTTCTTCCTCATGAGCCAATTCACAGCGGCACCCCTTCCGCCATAGGAGATCCCATCGATTGGAAAAGAGGATTTTGAAGCCCTAATAATCTCCTATGACCAGATGGCCATGGTGAAGCACCCTGATGGGGACATCTCAAGCACGGATATTGGAGCAAGCATAATTCTTGGAGTGGCACAAATCTTGAAGCATTTTTGGAATAAATTTATTTAGGATTTATCTTTTGTTTAAAATTTGAATTTGGATTTGGTTGGTTAGGATTGATATATGGATAGGCTTATCTTATCCTATCTTATATTTGAATTTGATTCGTTCTTATCTTTTTATCTTGTATTCAAATTCAAATGAGGGTTGGAAAATCTATAAATACCAACCTCAGCCTTTTATAATGGGAGGATGGATGAATAAAATTTCTATTGTTCTGTGTGAAGGATCTGTGTGATCCTAGGATATCTGTATGATCCCTTCTCCATCTTCCCAGGGTTTCTATGTGATCCCTGATTTTGGGCATCTGTGTGAGCCCAGGGCATCTATGTGAGCCCCTTTGCTATGTGCTTGTTCTTCTAGGGCATCTGTGTGAGCCCCTTTGCTATGTGCTTGTTCTTCTTGGGGAATCTATGTGAACCCCAGCATTTTTTTCTTAACCCTGCACCCTCTTCTTTCCTCCTTCTTTGTAAATCCTAATCTCTGGTGACTTTCATGTTCGCCAGCGATCCAGTCCAATCCCTGTCCCGCATCTTCATGCTCGCCAGCGATCTAGTCCAATCTCTGTCCCGCATCAAGTGGTATCAGAGCCAGGTGATTAGGGTTTCTTTTTCTTCCTCCTCGAGCCTATTATCAAACCAACGTCAAGCATCCCATGCAACCTCCTATTTTGATTACCAGGGATGCCACTGTCAGCCAGATCTGCATCGTCCACCGCCTCATCCTCTTGCCCCAACAACTCATCTGTAGGTTCGAGATCTATGCCATCAACACCTCATCCAACGGTAAGGAATCAGGGATCGAACACAAGGAGGAAGACGATGAAGCGGAGCTCCCCACCGTGCCGCCCGTCCCACCAGGCTCGCAGCCTCCCTTTCCAAATGACGACGGCCGGTTTCCATCCGAGCCCCGTCGCCGCCCTTCCCAACCGGAGAGCCCACCGGAAGATCCCCTTCGTCTCGCTTGCTCTCTCCCATGGCGAACTGAGCTCTGCAACAGAGCCTCAGGACCAAGCCCAGCATCACGGTACCGCAGCCAGTCGCTTGAACAAGCCGCGGTCGAAGTTCCCGCCCCGGCCTCCTTCCCCCCACCGGTCCGATCCGGCCCACTTCAACTGCGCCGCCATCTCCTCAGCCCCGCCCTCCGCTCGGATTTCCCCCAGCTCCCATGGGTGCCCGCCATCATGCGGCCCCTGTGCAAGTCGCCGCCAGGCCAGGGGCGCCGCTCGCGCCCATCCTCATGCCGCCACCCCCATAGATCAGGCATGGCCCGTCGCCACCGTCGAGGTCCAGGATGCGTTCCCCCACCGCCACCCGTGGCCCCAACCACTGGAAAACCCTGTGTCGCAGGTCCATGCAATGCCCCACCAGATTTCCGCCATGCTCCCCGTCGGCCGTCCGTCTACTCTACCTGCAACCGGAGACAGCCGATCTGACCGCTGCCTCTCGTCGGAGGCTCTGTTCCACCCTGCATCGGACCATGGAGAAGATGAAGTCCCGTGCACAAACGTGAAGGCAAATGCCCTTCACGATTGCCGGCTTCAACCAGCACATTTTTTTGGAGTAGCATAGATTTTAGCACTACACAGCTTTCAAAGCTACACATGTTTTAGTGCAGAGATGAAAAAAAAAAAAAAAAAGAAGTTGACAAAAAAATAAAAAGGGGTGAACCCAGCGTCGGAGTCCTTTTTGATTGGTTTCAGTTCCATCAACCTCGCTCAGCCTGATTCGATGGAGTCGAGATCACCCCACCGTAGGAGAATGATGGGGATATCTCAAGCATGGATCTTGGAGCAAGCATAATTCTTGGAGTGGCACGGATCTTGAAGCATTTTTGGAATAAATTTATTTAGGATTTATCTTTTGTTTAAAATTTGAATTTGGATTTGGTTGGTTAGGATTGATATATGAATAGGCTTATCTTATCCTATCTTATATTTGAATTTGATTTGTTCTTATCTTTTTATCTTGTATTCAAATTCAAATCAGGGTTGAAAAATCTATAAATACCACCCTCAGCCTTTTATAATGGGAGGATGGATGAATAAAATTTCTATTGTTCTGTGTGAAGGATATGTTTGATCCTAGGGTATCTGTATGATCCCTTCTCCATCTTCCCAGGGTTTCTGTGTGATCCCTAATTTTGGGCATCTGTGTGAGCCCAGGGCATCTATGTGAGCCCCTTTGCTATGTGCTTGTTCTTCTAGGGCATCTGTGTGAGCCCCTTTGCTATGTGCTTGTTCTTCTTGGGGAATCTATATGAACCCTAGTATTTTTTTCTTAACCCTGCACCCTCTTCTTTCCTCATTCTTTGCAAATCCTAATCTCTGGTGACTTTCATGCTCGCCAGCGATCCAGTCCAATCTCTATGCCGCATCACACCCGATCCGAGTATCCAAAGAGAATCGAGCCCAAACAGGCTCTGATACCAAATTGATGCGGAACCTATATATGCATGCAAGTATTTTTTTTGTATTTTTAATGTTAAGTTGTATGATTAATCCTGAAGAATAGACTAAGGAATGATGTAAAGAGTTCTATATGAAAATAAGAGGCTACAACTTGCATAATAGGACCTAAAAAGCAAAATATAGAGGACCGCCAAGGCTGAGAAGTCTCGATTAGGCTTGTTCATCTTCAATAAATGGACTGGCAGGCAGAGGGGGTGTACCTGGAAATGGTTAAAGTGCCTGGTGTAGATCGTACATAAAGATATCGCTCTCACTCTGGATGCGCCCTGAAAAACCAAGCCAGAGAACCGTAGATACCCGGCTTTCTGCTCGGTAATCTAATTATGGCCTAGCTGGAGTCGTTGGATTTGTCGGAGTCAAGGGACCTACAAATGACCTATCAGGGGTTTGAAAACTTAAAGGGGAAGAAGAAATAAGGGGAAAACAACAAAGGAAAGAGAGTGTTTGGAGTGGGTGGCCAGGGCTTTGGAGAGCAGGCTGGCGGCAGGAAGCAATCGCAGGACAACGTGAAGAGGAAGGGCTCACACAGAACCCCTTAAACATGCAGCAGGGTAGCACACAGCAATTGGAGAATCAAAGATTATTTCATATATCAAAATTAATTAAATTTTCATACAAGGGGTCCCTTATATAGAGTCATGAGACTTAGGGCCCAAGCAAAAGAAAACAAGGAAAATAAGATTTGACCACTTTCTTCCTAATGTGTGTGGCTAAATATATGGAAGAAAATACTCTCATGCCATACAAAATCCCTCCAAACAAGGTAGGTGTGGACATCCAAAGGCGGGGGACCACTTCTTTCCTAAGCAAGCTAGCATGAATCAGGGAATTCATGTTTATTTGTTTTGACTTTCCTTCTTGTCATGCTGGCTTGTAGAGTTGGTGTGCTTAGGGTATGGAAGGGGTGTGCTGGCATGTGGTCATCAACTCCTCAAGCATGGGCCAACTTCATGATCCTCCAAGTAATCCTAGGTGGTGCAATCCAGGGTGTGACTGGGCTCCATGCGGCTGCTGAGGTGGCATACTGGGGGTGTCCTTCACATGCTTGACTCTTCTTTGATTGGGCTTGACTTAAACAGACATAATATAACTGGACATGATTACAAGACTCGGAATATGATTAGCTCAACATGAGCTGACTAGTACAGGACTCAAGTAAAAAAACAACTTAGATGAACTAAGCTTTATTACAAATGGACTTGAATGTAACTAAGTGATCCACAGAGGGTTATGAAGCCTCTGTCTTATTTTGGTGCCTCTGATGTCTCCACCAAAATGCATCATATTTTGATGCCAAAGCTTTGAGTTTTGCATCCGAATAATACTACTTGCTATTTTATCTTCCTCCTTTTTAAGACATGGTTTGTCTTTTTAAAACAAAGCTTGTTCTTTTAAGACAAGGCTAGTCTATTTAAGACAAGAGCCTAGGGAGAAAAATAGAATGGATATTTAGAATCTGAGAGAGGAGTCAGAGAGATCTCTGAGTACCCTACAGGAAGATAGGGGTTCCAATAGAGGGAGAAAGTCCGAAAGGATGCCGGAAGAGTCCCAATCAAATAAGCAAACTTTGTAGGAGTGCTTTCTTGTTCTGATTTCTATGTGGATCACCTCTAAAGGGTATACACTTGTGTGCCTCGTAGAAATTTGGGAACATAGCATTCCAGGTATTCCTCTATAACCCTAAAGACTTGATTTATTAGTTGTTATTCTCAAGTGGTCCTAGGGTTTAGGGTTCCAGCCAATCAGGATTTCAAAAATAAAAATTTTGAAATCCAGTCTTCCATTGTGCCCGGCTAGGTAACCCAACATTGAGATCAACATGGAACCTAGTGCACATAAATCCCATGAATCCATGTGTTGGTTCATACTATTCATGACTAAGTCATGTATAGGATGTTCATGGATATGGAGAATTATATAAAAAAGTTATGACTAGAACAACAAGGAATCGATCACTTCTAGTAAGAAGAGAATTTATCCCATGTCATCTCATCACATGATGACTCAAGGGGTCTTTGATCAAAACAGAATGAAATTAGAAATGGGTCTAATCTTTCACCAATCAAGTCTTCATTATTGGATTAAGTTTTGCATGAATAAAGTATTAGGATTTGATAAGTTTCTATACCCATCACTTATTCAGGATAAAGGGTGTCGAAGGATTGAATTGCATAGTAAATTAATACTAAATGATATTTTGATAATTTTAATCAAATTTCTCATCTTCCAAGTAGGCATGACATGTTATAAGATGTTAATCATGCCTTATAGGTTTTCATGAATTAAAATGATTAATTCATGAGCTAATCACATATATACATCACATACATAGTAAACACTTTTTAGATGTCAACTATACGATATAGTCTTATATTGAAATTAATTTTATATTCCTTGTTCTAAACATAAAAACAAATCCTAATACATTACTTTCATATAAAAAATAACAAAATAATGAAGATTAAATCACTAAAAAATAGATCTAATTATTGAAATATTTTTAACGATTTTCTTTTATGTCACTTGTTCATGGGATATAACTATAAGCAGCACCTCTACACATCATAGGAGACCCCATTGAATGGAGAAAGAGATCCTTTAAACCTTAATTTTTTCTTATGATCGGATGATCATGGTGATCAATCTAATCCAAAGTAGTTACTCAGATTAAGATAATATCTAAAATCTAAAATTCTACATCTACATATCATATTATGAAAAACCTGCTCTGATACAACTATTGAAAAAAAATATCTAGGGTTCCATGCATGGATTTTTTTTAATAATTCATATCAGAAGAACATCTATTTAAAAATTATTTTAAATAGAAAACATGTATTTAGAATTATTCTAATAAATCTTAAGTACGATTGTAACATGATATGCAATAGAAAATAAATCATCATGCATCAATCTACCCGATGCATGCAACAGATCACAAATAATATAAAATCAAATTTCATACCTTATCATATGTCGATGAACACTACTATAGATGGCACATGGTAAGGGCTCTTTGTATTGCTTCATAGCCACATAGGATGTCTAGCCTTTACAAATCATGCACACAAAATCCAATGTGGTCAACCTCTTGGACTGCTAGATCCATGTGAAGGCTACTGGATAACTGAAAATAAATTATTTCTCTTGAGCCTTCTAAGAAACCCAAGAAGAGATGAAGAGGTCTAGATCTAAGAGTAAGAAAATAAAAAATAAGAAATCCCTTTTTACTAGTTTTTCTTCTTTTTCCTCTTCCTTCAACCATAGTACCCAAGAAGGTCTCTCACGTCTAACTATAATTCACATCCCCTTTTCCTCTTATTGTCACCAAAATTTCACTTCAGATTTTTCATGGTAATTTCTATCTTAATGACGTATATATGAACAAAATTTGAAGTGAAATTTTATTGATTAGAGGAGGGATTATATTAGAAAAATGTGATGCTATTTGAATAAAATTAGGTGTTCTATTTCCAATAGAACTCCTCCAATTAAATTCAAGTCAATCCAAATTTAATTCAAACCAATCCAAACCTAAATAAAAATAAGGGAGAATAAAAAAAATTAATCTTTTATGAAGAATTTTAAAAAAAATTGATGACAAAAATAGATAAGTTTTTGAGAGTTTAAGAACAAGTAGAGTTAGGATAAGGTAAAAAGTTTGATTTCTAGTCAAACTCCTCTTATTTAAAGTAAAAACTCATCATAAAGTAATTCATATTAGAAAAGAAAAGGAATACATGAAACCATGTTTGGCATGTATTTTCCATGAATTTATTCAAATAATTGGCATAGAAAAATCTAATAGGAAACCTAGTTAGGCTAGATAAGGATTTGACCAGGCATTGACAAAAATTAGTTATGAACCAAAACTAATTTGGTTATACCTAATTTAAAGAATTGAACTCAATCCAATTAGATCTAAATCAGGCTTAATTAAATCCTAATTAAATCTGAGACAACTGGGTCCAAGCCTGAATCCAGTCATAATTAGAAATCCTTAATAATTAGGTCAGTAAATAACATAATCGAGTAAATTTTGATTGAACCAAATTAAATTAAACTTGATGTTAACCTTTTTATTCAAAGAAATTGATTGAATTAGTAATCTAATTATTAATTAATCCTTTTATAATTAATTAATTTTTAATTAATTATTAATTTATAATATTTGAATAGGGTTAATTATTCATCATATTTATAATTTTGCCATTGAATGATTCTAAATCATTAGTCAATCATCATGGTTGGTTAGAAACTTTTATTATGTGTGAACCCATAAGTTTAAATACTAAGCTGGTGTTCTTGGACTAATTTCTAAACTAATCGATGTAACCATCTAGTAATAGTGCTTGACGTCCGGATAGGTCGAATATTCACGAAGCAATATTTAAGAATCTAAGTATATGGTTTCCATATAATTTATTTCTTTGATCATAATGCTCAAAATAATTTCAAAGTTATTTGCCAACTCCAAATAATGCATCCAAATATATCTCAACCTACTAAATTCTATGACTCTTCACAAGAATTACTCTAGCCAAGGTCTTGCTAAACTGAAACATAATAGAGCATTATCTCCAACATCTTGGAGTGATCAATTCCATCTTAACTCATCACTGACTGAACAAGTACTCTACACCCAGTAACCTTCCATCACTGGATTAAAAATCTAGGTAGTTCGACATTAAGTACAATGAGTTGCTTGCAAATCATCAGGGTGTCTTAAGTTGGAGAGATACTTATACCCATATGCTTCTATGAGATACTCTTGATAGCAAAGTACTCAAAGAAGTTTGTCATTGATAATTATATTATATATATGTATAAAAGTATTAATTTAATAATTAAATTATTTTTATTTATCTAAAATTGATACTTATATATATCATTTGTAGGAAAGAAGATCATCAACGTGAAGAACTTGATTTATGGGTTCAAACAAAACAAGCTTGAAGCAAATTTGATTTAAAATGATCCTAGAATCAATTTTTGAAGGATTAATATAAGAATAGCATAGATTTTGAAGTATTCGGTCCACCATGGACTGGCTGCTTGGTCCATAGAGCAATCAGTGGCCCACAAGTAGCCATTACCCATGGTCCACGACTGAACTTCATGGACCACGGGTCGAATCCAGCAACCGCTGGCCAGGGGGATGGCCGGCGGCCACCCCATGATGTCCGGCAAAGTCCCAAAAGCAGTGAAGAAAGCGGTGGTGCTAGGAATCGACGGTTATGGCAAATGATGATAACCCATGGATTCCACGGTCTTTCCATAATCCACACTAGAAAAACATCACAAGATCCACCATCCCCAGCCCTTCTCCCATCTCCGGCCACCGTCCCCAGCCCTTATCCCATCTTTGGTCACCTTTCCCTGCCATTCTTTCATCTCCACCACCGATCGGCATGTCTTCTTCCCTATGATGGCCATGGTTCTAGCAACTCCGACGGTGGCCCTTGGTGGCGTGCGGTGGCTAGTCATGGTGGTGCATGGACATCTAGTGTGCTCTGATGTTGGTGGTGATGGTTGCGACCCAAGGAGATGGTGGCAGTATTGAGCAACAGGACCAAACCAAGTAGTAGAAGGTGCATAAATCTCAAAGCATCCAATGGAAGGAAGGATCTGCATGGATCTCAAAGCAATCAAGGGTTGAATTTATTAAAAAAACTAATATTGAGAGAAATTGAAAGTGTTTTACTATTGGGATTTGGATTCATCATCCAACCCTTGATTCCTGTAAAATTAAATCCTAGCCATACTTTTGGTCCTTTTGTTTAGTCCCACATCGAATACCCATGATTTCCTCTCTCATGTAAAATCCTATAAAAAGGTTCCTATGCCTCTACCTAAAGCAACTCCATGGAGTCCCTCTAGAGCCTTTGCATAGGGTACAGGAGGGGATCAACATAGAAGTGGGTTAGTGCAGAAGTGCGGGAGGCAAAAGCGGGTTCTCAATCTTTTGTATTTATTGTTCTGCAATAAAAGAGTATGTTTTTCTTTCTGCATTTATTTGTTATCTTTTATTCATCTTTTATTATTCTTTAATATTAGATTGAGGGTAGGGACAACTCTTGTTTTTCAGAGATGCGCCATGATCTGTTATGGATATGGGGCATGCCGATGAAAGAAGAGTTGGATACCTAGTGCCTCCTAAAGATGCGCCATAATCTATTATGGGTACGGGGCATACCAAGGGAAGATAGATAAATTCTTAAAATCAATTACATTTTTGTTGTAAGAGAAATACAATTTAGCATTGCAAAATCATTCTTCCTCTCTTGAAAAACTCCCTCTCACTTGCTTCACCCTTAAAAGTAGTTTATCCCTTGTTTAATTTTGCTCAACAACAACTAATTTTCCTTTTTTTTAAAATCATAACTTAGCCCTAAGGTCCCTAAGGATAAGATCCTGACTCATCCTAGCTATAGAGTTGAGTTGGTGAAATATTTTTGACCACCTACGATAGCAATTAGATTTTAGCACTATTGCTGAAGACCATAGTCACAGTTATGATTTAAAAATAAAAAAATAAAAAGTATAAAAAATAGGTAATTACTTTTTATGCTCTCCTAACCACTTAATCTGCTCATCTAATTTAGTTTTCTTTTCCATACTTAATTAACTAAATTAAAAACTTGATTAAAAACAACATAACCTTAAAAGAAAACAAGACATCTCATATTACGTAATTAAAATAAAGAAACTAATTAAGCTTTAAAAACTAATTACTTATACTGGACACCTATTTTTTTCTGCATTGCATGTCTAATAAAATATTTTAAGGGCACTAAATCCCTAAACACCATAAGGTGGGGACATCATTACCCTTCCTTGGCCCACAAACCACCACCCTACATATTGCATTGACCTAAGCCTTAATTTAAAATCAATTAGATGTTGGCCCCTAAGGATTATCGAGCTCACTAGAACAAGGGACCTTAAGAGTTGGACTAGCTCAGAATTAACTAGTTCACTGGTGTCTAAGGAAAGGGGTTCAAAGATGATGTAGCCCTGAAGGAAGATAGTTCTTTAATTAGTTTTGTTGTCTGACCTGGCCAATTAATTTAGTATCTAAGGAAAGCAACGGGAGACCCCTATCGACCTTACCCTTACATAGCCACTGGGTAGTTGGTATCTATCTTCGAAGACTTAAAGGCAACCTTGGAACATTTAGGAGCTGTCTAGAACTAAGGACCCAAGGATAGAGAGTCCATTGATTGCTAACTTGTTTGCAATCAACCTAGAGCCTTAACTAATACTCCTTCTTTATCACGTTTAGCTTTAGGACTCCTTAGGCTCTCATCTCTAGTCTTCTTCTCTATCTTTCTTCTCTCTTCTTTCCCCCTCTCCTCTCTAAAAAAAATATATTAAAAAAAACTTAGAAGATGATTACTCTGATCTAGGACCTTTGATTAAATATTCTAAAATCATCAAAACAATCCGATGAATTAGAGCAGTGCTTGGAACATGTATCTCAATAGTAGAGTAGATAAGTTGTCCCATGCCTTCGATGCCATACCCTATGAATTTGATAATCTACCAATATTAAACATTCTTCCACTCCATCCATTTACCTGCACAACAGGCATGCTCCACATATTCGAGTCCAACTCACTTTGAAAGTGAATACCCAGCCATGTACCAATTCCCTGATTCTAGGTATGACCAAGTTATCTAGATCAAACTCATATGGCCGATAGACCAAGAGAAAACCTACACTTTAATGCTTACAACTTAGGGTTGGGGGACTCAACTAGATTTTTCATGGAAACCACATCCAGTGGTTACCGTAGTACCACAAATACCTTCATTTGTTGATGGACCTTATTACGGTCAACCCTATCCATATTATCAACCTTCTTTTAATTATAGTCTATCATTTCAACAAAAGGTTCTGCAAGTAATAGATAGAATCAAAAAAATTGGTCAGACCCCACATCTCCAATCGATCAATCCAGATGTCGATAGGTTTGCTCAATCCCAACAATTAATTAAGCCTTAACAACAACATATCAATTAGCTTATGAATCTGAATGATCGATTATTAATGGAAGTTGATACGGAGAAGGTAAGAATACTGGCTAGTCAGTCCAAGAGTAACCTAGAGGGATATTACCTGATAAAAAAATTTAATAATAACTTAGAGGGATACTACCAAGTTGAAGATTTTAATGGCCTTTAATTTTTTCTAAATAATCAACCATAACTCCTGGGAATGAATTGGTCATGGAACAACCCTGCACTGTCATAGAAACCAATATAGATGATTTAACTAAGGCAGAGAAATCAAACTGGTGGGATGAACCACTTCCATCATTATCCTACTCACCAATAGTTCCCTTTCCAAGTGCCCTAGAATCATCCACTCCTTTTTACGAGATAGAAGAAGAAATTGATGATATGATGAAATTAATAGAGGCTCCCCAGGAACCATAATAGAAAGATACAACAAGGGAAGCCATATCTCTAATTCATCCCCAGAAGTTGTTAGATCCCTATATGGCTCATTGTGGGATGATAACTTTAATGTAGATGGATATATCATAGGCATGAGTAACTTACTTGACAAACTACACTTCAAACCCACCCAACTTTAGATTGAACAATTTGAGCCAACACCTAGACCCCTAATAGCCCTTTGTTAGAATCACCACAGGATCTAGAATTGAAGCCACTTTCTATCACACCAACGGATAACCTACTATTGATATCTAATTAAGAAGACTAAATAGTTACTATTCTAAAGATGTATAGAAAAGTTGTTGGATGGGATGTTTATGAAATGTGGGATAATGATCTTAAATTTTTTATAGTTGATTTCTCTATATTTGGCACTACTTTCGATGATCGCTTCCCAAATCTATCTTTTATTCTAAAATGATGTATGGAGATAGACATACAATTAACTTGGACAAAGTGCCATCAGGAAGGGATGATGTCAAGACACATCAAACCTGAGAAAGGGATTAGGGTAGATCTTTCTAAAGTTAGATAAAATTCAAAGCTACCACCCCCGCTCTTGGCCCAACACACATAATTCCTTTCTAGTCGTCAACCAAATTATAATAATACTTTTAAATCTTGGTCTAGCATGCTTGCCCGGTCCACTTTATGGATCAGGGATAATTGTCATCAAAAACTTTACGAATATTTTTTTGCAATGATGACAAGGCCTCCTGATTGGTCCTGTCTTCTAAAAATCTAGAGGGATATACCCAAGTTCGATATCAGTAACACTCTCTCATAGCATCCGATTGAAGATATTAAACTTAGCATTGGTTAGGAGGCAACCCAACAATCTTATTTTCTTTTTAGAAAAATTACAAGAACATAGGTGGAAGAACAGGAGCCCGTTACTTCATGATGCCCTCTTCAACTCTCGAAGCTCATTCACCCATGTGTATTCTTTCTTATTGTATCCCTTATTTTCTTCCCTACTTCATTAAAGACAATGTCGATTAAGTTGGGGGAGAGAAAAACTTGACTTGCTTAGATCTTCAAGTATGGTTAGAAATGATCTTGTTATGTGTACCTAATTATTATCTCGAATTGGTGTTACATAGGCACCTTAATCAATGATTGATTAATGGTCAAGATAATTCTAGAGATGTTGAGGATAAATTATTAAAGAAACATAAAAAAGGATAGGGTTTAGATCATAAAAAATTTTATTGAATAATTCCAAAACCTTCTAATCATTTATCTCAATAAAGAATCTACTTTATGGGGGTATAAATCAAAAGGTCAAGTACGCTAAAGCTTTTCCTTCTAAAAAAGAAGAAAAAAAAAAGAAAAAGAGTTAGTCCTGCCTCATAGCTTTGCTTGAACTCTTACTAAGTAACCGGGCCCCTTTGCCTAGGTAAGGTTGTGGTTCACATCAAAAGGTGAGAGGTCAAAAAATCTATTAAGCAATGGTACCTTCCTAAGTAATCGTGCCACTTCACCTAAGTAAGCATTATGGTTCATGTCAAAAGGAAAAAATACTAACACTTAAGAGGATAGGACATGGCACTATACTCAAAAAAAGAGAAGAAAAAGAAAGAAAAAGAAGAAAGGGGAAAACCAGTTAGCAAAAAGGTACTTCATTAAACTCCTAGAAAGTTAGAGAATTCAAAGAGTGAGATAGAAAGTTGGTAAAAGAAGAACTCTAAAAATCTTTGTAGGCTCTACCCGACCACTAATTAAGTTGAATTAATAATCCAATGAAGTATCTCAGTAGTGGTCTAGCTAGGTATCACCTACCTTTAGGGCTGCTTAGGTTAACATCCAATTCAAGGATGGGTTGATACACATGGCTAATCTATCTAGTTTACTCGAGGATGAGCAAAGTTCAAGTTGGAGGGTGTGATAATTATATTATATAGATATAAAAGTATTAATTTAATAATTAAATTATTTTTATTTATCCAAAATTGATTTTTTTATATATCATTTGTAGGAAAGAAGATCATCAACATGAAAGGCTTAATTTATGGGTTCAAACGAAATAAGTTTGAAGCAAATATGATTTAAAAATGAGCCTAAAATCAAAATTGGAAGGATTAATATAAGAATAGCATAGATTTTAAAGTAACCGATCCACCATGGACTGACCGCTTGGTCCATAGAGCAATCGATGTTCCACGAGCAGCCATTACCCATTGTCCATGGTTGAACTTTGTGGACCATGGGCCAAATCCAGTAATCGCTGGCCAGGGGGATGGCCGGTGGCCACCCCATGATGTCTGGCAAAGTCCTAAAAGTGGTGAAGAAGGTGGTGGTGCTAGGAATCGACGGCTATGGCAAACCGGTGATGACCCATGGATTCCATGATCTTTCCCTATTCTACACCAAAAAAACATCGCCAGATCCACTGTCCCCAGCCCTTCTCCCATCTACGGCCACAGTCCCTAGCCCTTCTCCATCTTCGATCACCTTCCTCAGCCATTCTCCTATCTCCACCACCGATCGACATGTCTTCTTCCCTGCGATGGCCATGGTCCTAGCAGCTCTGACGGCAGCCCTCGGTGGCATGCGGTGGCTGGTCATGGCGATTCATTGATGCCCGGTGTGCTTCGATGCTGGAGGCGATGGTTACGGTCCAAGGGAGATGGTGGCATCATTGAGCAATAGGACCAAACCAAGCAATGGAAGGAAGGTGCACGGATCTCAAAGCATCTAATGGAAGGAAGGATCTGCATGGACCTCAAAGCAATCCAAGGACTGAAATTATTAAAGAAACTAACATTAAGAGAAATTGGAAGTCTATTACTATTAAGATTTGGATTCATCATCCAACCCTTGATTCCTATAAAACTAAATCCCAGCCATACTTTTGGTCCTTTTATTTAGTCCCACATTGGATACCTATGATATCCTCTCCTGTAAAATCCTATAAAAAGGTTCCTATGCCTCTACCTGAAGCAACTCCCTAGAGTCCCTCTTGTTGACCACTGGAATGATCTTGATGATAACAAAACATTGGAGCATGCATTTGATTCCTAACCATTTTCAAGTATTTTATAAGTTTTTGTAGGATGATTTTAATGTACAATGACTCTTCCTACAATTCTGAAGTATGTCAAGTTTATTTTTGAATAAGTATTATGTAATGAAGAGCCCAAAGAAAAACTACTTATGTATTCATGAAAATGGACCAATTCAATATATTTTTCGAGTTTAAATTATTTAGATTAGGCTTTGAAGGAGTTTGAAAGCCTTTGAAGTTGGTTGGAAGCTTTTGGAAGCAATCTAGAAAAGTTTGGAAGGTTTTTAACAAAAGTCACTCGAGTTGACTCAAAGCAAAAGAGCCGACTCAAGTTTCTGGCAGGGCACTAAGTTTTCTAGCATGTAGACATCTGAGCTGACTTGAAGGAATCGAGTCGACTCATCCAGAGTTTCAATTCTTCAATCTGTCAAAGCGAGCTAACCCGACAGAATTCAAGCTGGCTCAAAAATGCAATTAGACAACTGAGTCAACCCGTTAGTCAACCGAGCTGACTCTTCTAAAGTTTGTAAAATCTCAGTTCTGAAGAACCAGCCAGGCGAGCCAACTCAATGGAGAAGAGCCGAGTAGACCATAGCAAAGTTTTAACCTGTCCGAGAATCTGAGTCGACTTGAAGCATCTGAGCCGACTCAAATCCCAGTTCTAGGTGCATAACGGCTAGTTCCAGAACTATCTTTTTGAATCCAAAAAGTGCTCCAATGGCCATATTCAGAATCTCAATGTTCTACAATAGTCATGTTCACTTGAAATCAATTAAAGGGACTATATATAAGGGATTTAAACAACTTTTGAAGAAAGGAATGACCCTTTAATGAATATTTGAGAACATTTAAGCAAGCACTCAAGATTTCACCAACTCTCATCAGATTCTTGAGTCATTTATTAAGAAAGATTAGAAGCCTTAAAAGCATTCAAGGAAGGAATCAAGAAGGCTTCTCAAGAGCTACAAGTACAACCACCCGATAATGTTTGGTTTGTCATTATAGTTGCTCTATTTTTAACTCTTTATTTAGTTGTTCCAAGTATAGCAGGGGCTATAACTTGGAGTTTGTATAGATTTTTGGTTAGCCTTTAAAAACTAAGAGTGGGTTGTTAGTGAGCCCATGAAAACTAACAGTGTATTGGGTTTTTGGTGATCCCAATGTAAAACCAAGTTGGGTTTTAGATTATGAGCCCGTGAAAATAATCTAGCTATATTCCGGGATGAACATTGTGGAAATCCCAAGTGGTACCTTAGGTAGTGGACGTAGGAGCGAGGTTGCTCCGAACCACTATAAATTGCTTATGTTTGTGCTTATGTTGCTTGTGTTCCTTATTTGCTTCCACACTTGATATTTAGTTCATATCACTCACCATACTAAGGTATTTTAAAAGGAGCACATACTTGTGAAAAATTTTAAACACCCAATTCACCTCCCTCTTAGGTAAGCCACCTACGCAACTAGTATCAGTGCAGTGTCTCTGAAATTTACTTAGAGTAAAGATAAATGGCAAACCCTATGAGTACCTCTTTGGTCGAAGGTCAATCTACAAACAGACCTTCACTTTTCACAGGACCTAACTACACCTAATGAAAAGCCCGAATGAAAATTTACATTCAAGTAGTAGATTTTTAGTTATGGAAAATCATTCTAAAAGGACCTCATACACCCACAAAGAAGGTTGATGGCATGGACTTCCCAAAACCTGAAGAGGAATGGGATGAACATGACATGAAAATGGGTGAGCTGAAAGCCAAAGCAATGAATCTCTTATATTATGCTTTAGATGCTAATGAGTTTAACCGGATTTCTACTTGCATGTTTGCAAAAGAAATTTGGGTTAAACTTGAAGTAACCAATGAAGGAACCTCCCAAGTAAAAACTTCTAAGATTAATATTCTTGTACATAGTTATGAATTATTTAAAATGGATTCAAATGAAACTATATTTGCCATGTTCTCATGGTTTACAAATATTATTAATGATTTAAAGAGTCTTAGTAGGATATACTCCAATGCAGACCTCATGCAGAAAATCTTGAGATCTTTACCGGACAAATGGGATCCAAAGGTCACTGCTATCTAAGAAGAGAAAGACTTGAATACTCCACCACTGGATGAGCTATTGGGTTCCCTAATTACACATGAACTTACAATGCAGCATAGAAGTGAGGATGACATCAAGAAGAAAAAGTCTATAGCCTTCAAAGCTGTAATAGAATTTAAGAAATAATAAGAGGAAATAGGCAAAGAAAGCCGCTCCTCCGAAGATGAACTCGAAGATGATGATATCGTACTTGTAGTGAGGAGATTCAAGAAATTTATGGGCAAGATAAAGGAAAGATATTGGAGGAAATATCATTGAAAAGGAAAATACAGTAAAGAAAGAGAAAAAGAAAAAGATAAAGATAAAGAGCAACAGTCCATCTGCTATGAATATAAGAAACCAGGGCATTTTCGATTAGACTGTCCAACATTGAAGGAAACTCACAAAAAGAAGAAGAAGAAAGCAATGGTTGCAACTTGGAGTGATAGCAAGGAGTCTACTTCAAATGATGAAGAAGAGACTACAAAAATCGTGAACATATATTTGATGGGTCTCAAAGATGAGGTAATGTCTCCCGAACCTTATGATGAATTTATATTTGAGGAATGAAATACTGCATTTCATGAGCTGTTATCTAAATACAAAAAGGCCGGTCTGAAAATTAAAGCTTTGAAAAATAGCAATGATGTTTTTATGAAAGAAAAAGATGAAATTTTAGAAAAGGATAAAATTTTGCAAAAAGAATTGAATAGCTTTTCTGAAAAATATAAAGTTTTGCAAGTTAAAAAGAATGAGTATCTTGAGAAGAATAAAACTTTACATGAAGAAAATATAAGTTTGCAAAAATAAGTTGAAAAACTCAAGCCATTAGTTGAAAAGTTAACATTAAGTTTAAATAAGCTTCAACTAATTTTAAAAGATCAAAGGGACTCAAATAGCAAAGCTAGAATTGGTTATAACTCTTCGCATATAAATAAAATTTCAGCTACAAAGTTTATACCTTCAAAACCATATGTACCTAAGTTTTCAACTCAAAAATCTTTTTCATCTAGAGCTTCAATATTTATACCTTTTCAAAAATCAAGAGTTACTTGTTATTCATGCAATGGGGTTGGTCACAAAGCATTTGAATGCAATTTAAAAAGAAATAATAGGAGTAAGATTAGACAGATTTGGGTTCCTAAAGGAACCACTCCTACTAACCTGCAAGAATCCAAGAAAGCTTGGGTACCTAAAAGAACTACTTGATTGTCTTGTAGGAATGTCTTGTAGCCCAAAATACAAAGAAAAGATGGTATCTGGACAGCGACTGTTCAAGACATATGACGGGTGACAAAGAACATTTCATCACCCTGGAGATGAAGGATGGAGGATTGGTAAATTTTGGTGAAAATGGTAAGGGGAAGATCATTGGCATCGGTAAAATTAGAATTATCCCTTCTACATTCATCAAAAATATATTGCTAGTTGATAAATTGAAGCACAATTTATTATGTATAAGTCAATTATATGATAGAGGCTTCAAGGTTGTCTTTGAATCTTCAATGTGCATTGTAACTAACTCACTTGATTCTAGCGCTAAGCTCATTTGTCATAGACTTGGAAACATATATGAAGTTGATTTGAATGATCTAGTCATGGCTAGTAATGCAAGTCTTGTGACAATGAATGCTAAAATCAAGTAGTCTAGCTTACTTTGCATAGGAGATTAGCTCATGCAAGCATGCATACAATAGCTAAACTAATTTCCAAAGATCTAGTTAGAGGTCTACCAAAATTTAAAGTTGATTTTGAACATGTTTATGATACATGCCAATTAAGTAAATAATCTAGGGGGAGTTTTAAATCAAAAAATATGGTTTCAACATCTAGACCTCTAGAGCTACTATACATGGACCTATTTGGACCAACTATGACCACAAGCCTAGGTGGTATAAAATATGGACTTGTGATAGTAGATAATTTTTCAAGATTTACTTGGTTATTATTTATTGTACATAAAGATGAAGCATGTAAAGCATTTCAAAAATTTTACAAGAATGTTTCAAACCAGAAAAATCTTTTGGTTATTTCTATTAGAAGTGATCACGACACAGAATTTGAAAATCAATACTTTGATGAATATTGCTTTGAGCATGGCATTGATCACAACTTCTCCACTCCTAGAACACCACAACGAAATGATTTTGTAGAGAGGAAGAATAGGACATTGGAAGAGATGGCCCAAACAATGTTATGTAAAGTCAATCTTCCAAGATACTTTTAGGCAGAAGCTGTGAACACTGCATGCTATATCTTGAACCGTGTTTTGATAAGACCAATTTTAAAAAAAAATCCTATGAACTTTGAAATAATAGAAAACCTAACATTCATTATTTTCATGTTTTTGGTTGTAAGTGCTTTGTGTTGAACAATGGAAAGGATAACCTAAGAAAATTTGATGCTAAATCTGATGAAGCAATTTTTTTTGGTTATTCAACATCTAGCAAAGCCTATAGAGTATTTAATAAAATAACACTAACTGTTGAAGAATCAGTGCATGTTATTTTTGATGAAGCTAACCCCTCACCTTCTAGAAAAGAAGAGTACATAATTGATAAAGCTATGGAGGACATGATCCTAAAGGACTAACCAACTCAAGATGGAGAAGAAATGGTAAGCAAAGATCATGGTGATCTACCGAGAGAATGGAGGTATGTAACTTCACACCCTAAAGATTTAATTATAGGTGATCTCTCATAAGGGTTAGAGAGATGCACATGATTACTTAGTATTTGTCTCACAAGTAGAACCACATAGTATAGAAGAAGCTGAAAATGACCTTAATTGGATAACGACCATGCATGAAGAACTTAATCAATTTGAAAGAAATAATGTATGGACCTTAGTGAATAGACCCTCAGATCATCTTGTAATAGGAACTAAATGGATCTATAGAAATAAACTAGATGAAAAAGGCCAAGTAATTAGGAATAAATCTAGATTAGTGGCTAAATGATATAATCAAGAAGAAAGAATAAATTTTGATAAACTTATGCATCAATAGCTAGATTAGAAGCTATTAGATTATTACTTGCATTTGCTAGCTACATGAATTTCATATTATTTCAAATGGATGTAAAAAGCATATTCTTGAATGGATTCATTTCAAAAGAAGTTTTTGTAGAACAACCATCAGGTTTTGAAAATTATGCTCTTCCAAATCATGTTTTCAAACTTAATAAAGCATTGTATGGTTTAAAATAAGCACCTAGAGCATGGTATGATAGATTGAGCAAATTTCTACTTGAAAATGATTTTATTATAGAAAATGTAGATGCAACTTTATTCATTAGAAGAAAAGAAAATAATATATTAGTTGTACAAAATTATGTAGGTGACATTATTTTTGGTGCAACTAATGAAAATTTGCGTAGAGAATTTGCTGAGCTTATATAGGACAAAATTGAAATGAGCTTGATGGCTGAACTGACCTACTTCCTTGAACTCCAAATTAAGAAAACAAGAGAAGGAATATTTATCAACCAAGTAAAATACATCAAGGAAATCATTAAGAAGTTTGGTATGGAGTCAGTCAAAGAAATGAGCACACCCATGAGCTCCTCCTGCAAACTAGATAAAGATGACAATGGACACAACATTGATCAAAAGCTTTATCGTGGTATGATTGGATCACTGTTGTATTTAACTACTAGTGGCCTGATATCTTGTTCAGTGTATGTATATTTGCTAGATTTCAATCAAATCCTAAAGAATCACATATACTTGCTATTAAAAGAATCATAAAATATCTAAAATGAACAAGTAATCTAGGTCTATGATATTCTAAGCAATCTTTATTAAATTTAATTAGATTTTTGATACTGATTATGGTGGATGTAAAATTGATAGAAAAAGTACTAGCGGTACTTGTCAATTTTTAGGGTTGAACTTAATTTCATGGCACTGTAAGAAACAAAACTCTGTAGCACTATCTACTACTGAGGCAGAGTATGTTGTCGCAGGGAGTTGTTGTGTATAAGTGCTTTGGATTAAGCAACAACTGGAAGACTATGGTATTATTCAAACTAAAATTTCAATCAAATGTGATAATACAAGTGCTATAAATTTGATAAAGAATCCAATTCAGCATTCTAGGACTATGCATATAAAAATTAGACATCACTTTATTAGGGATCATGTATAAATTGACAAAATTGAACTTGAATTTATTCCAGTATAAAATTAATTAGCTGACATTTTTATTAAGCCACTTAATGAAGATAGATTTCAAATGATTAGAGGAGAATTAGGTTTATGTGACCCGTTTTAGTAATTTTTGACCTAATTTCTTCTAAATTAAAGAAAATTATCTAGAAATCCTCCATAACCAATTTGAAGTAGATAACCACCTTATTTAGTGTGTTCCAAGGGCTAGATACCTTTTTATTACGTTTTTAGAGTATTTTTGTTGAACGTTGCTTGAGTCGACTCGAGCAGACTAGGTTCTGGCCGAGACAACTCGAATGTCGGGATAACCTTTTTTATATATCCTGTAGGACCCAAACCTAGGGCATATCTTTCCTATTGAACCTTAGCCAAGCAATAGAAAAGCCCTTTCTAAAACTTGGGACCACACCTCTACCCCACTTTCATTATATCCATTCAATCCATCTTCTCCCACCGTTGATTTGCTCTATTTGGCATTGAAAAGAGTAGTTACTAAGAGGCCTAGACATGTGGAATCAAGCTTCCAAAGAGAAAGAAGAACCAAATGAAGAGAAGAGGAATTGAATCAAGTCGAAGAACTTGAAGAGCCAAGAAATCTATCACCTGCACCTCAAAGACAAATCATTCCCATGGGTAATCATCCCGTTACCAGTGGAAGAAAGGTAGATTTCACTTTTCTTGAGAAATTAGGACTGAGAAATGGTGAATGGATTCAAGTCTAGGGCTCGGCTTATTTTTGTTCCTTAGATATTCCCACATAACTGAGCCTTGTTAGAAGCTATTTTGAGAATTTATCTTTTGGTGAAAACTGTGTTGAATCAACTATTAAGGGAATTAGAATGGTAATTGATGAAGTGATGATTAGAAGTGTTTTGAGGATGCCAAGGGAACGTACAAATCATCTGGTTTCAAAGGACAAATAGAAAAACCTGAGGATCATATTGGAAAGGAGAAATGTTAGTGAAATTTCAACTGTTCAAGCTAATATCTTATCATTAGAAATGATGCTATTACACAATATGATCAGTAGAATCTTTCTACCCAGGACTGGATGCTTTGACTGGGTCAGTGAGTGCGACATGGTCTTTATTAGACATATGATTGAGGGGGAGGCCCTCAATCTACCATCCATTATGCTTGCTCAGATACGGGACACAGCCCAAAAGGCTAAGGCCTGCTTACCCAATGGTATGGCATTCACACTACTATTCAGGGATTCAGGAGTTGATTTGGATGATGAGAACAGTTGACTATTGCACCACATTGATACTTATTCAGTGAAATCCCTACAGAGGATGGGATATCACCAGGTTGAGGGAGTTTGGACTAAGAAAGTATCAGGTCAAAGAGTGGTTCACTAGTCATCAGATGAGGATGAGGAGGTAGAGCATGGCATTGCAGCTATAGAGACTACCAAAGAGGAGTCAGATGATGAGAGTGATAGTGGTTCCAGTGACTCTGATGAGGATTCTAGTGATGAGGAGTTCCATGGATAGGCTAGATTAACCAACAGCCCCAGGACTCCACCAGCACCATTAGCAGCACTAGCAACCCATTAAGGACCCTCAACTCTAGCACCCTCGACTGCTACCCAGGCTTCCATTACAAAGAGCTTACTTAGTTTATCAAGACTCTGATGAGTTCATTCAGATCCTTGTTTGACGAGCTTCGTTAGATAGTAAACCACGGACTTGAAGAGTTCAGGACAGAGCTAAGAGAGCTGATGCACAGAGTTGAGACAGTCGAGAGACTACAACAGGCACAAGATGATCAGCAAAGAGATCTTAGAGACCTGCACTCAGATCTTGGCAGGATTAGAGGAGCAGCAGATACATTGTCACACAGCAGACTACTACTCTAAAGAACATTCTAGGGAGAGTTCAAACGATACAGTCTGGGATGAGCACTATTCTTTTTCATCTTTCTGGAGCTTCCACTTCTGCTCACCCACCACCTCAGAGTACACCTAGACATAGGTCATCACCTCCTAGACAGCCTCCACCACATTATAGGCCTTGGACAGGACTTGCTTATAGGACCCCCTCCACCTATTTGAAGTCCCCGAGTCTATGCGACTCAGGGTTTTGATGTAGGGAGTGACAGTGACTAGATTTGATATTTTTCTTGTATTACCTTTTGATTTGTCACATTTTGACTGTATTAAAATCATGTACTGTATATCTTTTGAAAAGTAATGAAATTCTTATTTTCAAATCAATGTGCACATTTCTTACTTATCATTATCTCTTTGTTGTTTTTATGCATGATCTCGTCAATTAACATAAAAAGGGGTGTAACACCTTATAAGAATATTAATAAGAATATCAAGAACACAAAAAGAAGGTGAAATTATCTCATATTATAATAATATTCTTACACTATTTCAAATTTCAGTGTTTGCACATAATATTTTAGAGAACATCTTTTTGATTAATGACAAAAAGGGGGAGTGATATTAATGGTGTGCATGGAAAATTCAAACAATATAAAAATAAGGGGAGAAATCATTTTATGTATGGAAATCAAAGAAAATTTTTGCTCTGATACTTTTGAATACTCTAGTAACCTTGATACATCTTTATGCTAAATGAAAATTAGCTCTGATAAATGAAAAGTAGCTCTAATACATTCTAATACATTATTGACTTTAATAGCTTTAATACATTTTGCTAGCTCTGATACATTTTGATATCCAATTTTCCTTGATACATTATTGACTTCAATACATTTTAGGCAAAAATAGCTTTTGATAAATATTAACTCTGATACATATTGGATCTATTTCAAAAGCTCTGATACTTTTTTGATAAGCTTTGATACTTTTCGATATATTCTTGACACATGTTGATACATATAGATATACATCAATTTAAAATCCTATATAAGTTACCTTGATATATTTAAGTGTTTATATACTTATAACTGTAAAGTTTTTCCATGCCCAATGTTTTGTCATCATCAAAAAGGGGGAGATTGTTGACCCTTGGAATGATTTTGATGATAACAAAACATTGGAGCATGCACTTGATTACTAACCATTTTCAAGTGTTTTATAAATTTTTGTAGGATGATTTTAATGTACAACCACTCTTCCTACAATTCTGATGTATGTCAAGTTTATTTTTGAAAGAGTATTATGTAATGAAGATCCCAAAGAAAAACTACTTATGTATCATGATAATTGGCCAATTCAATATATTTTTCAAGTTTAAATTATTTAGATTAGGCTTTGAAAGAGTTAGAAAGCCTTTGAAGTTGGTTGGAAGCTTTTGGAAGCAATCTAGAGAAGTTTGAAAGTTTTTGAAAAAAGTCACTCGAGCCGACTCAAAGCAGAAGAGCCGACTCAAGTTTCTGACACGGCACTAAGTTTTCTGGCATGCAGACAACCAAGTCGACTCGAAAGATTTCAAGCCAACTCGTCTAGAGTTTCAATTCTTCAATCTGTCAAAGCGAGCCGACCTGACAGAATCCGAGTCGACTCAAAAATGCAGTCAGACAATCGAGTCAACTCGATAGTCAACCAAGCTGACTCTTCCAGAGTTTGCAAAATCTCAGTTCTAAAGAACTAGCCAGGCGAGCCGACTCGATGGAGAAGAGTCGACTTGACCAAAGTAAAGTTTCAACCTATTTAAGAATTCGAGCCGACTTGAAGCATCCAAGCTGACTCGAATCCCAGTTCCAGGTGCGTAACGGCTAGTTCCAAAACTATCTTTTTGAATCCAAAAAGTGCTCCAATGTCCATATTTCAAATCCCAACATTCTACAACGGTCATGTTCACTTGAAATCAGTTAAAGGGACTATATATAAGGGATTTAAACAACTTTTGAAGAAAGGAATGACCCTTTAATGAATATTTGAGAACATTCAAGAGAGCCTTCAAGAAAGCACTCAAGACTTCACCAACTCTCATTAGATTCTTGAGTCATTTATTGAAAAAGATCAGAACCCTTAAAAGCATTCAAGGAAGGAATCAAGAAGGCTTCTCAAAAGCTACAACTGCAACCACCCAACAACGTTCGGTTTGTCATTATAGTTGCTATATTTTTAACTCTTTATTTGAGTTGTTCCAAGTATAGCAGGTGCTGTAACTTGGGATTTGTATAGGTTTTTGGTAAGCCTTTGAAAATCAAGAGTGGGTTGTTAGTGAGCCCATGAAAACTAACAGTGTATTGGGTTTTTGGTGATCCTGGTGTAAAATCAAGTTGGGTTTTGGATTGTGAGTTCGTGAAAACAAGCCTGCTGTATTCTATGATGAATATAGTGGAAATCTCAAGTGGTACCTTGGGTAGTGGACGTAAATGCGAGGTTGCTCCGAACCACTATAAATTGCTTGTATTTGTGCTTGTGTTGCTTCCGCACTTGATATTTAGTTCATATCATTCACCACACTACGTTATTTTAAAAGGGGCACATACTTGTGAAAAATTTTAAACACCCAATTCACCCCCCCTCTTGGGTAAGCCACTTGGGCAACACCTCTAGAGCCTTTGTATAGGGGACAGGAGGGGATCAACTTAAAAGTGGGTCAGTGCGGAAGTGTGGGAGGGAAGAGCTGGTTCTCAATCTCTTATATTTCTTATTCTATAATAAAAGAGTATGTTTTTCTTTTTGCATTTATTTGTTCTCTTTTTTTCACCTTTTATTATGCTTTAATATTAGATTGAGGGTAGGGACTACTCTTGCTTTCTAGAGACACGTCATGATCTATTACAGATATGGGGTATGCTAAGAAAAGAAGAGTTCGATACCTAGTGCCTCCTAAAGACGTGCCATGATCTGTTGCTGGTACGGGGCATGCTAAGGGAAGATTGGTAAATCCCTAAAATCAATTACATTTTAGTTATAAGAGAAATACAATTTAGCACTACACAACCACTCTTCGTCTTCTAAAATACTTTCTTTCACTTGCTTCACCCTTAAAAGTAGTTTATCTTTTATTTAATTTTGCTCAACAACAACTACTTTTCTTTTCTTTTTTAATTATAACATAGTCCTAAGGTCCCTGAGGATATGATCTCGACTCATCCTAGCTATAGAATTGAGTTGGTGAATTATTTTTGATCGCCTACAATAACGATCAGTTACGTTCGGTGAAACGTATACCTTCACTTACCTGTATGCCATACTAATATCTCTACACTCCAAGGTTATGAGGACAACCAACCCGTATGGCATACATTGATCTATGCTCGATAAACATTATCATCCTATGTAACAATATATCATTTGGTCACAAACATGTTTAAGAACTACTCGATAAAACCTTCTTTATTGAATTAAAGTAGTTCTAAAGACTTCATCTCAAAAGAGTCCAAAGAAAGATGCAAAAAGAGAAGAACTAACGAAAATAATTTTTATTTCAATAATGATTCATGTACAAATTATAAAGAGCTCAACATCTATGACCTAGATGATTGGCTATAAGATACATTTCCTATCAAAGCCAAATTCATATAAGAAACTATAGAGATTTGTTATGTAACACAAAGCCTACTCCAGGGATTGATATGAAATTTGTCTTAGCACTTCTAAAGCTTTATGGCATGTTTGATGGAGTTACCTTGTTGTGTAGCACAAGGTCAACATTATTCAAACATGATTATATAAAATGAAGGATCTGATCAAACAAGATATTATAGTTTATTATGTAAGACAAGGTTATAAGTGTCTTAGAGGAATAGTAATGTTGAGACTTATATGGATTGCAATTGAAAAAGGAATTTCCTATGCTTAAATTTATGAATGTTTGTTATGTAATACAAGGCATTCATGAAGAACTGGGATTTCAACCTCACTAAAAAATCTTGTTAGGATTTCTTGCATAACATAAGTGAGGGCTATGGTATTCATAATAAAATAGTGGGAGATATAGTTAGATTTATAAGTCCTCATCTAGTTGTGTATATCATCTTGAGTGATCAGCTTAGATATTGTTCTTTATTCTTATATAGTTAAATTAATGACTTCTACTTTATCATTGTGGGGTATCTTAAATGCCAACAAGTTGATCGATCCTAATTATATGGATTGGTTAAATAACTTGAGAATTATCTTAACTTAGGAAAATATCTCCTACATCCTTGACTCGCTTGATCTTCGTCCGATCAAAGATGATGCTATGAAAAAGAAAAGGGTCACATCTAAAATATGGTAGAATGATAGTTTAACTGATGCGGGATAACTCTAAGATTGCTAAACATGCAGGAAAAATAATAAACTAATTTTTTTGTATTTTTTAAAATTTTAAGTTGCAGGCTAAATTTTCAAAATCAAGTAAAGACTAGCAGGATCAATAGCAATGCAAAGAATCATCATAATCACAGGAATGCTCATGCAAAATAATAAAGTCATGACTCGAGATTTAAGAAATTCATAGCTTAGGATAGCAAACCTTCAATCAAAATAGAAATTAAGAGTGAAAAGGTTTGTACCAATCAGAGATTGAAGAACTTGCTGATGAAGGGGTCACACAGCTCTTAGATTGATGCCTAGAAGATGAAGCCTTGGTTCCCAAATTTGAAGGTGATCTGGACCCGGTCTGAAGGCAAAGAAAGCCTCCTCTGGTGAAGGAAAACACCTTGGGGACCCTGCAAGCATCTAGGTTAGGCACGAAATAGGTAATCAATGAAAAGAAATAAAATATGAAAGGAAGAACAAGGGGAATCAGGGTTAGGGCTGGAAATAGGGAAGAAGAAGGAGCTCTTGATCTGGGGCATCTTCAAGGCTTCTCTTCTTGGATGTGGCTGTTGCTTGGAGGCTTGATTTGCTGCTAAGGCATGGAGAATTCCAAGGAAGGGTGGTCATCCTAGCAAGAGAATAAAGAAGCAAAACCAAAGAACCAAAAACCAAAACACCAGAAGCTAAACACCAAAATATTAAAGTTTTATCTCATAAGAGTTGATTGAATATAGAGGAGGAGGGGTGGGGTATTTATAAAGTTCCCATGCCCTCTCCTTATTAGGACTTCAGCCCTCTCCTAGTTAGGATAGGTTTACATGATTTAAGCGGGAGAACAATTACAAAATAAACCTAGAACTAGGATTACAAGGTTGAATGAAATAAAACTAGCTTTCCTTCTTTCATTTGAACTCTTCCACATGCTTGGACATGGTTAACTCATGGAGAATGCCAATCCTAGGCATGTTGGGCTTCAAGGGGCAGCAAGGGGCTGGCCAAGACTGGAGGGTGCATGGGCTTTGGGCCTCTTGGAAGCTGGGGTGCCTAGGCTTGTATATTCCTGGTATCAGACTGGAATTTTGATTTTTAAAGGCTTGGGCCTTGCTCCTGGGCTTGAATTTCTTAAACTGAGATGCTGGTATCTCCTTGGAATCAAAGGGCATCCTGGGTTGAGGATATTCCATGGCATATGGAAGGAATCTAGCATCTAGAATGGCATCTGGGAGGAATCAGGGCATCTGGAGAGCATCTAGAGGGTATCTAGGGCTCTAGGGTGTCAAACAAGATCCCATAAGCTGATATAAATGCCTATGGCTCTTGGATGAGGCCTGGTGGAATTCTAAAATAGGGTAACCTTTTCTCTTGTACAAAAACTGGACTCTCACTAGACTAATACTCAAGTACAGGACTCAATACTGACTATGATTGAGACAAATCAACTAGTCTCAACTTATTACTGGACTCAATCTTATTTGCTTACAAAAATGTGACACATGGCTAAGTAAACCAGATTGGGCCCGATAATCTATGTCTGATCCTGGTGCCCCCATCAATTCTCCCGGGGTGGGAGGAACTCGACCCCATCGATTAAGGGCCAATTTGGCTCTCATACTGCTTAAGGAGGGTCTGGGTTGAGGAGATGTAGATCCTCACCAGTGCTCCACAAGTTCTCAGATTCTGGCCAACCTTGCCAATGGACCAAATACATCTAATAGCCTCTATCTCGGGTACCGATGAATTGATCATCCAGGATTCTCTCAATCTTTTTCTCACCAATTGGCCAAATTGTATGTGGACACTCTGGGGTGGGTGCTCTCTCAAAGAAAGGGAGTGGCTCAAAGGGCTCGCTGGGGATCACTACTGGCTCCCTATACTCTACAAGGTCTAAGATGTTGAAGGTAGAGCTAATACCTAAATCAGGCAGTATCTCAAGCGCATAGGCATTGGATCCAACGCTCCTCATTATTTTGAATGGGCCAGCTTCATGAGCATGAAATTCCTTTACAATCACATAATCTCCTATAGAAAGTTTCTTATTTTTCTTTTGGGAATTAGCCAATTTCTTAAAGGTTTCATTACTTAGATTAATGTTTGGCTAAGGTCTTGATGTAGATGCAAATATGCTAGTCACATGCAGACTTCTAATAGATGATGCAGGGGACTCATGACATGCAGACTCGACTATGCATTCCTATTGGACTCTTTGGGCCTAAGCTTAATAGACTATAGGCTCTCTAGGTTTAACCCTGGTTTGGTATGCACATGAAAATGTGACATGAGCTCCTAATAGATGCTAGAGAGTCTTCCAGAAGTAGGAAGCAAACTTAATAGACTCAATGAATGAATGCAATATGCAAACCTCTATAAAATGCATGTGAATGGATAAAGAAACATAAGAAGATTCAGAAAAAGGGTAGAAAATAAAAGGTCGGTTCAGGGTCAGTTGGGTAGGGTATGAAATAAGAAGATGGTTTAGGGTTAGTTGGATAAAGTAGGATATAAGAAGGGGTGTCAGGAATTAATCCTAGACTAATGAGGTTAACCTTATGGGGTTGCTGTCTATCTAAAGGGTCCGCATAATTGAAGAATGGGTTACTAATTTTAGGAAAGAGGTTCTCAATGGGAACTACAAGAGAGAATTCATCCTGAGGGTATTGGGTTACAGAGATCAAGTCTTTAATAAACTCTTCTGGCTTATGAAATTCAGGACTAAACTCTACAATTGGATCCTCTTCTAAAATTCCCTCAGGTAAAATTCAAACAGTAGGATTGGGTTCCTTAAGGTCTTCTTCCTTTAAGAGTTCTTCCATTATAGCTTGGGTGTGGTCAAGGTCAGCTAATTCTAGGTTGGCTTCTACCTAGGTATCTATTGAGTCATCTGTTTCTAGGTCTTATATAAGGAACTCCTCTTCTTCTTCCTCATACTCCTCCACTAAGCTTGGGTCAGCCTCATATATCTTCTCCTCAATGTCATTCTGGTGAACTGATGAGGTGGTAAGAGGGGGTTAGCTAAAGAAAAATTGACTAATGTCTAGGGTAACATGGGTGGGTTGACTAAAGGGTTCCTGACTAATACTTGGTTCATCTCTAGGGGTACTAATCCTATAAGATTCAGGGTGACTAGGAGAAAACTGATTGGCACTAGGCTGATTCCTATGGACAATGGGTTCCTGGGGTTCAGCTCTATGGGTCTTGCTTAGGGTTCCTACTTGGTCATCTAATGGATCAATCATATAGGTTGGCTGGTTAACGGATTGGATCATTAGATCTAATCTATTATTTATCTGGGCAAACTGGGTTTGGGTTAGGGTTTGGGCTTGGGCATTGGTTTGGTCATACTTGTAGTTCATTTGGGCAAATTGGTCAGTTATGGTCTTCATGAAAGCTTCAAAATTGGGGTCCATGGTTGAATTAGGTTTGGGCTTAGACTAACTGTAATGGACTCCTGACCTGGTGGTCATGCAAACAAACAAACAATCAATCAAGGTGGATTGAATACACCTAAGCATGCAAAAGGGTTAGTTTAATTTAGGGTTTGCTAGACCTAGAGTCAAAATTGAATGGATCAACTTATAATTAACCTAGTAGCTAATCCTTCCACTGGCCAGGTAGGGTGTGGGGTGGTGGGAGGCTCCGCTTGCTTATCACAGGGTCCTACCTATAAACCACCAGCCCACTTAGGTCGTTTGACTCTGGACTCCCAGCCTTAGACACCAGTTTTTATTGATAGCCATAAAAGTAAATGCACTAGTTGTCCCAAATGGTTCGGACCCGACCTGTTAGGTGTCACCTAGCCCTCTAGGGCAAATTAGGTCTAATTAGTTTTAATTAAGCTTGGGTTAGAATATTGGGGGTTGTTTTGGACTCAAGGTAGTTGGTGAAATCTTGCCGTGATGTTAGATAGCAATTGCCCTTAAGATTATGATGCAGAATAAAAAAGAGATGATGCGATGCGAAAGTAAATTAAGACTAATTCATTTTTTTTATATATATTTTCAGAAGTTGGCTTTGACTCAAAGGAAAGTTAAACTAAATTGAAAGAAACTATGTAATAATTGAAAGCACAATTTAAAGAAACTAGGTTATCAGAGTAGCTCAGAAGTAAAGGATCGCTAGGGGTTGAGAAACTCCCAGACCTAGGGTTTCGCTCTGAACTTTCAACAGGACAGAAGTAAAGAGAAGAGAAGGGTTACAGACCAGGCAGTGATCTTCACAGAGTTTAGAGGAAGGACTCTCTTGAGCAGATTGTTGGATCCCCAGATTCAGATATCTTCGTAATGGATCCTCCAATACTTGCCCTTTAGCAGAGTTGGCTTCTTCTGAACTCAGGACCTGGGAAAGAAGACGAACAAGTTATGGAACCAGATACTCAAGGAAGGATTTACCAGATAGAAAAACTTGAAAGCTAATGTTGCTAAAATCCTGATTCTCCTGGATGCTGATCAGACTTCCTCTGGGGTTTGCTCTGTCTTCGAAGTAGCCGAACTGGACCTGGATGCTGGTGGTTGGCCTCTACATGGAGAGAGGGGCCGTGAGAGATGGGGTAGGCTAGGGTTTGGTGGAATGAAGAGGATGCTGGACGGCTAGGGTTTGGAATGGAAGTGGCTAACCTAGGGTTTTGGGGTTGGAGATCTCACACCTCCTCAAGGTTCCTAGGGAACCCGGATTTACTCCCTCACAGAGCTCAACACCTGAATGCAAGTGCAGAAGAGAGAAACACAAAGTTTGCTCACACATAAATTAAATTCATTCATCAGTTGTTTTTCAGAACTTACAAGAGGGGTTTATTTTATAGGTCTTTACAAGAGGTCAGGGTTTTACATCTTCCCATGTGGGACTAATAGGATGGATCTTCAAATTAGGCTTGTAGAATTGTTGCCCAGATATGGTGCCCAAGAGGGGGGGTGAATTGGGTATTTAAAAATTTAAAGCAATATATGTGCTATTAAGTTTTAAGGTGAAGAGTGATAGTGCTTTAATAATTGTGCAACGGAAGCAATGAAATAAAATGGCAATTAAAGAGCTAAAGAAGTTAAAGAGAAAGGCAATGCAAACACACAAGAAATATAGTGGTTCGGTGCACCTAGCACCTACATCCACTCCCCAAGCTCCACTTGGGAATTTCTACTATAATCTTTAGATTACAGCCGACTTGTTTTACCAGGCTCACAAGTCAAAACCTTACACACTTGTTTTGGCTTCGGGCTAACAAGCAACCCTAGTTGGTTTTATCAATTGGATCACCAACAAACCTCACTCACTTGTTTTGGCTTCGGGCTTACAAGCAACCCTAGTTGGTTTTATTAATTGGCTCACCAACAAACCTCACTCTAGTTTCAAATTCCCTTGAAACTAGCTAAAGACAAAAGAGTATGAATACAATGAATTAAAACTAAACAAACTCCTTTTGAGCAATAATAAATTCGTTGAAGCTCTTGATGGAGACTCTTCAAGCCTTTTCCCTTGGAATCTTTGGACCTCACTAAATGCCAAACACTTGAATGTTGGATTCCTCAAAGATGGAAAATTTTTGGCTAGGGAATCTCTTGGTTTTCTCACTCTTTTGGCTTGGAAGTGATTGAAGGCTTTGTACTTTGAATCAACACTTTTTCACTTTGTCTCCTTGTCTTTTTTGAAGTTTGGTGGAGGTTAAATACCTCATTCATGCTGAAACAACTCCACAAGACCGTTAGATTCAAAAATATGGCCATTTATGGCCGTTAGAAATCAAATCAGAAGTTCAAAAAAACTAGCCGTTATGCCATGAGTCGACCTCTGAATCAAGTGTCGACCTCATGAGTCGACCTCCAGTATAATTTAGGCAAAAGTTCAGAATACCATAGTTCTGCCCATTTGAATTCTCAGGCTATGAGTCGACCTCTGGTGTCGACCTCTGGACAGGTGGTCGACCTCTGGAGCGTGCCACTGAGATTTTCTCGTGCCGGCCATGCTGAACTTTTCTTCTCTTCATGAGTCGACCTCTGGTGGTCGACCTTTGACAAGGTGTCGACCTCTGGGGGTTGACCTCTGATCTGAATTTTTCTGAAACTCTTTGAGATGTGCGTGCCATGCTTGAGTTTATTTAAGCCTTTGTTTCTTTTGTCAAATATTTCTTAACAAAAAGGTCCATTATGAGAATTTTGATCTTGTCCAAGGTAGAAGAGCTCTTTTCCAAATCAGGCAAACTTAGTTTCATCATTGTACTTTTGATACTCTTTTTGAATAACCTATGTCCTGAAACTTTATCTAGAGATGAAACATTAGTCCAAATATATACTCAACCTTTTGTTAATCATCAAAACTAAGGAGCCAAAGCCAACAATCTCCCCCTTTTTGATGATGACAAAACCTTGAGTATATATGCAATTAAGTCCAAAAGCAAGATATAGCAATAAAATATTTTCAAAGTATCCTTACATGCATGAGTGTATCATAAAAATTTACTTTTCATCTTCTTTTTGTGAAAATATTTTCAAGAGTTACTTTTTATTTACTTCTTTCTTTTTGTGAAAACATTCTCATGAGTCAAAAAGGTAAGAATCATATAAACTTTACTACTCATAAGACGGAGATCTCATAAATACATATATACTTTACTAAATTTGATCTCATAAATACATATATACTTTACTAAATTTGATCTCATAAATACATATATACTTTACTAAATTTGATCTCATAAATACATATATACTTTACTACTCCCCCTTTTTGTCAAGAATCAAAAAGTTCATTTTTGTAGTGAAAGATATATTAATGAAACTTATGTTCAATTATAATGAAGTATTTAGGTGCATAAACTACATGCTCCCCCTCAATTTGTGCATTCAATATAATAAAATATTCTAACTTGAGGGTTTAACAAAAATAAATGTTAAGAGCTGGTATCAGATAAAATGGCACAAGATAGATAAAAACAGATGTATTCAGTTACAAAATTGCTTACAAAGTAGGCACAAAATACTGATACAACAGATCATACAAAAGCAAACTAAGAGGCTACTCATCATCAGAAGTTATATCAAAAGATACAGGAGCCATGATCCTAGATGAGGATTTTGGAGTCCTATGAGAGGAACTCCAAGTCCTCAGAGAGGGACCAGACCTTGGGGTAGTCCTACGAGATCTATATGTCCTAGGTAAGGGCTCCACAGATGTCGAGACAGAGGCAGTAGCTGAAGGAGTGGACGGATCAGCATGCTGAGTAGACTGAGCTAGGGTCTGTCTGCTGACTAGCTCATAAGCTGTGGAATCATCGATATCTGTCTCTGTATGCTCATCTATGTCATCCGGAATCCCAGTGATAGTCTCAAATAGTGACTCTGTAGGCTCAATATCAACTGGCACAGCAATGGCTGGAGGATCTGAACTCGGAAGATCAGTGGAAGGAGGATCAGCTGAAGGGGGAATCTCCGGAATCGGCTCTATAGGTGGAACATCAGAACTACCTGCTCCAGGCTGATGTCCATCACTGTCACTGTATCCACTAGAGTCATCATCATCATCATCATCATCATCATCATCATCATGTGGAGGAGATACTGTCGGATCTGCAGTCCCTGATGGTAGTGCTAATCTCAGTAAGCTGAGGATCTGTCTGAATCCTGTATCCATACTAGCTGAGAGAGCACTAATGCGTGTGTCTGTGTATATCCGCAGATCATGAAGCTCCTGCCGTACACCAGTGATCTCTGTCCGGACCTCTGAAATCTGATCAGTCACTCGCTGCTCGAAGTCCGATATCCTCACTGAAGTCCTCCGTGGTGTAGCAGTAATAGTAGGTGCCGGAGCTGATGAAGGTGGTGGCGTGAATGGCTCAGGCTCTGCAGTCTCTGTCTCCGGTGCTGGGCGAGGAGGTGTACCATGATCAGTAGGCCCTGATGGCCCTGCCTCAGCAGCTCGGATCTCATCCTCCTCATCTGGCTCCTGGCCAGACTCTCGTCGTACCCATCGGTCACTAATCAGTCGAAATCCCATCCTATGTAGGGATTTCTCTCCATAAGTATCTGTGTGCTGTAGCTGACTGAAGGGTATGCCGTCGAATGAGACACCATGCTCTCTGAATATCTGAGTCAGTCCCATGCCGTACGGCTGAACAAGTCTCCTATGAGAAGCTGCCTCACCCATCTGCTGAAGCATGATCCTGGGAAGGTTGATTGGAGTCCGCTGACTCAGGGACACCATCAACACCAGCTCACGCTCAGTGATAAAATCAAATCTCCCACTCTTCAGAATCAAGATACGGGTGATGATGTGATGCAGCACTCTCATCTCCAGTGAAAGCTGGTTAGCGGCTACTGTGGAAATGCCGCTAACATCCTCACGCTCTAGGATACACCTGAAGGCCTGCTCTCTGTCGCTGATCGTAGTGGCAGCAGTGCCATGAAGTGGAATCCTCCAGATGCGACTGATGACCTCAGGTGTCACTAGAATCTCGATCCCTCGAACTGTAGCAGACCATCCAATGCCATTAGTAGCCATGGATCCATAAAACTCCCTGATGAGGTCTGAGTAGAATCTCTCGGACATCGTACAAAAATGAACCAGACCTGCATCTCTCAGTACATCTCCAATGAAGAAGTGATGCTGATCCCAGAATGGAATATCCACGCGCCTCCCACTAGCAATGCTCTTCCGAACTAGGCTGGCTGGCACTGGTGCAGGTGGCTCTGGGGTCGGCTCACGCTTATGTCTGACTTTCATTCGCCGCTCAGTACTACCCTGCCCCTGTTCCAATCTCCTTTTCCTTACTGCCTGGTGTTTTCTCGGACCCATGTGTAAGGATGAGGGGTAACTTAGGGAGAAATGCAAAGAGGTAAGGCTAAGAGGAAAAGAGAGGGAAAGAGAGGTTCACGGATTGGAAAAAAGAGAAGAATGTGAAATGGTGAAATAGGGTTTGTGAGAGTGGAGAAAATAGAAAATAAATGGAGAAAAAGTAAGAAACGGAGGGTAGAAACAAGTGTTTTCTATTGAAAAACAACTGGGATTAGAGGGTAGATAGACCCGAAGGCTTTCGGTTGTCCAAAATCAAGAGTACGGTCAAAAAGAGGGTTGAATTGAAGAAATGCAAGAGGAGAGGAGAGGATTTCCCAAAATGTTGAGGGAGAAGGGTGGAAATCTACTATTTAGGGGTTTAGGAATGTTGGAGGGGGACCACACGAAGGAGAGGAAGGAAAAAATTGGAAAAACAAGGCTTGCGGACGGGTTTTTAAAAAAACAGGTTTCCGTTCAAGTGTCGACCTCTGAAAATTTTCAGGGGTCGACCTCAAGTGTCGACCCCCATAACTTAGGTGTCGACCTCCGAAAACCTCACGTGTCGACCTCCAACAATTAATTACTTAAAATAAAATTCTGTAAGATTTAAAAAATTGATAAAATTTAGAGAAATAGCCTTTAACCATATTTGAGAATTTATAAATCATTTTTGAGGAATTTTGATGAAAATTGAAGAGTTTCAAGCAAAAGGATCAATGACTCCCAGTTCTCTTCTGATCATACAAAATCTGTCTTCATTCAATGGTTTTGTGAATATATCAGCCAATTGATAATCAGTACATATAAATTCTAACAACACATTAGAGTTTTGAACGTGATCTCTTATGAAGTGATGTCTTATTTCAATATGTTTGCTTCTTGAATGTTGTACAGGATTTTTCGTTAAATTGATTGCACTAGTATTATCACATCTTATGGGTGTCTTAGTTAGTTTGATGCCAAAGTCCTCGAGTTATTGTTTGATCCATAGAATCTGAGCACAACAGCTTCCAGCTGCTATATATTTAGCTTCCGTCGTAGATAGAGCAACCGAATTCTGTTTCTTACTGCTCCATGAAATCAAATTAACTCCTAGGAATTGACAAGTTCCACTAGTACTTTTTCGATCAAGTTTACACCCAGCAAATCAGCATCAGAATATGCAATTAATTCAAATGATGACTCTCTAGAGTACCAAAGACCAATTTCGATAGACTCAGATAAGTATCTAAGTATACGTTTTACAGCTAAGAGATGTGATTCTTTAGGAGCAGACTGAAAACGTGCACACATACAAACACTAAACATTATATCTGGTCTACTGGCAGTTAGATATAGCAATGAACCAATCATGCCTCTATATAATTTTTGGTCTACTGATTTACCACATTCATCTTTGTCTAATTTACATGAAGAGCTCATAGGGGTACCTATTGGTTTTGTAGTCTCCATCCCAAACTTTTTCAATATCTCCCTTGTGTACTTGGCTTGGTTGATGGAGATCCCCTCTTTGGTTTGCTTAATTTGGAGTCCGAGGAAGAAGTTGAGTTCTCCCATCATGCTCATCTCGATCTCACTCTGCATTAACTTCGCAAATTCTTGACAAAGACATTCGTTAGTAGCACCAAAAATAATATCATCTACATATATTTGTACTACTAAGAGATCATCATTTTTCTTTTTCAAAAACAATGTATTATCTACATTACCTCTAGAGAAATCATTTTTCATCAAAAATGAACTTAATCTATCATACCAAGCTCTAGGAGCTTTCTTTAAACTATACAATGCTTTATGCAATTTAAAGACATGTTTAGCAAATTCATGATTTTCAAAACTAGGAGGTTGTTCAACATAAACCTCCTCTTCAATAAATCCATTTAAAAATGCACTCTTTACATCCATTTGAAATAACTTGAAATCCATAAAACAAGCAAAAGCAAGTAAAAGTCTAATTGCTTCTAGCCTAGCAACAGGAGCAAAGGTTTCATCGAAGTCGATCCCTTCTTCCTGGTTGTAGCCTTTAGCAACAAGTCTAGCTTTGTTCCTAATTACAATACCATGTTCATCAAGTTTATTTCTAAAAACCCATTTTGTGCCAATTACAGAAACATTAAGGGGTCTTTCAGTTAAAGTCCAAACATTATTTCTTTTAAATTGATTTAGTTCATCTTGCATAGCATTAATCCAGTTACAATCTTTTTCAGCTTCTTCTATTGACTTAGGCTCTATCTGAGATACAAAAGCTAAATAATCACAAACATTTCTATTAGAAGAGCATGTACTTACCCCCTTTGATGGATCACCTATTATTAGCTCTTTAGGGTGTCCATGTGCATACCTCCATTCTTTAGGTAATAGTTTTGGTGAAGTTGCATTGATTTCTTGAATTTGATCTTAACTTTCTTGATCATCATCTCCTTTGGGCTCATCTTCATTGATTGTCAATTGTTCAAGTTTCTTTGTACATGTTTCAACATCAATAGAATCTTCTTTTCTAGAAGATTTTTCGTTAGATTCATCAAACACTACATGAATTGATTCTTCAACCAGAAGTGTTCTTCTGTTGAAGACCCTGTATGTCTTGCTAGAAGTAGAGTATCCTAAGAAGATACCCTCATCTGACTTGGCATCAAATTTACTGATATTATCTTTGCCATTGTTTAATATGAAACAGCGGCAACCAAAACACGAAAATACTTGAGATTAGGTTTTCGATTTTTCCAAAGCTCATATGGTGTTTTCTTCAAAATAGGTCGAATTAAAACACGATTTAAAATGTAACAGGAAGTATTAATGGCTTCTGCCCAAAAATATCTAGGTAAATCATTTTCGCAAAGCATTGTGCGTGCCATTTCTTCAAGAGTCCTGTTCTTTCTTTCTACCATCCTATTTTGTTGAGGTGTCCCAGGTGCAGAGAAATTATGACTAATACCATTTTCATTACAAAAAGTTTCAAAATCATGATTTTCAAATTCAGTTCCATGATCACTACGCAAAGAAACAATAGTGAGATCTTTTTCGTTTGAAACCCTTTTTTGAAATTTAACAAAAGCTGAAAATGTTTCATCTTTATGAGCTAAAAAGATTACCCAAGTAAATCGTGAGTAATCATCTACAATTACTAGCCCATATTTTTTACCTCCCAAACTAGTTGTTCTGGTTGGTCCAAAGAGGTCCATATGCAATAATTCAAGGGGTCTAGTAGTAGATACTACTCCTTTAGGTTTGAAAGTAGATTTAGTTTGTTTTCCAAATTGACATGCAGCACAAATTTTATCTTTTTCAAAAGTGAGTTTTGGCAATTCTTTTACAAGATTCTTTTTGCTTAATTTTGAAATCAACTGCATACTAGCATGCCCTAGCCTACGGTGCCAAAGCCAACTAGTTTCACTTGCCTTGGCTTCCTTAGCCACTAGGCATTGACCACTTTCTATGGCTAGATCATCAAGATCAACCATGTAAATGTTTCCATGCCTAAGACCAGTGAACTTGATGCCATCGACATCTAGACTAGATACCATGCACAAAGATGATTCAAAAATTACTTTAAAACCTTTATCACAAAACTGACTAATGCTAAAAAGATTATGCTTCAAGCCATCAACAAATAATACATTATCTACATAAGCATTAGGGGTGATATGGATTTTACCAATTCCCACGATTTTGCCTTTTCCATTATCACCAAAGGTAACGTTTCCACTATCAATAGCAGCTAGTGATGAGAATTGCTTCACATCCCCAGTCATGTGCCTTGAGCAACCACTATCCAGATACCACATTCTTTTTTTATTTTTGGTTGCAAGGCACACCTGCAAAAAAAATGATCAAGTTGAAACTTTAGGTACCCAAGTCATCTTGGGTCCTTTAGGGTTAGTCAAATTGGTTCCTTTTGGAACCCAAATCTTTTTAAAGGTATTTAATTTTCTTCTATTACAAACATATGATTTATGACCTACTTTACCACATGCATAGCAGGTAATATTAGAAGATCCTGGTATGAAAAAGTTTTTGTAAAGCTTTTGTTGATTGTGTGGCTTAAATCCAAGTCCAGCTTTATTAAATACTGCATGTTGACTATTTAAAAGCATATTCAGTTTTTTGAACTAAAAGTAAACTTTTCTACAAAAGGTTTTACTTTTTCTAACTCTTCCTTGTAATTCTTATTTTGAAGCAATAGTTCTTTATTTTGTTTTTCAATGTTCTCATTAGTTTTAAGACTTCTATTATTTTTCAAAGAATTATTTTCTTTTAAAAGATTATCTTTATCATTTGTCAAAGTCTTTACATGTTCTTTTAATTTCTTGTTTTCTTGAGTTAAATTTTCAATTTTACTTGAAAACTTTTCTGAATTTTTGGTAAGCTCAAAATTTTGCTTTCTTAATTTCTTATTTTTCAATTTTAATTTTTCATATTCCATTACTAAGTCATCAAAAGCATCATGCAATTCATTGAAAGTAAATTCAGTTTCAGGTTCAGAATTTACCTCATTATCTTCGTTGGCCATGAAACATAAGTTGGCGACTACCTGCTGCTCTTCTTCACTGCTGGAGTCCTCACTCTCACTCCAGGTAGCCATCATGGCTTTCTTTCTCAACATCCTTCGACTCTTTTTAAGCAAAGGGCAATCCGTTTTGTAATGTCCAGGCTTCTTGCACTCGAAGCAGATGGGTGGATCCCTTTCTTTGTCTTTCTCTTTCTCCTTATTGTGATCACCTTTTTGTGGCCTCTTCTTGTAGAAGCCCTTCTTCTTTCTCATGAATCTTTTAAATTTTCTTGTAATGAGGGCTGTCTCATCATCATCAGCTTCTTCTTCTGATTCATCACTGGACTCTTCTTTTGTAGTGGACTTGAAGGCTATGGCTTTCTTTTTCTTGTCATTGTCCACTGTCTTCTGCTTTAGTGAAAGCTCGTAGGTCATCAGTGATCCAAGAAGCTGCTCGAGAGGTAGAGTGTTGACATCCTTGGCTTCTTCTATGGCTGTAACTTTCGCATCCCATGAAGCCGGAAGAGACCTGAGAAGTTTGTTAACCAGTTCACCATTAGATATAATTTTTCCAAAACTCCTCATACCATTTACTATATTGGTAAATCTAGTATACATTTCACTTATACTTTCAATTGGTTCCATCCTGAACATCTCATACGTATGAATGAGCATGTTCACCTTAGTGGTCTTCACTTGGTGTGTACCCTTATGGGTAACCTCAAGTGTATCCTAAATTTCTTTGGCGGAAATACAATTTGATATTCTGTTGAATTCACTAGGGTCAAGTGCACAGAATAGCAAATTCATCGCCTTAACATTTAACTCAGCTTGTTTGATGTCATTGTCATCCCATTCTTCTTCAGATTTCGGGGTGATAATGCCATTAACCAAGTGAGTGGGCTGATGAGGCCCTTTCGTAATTACTCTCCATATATGATAATCTACAGCTTGTAAATAAATACGCATACAAGTTTTCCAATATGTGTAGTTTGTGCCATTAAAGAAAGGAGGGCGATTTGATGCTTGTCCTTCAACTATACCCATTCCAATTGGGGCGGCCATGATCTTTCACTCAAGATCGTTGGACCTAAAAGAGAGTACCGGTACTTTGATACCACTTGTTGCCCAGATATGGTGCCCAAGAGGGGGGGTGAATTGGGTATTTAAAAATTTAAAGCAATATATGTGCTATCAAGTTTTAAGGTGAAGAGTGATAGTGCTTTAATAATTGTGCAACGGAAGCAATGAAATAAAATGGCAATTAAAGAGCTAAAGAAGTAAAAGAGAAAGGCAATGCAAACATACAAGAAATATAGTGGTTCGATGCACCTAGCACCTACATCCATTCCCCAAGCTCCACTTGGGAATTTCCACTATAATCTTTAGATTACAGCCGACTTGTTTTACCAGGCTCACAAGTCAAAACCTTACACACTTGTTTTGGCTTCGGGCTAACAAGCAACCCTAGTTGGTTTTATCAATTGGATCACCAACAAACCTCACTCACTTGTTTTGGCTTCGGGCTTACAAGCAACCCTAGTTGGTTTTATCAATTGGCTCACCAACAAACCTCACTCTAGTTTCAAATTCCCTTGAAACTAGCTAAAGACAAAAGAGTATGAATACAATGAATTAAAACTAAACAAACTCCTTTTGAGCAATAATAAATTCGTTGAAGCTCTTGATGGAGACTCTTCAAGCCTTTTCCCTTGGATTCTTTGGACCTCACTAAATGCCAAACACTTGAATGTTGGATTCCTCAAAGATGGAAAACTTTTGGCTAGGGAATCTCTTGGTTTTCTCACTCTTTTGGCTTGGAAGTGATTGAAGGCTTTGTACTTTGAATCAACACTTTTTCACTTTGTCTCCTTGTCTTTTTTGAAGTTTGGTGGAGGTTAAATACCACATTCATGCTGAAACAACTCCACAAGACCGTTAGATTCAAAAATATGGCCGTTTATGGCTGTTAGAAATCAAATCAGAAGTTCAGAAAAACTAGCCGTTATGCCATGAGTCGACCTCATGAGTCGACCTCTGAATCAAGTGTCGACCTCATGAGTCGACCTCCAGTATAATTTAGGCAAAAGTTCATAATACCATAGTTCTGCCCATTTGAATTCTCAGGCTATGAGTCGATCTCTGGTGTGGACCTCTGGACAGGTGTTGACCTCTGGTGGTCGACCTCTGGAGCGTGTCACCGAGATTTTGCCGTGCCGGCCATGCTGAACTTTTCTTCTCTTCATGAGTCGACCTCTGGTGGTCAACCTTTGACAAGGTGTCGACCTCTGGGGGTCGACCTCTGATCTGAATTTTTTTGAAACTCTTTGAGATGTGCGTGCCATGCTTGAGTTTCTTTAAGCCTTTGTTTCTTTTGTCAAATATTTCTTAACAAAAAGGTCCATTATGAGAATTTTGATCTTGTCCAAGGTAGAAGAGCTCTTTTCCAAATCAGGCAAACTTAGTTTCATCATTGTACTTTTGATACTCTTTTTGAATAACCTAAGTCCTGAAACTTTATCTAGAGATGAAACATTAATCCAAATATATACTCAACCTTTTGTTAATCATCAAAACTAAGGAGCCAAAGCCAACAAGAATCAAATATTTCTCATATGGCTGGCCAAGAGCTTCCATAAGTGTTGATTGGTGGCTCCAAATGGTAAGTAGGTGGCGCCTCCTAGCCTTGCTCTTCAAGAAAAATTTTTTTCCTTCCAAGGCTCAACTCTTTTGGACAACTCCTTTTCTTTCTCCCCAAGTCATGGCTCTTCCCAACTTTGCTTTGGTCTTTTTAGGCATGGATTGGGCGCCCCCTTGAAGTGCTCCCCAAGAAATGCCTCTTTCCTCCTTTAGCTTGGCCTTTTAAGGTATATATGGGGCACCTCCTTGATTTTGGCTTCAAGAAAAATTCTTGCTCCCTTGGGTGTGGGGACCAAGACACTGGGATGGAGATGTGGCACCTCTTGGACTCTGGCGTGTGGCTAGGATTGTGGCACCCACTTGCTTGGGCTTGGGAGAAAATGTGGCACCCTGGAGAAGACCTAGACCACTACTAGGACTTGTACTGAGTCAACATGACTCAACAAAATTTAAATTACAGAGAAATATTGACTCAAACTATAATTGAGTTGACCAAGTCAACCCTTATTACAAAACCAGTAAACCCTAATTCTTCGGGCAAGGTCAATCAGAGATCCAGATGGAGCCATGAAGTCTTCTTCTGAGTCTGGTGCCTGCACCAATTCTCCCATGGTGGGAGGAACTCGACCCTGTCGAGTATGGATCAAGCTGGCTTTGGTATCTCTCCAAGAGGTCTGGGTCCAATTCTTGTAATTCTTCTCGGGAGATCCAAGAGTCATCATAATCTGGCCTTCCTTGCCAGCGGACCAGGTTTCTTTGGTATCCTCGATTACGAGTAGAGATAACTTGATCATCTAGGATCTTTTCAATCTGCTCTTTCCTTACAGGCCAGTTTGTTGGTGGACACACAGGGTCGGGATCACTCTCAATAACAGGATTAGGTTTCAAAGGCTTATTAGGAATCACAGCTGGCTCCCTATACTCTACTAAGTCTGTAATGTTGAAAGTAGAGCTATTGCCTAGTTCTGGAGGCAACTCGAGCACATAGGCATTGGATCCTACTCTCTTCACTACTCTAAATGTTCCAGCTCCTTTAGCATGTAACTTTCTAACGGTTCCAGAAAAAACCGCTTGGCCTTAACCTAATCATTACATAGTCTCTCTCAACAAAAGTTTTGACTCGTCTTTGAGAATCAGCCAACTTCTTATAAGTTTCATTACTTAAAGTTATTTTGGCATGAATTTCTTTATGCAAGTCCTTTACATGCTATGCAAGTGCATCAAGAGACTTGTGTGTGTGGGCTAATAGTGAAATCAGATCAAGTGGTGTGTGAGGCTTGTATCCATGAACAATTTCAAAGGGACTCTAGCCTATAGTCCTATTGATCGAAATATTGAATGCAATTTCAGCCCTGGACAAAATACAAATCCCAATTCCTAGTGCTCTCAATCAAACCAAAATCTGAGCCAAAGCCTAGTAAAGGGTCAAGAAAAACAAAACTAGACTGACGACGCACTCCTAAAGAAAGGACTTTATTCCAAAGGAACCCTAGGTCTAAACCTAACAAACTAAGGCTCTCTAGGTTTGACCTTGGGTCGGAGGAGGGCATGCAGAGCATGAAAACTTATTATGGATGCCTAGTAGGTGCCATAAGGTCTTCTAGAAGTAGGTGCCATAAGGTCTTCTAGAAGTAGGTGGCAAACCTAATAGGTTCTAGGGAGTCTTGCAACCTAGAGATCTCGATAAAGTGTAATCCCATAGCTCTAGAAACATGAGAAGATTCAGGGAAGGGTAGGAAATAAGAATCAGAGTTTTGAGGTGGCTTATAGGAAACAAGAAACATACCTTGGTTATTCAGGATGACCTTAAAATAAGGACATTGTTCTATAGGTGCACTCATCCAAACCTCATGATTTGCTCTAGGAGGGTCTACAAGTGCAAGTTCTAGAGTAGGCTGGGTGCTCCTAGAAGGTGGAAGGTTTTCAGGAAGGTCTTTGGAATGTTTATCTAGAAAGTCTTCTAAGCTACTGTCTTTTTCTTGTTCTTGGACCTTCTCAATGGGAAATTCTTGTGAATCCCTTCCTTCTTCACACTTCTCTACCAGATTTGACTAAGGGGTGTCTTCTTTGGATTCCTCAATGAGTTCAGCGGTATTCTCACTTAAACTCTCATTGGGTGCATTTTCCTCTTCCTGAACTTCCTCAAAAGGGTCTTCTCTTTGGGTTAGCTCCTGAATTTCTTGAGTGGCAGGGGTCCCCTCAATAACCCCATCAGGTAGGAGTTGGTTAATTGATTTATCGGGAGAGATATCCTCAAATTCTTCTTCTTCATATTCATCTATCAAACTTTTGTTAGGCTCATATATTTCTTCCTCAATCTCACTGAAAAGTTCTAATCTATTCTCCTTTGATTCCTCTTTAAGTACGGCTCTGGTCAGGTCAACTAATTTTGGGATGGCCATGCCTAACTCCTTCTCAGTGTTATCCTTCTGGTCAAGAGGTGACACAAGTGGGAATTGACAAACAAAAGTCTTGTTCACTACGGGTGTCGGATCAATCGGAACTTGACTCAAGTTGGTAGAGGTTGGCTTTAAGTCCAAAGTACTTGATTAGTTATATCTTAAAGACCACTCATAGTCTTGGGCTTCTTGGTAGGCTCGGCCTAACTTATTGGTATTTTCAAGGCATAGCTTCCTATAAATGTCTGGGTGTAACCCAACCTTAAACCTCGATGTGATCTGAGCTTCGGTCTCAATGGTATTGCATTTCATGTCAAACCATTGGAAGTCCTCGATATATTTAGACACAGGCCTATTACCTTGTCGCAATTGGTACCATTGGTCAAAAGTCTTTTCTCATAGGATCTACCTAGGTACCTATCTCTCAACTTACTTCTCATATCTCTCCAAGTATATATTTCCTCTTTTCTTTGATAACACTCTTGCTCAATAGCATACCAATGCGACCTAGCATGTTTGGTGAACTTGGTTTTAGCCAACCTAACTTGTCCTAATTCCGATATGTTAGTGCACTCAAAATACTGATCCATTTGTTCTTCCCACTTAATATATGTCTCTTGTCTTCCATCAAAAGTGGGTGCATAAGATTCGGTGTTCCTAACGGGTCCCTTCTCTGAGTCAACCAAGTATAGGTATAGGCTCCTAAGGCTAAACTCAGGATCATGGTATAAGGTCCTCCTAGGCTACTGGCATGGGTGAGGTTGGGGCCTATTAAATTTTGGATTAGAGGTCCAATTTTGATGTCTACATTTCTCAAGTCCCTGGGCTCGGTTTCTAAATTGGGCAAAACCCTCATTCATATCCTGACTCAATTTGGTCATACTTTCGGTAAGAGTTCTAATCATGGCCTCTAAATCAGGTTGGGTTTGACCAGGTTGGTAGGGTACTCCGTTCCGAGTGGACATGAAGATGCAAGCAAGCACACCAAATGAGACTCGACAGAAACGACTACGGGTTAACTAGACCTAGAGCCCAAACTAGATGCCCAATCAGAGTGGCAAGCTAACCTGTAGTAACTCGGGACTCAGCCAGGCAGGTGTAAGGGGAGTGTTAGGTCCCTAATTACCAATCCTAGACACCAATCAGTGATTGGCCAGGTAGGCAGAACAGCACACAAGCCCTTCGGGATAGAATCCCTAAACCATCATTCTAGACACTGAGTACAAAGCACACACAGAGTAACTAGACAAACTTACTCAACACTAGCCTAGACCCGACCAGTTGGTGTCCCTAGCCCTCTAGGGCAAATTAGGTCTAATTAATTTTAAGATTAAAGGCTTAGGTTCGAATGCACAGGAGGTGGTTTTGGGCTAAGGAGAGGGTCTCAATCCTTCCCTTATGTTGCAACTTCGGTGCCCTTAAGATAGATTCAATTTATGCACACTCAAATAAAAACACAGCTTGCAGAAAATAAAAAGCAGAACAGAAGTAAAATTGATCTCAGAAAATATACAGAAATTATTAAATTATGAAAATTTTATGTAAATTACTTTCAATTATAGTGGTTCCATCAAAATAAGAATTACATAATTTGGAATTTTCTGTAGGGAGAAACAATTCGGATAACAGGGAAGTTACTAGCAGAAAATAGAACGTGTGTCCCGTTTACAATCCCTGTCTAGAAGTTATAACCCAGTGGCACCCCTACACGCCCTAGGAACCCCCATGGAATGAGAGGAGGAGGCTTGCATCTCACTTGTTCCTAGGACTGGACAGCCAGGGGAGTCTACTCCAGGCAGCAAAAGTAAAAAGGAACGAAAAAAATAAAAAAAACAATCAAACAAGAAAGAACCCTAGACAGGGCTCTGATACCAAAAATGATGCAGAACAAAAAAGAGATGATGCGATGGAAAGTAAATTAAGACTAATTCTTTTTTTCTTTTTTTTTTTTATATTTTCAGAAGTTGGCTTTGACTCAAAGGAAAGTTAAACTAAATTGAAAGAAACTATGTAATAATTGAAAGCACAGAGTTTAGTGGAAGGACTCTCTTGAGTAGATTGTTGGATCCCGGATTTAGATATCTTCGTAATGGATCCTCCAATACTGGCCCATTGGCAGAGTTGGCTTCTTCTGAACTCAAGATCTGGGAAAGAAGATGAACAAGTTATGGAACCAGATACTCAAAGAAGGATTTACCAGATAGAAGAACTTGAAAGCTGATATTGTTGAAATCCTGATTCTCCTGGATGCTGATCTGACTTCCTCTGGGGTTTGCTCTGTCTTCGAAGTAGCCGAACTGGACCTGGATGCTGGTGGTCGGCATCTACATGGAGAGAGGGGCCGTGAGAGATGGGGTAGGCTAGGGTTTGGTGGAATGAAAAGGATGTTGGGTGGCTAGGGTTTGGAATGGAAGTGGCAAACCTAGGGTTTTGGGGTTGGAGATCTCACACCTCCTCAAGGTTCCTAGGGAACCCGGATTTACTCCCTCATGGAGCTCAACACCTGAATGCAAGTGCGGAAGAGAGAAACACAAAGTTTGCTCACATATAAATTGAATTCATTCATCAATTGTTTTTCAAAACTTACAAGAGGGGTTTATTTTATAGGTCTTTACAAGAGGTCAGGGTTTTACATCTTCCCATGTGGGACTAATAGGATGGATCTTCAAATTAGGCTTGTAGAATCAAATCCTTCTCATATGGCCAGCCAAGAGCTTCCATAAGTGTTGATTGGTGGCTCCAAATGGTAAGTAGGTGGCGCCTCCTAGCCTTGCTCTTCAAGAAAATTTTTTTTCCTTCCATGGCTCAACTCTTTTGGACACCTCCTTTTCTTTCTCCCCAAGTCATGGCTCTTCCCAACTTTGCTTTGGTCTTTTTAGGCATGGATTGGGTGCCCCCTTGAAGTGCTCCACAAGAAATGCCTCTTTCCTCCTTTAGCTTGGCCTTTTAAGGTATATATGGGGCGCCTCCTTGATTTTGGCTTCAAGAAAAATTCTTGCTCCCTTGGGTGTGGGGACCAAGACACTGGGATGGAGATGTGGCACCTCCTGGACTCTGGCATATTGCTGGGAGTGTGGCGCCCACTTGCTTGGGCTTGGGAGAAAATGTGGCACCCTGGAGAAGACCTAGACCACTACTAGGACTTGTACTGAGTCAACATGATTCAACAAAATTTAAATTACAGGAAAATACATACTCGAACTTTAATTGAGTTGACCAAGTCAACCCTTATTAAAAACCAGAAAATCCTAATTCTTCGGGCAATGTCAATCAGAGATCCAGATGGAGCCCTGAAGTCTTCTTCTGAGTCTGGTGCCCGCACCAGATTAGGTTAAAGAGATGATGGCAATCTGATATGGGACGACTTTAAGATTGCTAAACATGCAGGAAAAATAGCAAAATAATATTTTATATAATTTATATAATTTATGTTTGTAAGCTAAATTTTCAAATAAAATAAAAACTAGCATAAGGAGTAGCAATGCAAATGCAAAGAATCATCGTATCGCAAAGATTCATGCAAGATAATAAGTAGCTAGGACTCGAGAGTTGAGAAACTCCCAGTTTAGAATAGCTTATGTTCATCAAATCAGAAAATAAGAGTTGGGAAGGTTTCTTACCAGTCAGAGATTTGAATCTGCAATTGTAGGGATCACACAGCTCTCAGATTGAAGCCTAGATGAAGAAGCTTCAGTTCCTTGAATCAGATGGTTGATCTGGACCTGGTTTGAAGTCAAGGAAAGCCTCCTCTAGGGAGGTGAATACCTCGGGGATCCTGCAAGCATCAAGGGTCAATCAAAACAGCAATTAAACAAAGGAATAAAAAACTAGGATTTAGAATTGAAAGAAATTAGGTTTAGGTGTGGGCATCTTCGGGAAGAAGCAGTTGCTTGATTGGGGCAGCAGATAGGGCATCTTCCTTTGGGCGTGGTTGATCTCCAAAGATGCAGATGGAAGCTAGGGCAGTAGGGTTTCAATCCGAGAACACAAGGAGAGCACACTAGAACAAGAGAACCAACACTAGAACACCAAACACAAGGCAATATCACAAAATTTCAGCAAGTTGTATTCATAAGAAAGAGATGATTACAAGAGGGGGAGGGGTGAGGAACTCATAGAGTTCCTATGCCCTCTCTAACTAGGATTACACTTAGGTTAATAAGCCTTTTCCTAGATAGATTACATGTCCTTTCCTAGCTAGGTTAGAATTACAAAGCTTAAAAGAACTAGGAATCATAACTAGGTTAGACTAGTCTTCTCCTTCTCACTTAAGGACATCTCCCTTTGAGCTTGACTTGGTCAACCCTTCAAGGATGCCTAGAAGGGCGAGTTGGGCATTTAAGGGCAGCAAGGGGCTAGCCCAAAGGGGCTTGGGTGCATGGGCTTGGGCCTCTAGAAGCTGTGGTAGCTTGGTAGCCTGGTAGCAGGAATATTCCATGGAATCATGCTTCTTTAGGGCTTGGGCATGGTGCCTAGGCTTGATTTCTTTGGGCTGGGATGCAGGTGAACCTCTGGAATCATGTATGCCCTAGTTTAGAAATATGCTATGGCATCTGGGAAGGAATATGGGCATTTGGAGGACATTTGGAAAGAATCAGGGTTTCTGGAAGCATCTTGGATCCTTGGTTGTCACATAAAATCCAATGGGCTGATGTAGTAGCCTCTGACTCCTGGATGTGGCCTGGTGGAACTCCAAAATATGGTAACCTCTTCTCTTGTACAAAAATTGGGCTCATACTAGACTCATAACTGATGTACAGGACTCGATACTAACTAGGTTGAGGGTTGATACAAATCAACTAACCTCAACTTATTACAGGACTCAATCTTAATTGATTACAAAACTTTCAAAACTTTGACACATGACTAATTAAACCAAATGGGATCCAATGATCTGTGTCTGATCCTGGCATCCCCACCAATTCTCCCAGGGTGGGCGAAACTCGACCTCGTCGAGTATGGGTCAATTTGGCTCAAGGAGGGTCTGGGTTAAGGTGTTGCAGATCTGCACCAGCATTCTATAAGTCCTTAGATTTTGGCCGACCTTGCCACTGGACCAAGTATCACTGACAGTCTCTATCCTGGGTACCGATAGCTTGATCGTCCAGAGCTCTTTCTATCTTTTCATCACTTATAGGCCAATTTGTATGTGGACACTCTAGGGTGGGTTCTCTCTCAAAGGGAGGGATAGACTCAAGGTGCTCGCTAGGTATCACTGTTGGTTCCCTAGACTCTATAAGATCCGGGATGATGAAGGTGGAGCTAATACCTAAATCAGGTGATATCTCAAACACATAGGTATTGGGTCCATTACTCTTCACTATCTTGGATGGGCCAGCTTTGCGAGTAGAAAATTCTTTTACAATTATAAAATCCTCTACAAAAATTCTTTATCTCTCTTTTGGGAATTAGCCAAGTTGTTATTTAGTTCATTTGTTATGTTCAATTTTTGACTAATTTCCATATGCATATGCTGTGCAGAGGGTAGTGCAAGTGCAGACATGTAATTCAGGCTGTGCATTTATTGAACTTAACAAATACCTAATAGACTCGGCTAAACTTTCCTATCAAAGGATATTTTATTGGACTCTAAGGGATAAAACCTAATAGACTATAAACTCTTTAGGTTTGACCCTAGCATGGCATGCACATGAGAATTTACTATGTACTCCTACTAGGTTCCATAGGGTTCTCCTAAAGTAAGATGCAAATATGACATGCTTAAAGAATGAATGCATCATGCAAATTCCTATAAAATACAACCTAATAGTAAAGAAAACAGAAGAAGTTTTCGAAAATGGTATAAAATAAGAGGTGGGTTCAGGGTTAGTCTGATTGGATGGAAAGTAAAAAAAGGGTTCGGGGTTTATTGGATAGACTAAAATATAAGAAGGGGTGTCGGAAATTAATCCTAGACTAAAGAGGTTTACCTTATGGGGTTGATGTACATCTATTGGGTTTGTATAATGGAAGGAAGGGTCACTAGTTTCAGGGAAGAGATGTTCAATTGGGAATAATGGAGTGACTTCATCCTGAGGGTATTGATTTAAAGAGATCAGGTCCATAATGAATTCTTCTGGTTCTTGAATCATAGGACTAGACTCTACAATTGGGCTTTCTTCTAGTTGCTCCTCAGGTAAAACTCTAATAGTAGGATTGGATTCCTCATGATCTTTTTCCTTTAAGGGTTCTTCCATTACAGTTTGGGCGTGGTTAATGTCAGCTAACTCTAGGGTGGCTTTTACCTGTGTTTCTACTGGATCAACTAACACTAGATTGGTTTCTATCTGGGTTTGGTCATAATCAACTAATCATAGGTCTTCTATAGGGTACTCTTCTAGATCTTCAATAGACTCATTATCTTCATACTCCTCTACTAGACTTGGGTCATCCTCATATATTTCTTCTTCTAAGTCATCTTGATGAACCAATGGGGTGGTAAGAGGGGTTTGGCAAATGGAAAATTGACTAAAGTCTGGGATAACAAGGGTGGATAAACTAAGGTTTATGGGATCATAGGTTATGGGTTTAAAGGTTATGGGTTCAAAGGTTATGGATTTTGTTGCCGCCTGGATCGTCGTAGCCCGTAGCTACTGGTGGCATTGAGGGTTGCGCGTCCGCCTACTCGGGATGCCTCTGGTACCTCGGGACTTGCAAGAATCAACGTCAGTGACCCGGGCCGGGGATTCTAGTGGGAGCACTCCAATGGTCAAGTCAGTGATGATCTAGGGGAACAGATCCTCCTGGTCGAGCCCCTCAGGATGAGCTCCATACTAGGAGGAGTGAGTGTAGTGTGTACAGAAATGAGAGTGAGCTGGGAGAGGGGATGGCCGAGGTGGTAGTATCCTTCTGTCTTGCCGCTCTCCCTTGTTTCTTTGCTTGCTTACTTTTGGCTTACTCTGGCTGGGTTTTTTACTTTGGCTTGCCTTGGGATCTCCCTATGTTGTCAGACGTGTGCGACAAGGTAACGTGCCATAGACGAGATGCCTCTCCTGTCAGATAGCCGGGAAGCTTCTATATGCTCTGACATTCCTTTTACTTTCCCCTCTCCTGGAAGCCTGGCAGGTCCTCGGTTGGCAGGTCACCGTTCTCGGAACTCGCGCTCTCCGATCGGGTCATTTTCCTGGTGGTACGGCAGGGTGGAGGGCATGGCGCCTTGATGTGAGTTTCCTTTATTTCTGGTGTGAGTGACGGCCATGGGCATTAATAGCAGCATGGCACGCACTGCTGTATGACCCTCAGGAGGTTCACCGTTGTCCTGGGAGAGGAGGTGCCGCTCCCTTGGTGGTTGGCTCCTCTGCTTGAGCCGGGGACCGAGCTAAAAAGGGGGGCCTGCCTCCGAGGGGCTCACCTCGAGGTGGCTCGGCTGGGTGGAGAAGGGCTGAGCTCGACTCTGGACCAGCGAAACTCGGCTTCGGACGAGCTCGACCTGACGGTGGTGGGCGGGGTGCCGCCCAGCCAAGGGATCTAAACTTGGGGGTGCTCCTCGTGGCGGAGGAGACTTGAGCTCGACTCCTGACCGTGAGGTCTGACCTTAAGGGGTCCGTCTTGGATGGAGACTTGTACTTGGCTCCGGCCTAGGCATCCCGACCCGGCGGGAACCGACCTGGCAGAGGATGGAGCTCGGCTCCGGCGGGCGACCCTGTTGCTCTGGGGGAGCTTAGCTCGACGAAGGGGCCCATGTTGAAAATCCAGCATGGCGTCTGATGGGGACTCCATGTCAGTTTGCCCACCCCCACGTCAGCAATCTAGCCTCATCATTTGCCCCCCACTCCCGAGGCCCGTTGGCACGTAGCGCTCAGGGCGAAGGGAGTAATTACGGTGCTGACATGGAAAGGTGAAGAAATCTGGTGTAATAATGACCGATATCGGCTGTGCTTCACGCGGAAGTCCTTCAAGCCTATGCGGGGGTGCCACGTTGCCATGTCTGATGAACAGTTATGGCGGGCATGAAAGTCAGAGCTGTCGCGGTATGATTGAGGTGCTGGCCCCGTCGATCGGCGATATGTGGCGAGCATCTCTTGGGAGAGGCGTAACGGTACAGTCGGGCATAGGTTGCCTCGAAAAGAAGGGTAAGTTTTTCGAGACTTACTTTCTTTCAAATCTTTCATGCCCGGCATCGTACAGAGGTCCTCTCCTCCTCATCTCCGGCCGCTATCATCCTCCTTGACTCTTAGCAGGTTAGCTCCTTCTTTCTCTCCCTCCTCGTCGACTAGGGGTCATTGTAGGTCTTTCTTTGTCCTTCTCTTCTTCTTCCATGGACCGTTTTGGCTCGAACTTCCATCCTTCCTGCGAAGCCAAGGCCGGAACTTCCCAGTCGAGGACTCCTTCTTCCTCCGACAAGGAAAGTGAGGCGGCATGCTATGAGTTCAGTAGGAGTCCGTTCTATAGTCCTGTAGCCATTAGGGAACCTGGGTCTGCTCCCCCACCTCACTTGGCTCTCCTTCTTGCTCCTCCCCCTGCTTCTGTTCCTGAACCTGAACCTTCTCGATCGATAGGTCCCGGAGGGATTGCTTTGATGATCACCACCGAGGATCTTACGACCATCCGGGGTGCTTATGGCATCCCCGAGTCCATCCACCTTTCTGTTCCTCGTCCGGGGGAGCGGGTCACATATAGTGGCCCTCGATGGATCACTTTCTATGAGGAGGCCTTTGCCGGGATCTCTGATTTCTTTTCCATCCTTTCTTTCTCTCTTTTCTGGCCAACTACCATCTTGTTCCTGTCCAGTTGGTCCCCAATGCTGTCAGAATGATCTTCTGTTTCATCATTATATGTCACTTCCACAGGATCGTCGCCCGTTTCTCCCTGTTCAGGGCCTTCTTTACCCTGAAACGCCACCCTACCGAGAAGGGGTGGTGGTCCCTTTCTTCTCACCCTCGGGGCGTTAAGTTCGAGCTCCCCTCTTCCATCAAGGGATGGAAGAGTAGGTATTTCTTTGCCTCAGTCGAAGGGATCGACTGGGTTTGGAGCGACCCAGATCGGTCTCCCAATAGGAACTCCTCCGTCAAAGTAGCCGATCTCGACCTATACGAGCTACTCAGATCGGTCGAGATCCCCTCGCTTGAGGTCCTACTGTCAGAGCGGAATCTCCACGAGGCTGGGGTTAGCTCGATGCAAGAGTCCGGTGGGCTCGACTTGGCCACTCCTCCTCTTTTTCTTTCTTCATTTTCTTTCTCTTCCCCCCATTTTTCTTCTCTTTTTCTTCTTTTTTTTAGCACCGTGGCTAATGTGCCCTTCTAATGCAGCAAGGCAGAGAACTGATCCTCATCTGGGACTACTGCCGTAACTGGGCCAAAAGGGACAAGGAGCGGCAGGCGGAGCTCGAGTCCCTTAGGATTGAGATGGGTCAAAAGGATGAGGAGACCCGGGAGGCTAACCTGAAGGTTAAGAGCCTCAAGGCCGAGGTCATCGACGCCACCCGGATCAAGAAGGAGCTCGAGTGGGAGTTCGAGTCAAAGAGGACCCGGTTGAAGGAGCTCCGGGTCGAGTCAGAGGTGGCAAGGGAAAGGGCCACCTCTGCTGAGAAGAAGGCGGCGACCACTGAGAAGAGGGTCGTGGAGGTGGAGGAGAAGGCTACCGCCACCGCCCGTTACACCGAGATCGTTGAGAAGGGGATGGCGGTGGCGATCTGCCAGGCCGAGCGCACGAGAGAGCAGCTGGCCGAGGCGAGGTGCCGAGCAGAGGCCGTTGACGTGGTGGCCACTTTCAAGGCCTCCCTCGAATATATAAAGGACTTCAAGGAGGCAGCGACGGACTCCATCGCCAAGGGGTTCGCCTACTGCCGCACTCAGCTATGAGGGATCCTCTCCGAGTATCGATTGGCCATGCTCCAGGCTCCTAGCAAGAAAGCTCCAACTCCGGCGGTGGTTGCAGCGGGGCAGGGAGCCGCTCCAGCCGGGACTCTCCCAGAGGTGGCCCCGGAGGCACCTGGCCATGTAAAGCCGACCTTGGTGGCGACGACGGTCGAACGAGTGCCGCAGGTGGAGACAGCTGAGTCGATCCCGGTAGCGTTAGCAGCTGAACCAGCCCCTCTGACGAAGGCCGCTCAGGAAGGTGCCCCTACAATGGAGATGGAGGAGGGGGAAGTTCTAGTCGTGCACCACCCAGGGAAGGAGCCGGCTCAATAGGGTAGGACTTCTTGTAAGAATTTTTCTTCTTTTAGTTGGACCGGGCTGCCTGGCCTATCAAGGCCCGGGAGATAATGTAATGTATTTCTTTTAATCAATGAAAAATAGTTCGGCCACTACGGCTTCTTTTCTCTTTTGTGGTGTGAATGTCTTCTCTCCTCCCCCCTTCTCCTCCCTTTCCTTTTCTTCTCTATCCTCTTTCAGTATGGGGAGGTCAGAGAGGGGAGCACCATCTTGTACGGGCTCGAGCCTCACTGTCTTGGAGCTGGGCTCGAGACTCCGATGCCGGAGAATGGTGGCTCCGGGCTTGAGTGCCTGAGGGCTTCTCAGGTCTTGAATTCATTGGAGCTGGGCTCAAGGCTTGAGTGCCTGAGGTCTTCTCAGGTCTTGGTGCCGAAGGACTTTTCTTCGGGCTTGGATGCCTGAGGACATGGCTTAGGAGTCGCTGTCTTGGAGCTGGGCTTGGAGACATGCCGGTCGGAGGATTGGGCTCCGAACTTGGATGCCTAAGGACATGGCTCAGGAGTTGCCATCTTGGAGCTGGGCTCGGAGACGTGCTGGTTGGAGGATCGGGCTTCAGACTTGGATGCCTGAAGACATGGCACAGTAGTTGCCATCTTGGAGCTGGGCTCGGAGATGTGCTGGCCGGGGGACTGGGCTCTAGACTTGGATGCTTGAGGACATGGCTCAAGAGTTGGTGTCAGAGGACATTTCTCTGGGCTTGGATGCCTTGGAGCTGGGCTCGAGGCTTGAGTGCCTGAGGGCTTCTCAGGACTTGGTGCCGGAAAACTTTTCTCCAGGCTTGGATGCCTTGGAGTTGGGCTCGAGGCTTGAGTGCCTGAGGGCTTCTCAGGTCCTGGTGCCGGAGGACTTTTCTCCAAGCTTGGATGCCTTGGAGCTGGGCTCGAGGCTTGAGTGCCTGAGGGCTTCTTAGGTCTTTGTGCCGGAGGACTTTTCTCTGGGCTTGGATGCGATGGAGCTGGGCTTAGGAGTTGCCATCTTGGAGCTGGGCTCGGAGACGTGTTGGCCGGAGGACTGGGCTCCGGACTTTGATGCCGAGGACATGGCTCAGGAGTTGCCATCATGGAGCTGGGCTCGGAGACGTGCGGGCCGGAGGACTGGGCTCCGGACATGGATGCCTGAGGACATGGCTCAGGAGTTGCCGTCTTGGAGTTGGGCTCGGAGACATGCTGGCCAGAGGACTGGGCTCCGGACTTGGATGCTTGAGAACATGGCTCAGGAGTTGCCATCTTGGAGCTTGGCTTGGAGACGTGCTGGCCGGAGGACTGGGCTCTAGACTTGGATGCCTGAGGACATGGCTTTGGAGTTGGTGCTGGAGGACTTTTCGCAGGGCTTGGATGCTTAAGGACATGGCTCAGGAGTTGCCATCTTGGAGCTGGGCTTGGAGATGTGCCGGCCGGTGGACTGGGCTCCGGACTTGGATGCCTGAGGACATGGCTCAGGAGTTGCCATCTTGGAGCTGGGCTCGGAGACATGTTGGCTAGAGGACTAGGCTCCGGACTTGGATGCTTGGGCACATGGCTCAGGAGTTGCCATCTTGGAGCTGGGCTCGGAGACGTGCTGGCCGGAGGATTGGGCTCCGGACTTGGATGCCTGAGGACATGGCTCAGGAGTTGCTGTCTTGGAGTTGGGCTCGGAGACGTGCCGGCCGGAGGACTGGGCTCCGAACTTAGATGCTTGAGGACATGGCTCAGGAGTTGCCATCTTGGAGCTTGGCTCGGAGACGTGCTAGCCGGAGGACTGGGCTCCGGACTTGGATAACTAAGGACATGGGTCAGGAGTTGCCATCTTGGAGTTGGGCTCGGAGACATGCTGGCCGGAGGACTGGGCTCCGAACATGGATGCCTGAGGACATGGCTCAGGAGTTGCCATCTTGGAGCTGGGCTCGGAGACGTGCTTGCCGGAGGACTGGGCTCCGGACTTGGATGCCTGAGGACATGGCTCTGGAGTTGGTGCCAGAGGACTTTTCTCTGGGCTTGGATGCCTTGGAGCTAGGCTCGAGGCTTGAGTGCCTAAGGGCTTCTCAGGTCTTGGAGCCGGAGGACTTTTCTTCGTGCTTAGATGCCTTGGAGATGGGCTCGAGGCTTGAGTGCTTGAGGGCTTCTCAGGTCTTGATGTCAGGGGACATTTCTCTGGGCTTGGATGCCTTGGAGCTGGGCTTGAGACTTGAGTGCCTGAGGGCTTCTCAGGTCTTGGTGCCGGAGGACTTTTCCCCGGGCTTGGATGCCTTGGAGCTGGGCTCGAGGCTTGAGTGCCTGAGGGCTTCTCAGGTCTTGGTACTGGAGGACTTTTCTCCAGGCTTGGATGCCTTGGAGCTGGGCTTGAGGCTTGCCTCCCGGAGAGCTGGGCCCTGGGCAGCGATCTTCCTGCAAGTCTAATAATCTGTTATGCAAAGGAAAGTCTTTATTTCTATTGGAAGAAAGACTTACATTACTGATAGTATCTCCTCAAATTATAGGCATTCCATGTTCGGGGGAACCTGGTGCCATCCAGGTCATCGAGATAGTAGGCCCTATGTGAGAGAGCCTCGGCCACTTTATAAGTGCCTTCCTAGTTCAACGAGAGCTTGCCGCACTCCCAGGGTTGAAACCTTCGGCCTGGCGCATTACCAGGTTGCCAGGTCGGAAAGTCTTCAGCTTCACCCGTGCATTGTAATATCGGGTGACCTGTTGTCGGTATGCCACCATCTGAAGTTGGGCTTTGTCCCTTGTTACTTCTAGGAGGTCCAGATTGAGCAGGAGGTGCACCGAATTCTGTGTCTCATCATACTGCCGCACCCACAGCATGGGCATGCCGAGCTCGATTAGGATTACCGCTTCAGTATCGAAGACAAGGTCGAAGGGTATTTCACCCATTGCTATTCTGGGCATTGTGTGGTAGGCCCATAGGATGCTTGGAAGTTCCTCTGCCCATCTGCCCTTCACTTGGTCCAACCTGGTGTGAAGTCCTTGGAGGATGGTCCGGTTGGTCACCTCGGCTTCCTCATTTATCTGGGGATGAGCTACCGAGGTGAACCTGTGTTGGATGCCGTGTTCAGCGCAGAACCCTTCGAGTTCCAGATTGTCGAACTGCCGCCCATTATCGATGATGATGCAATTGGGGAGTCCGAAGCGGCAGATGACAGACTTGCAGAAGAATTGTCGAACATTGGCTTTTGTAATCCGAGCTAGCGGCTCCGCTTCGATCCACTTGGTGAAGTAGTCGATCGCCACTAGCAGGAACTTTCGGTGCCCTGGCATGGTGAGGAACGGTCCCAGAATGTCCATCCCCCATTGTGCAAAAGTCCAGGGGGATGACAACAGGGAGATCGTTGTAGCCGACAGGCACTATATATGGGAATGGCGTTGGCATTTGTCACACTTCTTGACGAAGTCGGCGGCGTCTTTCATCATTGTCTCCCAGAAGTATCCCTGGCGAAGAGCCTTGTATGCCAGGGTCCTCCCCCCTACATGGTTCCCACAGAGGCCCTTGTGTATCTCCCGGAGCACGAAGGCTGCCATCATGGGTCTGAGGCACTTCAAGAGTGGGTAGGAGTAAGATTGACGGTAGAAATGACCATCCATTAGAACAAAACGGGTGGCCTTCCTTCTGATGAGGCCATCTTCTCTGCGGTCCTCTGGTAGGAGGCCGTCTTGGATGTACTTGATGTACCTGTCCATCTAGCTCGGCTCATGGGCTACTTGTTGCACCACCTTTGGGCTCTCGTAGCTTGGATTCTTGAGATACTCAACGTCGGCACGCCCCAGGGATGAGTCCGGTAGGGTTGCGAGCCTCGACATTGTATCTGCATGAGCATTTTCTCCGTGAGGGATGCGGAAAATATGAAAGTAATGGAAGTCTGTCATGCTTGAACGAACCTTCTGCATGTACTTCAACATCTGGGGGTCTCGGGCCTCATACTCTCCGGAGACTTGTCCGGCAACCAGTTGGGAGTCGGTTAAAACCTTTAGGCTTTCGATGCCCAACTCACAGGATACCTTTAGGCCCATGAGGAGCACTTCATACTCTGCCTGGTTGTTCGTGGTGGTGAACTTGAAGCGGAGAGTGCATTCCATCACCACTCTGTCGGAATTGGCTAGGATGAGGCCCGCTCCGCTTCCGCTGGAATTGGAGGCATCATCCACGTGGAGGATGCAAGGGTCCTCACATGGTCCGGGCTCAATTTGGCTCTCCGGGGCTGTCTGCTCTAGCTCCTCAAGGGGCCCTGTACATTCAACCACAAAGTCGGCTAGGACTTGGGCCTTTTGCGATGACCTCGGTCGGTACGCGATGTCAAACTCGCTCAGTATCAGGGACCATTTAGCCAGTCTCCTGAAAGTTTCAGGGTGGCCTAGTATGGTCCTCAGCGTCTGATCGGTCACAACCACAATGGGATGCGCTTGGAAGTAGGGCCTGAGGCGCTTAGCAGACATAATTAGTGCAAAAATGAGTTTCTCGGAGCGGGTATACCTGATCTCCGTGTTGCAGAGGATCTTGCTGGTGTAGTACACCAGCTTTTTAGACCCATCCTGATATACATGGACGAAGACCGAGCTGACGTTCCCGAGTGTAACCGCCACGTAGAGTAGGAGCTCTTTTCCTTCTTCTAGTCTGGATAGCAGAGGTGGAGAGGCCAGGAACACCTTCAGCTCTTCAAAGGCCATCTTGCACTCTTCAGTCCTAGTGAAGTCATGCATTTTGTGCAATGCCTTGAAGAAAGGGAGGCAGCTATCAGCCGACCTCTAGATGAACTGGCTTAAGGTTGCGACCCTCCCTGTCAGACGTTGAATTTGCTTCTTGGATGTCGGGTGCTCCATGTCAAGGATCACCTGGACCTTCTCCGTGTTCGCTTCGATGCCTCTTTGGGTGACCATGAAGTTGAGGAACTTTCCGGCCACCACCCCGAAAGTGCACTTTGCTGGATTGAGTTTCATTTGGTGCTTTCAGAGATTGTGAAAGGCTTCAACGAGGTTGGCAATGTGGTCCGAGCTCGGCTTGCTCATGACGAGCATGTCATCCACGTACACCTACACATTCTGGCCAATCTTGTCCTTGAAGAACTTGTTAACCAAATGTTGGTACGTGGCTCCAGCATTCTTTAGGCCAAAGGGCATCATCCTATAGCAGTATGTCCCTCGATCGGTAATGAAGGCAGTGTGCTCTTCATCCCCCGAGTGCATCCAGATTTGATTGTATCCGGAGAATGCATCCATGAAGGAGAGCAGCCTGTGCCCTGATTTGGCATCCGCCAACTGATCTATCCTCGGTAGAGGAAAACATTCCTTTGGGCATGCCTTACTGTGGTCGGTGCAGTCTACAGAGATCCTCTACTTGCCATTATTCTTCTTCACCATCACCACGTTCGCCAGCCAGCTCGGGTATTGCACCTCCCGGACAAAGCCGGCGGCCAAGAGTTTTTTCACTTCCTCGCTGATGGCCGCCTAACTTTCTAGGGTGAAGCTTCTCTTCTTCTGCCGAACTGGCCTATGCTTCGGGTCGACGTTAAGCTTGTGGGTGATGATTTTGGGGGGAATGCCTGACATGTCCACCGCTGTCCAGGTGAACACATCTGCATTTGCCTGCAGGAACTCCAATAGCGGAGTCTTCTCCTCCTCGGGCAGTTGGGCTCCGATCTGCACGGTCTTCGTCTTGTCGACCCCGTGCTGGTAAGGAAGTAGGTTCTCAACCGGGCCTCCCCTGGTGTTCTGAGCTCTCTGGTCGAGCTAGTCTGTCTTGGGCCCTTCTCGGGCGCCTTGGCCCCTGGGAGGGTTTGAAAGTAGTGCTGCACTGGCTGGGGCGTACCCCTCATCTCCCCATGCCACAAGAGGTTGTAAATTGTACAAGCAATCTCTTGGTAGAGACAACAGCATCGAGGAGATTGCACCTAGGTCGGCCCAAAATCACGTTGTAAGGTGAAGGAAGCCTGACAACCGTGAACATCATCATGATGGTACTCTGCCGAGGGGGGTCCCGGCAGTGACTGGGAGAGTGATTTCTCCCTCCACCCTTACGGAGTTTCCCATGAAACCAACAAGAGGGGTATGTATAGGCTTTAGCTGAACAGAGAAAAGATTCGTCCTGGAGAAGGCATCGTAGAAAAGCACGTCCGTGGAGCTTCCACTAACTATTATGATGTGTTTTACAAGATGCTTTGCAATCATCATCTTGATGACCATAGCATCATTATTCATATTTTTCTCCCTGTCTTCCCTTTTCCTTATAAAGGGGAGTACAACCTCAAGAGGCTTGCCCCCTGGGCCCTCTTGGGCGCGTGCTCAACTCCCTAGTGTATCATCTACACTGGCTTCTCGGTAGGGCAATTATCGACCGCCGGTACTGGTGGGAGAGCGACGAGCGCCTGAGATTCTGGTTGAGGTCTGCCTTCCATGTATCTTCCGAGGTAGCCCCTTTTGATGAGCTCTTCGATCTCCCACTTGAGATTGCGGCACTCCTCGGTGTCGTGGCCGTGGTCACGGAGGAAATGACAATACTTCATCTTGTCATGGCTAGAGGATGGCTTCAATGGTGGTGGGTGCCTTAGATAGGTCTCACCTTCGATCTCCAAGAGGATCTTTGTTCTCAGGGCAAGGAGGGAGGTGAAACTCCCCTCAGAGATGGGAGCGCTTCTTGGCCTGGGTCCCAGCTGGGAGCTCTGAGCTGGCGGTCCTGGCCTCCATGCCCCAGGTGCCTCGGCGGGTGCCGGCCTCTTCAGCGGCTTCCCGCCGAGCTCCCACCTTGTACGATCCACCTCCTCGGCGCGGATGTACTTCTGAGCTCGAGAGAGGAGCTCGGAGTAAGTCTTTGGGGGCTTCTTATCAAGAAAGTAGGTCAGGCAAGAAGTCCTGAGCCATCACTTCAGAACCAGCATTGCAACCGGCTCCTCCAGGTTGTAGATCTCCAGCGTGGTGGCCTTGAAGCGAGCCACGTAGTCCTGCAATAGCTCGCAGACTTGTTGCCTGATGGAGAAGAGGCTGTTCGCCTCCCATGGCATCTTCCGATAGGCATCAAAGTAAGCCACGAACCTCTACCCCAGTTGGGCAAAAAAGTTGATGCTTTCCATCTCAAGGTGGGCGAATCATACCCGAGCCACCTTTCGGAGAGTAGCAGGAAAGGCGACGTGCAGGAGAGAGCCAGTGCCCCCCTGGACCCTCATGAGGGCCCGGTAGCTTTCTAGGTGATCTAGGTGGTCGGTTGTCCCATCATAGGGATCCACCTGTGGCATGCAAAATCGACGGGGAATTGGCTCCGCTTGGATCTCTTGGGGGAACGGAGGGCGGATGTCATAGCCCTCTGGCTCTCTGGCGGAGCAGGGCAAGTTAGCAAACTGGTGGGATAGCTCTGCCAGTTTGCGGTCATGCTCTTCCAGGCGCTTCTCCGTCGTGCATCTGATGGCTTCATCCATCGACCCCTCTACTGAGAGAGGCGGGGAAGGTGACGTGGGTGCACGGTGCCCGTGATGAGGGGCTTTCCCCTTTCTGCCTTGGCGAGGTTTAGATGCTCCCCGGTCAAGGTGTGGTGAGCAGCTTTCTTCGTCAGCAGACCCAGCTCATTATCGCTTCATCGGGGCTTGACGACCACCTCAGGGGTCTGTAATGGCCTGTGGTTGTGAAGGCCTCCCATGGAAGGAATGCAGGTTATCGCGGGGTGCTGCGGCATGGGCCGCAGGGGTCTTTGGCTGCTGGGAGTAGCCAGGGATCGATGCTAGTGCTAGAGCTGGTGCACTGCTGTAGTGAGAGTGTGCATTTGCAGAGCAAGTGCGGTCAACTGGACTTCTAGCGGATGCAGTTGAATCGAGGCGGGCGGCTCCATTCCCAGACCATTGGAACTCGACTCGGCTGGGCGGAGAAGGGCTGTGCTTGACTCCAGACTAGTGGAACTCAGCTTCGGACGAGCTCGACCTGATGGTGGTGGGCGGGATGCCGCCCAACCCAGGGGATCTGACCTTGAAGGGGCTTCTCGTGGCGGAGGAGACTTGAGCTCTACTCCTGACTGGGGGGTCCAACCTTAAGGGGTCCGTCTTGGATGGGGACTTGTACTCGGCTCTAGCCTAGGCATCCCGACCTGTCGGGAACTGACCTTGTGGAGGACGGAGCTCGGCTCCGGCGGGCGACCCTGTTGCTCTGGGGGAGCTCAGCCCCGCGAAGGGGCCTATGTTAAAAATCCAGTATGGCATCTGATGGGGACTCCATGTCAGTTTGCCCGCCCCCACGTCAGCGATCAAGCCACATCAGGTTCAAATCTAGGGGTATCAAACCTATAGGATTCAGGTTGACTGAGGGATAGTGGGTTACTATTGGGTTCATATCTGGGGACTATGGTTTCCTGGGGATTATAGGGTGAGGGTGTAGCTCTATGGGCCTTGTCTAGGGTTTCTATTTGGTTGTCTAATAGATCAATCCTATGGGTCATTTGGTTATTCGATTGGATTAGTTGGTCAAACATTTTATTCCTTTGGTCAAACCTACGGTTCATTTGGGCAAGCTGGGCTTGGGTTTGGGTATTGACTTTGTTTAGTTGGGCAGATAATTGGGTAACCATCTAGTCATTCATGGCTTTTATGAAAGCCTCAAAATTGGGATCCATGGTTGGGTTTAGTTGGGGTTTAGACTTTTGATATTGGGTTCCTAGTCTAGTGGTCATAAAATCAATCAAATAGTCAAGATGAAATGATGCAACCAAGCATGCAAAAGAAAGGTTAGTAAAATCTAGGGTTTGCTAGACCTAGAGTCAAAACTAAATGGGTCAGCTCAACTTACACCTAACCCTGTAGCTAATCCTTCCACTGGCTAGGTAAGGGGTGGGAGTGTGGGAGGCCCCCCTGCTTTCACAAGGACCCAATTAAAAACCACAACACCACTTAGGTCGTTTGACTCTGGACCCCTAGCCTTAGACACCAGCTTTCAATAATAGCTAAAGGATTAAATGCACTAGTTGGTCCATATGGTTAAGACTCAACTTGTTGGTGTCACCTAGCCCACTAGGGAAAATTAAGTCTAATTAATCTTAATTAAGGCTTGGGTGGAAATGCTGGGTGGTTGTTTTGGGCCCAGGACTGGTAATGACCTCCTGTCCTAATGTTATATTGATTGCCCTAAAGATTAGATTAAAAGATGATGAACATTCAATGGTCCTGAATCAATCTAAAGCAATCAAAAAATAAAAAGATTTTTAATTAATTTATGAGATGTCAAGTTAACTTTAAGTTAACTAGGGTTATCAAACAAAGTTTGGCTTGGGATTGGGGGTTTTGGAAGTTAATTAGGTTTGAGTTAGTCAAGTGCAAAATCAGCAAAAATCAAGGAATTAGGGTTTCAGTTGATGCAGAATTTGATATAGTTAACGATGCATAAAAAAAATCAAATAAATTTTGTAACAGAGGATTAACAGTGATGATCATACCTACCAAATTTAATGTAGAACAAAAATCAAATGATGATGCAAATACTAGGGTTTTTGGACTGCTGCAAAAACTTTTAGGATTTTGTTAGGGTTTTTAATAAGCCAAAATTTAATGACTTAGAATTTCTGTAAAATTAATTAATAATTTTGATAAAACAAAGGACATGACATAGAACAATTCAGCCAAATTTCACAGAAAAATAAAATTCCTAGAAGGTCGAAATCAAATACAAAACAAACACCTAATGCAGTGGATAGGATGCAGAAATTAGGGTTTGTGAATGCAAAGCAGATAAAAACTATTCTAAACTTGCACTGATATCAAACTAATGTAGGACAACACTAAGATTGATAAACATGTAGGAAAAATAGTAAAATAATTTTTTTTGTGATTATTATAATTTTTGTTTGTAGGGTAAATTCCCAAATAAAATAAGAACTAGCATAAGGAGTAGCAACGCAAAGAATCATCGTATCTCAAAGAACTCATGCAAGATAATAAGTAGCCAGGACCCAAGGGTTGAGATACTCCTAGTTTAGAATAGCTTATCTTCATCAAATCAGAAAATAAGAGTTGGAAAGGTTTCTTACCAGTTAGTTTTTTGAATCTGCAAGTGTAGGGATCACACAACTCTCAGATTGAAGCCTGGATGAAGAAGCTTCAGTTCCTTGAATCAGATGGCTGATCTGGACCCTGTCTGAAGCCAAGGAAAGCCACCTCTAGGGAGGTGAAACATCTCGGGGATCCTGTAAACATCAGGGGTCAATCAAAATGGCAATTAAATAAAGAAATAAAAAACTAGGGTTTAGAATTGAAATAAACTAGGTTTAGGTGTGGGCGTCCTAGGGAAGAAGCAGTTGCTTGATTGGAGTAGCAGCTAGGGCATCTTCTTTTGGGTGTGGTTGATCTTCAAAGATGTAGATGAAACCTAGGTAAGCAGCGTTTCAATCCGGGAACACAAGGAAAGCACACAAGAACAAGAGAACCAACACTAGAATACCAAACACATGGCAATATCATAAAATTTTAGCAAGTTATATTCATAAGAAAGAGATGATTATAAGAAGGGGAGGGATGGGGTATTTATAGAGTTTCCATGCCCTCTCTAACTAGGTTTACTCTTAGGTTAACAAGCCTTTTTCTAGTTGGATTACATGTCCTTTCCTAGCTATGTTAGAATTACAAAGCTTAAAAGAACTAGGAATCCTAACTAGGTTAGACTAGTCTTCTCCTTCTCACTTAAGGACATCTTCCTTTGAGCTTTGACTTGGTCAACCCTTCAAGGATGCCTAGGAGGGTGTGTTGGGCTTCTATGGGCAGCAAGGGGCTAGCCCAAAGGGGCTTGGGTGTATGGGCTTGGGCTTCTGGAAGCTGGGGTGGCCTGGTAGCCTGGTAGCAAGAATGTTCCATTGAATCTTGCTTCTTTAAGGCTTACGCTTGGTGTCTGGGCTTGATTTCCTTGGACTGGGATGCAGGTGGACCTCTAAAATCATGTATGCCCTAGTTTAGGAATATGTTCTAGCATCTGGGGAGGAATCGGGATATTTGGAGGACATCTGGAAAGAATCAAGGTTTCTGGAAGCATCTTGGATCCTGGGTTGTCACCAAAAATCCAATGGGCTGATGTAGTGGCCTCTGACTCCTGGATGTGGCCTGGTGGAACTTCAAAATAGGGTAACCTCTTCTCTTATACAAAAATTAGGCTCGTACTAGACACATAACTGATGTACATGTCTCGATACTGACAAGGTTGAGGGTTGAGACAAATCAACTAACTTCAACTTATTACAGGACTCAATCTTAATTGATTACAAAAGTTTCAAAACTTTGACCCATGACTAATTAAACTATATGAGATCTAGTGATCTATGTCTGATATTGGTGTCCCCACCATAATTGATGGTCCTGATGCAATCTAAAATAATTAGATAAATAAAAATATTTTATGTGTATTTTATTAGGTGGAAAATTAGGTTTAGGTTGATTTGGTTAGCAAACAAAATAGGCTCACGGGTCCTCCCTAGAGTTTCCAGCCTTGTTATAAATTTATAAAACTTATCCAACCAATTGTTCATCCTAGCAAACTGTTCAATGATGACCTTTAATTGATCCTCATGATCGTTCTCCATGGGTTCACTTGACTAGGAATGATGGGGGTGATAGGGGACTCCAGACCTAGTCAACATGCAACACACAACGATAGGGTTACAGGTTTGCTAGACCTAAGAGTTCAATCACAATGCGTCCACGTAGAAGACACATAGCACAATCAACTAGCCCTTTCACCGGCCAGATAAGAGGTGGTAGTGTAGGAGGCCCCCCTTTCTTTCGTAAGGACCCAATTAAGGAACCACAACACCGTGATGGGGGACTAATATGCATGCCATTTTTTTTTGTATGTTTTACATGTTGAGTTAGGTGATTAATTCCCGAATTTCAGATCAAAATTATTTGTAGGGAATTTTGTATGAATTTTTGAAGATTAGCATGCAGATTAGGACATAGAAAAGTAGCAAAGAAGGACCGCCGGGGATGAGAAGCCTCGGTTAGGGCAAGTTCTCCTACAATAAAACTACTGGAGGTAGAGGGGTGTACCTTACAACGTCTATGAAGATCGAAGCGAAGGGGTCTCTCGTTCCTCGATGGATGCGGCCTGGAAAACTGAGCCAAAGACCCGCGGATACCCGGCTTTCTGCTCGGTGATCCGGTTGAGGCTTGGATGGAGTCGTTGGATTCATAAGAACTCAGGGACCTGCAAACGACCTGTCACGGGTTAGAAAATTCACAAAGGAACAAGAAAACAAAGGAAAAACAGAAAGGGAAGGCTTCTTTTGGAGTGGGCATCTAGGGATCTGGAGGGTTTGTTGGCAGCAGGAAGATGATTGCAAACACCGGGAAGAAGAACTCTCATAAACCCCTTTATGCACACAGCAGGGTATCACACCACTCAATAGAAGAACTCAAGGTTTTCATTCATCAAAAATTCTCCCTTCATACAAGAGGCTAGGGTCCCTTAAATAGACCCTTAACATTGGGCTCCAAGTAAGGGCACATTAGTCTTTACATGAGAATCCTTTTCCCTCTCAAACCCTAGCTAGAAAATAAGGAAACATTATGATGTAGGATGAGAGCTCTGATACCAAATTGATGTAGCATGAAAGCTCTGATACCAAAAATGATGCAGAACAAAAAAAGATGATGTGATGCGGAAGTAAATTAAAATTAATGTATTTATTTATTTATTTATTATATATATTTCAGAAGTCGGCTTTGACTCAAAGGAAAGTTAAACTAAATTGAAAGAAACTATATAATAATTGAAAGCACAATTCAAAGAAACCAGATTATCAGAGTAGTTCAGATGTAAAGGATTGCTGGGGGTTGAGAAACTTCCAGACCTAGGGTTTCGCTCTGAACTTTCAACAGGACAGAACTAAAGAGAAGTGAAGGGTTATGTACCAGGCAGTGATCTTCACAGAGTTTGGTGGAAGGACTCTCTCGAGCAGATTGTTGGATCCTCAGATTCGGATATCTTCGCAATGGATCCTCCAATACTGGTCCTTTGGCAGGGTTAGCTTCTCCTGAACTCAGGACCTGGGAAAGAAGAAGAACAAGTTAAGGAACCAGATACTCAAAGAAAGGATTTACCAGATAAGAAGAACTTGAAAATTGACGTTGCTGAAATCCTGATTCTCCTGGATGCTGATCTGACTTCCTCTGGGATTTGCTCTGTATTCGAAGTAGCTGATCTGGACCCGGATGCTGGTGGTCGGCCTCTACTTGGAAGAGAGGGGCCGTGAGATGATGAGGTAGATTAAGGTTTGGATGATTGGTGGAATGAAGAAGATAATGGGCGGCTAGGATTTGGAATTGAAGTGGCTAACCTAGGGTTTTGGTAGGGTTTGGAGATCTCACACCTCCTCAAGGTTCCTAGGGAACCCGGATTTACTCCCTCATGGAGCTCAACACCTGAACACAAGTGCAGAAGAGAGAAACACAAAGTTGCTCACAAAGAAATTGATTTCATTCATCATTAAATTCAAGAGTTACATAGAGTTGAATATATAGACATAACAAAGAAATAAAATTTTATACATTTTTCATGTGGGACTAATAGGACTAACCCACACTTTAGGCATCAAATTTTCTTCCCAAGACTCCTTCCATGAGTGGGCAACCCAAAAACTCTAAGAAAACTTGAAAATCAGCTCCAAATGGCAGGTTATGGGGGTGTCTCCTTGTATCTCTCCATGAATCAAGGATTTTCCCTTCATGGTTTGGCTCATTTGGACACCTCCTAGTCTTGCTCCACAAGTTTAGGCTTCTTCCTTTCATGGCTTTGGCACTTTTGGAGACTTTTGGGTGCCTCCTTGATTTTCTCCCCAAGACATGCTCTCTTCCCTTTTATAACTTGGATTTTTATGGAACATTGTGGGGCACCTCCTTGATCCTCTCTTCAAGAAAAATTCTTGCCATCCTGGCTTGGGTTTATTGGAAAGAAGTTATCTCCTTCTTGGATTGAGGTATCTTGATGGATTTCTCCCCCAAGTGGTGCAAGAAAAAAGAACCTGCTTACTTGAGGCGTGGGGACCAAGGTACACTGGATGGAGATGTGGCAGGGAGTGTGGCACCCACTTGTAGCTGGAAAATGTGGTGCCCTATGGCAAAGGGAATGACACCTACCTAGGCCTTGGACTTGGACTGAGTCAATATGACCCAACAAAAATTGAAATAACAAAATTACAGACTCAAAATTGAGTTGATCAGGTCAACCCTTATTACAAAACTAGAAAACCCTAATTCTTCGTGCAAGGTCAATCAGAGATCCAGATGGAGCCCTGAAGTATTCTTCTGAGTCTGGTGCCCAAACCAATTCTCCCGGGGTGGGAGGAACTCGACCTTGTCGAGTAAGGCTCAAGTTGGCTTGGTATCTCTCCAAGAGGTCTCGATCCAAATCTTGTAGTTCTTCTTGGGAGATCCAAGAGTCATCAGAGTCTGGCCTTCCTTGCCAGCAGACCAGGTATCTTTAGTATCCTCGATTACGAGTAGAGATAACCTGATCATCCAAGATCTTTTCAATCTGCTCTTTCCTCACAGGCCAGTTTTTTGGTGGACACACATGATCGGGATCACTCTTAATAACAGAATTAGGTTCAAAAGGCTCACTAGGAATCATAGCTTGCTCCCTGTACTCTACTAGGTCTGTAATGTTGAAAGTAGAGCTATTGCCTAGTTCTGGAGGCAACTCGAGCACATATGCATTGGATCCTACTCTCTTCACTACTTTAAATGGTCCAGCTCCTCTAGCATGTAACTTTCTAATGGTTCCAGGAGAAAACCGCTCAGGCCTTAACCAAATCATTACATAGTCTCTCTCAACAAAAGTTTTGACTCATCTTTGAGAATCAGCCAACTTCTTATAAGTTTCATTACTTAAAGTTATTTTGGCATGAATTTCTTTATGCAAGTCCTTTACATGCTATGCAAGTGCATCAAGAGACTTGTGTGTGTGGGCTAATAGTGAAATCAGATCAAGTGGTGTGTGAGGCTTGTATTCATGAACAATTTCAAAGGGACTCTAGCCTATAGACCTATTGATCGAAACATTGAATGCAATTTCAGCCCTGGACAAAATACAAATCCCAATTCCTGGTGCTCTCAATCAAACCAAAATCTGAGCCAAAGCCTGGTAAAGGGTCAAGAAAAACTAAACTAGACTGATGACGCATTCCTAAAGAATGGACTTTATTCCAAAAGAACCCTAGGTCTAAACCTAACAAACTAAGGCTCTCTAAGTTTGACCTTGGGTCGGAGGAGGGCATGCAGAGCATGAAAACTTATTATGGATGCCTAGTAGGTGCCATAAGGTCTTCCAGAAGTAGGTGGCAAACCTAATAGGTTCTAAGGAGTCTTGCAACCTAGAAATCTCAGTAAAGTGTAATCCCATAGCTCTAGAAACATGAGAAGATTCAGGGAAGGGTAGGAAATAAGAATCAGAGTTTTGAGGTGGCTTATAGGAAACAAGAAACATACCTTGGTTATTCATGACGACCTTAAAATGAGGACATTGTTCTATAGGTGCACTCATCCAAATCTCATGATTTGCTCTAGGAGGGTCTACAAGTGCAAGTTCTAGGGTAGGCTGGGTGCTCCTAGAAGGTGGAAGGTTATCAGGAAGGTCTTTGGAATGTTTATCTAGAAAGTCCTCTAAGCTACTGTCTTTTTCTTGTTCTTGGACCTTTCCAATGGGCAATTCTTGTGAACCCCTTCCTTCTTCACACTTCTCTACTAGATTTGACTCAGGTGTGTCTTCTTTGGATTCCTCAATGAGTTCAGGGGTATTCTCACTTAAACTCTTATTGGGTGCAATTTCCTCTTCCTGAACTTCCTCAAAAGGGTCTTCTCTTAGGTTTAGCTCCTGAATTCCTTGAGTGGCAGGGGTCCCATCAATAACCCCATCAGGTAGGAGTTGGTTAATTGAATTATCGGGAGAGATATCCTCAAATTCTTCTTCTTTATATTCATCTATCAAACTTATGTCAGGCTCATATATTTCTTCCTCAATCTCACTGAAATGTTCTAATCTATTCTCCTTTGATTACTCTTTAAGTACGGCTCTGGTCAGGTCAACTAATTTTGGGATGGCCATGCCTAACTCCTTCTCAGTGTTATCCTTCTGGTCAAGAGGTGACACAAGTGGGAATTGACAAACAAAAGTCTGGTTCACTACGGGTGTCGGATCAATCAGAACTTGACTCAAGTTGGTAGAGGTTGGCTTTAAGTCCAAAGTACTTGATTGGTTATATCTTAAAGACCACTCAAAGTCTTGGGCTTCTTGGTAGGCTCGGTCTAACTTATTGATCTTTTCAAGGCATAGCTTCCTATAAATGTCTGGGTGTAATCCAACCCTAAACCTCGATGTGATCTGAGCTTCGGTTTCAATGGTATTGCATTTCATGTCATACCACTGGAAGTCCTCGATATATTTAGACACAGGCCTATTACCTTGTCGCAATTGGTACCATTGGTCTAAAAGTCTTTTCTCATAGGATCTACCTAGGTACCTATCTCTCAACTTACTTCTCATATCTCTCCAAGTATATATTTCTTCTTTTCTTTGATAACACTCATGCTCATTAGCATACCAATGCGACCTTGCATGTTTGGTGAACTTGGTTTTGGCCAACCTAACTTGTCCTAATTCCGATATGTTAGTGCACTCAAAATACTGATCCATTTGTTCTTCCCACTTAATATATGAATCTTGTCTTCCATCAAAAGTGGGTGCATAAGGTTCGGTGTTCCTAACGGGCCCCTTCTCTGAGTCAACCAAGTATGGGTTTAGGCTCCTAGGGTTATGCTCGGGATCACGATATAAGGTCCTCCTAGGCTCCTGGCATGGGTGAGGTTGGGGCCTTTTAAATTTTGGATCAGGGGTCCAATTTTGATGTCTACGTTTCTCAAGTCCCTGGGCTCGGTCTCTAAATTGGGCAAAACCCTCATTCATATCCTGACTCAATTTGGTCATACTTTCGGTAAGAGTTCTAATCATGGCTTCTAAATCAGGTTGGGTTTGACCAGGTTGGGAGGGTACTCCATTCCGGGTGGACATGATGATGCAAGTAAACACACCAAATGAGACTCGACTGAAATGACTACGGGCTAACTAGACCTAGAGCCCAAACTAGATGCCCAATCAGAGTGGCAAGCTTGCCTGTAGTAACTCGGGACTCAGCCAGGCAGGTGTAAGGGGAGTGTTAGGTCCCTAATTGCCAATCCTAGACACCAATCAGTGAATGGCCAGGTAGGCGGACCAGCACCCAAGCCCTTCGGGATAGAATCCCTGAACCACCGTTCTAGACACTGAGTACAGAGCACACATAGAGTAACTGGACAAACTGACTCAACACTAGCCTTGACCCGACTTGTTGATGTCCCTAGCCCACTAGGGCAAATTAAGTCTAATAAATTTTAAAGTTAGGCTTAGGATTGAATGAGTGGGTGGTGGTTTTGGGCTAAGTAGAGGTTATCAACTCCTCCCCTTATCCTTGATGCTCAAATGCCCTTAGGATGAATTAGGAGATGTTCACTCAAAATAATTGCATTGCAGAACACAAAAATAGAGTTGCAGTAATTTAACTCTCAGAAATTTTATCGAAACCAATAAATCACAAGAAAATTATGTGAAATAGCTTCAATTATAATGGTTCCACCAAAATAAAAATCATGCAATTCGGAGTTACTTGCACTGAGAAACAATTCCTGAAACAAGGTAGTTATGGACTGAAAACAGGGTGCTTCCACCGTTTACAATTCCTGCTACGAAGTTGTAATCCAACGGATCCCCTACACGCCCTAGGAACACCCCGTGGAATGGGAAGAGGAGGTTTGCACCTCGCTTCGATCCTAGGACCGGACATCCTGGGTAGTCTACTTCGAGCAGACAAAGTAAAAAGGAGAGAGACTTAAACAAGCAAGCAAAATAGAAATCCTAGACTGTGCTCTGATACCAAAAATGATGTAGGACGAGAGCTCTGATACCAAAATTGATGTAGCATGAAAGCCCTGATACCAAAAATGATGCAGAACACAAAAAAGATGATGCGATGCCGAAGTTAATTAAAATTAATGTATTTATTTATTTATTTATTTATTTATTATATATTTTCAGAAATCGGCTTTGACTCAAAGGAATGTTAAACTAAATTGAAAGAAACTATATAATAATTGAAAGCACAATTCAAAGAAACCAGATTATCAGAGTAGTTCAGAAGTAAAGGATCGCTGGGGGTTGAGAAACTCCCAGACCTAGGGTTTTGCTCTGAACTTTCAACAGGACAGAACTAAAGAGAAGGGAAGGGTTATGTACCAGGCAGTGATCTTCATAGAGTTTGGTGGAAGGACTCTCTCGAGCAGATTGTTGGATCCTCAGATTCGGATATCTTCGCAATGGATCCTCCAATACTGGTCCTTTGGCAGGGTTAGCTTCTCCTGAACTCAGGATCTGGAAAGAAGAAGAATAAGTTAAGGAACCAGATACTCAAAGAAAGGATTTACCAGATAAGAAGAACTTGAAAATTGATGTTGCTGAAATCCTGATTCTCCTGGATGCTGATCTGACTTCCTTTGCGATTTGCTCGGAATTCGAAGTAGCTGATCTGGACCGGATGCTGGTGGTCGGCCTCTACTTGGAAGAGAGGGGCCGTGAGATGATGAGGTAGATTAAGGTTTGGATGATTGGTGGAATGAAGAAGATGATGGGCGGCTAGGGTTTGGAATTGAAGTGGCTAACCTAGGGTTTTGGTAGGGTTTGGAGATCTCACACCTCTTCAAGGTTCCTAGGAAACCTGGATTTACTCCCTCACGGAGCTCAACACCTGAACACAAGTGCGGAAGAGAGAAACACAAAGTTGCTCACAAAGAAATTGATTTCATTCATCATTAAATTCAAGAGTTACATAGAGTTGAATATATAGACATAACAAAGAAATAAAATTTATATATTTTCCATGTGGGACTAATAGGACTAACCCACACTTTAGGCATCAAATTTTCTTCCCAAGACTCCTTCCATGAGTGGGCAGCCCAAAAACTCCAAGAAAACTTGAAAATCAGCTCCAAATGGTAGGTTATGGGGGTGTCTCCTAGTATCTCTCCATGAATCAAGGATTTTCCCTTTATGGTTTGGCTCATTTGGACATTTCCTAGTCTTGCTCCACAAGTTTAGGCTTCTTCCTTTCATGGCTTTGGCACTTTTGGAGACTTTTGGGTGCCTCCTTGATTTTCTCCCCAAGACATGCTCTCTTCCCTTTTATAACTTGGATTTCTATGGAACATTGTGGGGCACCTCCTTGATCCTCACTTCAAGAAAAATTCTTGCCATCCTGGCTTGGGTTTATCTGGAAAGAAGTTGTCTCCTCCTTGGATTGAGGTATCTTGATGGATTTCTCCCCCAAGTGGTGCAAGAAAAAAGAACCTGCTTACTTGAGGCGTGGGGACCAAGGTACACTGGATGGAGATGTGGCAGGGAGTGTGGCACCCACTTGTAGCTGGAAAATGTGGTGCCCTATGGCAAAGGGAATGACACCTACCTGGGCCTTAGACTTGGCTGAGTCAACATGACCCAACAAAAATTGAAATAACAAAATTACAGACTCAAAATTGAGTTGATCAGGTCAACCCTTATTACAAAACTAGAAAACCCTAATTCTTCGTGCAAGGTCAATCAGAGATCCAGATGGAGCCCTGAAGTATTCTTTTGAGTCTGGTGCCCAAACCAATTCTCCCGGGGTGGGAGGAACTCGACCTTGTCGAGTAAGGCTCAAGTTGGCTTGGTATCTCTCCAAGAGGTCTGGATCCAAATCTTGTAGTTCTTCTCGGGAGATCCAAGAGTCATCAGAGTCTGGCCTTCCTTGCCAGCAGACCAGGTATCTTTGGTATCCTCGATTACGAGTAGAGATAACCTGATCATCCAAGATCTTTTCAATCTGCTCTTTCCTCACAGGCCAGTTTTTGGGGGACACACAGGATCGGGATCACTCTTAATAACAGGATTAGGTTCAAAAGGCTCACTGGGAATCATAGCTGGCTCCCTGTACTCTTCTAGGTCTGTAATGTTGAAAGTAGAGCTATTGCCTAGTTCTGGAGGCAACTCGAGAATATAGGCATTGGATCCTACTCTCTTCACTACTCTAAATGGTCCAGCTCCTCTAGCATGTAACTTTCTAATGGTTCCAGGAGAAAACCGCTCAGGCCTTAACCAAATCATTACATAGTCTCTCTCAACAAAAGTTTTGACTCATCTTTGAGAATCAGCCAACTTCTTATAAGTTTCATTACTTAAAGTTATTTTGGCATGAATTTCTTTATGCAAGTCCTTTACATGCTATGCAAGTGCATCAAGAGACTTGTGTGTGTGGGCTAATAGTGAAATCAGATCAAGTGGTGTGTGAGGCTTGTATTCATGAACAATTTCAAAGGGACTCTAGCCTATAGACCTATTGATCGAAACATTGAATGCAATTTCAGCCCTGGACAAAATACAAATCCCAATTCCTGGTGCTCTCAATCAAACCAAAATCTGAGCCAAAGCCTGGTAAAGGGTCAAGAAAAACTAAACTAGACTGATGATGCATTCCTAAAGAATGGACTTTATTCCAAAAGAACCCTAGGTCTAAACCTAACAAACTAAGGCTCTCTAAGTTTGACCTTGGGTCGGAGGAGGGCATGCAGAGCATGAAAACTTATTATGGATGCCTAGTAGGTGCCATAAGGTCTTCCAGAAGTAGGTGGCAAACCTAATAGGTTCTAAGAAGTCTTGCAACCTAGAAATCTCAGTAAAGTGTAATCCCATAGCTCTAGAAACATGAGAAGATTCAGGGAAGGGTAGGAAATAAGAATCAAGTTTTGAGGTGGCTTATAGGAAACAAGAAACATACCTTGGTTATTCATGACGACCTTAAAATGAGGACATTGTTCTATAGGTGCACTCATCCAAACCTCATGATTTGCTCTAGGAGGGTCTACAAGTGCAAGTTCTAGGGTAGGCTGGGTGCTCCTAAAAGGTGGAAGGTTATCAGGAAAGTCTTTGGAATGTTTATCTAGAAAGTCCTCTAAGCTACTGTCTTTTTCTTGTTCTTGGACCTTTTCAATGGGCAATTCTTGTGAACCCCTTCCTTCTTCACACTTCTCTACCAGATTTGACTCAGGTGTGTCTTCTTTGGATTCCTCAATGAGTTCAGGGGTATTCTCACTTAAACTCTTATTAGGTGCAATTTCCTCTTCCTGAACTTCCTCAAAAGGGTCTTCTCTTTGGTTTAGCTCCTGAATTCCTTGAGTGGCAGGGGTCCCATCAATAACCCCATCAGGTAGGAGTTGGTTAATTGAATTATCGGGAGAGATATCCTCAAATTCTTCTTCTTTATATTCATCTATCAAACTTATGTCAGGCTCATATATTTCTTCCTCAATCTCACTGAAATGTTCTAATCTATTCTCCTTTGATTTCTCTTTAAGTACGGCTCTGGTCAGGTCAACTAATTTTGGGATGGCCATGCCTAACTCCTTCTCAGTGTTATCCTTCTGGTCAAGAGGTGACACAAGTTGGAATTGACAAACAAAAGTCTGGTTCACTACGGGTGTCGGATCAATCAGAACTTGACTCAAGTTGGTAGAGGTTGGCTTTAAGTCCAAAGTACTTGATTGGTTATATCTTAAAGACCACTCATAGTCTTGGGCTTCTTGGTAGGCTCGGTCTAACTTATTGGTCTTTTCAAGGCATAGCTTCCTATAAATGTCTGGGTGTAATCCAACCCTAAACCTCAATGTGATCTGAGCTTCGGTCTCAATGGTATTGCATTTCATGTCATACCACTGGAAGTCCTCGATATATTTAGACACAGGCCTATTACCTTGTCGTAATTGGTACCATTGGTCTAAAAATCTTTTCTCATAGGATCTACCTAGGTACCTATCTCTCAACTTACTTCTCATATCTCTCCAAGTATATATTTCTTCTTTTCTTTGATAACACTCATGCTCAATAGCATACCAATGCGACCTTGCATGTTTGGTGAACTTGGTTTTGGCCAACCTAACTTGTCCTAATTCCGATATGTTAGTGCACTCAAAATACTGATCCATTTGTTCTTCCCACTAAATATATGTCTCTTGTCTTCCATCAAAAGTGGGTGCATAAGGTTCGGTGTTCCTAACGGGCCCCTTCTCTGAGTCAACCAAGTATGGGTATAGGCTCCTAGGGTTATGCTCGGGATCATGATATAAGGTCCTCCTAGGCTCCTGGCATGGGTGAGGTTGGGGCCTTTTAAATTTTGGATCAGGGGTCCAATTTTGATGTCTACATTTCTCAAGTCCCTGGGCTCGGTCTCTAAATTGGGCAAAACCCTCATTCATATCCTGACTCAATTTGGTCATACTTTCGGTAAGAGTTCTAATCATGGCCTCTAAATCAGGTCGGGTTTGACCAGGTTGGGAGGGTACTCCATTCCGGGTGGACATGATGATGCAAGTAAACACACCAAATGAGACTCGACTGAAATGACTACGGGCTAACTAGACCTAGAGCCCAACTAGATGCCCAATCAGAGTGGCAAGCTTGCCTGTAGTAACTCGGGACTCAGCCAGGCAGGTGTAAGGGGAGTGTTAGGTCCCTAATTGCCAATCCTAGACACCAATCAGTGATTGGCCAGGTAGGCAGACCAGCACTCAAGCCCTTCAGGATAGAATCCCTGAACCACCATTCTAGACACTGAGTACAGAGCACACACAGAGTAACTGGACAAACTGACTCAACACTAGCCTTGACCCGACTTGTTGATGTCCCTAGCCCACTAGGGCAAATTAAGTCTAATAAATTTTAAAGTTAGGCTTAGGACCGAATGAGTGGGTGGTGGTTTTGGGCTAAGTAGAGGATATCAACTCCTCCCCTTATCTTTGATTCTCAAATGCCCTTAGGATGAATTAGGAGATGTTCACTCAAAATAATTGCATTGCAGAACACAAAAACAGAGTTGCAGTAATTTAACTATCAGAAATTTTATCGAAACCAATAAATCATAATAAAATTATATAAAATAGCTTCAATTATAATGGTTCCACCAAAATAAAAATCATGCAATTCGGAGTTACTTGCACTGAGAAACAATTCCTGAAACAAGGCAGTTATGGACTGAAAACAGGGTGCTTCCACCGTTTACAATTCCTGCTACGAAGTTGTAATCCAACGGATCCTCTACACGCCCTAGGAACACCCCGTGGAATGGGAAGAGGAGGTTTGCACCTCGCTTCGATCCTAGGACCGGACATCCTGGGTAGTCTACTTCGAGCAGACAAAGTAAAAAGGAGAGAGACTTAAAACAAGCAAGCAAAATAGAAATCCTAGACTGTGCTCTGATACCAAAAATGATGTAGGACGAGAGCTCTGATACCAAAATTGATGTAGCATGAAAGCTCTGATACCAAAAATGATGCAGAACAAAAAAAGATGATGCGATGCCGAAGTTAATTAAAATTAATGTATTTATTTATTTATTTATTTATTTATTATATATATTTTCAGAAGTCGGCTTTGACTCAAAGGAATGTTAAACTAAATTGAAAGAAACTATATAATAATTGAAAGCACAATTCAAAGAAACCAGATTATCAGAGTAGTTCAGAAGTAAAGGATCGCTGGGGGTTGAGAAACTCCCAGACCTAGGGTTTTGCTCTGAACTTTCAACAGGACAGAACTAAAGAGAAGGGAAGGGTTATGTACCAGGCAGTGATCTTCATAGAGTTTGGTGGAAGGACTCTCTCGAGCAGATTGTTGGATCCTCAGATTCGGATATCTTCGCAATGGATCCTCCAATACTGGTCCTTTGGCAGGGTTAGCTTCTCCTGAACTCAGGATCTGGGAAAGAAGAAGAATAAGTTAAGGAACCAGATACTCAAAGAAAGGATTTACCAGATAAGAAGAACTTGAAAATTGATGTTGCTGAAATCCTGATTCTCCTGGATGCTGATCTGACTTCCTTTGGGATTTGCTCGGAATTTGAAGTAGCTGATCTGGACCCGGATGCTGGTGGTCGGCCTCTACTTGGAAGAGAGGGGCCGTGAGATGATGAGGTAGATTAAGGTTTGGATGATTGGTGGAATGAAGAAGATGATGGGCGGCTAGGGTTTGGAATTGAAGTGGCTAACCTAGGGTTTTGGTAGGGTTTGGAGATCTCACACCTCTTCAAGGTTCCTAGGAAACCTGGATTTACTCCCTCACGGAGCTCAACACCTGAACACAAGTGCGGAAGAGAGAAACACAAAGTTGCTCACAAAGAAATTGATTTCATTCATCATTAAATTCAAGAGTTACATAGAGTTGAATATATAGACATAACAAAGAAATAAAATTTTATATTTTCCATGTGGGACTAATAGGACTAACCCACACTTTAGGCATCAAATTTTCTTCCCAAGACTCCTTCCATGAGTGGGCAGCCCAAAAACTCCAAGAAAACTTGAAAATCAGCTCCAAATGGCAGGTTATGGGGGTGTCTCCTAGTATCTCTCCATGAATCAAGGATTTTCCCTTTATGGTTTGGCTCATTTGGACATTTCCTAGTCTTGCTCCACAAGTTTAGGCTTCTTCCTTTCATGGCTTTGGCACTTTTGGAGACTTTTGGGTGCCTCCTTGATTTTCTCCCCAAGACATGCTCTCTTCCCTTTTATAACTTGGATTTTTATGGAACAATGTGGGGCACCTCCTTGATCCTCACTTCAAGAAAAATTCTTGCCATCCTGGCTTGGGTTTATCTGGAAAGAAGTTGTCTCCTCCTTGGATTGAGGTATCTTGATGGATTTCTCCCCCAAGTGGTGCAAGAAAAAAGAACCTGCTTACTTGAGGCGTGGGGACCAAGGTACACTGGATGGAGATGTGGCAGGGAGTGTGGCACCCACTTGTAGCTGGAAAATGTGGTGCCCTATGGCAAAGGGAATGACACCTACCTGGGCCTTGGACTTGGACTGAGTCAACATGACCCAACAAAAATTGAAATAACAAAATTACAGACTCAAAATTGAGTTGATCAGGTCAACCCTTATTACAAAACTAGAAAACCCTAATTCTTCGTGCAAGGTCAATCAGAGATCCAGATGGAGCCCTGAAGTATTCTTTTGAGTCTGGTGCCCAAACCAATTCTCCCGGGGTGGGAGGAACTCGACCTTGTCGAGTAAGGCTCAAGTTGGCTTGGTATCTCTCCAAGAGGTCTGGATCCAAATCTTGTAGTTCTTCTCGGGAGATCCAAGAGTCATCAGAGTCTGGCCTTCCTTGCCAGCAGACCAGGTATCTTTGGTATCCTCGATTACGAGTAGAGATAACCTGATCATCCAAGATCTTTTCAATCTGCTCTTTCCTCACAGGCCAGTTTTTTGGGGGACACACAGGATCGGGATCACTCTTAATAACAGGATTAGGTTCAAAAGGCTCACTGGGAATCATAGCTGGCTCCCTGTACTCTACTAGGTCTGTAATGTTGAAAGTAGAGCTATTGCCTAGTTCTGGAGGCAACTCGAGAATATAGGCATTGGATCCTACTCTCTTCACTACTCTAAATGGTCCAGCTCCTCTAGCATGTAACTTTCTAATGGTTCCAGGAGAAAACCGCTCAGGCCTTAACCAAATCATTACATAGTCTCTCTCAACAAAAGTTTTGACTCATCTTTGAGAATCAGCCAACTTCTTATAAGTTTCATTACTTAAAGTTATTTTGGCATGAATTTCTTTATGCAAGTCCTTTACATGCTATGCAAGTGCATCAAGAGACTTGTGTGTGTGGGCTAATAGTGAAATCAGATCAAGTGGTGTGTGAGGCTTGTATTCATGAACAATTTCAAAGGGACTCTAGCCTATAGACCTATTGATCGAAAAATTGAATGCAATTTCAGCCCTGGACAAAATACAAATCCCAATTCCTGGTGCTCTCAATCAAACCAAAATCTGAGCCAAAGCCTGGTAAAGGGTCAAGAAAAACTAAACTAGACTGATGACGCATTCCTAAAGAATGGACTTTATTCCAAAAGAACCCTAGGTCTAAACCTAACAAACTAAGGCTCTCTAAGTTTGACCTTGGGTCGGAGGAGGGCATGCAGAGCATGAAAACTTATTATGGATGCCTAGTAGGTGCCATAAGGTCTTCCAGAAGTAGGTGGCAAACCTAATAGGTTCTAAGGAGTCTTGCAACCTAGAAATCTCAGTAAAGTGTAATCCCATAGCTCTAGAAACATGAGAAGATTCAGGGAAGGGTAGGAAATAAGAATCAAAGTTTTGAGGTGGCTTATAGGAAACAAGAAACATACCTTGGTTATTCATGACGACCTTAAAATGAGGACATTGTTCTATAGGTGCACTCATCCAAACCTCATGATTTGCTCTAGGAGGGTCTACAAGTGCAAGTTCTAGGGTAGGCTGGGTGCTCCTAAAAGGTGGAAGGTTATCAGGAAGGTCTTTGGAATGTTTATCTAGAAAGTCCTCTAAGCTACTGTCTTTTTCTTGTTCTTGGACCTTTTCAATGGGCAATTCTTGTGAACCCCTTCCTTCTTCACACTTCTCTACCAGATTTGACTCAGGTGTGTCTTCTTTGGATTCCTCAATGAGTTCAGGGGTATTCTCACTTAAACTCTTATTAGGTGCAATTTCCTCTTCCTGAACTTCCTCAAAAGGGTCTTCTCTTTGGTTTAGCTCCTGAATTCCTTGAGTGGCAGGGGTCCCATCAATAACCCCATCAGGTAGGAGTTGGTTAATTGAATTATCGGGAGAGATATCCTCAAATTCTTCTTCTTTATATTCATCTATCAAACTTATGTCAGGCTCATATATTTCTTCCTCAATCTCACTGAAATGTTCTAATCTATTCTCCTTTGATTTCTCTTTAAGTACGGCTCTGGTCAGGTCAACTAATTTTGGGATGGCCATGCCTAACTCCTTCTCAGTGTTATCCTTCTGGTCAAGAGGTGACACAAGTTGAAATTGACAAACAAAGTCTGGTTCACTACGGGTGTCGGATCAATCAGAACTTGACTCAAGTTGGTAGAGGTTGGCTTTAAGTCCAAAGTACTTGATTGGTTATATCTTAAAGACCACTCATAGTCTTGGGCTTCTTGGTAGGCTCGGTCTAACTTATTAGTCTTTTCAAGGCATAGCTTCCTATAAATGTCTGGGTGTAATCCAACCCTAAACCTCGATGTGATCTGAGCTTCGGTCTCAATGGTATTGCATTTCATGTCATACCACTGGAAGTCCTCGATATATTTAGACACAGGCCTATTACCTTGTCGCAATTGGTATCATTGGTCTAAAAGTCTTTTCTCATAGGATCTACCTAGGTACCTATCTCTCAACTTACTTCTCATATCTCTCCAAGTATATATTTCTTCTTTTCTTTGATAACACTCATGCTCAATAGCATACCAATGCGACCTTGCATGTTTGGTGAACTTGGTTTTGGCCAACCTAACTTGTCCTAATTCCGATATGTTAGTGCACTCAAAATACTGATCCATTTGTTCTTCCCACTAAATATATGTCTCTTGTCTTCCATCAAAAGTGGGTGCATAAGGTTCGGTGTTCCTAACGGGCCCCTTCTCTGAGTCAACCAAGTATGGGTATAGGCTCCTAGGGTTATGCTCGGGATCATGATATAAGGTCCTCCTAGGCTCCTGGCATGGGTGAGGTTGGGGCCTTTTAAATTTTGGATCAGGGGTCCAATTTTGATGTCTACATTTCTCAAGTCCCTGGGCTCGGTCTCTAAATTGGGCAAAACCCTCATTCATATCCTGACTCAATTTGGTCATACTTTCGGTAAGAGTTCTAATCATGGCCTCTAAATCAGGTTGGGTTTGACCAGGTTGGGAGGGTACTCCATTCCGGGTGGACATGATGATGCAAGTAAACACACCAAATGAGACTCGACTGAAATGACTACGGGCTAACTAGACCTAGAGCCCAAACTAGATGCCCAATCAGAGTGGCAAGCTTGCCTGTAGTAACTCGGGACTCAGCCAGGCAGGTGTAAGGGGAGTGTTAGGTCCCTAATTGCCAATCCTAGACACCAATCAGTGATTGGCCAGGTAGGCAGACCAGCACACAAGCCCTTCAGGATAGAATCCCTGAACCACCGTTCTAGACACTGAGTACAGAGCACACACAGAGTAACTGGACAAACTGACTCAACACTAGCCTTGACCCGACTTGTTGATGTCCCTAGCCCACTAGGGCAAATTAAGTCTAATAAATTTTAAAGTTAGGCTTAGGACCGAATGAGTGGGTGGTGGTTTTGGGCTAAGTAGAGGATATCAACTCCTCCCCTTATCTTTGATGCTCAAATGCCCTTAGGATGAATTAGGAGATGTTCACTCAAAATAATTGCATTGCAGAACACAAAAACAGAGTTGCAGTAATTTAACTATCAGAAATTTTATCGAAACCAATAAATCACAATAAAATTATATAAAATAGCTTCAATTATATTGGTTCCACCAAAATAAAAATCATGCAATTCGGAGTTACGTGCACTGAGAAACAATTCCTAAAACAAGGCAGTTATGGACTGAAAACAGGGTGCTTCCACCGTTTACAATTCCTGCTACGAAGTTGTAATCCAACGGATCCCCTACACGCCCTAGGAACACCCCGTGGAATGGGAAGAGGAGGTTTGCACCTCGCTTCGATCCTAGGACCGGACATCCTGGGTAGTCTACTTCGAGCAGACAAAGTAAAAAGGAGAGAGACTTAAAACAAGCAAGCAAATAGAAATCCTAGACTGTGCTCTGATACCAAAAATGATGTAGGACGAGAGCTCTGATACCAAAATTGATATAGCATGAAAGCTCTGATACCAAAATGATGCAGAACAAAAAAAGATGATGCGATGCCGAAGTTAATTAAATTAATGTATTTATTTATTTATTTATTTATTATATATATTTTCAGAAGTCGGCTTTGACTCAAAGGAATGTTAAACTAAATTGAAAGAAACTATATAATAATTGAAAGCACAATTCAAAGAAACCAGATTATCAGAGTAGTTCAGAAGTAAAGGATCGCTGGGGGTTGAGAAACTCCCAGACCTAGGGTTTTGCTCTGAACTTTCAACAGGACAGAACTAAAGAGAAGGGAAGGGTTATGTACCAGGCAGTGATCTTCATAGAGTTTGGTGGAAGGACTCTCTCGAGCAGATTGTTGGATCCTCAGATTCGGATATCTTCGCAATGGATCCTCCAATACTGGTCCTTTGGCAGGGTTAGCTTCTCCTGAACTCAGGATCTGGGAAAGAAGAAGAATAAGTTAAGGAACCAGATACTCAAAGAAAGGATTTACCAGATAAGAAGAACTTGAAAATTGATGTTGCTGAAATCCTGATTCTCCTGGATGCTGATCTGACTTCCTCTGGGATTTGCTCGGAATTCGAAGTAGCTGATCTGGACCCGGATGCTGGTGGTCGGCCTCTACTTGGAAGAGAGGGGCCGTGAGATGATGAGGTAGATTAAGGTTTGGATGATTGGTGGAATGAAGAAGATGATGGGCGGCTAGGGTTTGGAATTGAAGTGGCTAACCTAGGGTTTTGGTAGGGTTTGGAGATCTCACACCTCTTCAAGGTTCCTAGGAAACCTGGATTTACTCCCTCACGGAGCTCAACACCTGAACACAAGTGCGGAAGAGAGAAACACAAAGTTGCTCACAAAGAAATTGATTTCATTCATCATTAAATTCAAGAGTTACATAGAGTTGAATATATAGACATAACAAAGAAATAAAATTTTATATATTTTCCATGTGGGACTAATAGGACTAACCCACACTTTAGGCATCAAATTTTCTTCCCAAGACTCCTTCCATGAGTGGGCAGCCCAAAAACTCCAAGAAAACTTGAAAATCAACTCCAAATGGCAGGTTATGGGGGTGTCTCCTAGTATCTCTCCATGAATCAAGGATTTTCCCTTTATGGTTTGGCTCATTTGGACATTCCTAGTCTTGCTCCACAAGTTTAGGCTTCTTCCTTTCATGGCTTTGGCACTTTTGGAGACTTTTGGATGCCTCCTTGATTTTCTCCCCAAGACATGCTCTCTTCCCTTTTATAACTTGGATTTTTATGGAACATTGTGGGGCACCTCCTTGATCCTCACTTCAAGAAAATTCTTGCCATCCTGGCTTGGGTTTATCTGGAAAGAAGTTGTCTCCTCCTTGGATTGAGGTATCTTGATGGATTTCTCCCCCAAGTGGTGCAAGAAAAAAGAACCTGCTTACTTGAGGCGTGGGGACCAAGGTACACTGGATGGAGATGTGGCAGGGAGTGTGGCACCCACTTGTAGCTGGAAAATGTGGTGCCCTATGGCAAAGGGAATGACACCTACCTGGCCTTGGACTTGGACTGAGTCAACATGACCCAACAAAATTGAAATAACAAAATTACAGACTCAAAATTGAGTTGATCAGGTCAACCCTTATTACAAAACCAGAAAACCCTAATTCTTCGGGCAAGGTCAATCAGAGATCCAGATGGAGCCCTGAAGTTTTCTTCTGAGTCTGGTGCCCACACCACATTAGGTAGAAAAAATCCCTAAAATTTCTATTGACTTGGCCAACACTCTAAGGATACCTAGGGGGCGTGTTGGGCTTCTAAGAGCAGTAAGGGGCCAGCCCAAAGGGCCCGGGTGCATGGGTTTGGGCCTCTGGAAACTGGGGTGGCCTGGTAGCCAGGTAGCAGGAATATTCCCTGGTATCTTGCTTCTTAGGGGCTTGGGCTTGGCGCCTGGGCTTGATTTCTTTGGGCTAGGATGCAGATGGACCTCTAAAATCATGGATGCCTTGGTCTATGAATATATTTTGGCATCTGGAAGGAAATCTGGGCATCTGGAAGGCATATGCAAGGAATCAGGGTTTCTGATTTTCCTCTTGAGGTCTTCAAATCTTCAAGCTGGGTTGGACTTGGGCTAAACTTCCATGTCTTCAATCTGGTTGGACTTGGTCTTTACTTGTATGATGTGGTCTTGAGTCTTCATTATGCTTGGATAGGACTCAAAAAAAATAAAATTAGCTCAACATGAGCTGACCAGCATTGGACTGAACTAGCTCAACATGAGCTGACTAGTACATAACTGAAATAACAACTCAAAAAACTCAAATAACAACTAAAATGGACTCAGATGAGCTAAGCCCTTATTACAGATGGACTCATAAATTATTGATCAATTTACAGAGGGTTGAAAAGCCTCTGTCTTATTCTGGTGCCTCAGGTGTCCCCACCAATTCTCCCGGGGTGGGAGGAACTCAACCCTGTCGAGTGAAGGTCAGACTGGCTCACATATATCTCGAGAAGGTATGAGTTGAGGCGTTGCAAGTCCTCTCGAGAAATCCACGAATCATCCGACTCTGGCCGGCCTTGCCATCGGACCAGGAAGCGTTGATAGTCATGGCACTGGGTCGTGATGGCTTGATCTTCCAGGATACGCTCGATCCGTTCTCCTCTCTCAGGCCAAATTTGTTTGTGGACACTCTAGGTTAGGGTCACTCACAATGAAAATGAATAGGTCCAAAGGTCTCACTAGGTATCGCTGCCGGTTCCCTATACTCATCCAGGTCTGTAATATTGAAGGTAGAACTAATGTCCAAATCCGAAGGCAAGTCTAACACTTAGGCATTTGATCTCAAGAGCCCTAAAATTTGGTTCGAAGGGCTTGTGCTAGATCAAATGGTTTTATTTCTTTTAGGGTTGGACAAACTGGACTCAACACTAGCCTTAAGATAGCTGGGTGATCCTCCATCTAATCCTAACCTGATGATAGCTGCTCTTGAGATCAATTTTAGAAAAAACCATGGCACCGGCCATCATATCAAGCATGTCATCTAGTCTAGGGATGGGGAACCTATACTTGATTGTGATCTTATTGATGGCACGACTGTCAACACACATCCTCCACGTGCCATCCTTCTTTGGGGTTAGAAGTGCAGGGACTGCACAAGGGCTAAGACTCTCTCTAATGAACCCCTTCCTCAACAATTCGCCAACCTGCTTTTGCAGTTCTTTATGCTCCGATGGATTCATCCTATAATGGGGCAAGTTGGGTAAAGTAGCTCCTGGGACTAAATCTATGGAATGCTGAATATCCCTAAGAGGTTGAAGGTGGTCTTGTAGATCCTCGGAAGAAACATCCTCAAATTCTTCTAATAAAGGCTTAACTTCATGAGGAGGCTCTGAGGGTGTAGGAGTCCTAAGTTCCTTAGCAGTCAACATCCAAATGGGTGAACCACTATGAATTTCTTGCTCTAGATCCTTGGCACTAATTAGGTTCACTCCAGTCTTCATTTCCTTAACCTTACTGGTTCCTTTAGCTACCTTGTCCTTAGGAGGGACTGAATGGATTGTGATTTTCTTCCCATTGAAACTAAAGACACAGGTGTTGGATTTTCCTAAGAGGGTGGCATCATGATCATACAACCAGGATCTTCCAAGAATTATACTGCTCACCCCCATGGGCAAGACATCACACCAAATCTTCTCTTGATAGGATTGCATTTGGATTTGGACCTGACATCTAGACTGGATGGGTATAGAAGTAGAGTCTACCCAAGAAACCTTATAGGGGTTGGGGTGGGGGACTGGGGTTAAGCCTAACATTTTGACAGTGCTAGTAGAAATGGCATTCACACAGCTCCCACTATCTATGATGATTTTACAAACCTTATCCCCTAGTTTAAGGAAAGTCTGTAGGATGTTAGTCCTACGCCAATCTTCTTGAACTTTAGTCTGGGACAGGATGCATCTCACAACCCCTAAGTGGTCAGATTCAGTGGATTCTTCTCTCCTTCATACTCATCAACCAAATTCATTCCGGCCTCATAAACTTCTTCTTCAAACTCCACATTAGGCTCGGAATTCTCTTCTCCTCCCTCTTCTATATATAGGGATCTACGAGGGCACTGGCTAGAAACATGACCTACCTTATGACACTTGAAACAAGCTATGGTTGTGCACTGGGTGGAGATATGACCGGGCTTCTGACACTTAAAACAGACGATACCAGGGGTTCTCTGGGTGTCAGGTGCCTTACCTTTGTCCATGGGCCTAGGGGTGGGAATACCCTGATTAGGCTTGCTAGGGGTAACCTGGCTAGGTCCATTTCTTGGGATTGGGGTACTAATCCTAGAAGGCATGGGTCCTCTCTGAAATTTCTCAGTGTTCAGTGCAATCTGATAGGCTTGGTCTAGGTCAGTAACCTCTCTCAGAAACAACTCTCTCTTAATATCTTCTCTAAGCCCAGCCCTAAATCTAGACAAAGTGACTTCATGGGCTTCACTCACATCACATCTCATCAGGTATTCATCAAAGGTGGTTATGTAGTCTGAAACAGATCGGTTCCCTTGTTTCAAAGTCTGCCATTGGTCTAACAGATTTTGCTGGTATGAAATGGTAGGTACTTGTCTCTAAGTTTCTCTTTCATACACTGCCAAGTGGTTATGGGCTCTACATTTCATCTTCTAGTGGTCAGCTCAATGTTCCCCCAGTATAACCTAGCTTGACGTATTAATTTCATTTTAGCAAACTTGAATTTCCTCTCCTCAGACATGGCATACCACTCAAAGTACTGGTCCATCTCACCCTCCCAATCAGAATACACCTTAGGATTTAGGCTACCATCAAAAGTGGGTGCATCTAACTTGATGTTCCGAATGAACCTATCATCTCTATCCTCAGGCTCTGGGTCAGGCCTCCTATGATTAGGTTCAGGATCTCGGTATAAAGGTCTTCTAGGCTCTTGGTGTGGGCGAGGTTGAGGCTCATTAAAATCTAGGTCAGGAGTCCAATCCCGATGCCTAGGTTCCTCAAGTACTTAGACTCGATCCCTAAGCTGGGCAAAATTCTCATTCATATCCTGACTTAATTTGTTCATACTCTCTGTAAGAGCTCTAACCATGGCCTCTAAATCAGGTTGGGTTTGACCAGGTTGGTAGGGCACTCCATTCCGGGTAGACATGATGCAAGCAAACACACAAAATGAGACTCAACTGAACGACTACGGGCTAACTAGACCTAGAGCCTAAACTAGGTGCCCAATCAGAGTGGCAAGCTAGCCTGTAGTAACTCAGGACTCAGCCAGGCAGGTGTAAGGGGAGTGTTAGGTCCCTGAATGCCAATCCTAGACACCAATCAGAGATTGGCCAGGTAGGCGTACCAGCACACAACCCTTCGGGATGGAATCCCTGAACCACCATTCTAGACACTGAGTACAAAGCACACACAGAGTAACTAGACAAACTGACTCAACACTAGCCTTGACCCGACTTGTTGATGTCCCTAGCCCACTAGGGCAAATTAGGTCTAATCAATTTTAGATTAAAGGCTTAGGTTCGAATGAGGGGTGGTGGTTTTGGGCTAAGGAGAGGTTATCAACTCCTCCCCTTATCTTAGATACTCAAATGCCCTTAAGTTGAATTAAGTGATGAACACTCAAAAATAAAAGGATTGCAGAACATAAACAGAGTTGCAGTAATTTAATTCTCAGAAATTGCATGGAAACCAATAAATTATCATAAAATTATATAAATTAGTTTCATTATACTGGTTTCAGCAAAACAAAAATTACTGAATTTGGAGTTACCTGTCATGAAATAATTCCTGCAACCGGGCAATTACGGGCTGAAAACAGAGCACTTCCCCGTTTACAATTTCTGCTACGAAGTTGTAACCCAACGGATCCCCTACATGCCCTAGGAACACCCCATGGAATGGGAGGAGGAGGTTTGCACCCCGCTTCGTTCCTAGGACCGGACGTCCTGGGAGTCTACTTCGAGCAGACAAAGTAAAAGAGAGGACTCAAACAAACAATCAGACAGAAACCCTAGACAGGGCTCTGATACCAAAAATGATGCAGAACGAAACCTCTGATACCAAAAATGATGCAGAACAAAGAACAAAGAAGCGTATGCGGAAGTAAAATTAAGATTAATTCTTCTTTTTTTTTTATATATATTTTTTTTCAGAATTGGCTTTGACTCAAAGTAAAGCTAACTAATTTGAAGGAAACTAAGTAAGGATCGAAAGCACAGTTTTGAAGGAACCAAATTATCAGAGTAGTTCAGAAGTAACGGATCGCTGGGGGTTGAGAAACTTCCAGACCTAGGGTTTCGCTCTGAACTTTCAACAGAACAGAAATAGAGAGGAGGGACGGTTTACTCACCAGACAGTGATCTTCTCAGGATTCTGGTGGAAGAACTCTCTCAAGCAGATTGTGGGATCCTCGGAGTTGGCTATCTTCGCAATGGATCCTCCAATACTGGTCTCGTGGTTTGGTCTGCTTCTCCTGGACTCAAGATCTGGAAAAGAAGCGGAACAAATGATGGAATTCAGAAACTCAAGAAAAGATCTTACCAGGTTGAAGAACTTGAAAGCTGAAGTTGCTGAAATCAAATTCTCCTGGAGGCCGATCTGACTTCCTCTTAGAATTGCTGTAGGCCAGCAGTATCTGGACTGGAGTCGGATGCTGGTGGTCGGCCAGGACATGGAGAAGGTGGCCGTGAGAAGAGGAAAAGACTAGGGCTTGGTTGAAAAAAAGGTGATGGTGGCTAGGGTTTGGGAATTGAGTGGCTAACCTAGGGTTTAGGGTTTTGGAGATCTCTCACCTCCTCAAGGTTCCAGGGGAACCCGGATTTACTCCCTCATGGAGCTCAACACTTAGAAGCAAGTGCGGAAAAGAGAAAACATAAGTTTGCTCATAAAAAATTTCTTTTCATTCATAGATTTTTTTCAACTTACAAAGGGTTTAATTTATAATGCTTTACATGGGAGAAGGGTTTCATATTTTCCCATGTGGGACTAAAGGAGGGGATCTCCAAATTAGGGAAAATCCCTTACATATGGTCGGCCAAAATACCAAAATTAGGATTGGGTTATAAATGGCAGGTAGATGGCGCCACCTTGCTTGGATTTTTCAAGAAAAATTTTCTTCCTTCCCTGGATGAAACTCTTTTGGACTCCTCCTTTTCTTCCTCCCTAAGTAAGGCTCTTCCCATCTTTGTTTTAGGTTTTTTTGGCAGGTAATGGGCGCCCCTTGATATGCTCTTCCAAGAGAAATTTCTTCCTTCTTGGCTTGGATTTTCTTGGGAAAGTCTTGGCCGCCCCCTTGATTGGTGGTCTCTTGGTGGACTTCTCCTTATCTGGCGCATGAGAGAAGGAGGTTGCCATCTGTGGAGTGGGGACCAAAAGCTGCTGGATGTGGATATGGCGCCCCCTGGACTGGGAGTGTGGCTGGGAGTGTGATGTCCACTTGCCTGGTCTTGGAAGAAAGTGTAACATCCCATTTTGAAACCATAGTCCACTACTGAGTCAACATGACTCAACAAAATAAAATGCAGGTAATGTAGACTCAAGCTAAATTGAGTTGATCTAGTCAACTCTTATTACAAACCAAAAACCCTAATTCTTCGGGCAAGGTTAATCAGAGATCCAGATGGAGCTCTGAAGTCTTCTTCTGAGTCTGGTGCCCACACCAATTCTCCCAGGGTGGGAGGAACTCGACCCTGTCGAGTATGGATCAAGTTGGCTCTGGTATCTCTCCAAGAGGTCTGGGTCCAGCTCTTGTAACTCTTCTCGGGAGATCCAAGAGTCATCAGAATCTGGCCTTCCTAGCCAGCGGACCAGGTATCTTTGGTATCCTCGATTACGAGTAGAGATAACCTGATCATCCAGGATCTTTTCAATCTGCTCTTTCCTCACAGGCCAATTTGTTGGTGGACACACAGGGTCAGGTTCACTCTCAAGAGCAGGATTAGGTTCAAAAGCCTCACTGGGAATCACAGCTGGCTCCCTATACTCTACTAGGTCTGTAATGTTGAAAGTGGAGCTAATGCCTAGTTCTGGAGGCAACTCGAGCACATAGGCATTGGATCCTACTCTCTTTACCACTCTAAATGGTCCAGCTCCCCTAGCATGTAACTTTCTAACGGTTCCAGGAGGAAACCGTTCAGGCCTTAACCTAATCATTACATAGTCTCCTTCGTCAAAAGTTTTGACTCGCCTTTGAGAATAGCCAATTCTTATAAGTTTCGTTACTTAAATTTATTTTGGCTTGAATTTCTTTATGCAAGTCTTTTATATGCTGTGCAAAAACTTCGGCAGACTCAGAGACCCGTGTGTGGACTGGTAAAGGAGCTAGGTCAAGAGGTGTGTGGGGTTTGTAACCATGCACAATTTCAAATGGACTCTTACCCGTAGACCTATTGACCGAGTCATTATATGCAAATTCAGCTCTAGGTAAGTACAAATCCCAGTTCCTAATATTTTCACCAACAAGACACCTTAGCAGATTGCCTAAACTACGGTTCACTACTTCGGTTTGGCCGTCAGTCTGGGGATGATAGGCAGTTGAAAACTTAAGTTTCGTCCCTAACTTATGCCAAAGGGTTTTCCAGAAATAGCTGGTGAACCGAACATCCCTATCGAAACAATGGTCTTGGGTAGGCCATGGAGTCGAACTATCTCATTAAAGAACAGGGTGGCTACCTTAGACGCATCAAAAGTTTGGGAACAAGGCAAGAAATGGGCCATCTTGGAAAATCGGTCTACTACAACACAGATAGAGTCATGCCTCCTCTGGGTCTTAGGCAAACCTAACACAAAATCCATGCTCACATCTTGCCAAGGACGATCTGGGACAGGGAGAGGGGTATAAAGGCCGGTGTTTTGTTTTCGCTGTTTGGCAACAGCGCAGGTCCGACACCTAGCCACAATGTGTGCTACATCTCTTTTTAAGCTAGGCCAGAAAAAGTGGTCTTCAATAGCCAGGGTGGTCTTATCTTTTCAAATGGCCAGCTAAACCTCCCGCATGAGTTTTCCAAATCAAGAATTCCCTAAGAGAGGTTCTAGGGATGCAAAGCCTATTCTTAAAGAACAGAAAGCCATCTATAAGGGAATAATCCTTATGTTCACTAGATGGTCCTTGAGTTAGATCCTGGTATACAGTCTTGAAATCCGGACACGACCCATATTCTTCTTTGATTTGCTCAAACCCTATGACTTCAGCCCTAACAGAATTCAACAACAAAGATCGACGACTAAGGCATCAGCTACCTTATTTTCAGACCCAGCCTTATGCTTCAAAACAAAAGTATAGGACTGGATATATTCTACCCACTTAGCATGCCTAGGGTTAAGCTTTTCTGAGAATTCAAGAATCTAAGAGCCTCATGGTCCGAAAAGCACAAATTCTTGCGGTAGTAAATAATGTCTCCAGTAACGCAAAGCTTGCACTACCGCGTAAAATTCCTTATCATAGGTAGAATACCTAAGCTTAGCATCATTAAGTTTTTCACTAAAGAATGCTACGGGATGGTTCTCTTGGCTTAGGACTCCACCTATACCTACTCCTGAAGCATCACAGGCAACCTCAATACCTTTGAAAAGTCTGGTAGTCTCAAATGGGTGCCTGGGTCATCCTATCCTTAAGATCTAGGAAGGCTTTATGGGCTGCTTTGGTCCACTGAAATTCTCCCTTCCTTGCAGTCTGTGATAGGAGCAACTACGGTACTAAACCCCTTGATGAATCGCCTATAGAAGGTAGCCAAGCCATGGAAACTTCTGACTTCATGCACACTGGTCGGCTCTGGCCATTCTACTATGGACCTAATCTTTTCAGGGTCGGCAGCCACGCCGTCAGGGGTTACAACAAATCCAAGGAAGATAATTCTACTGGTCATAAATTCACACTTTTTGAGATTACCGTAGAGACTATCATTCCTCAAAACTTGACAGACTTGTCTAAGGTGGCCTAGGTGATCTGCAGGGGTCTTACTATAGATCAGGATATCATCAAAATAGACCACTACAAACTTCCTATGAAAGCTCTAAGTACTTGGGTCATAATCCTCATGAAAGTACTAGGGGCATTGGACAACCCAAAGGCATAACAACCCATTCAAGAGACCATCCTTAGTTTTGAAGGCGGTTTTCCACTCATCCCCTGGTCTAATCCTAACCTGATGATAGCCGCTCTTGAGATCAATTTTAGAAAAAACCATGGCACCGGCCATCATATCAAGCATGTCATCTAGTCTAGGGATGGGGAACCTATACTTGATTGTGATCTTATTGATGGCACGACTGTCAACACACATCCTCCACGTGCCATCCTTCTTCGGGGTTAGAAGTGCAGGGACTGCACAAGGGCTAAGACTCTCTCTAATGAACCCCTTCCTCAACAATTCGCCAACCTGCTTTTGCAGTTCTTTATGCTCCGATGGATTCATCCTATAATGGGGCAAGTTGGGTAAAGTAGCTCCTGGGACTAAATCTATGGAATGCTGAATATCCCTAAGAGGTGGAAGGTGGTCTGGCAGATCCTCGGGAAAAACACCTCAAATTCTTCTAATAAAGGCTTAACTTCCTGAGGAGGCTCTGAGGGTGTAGGAGTCCTAAGTTCCTTAGCAGTCAACATCCAAATGGTGAACCACTATGAATTTTTGCTCTAGATCCTTGGCACTAATTAGGTTCACTCCAGTCTTCATTTCCTTAACCTTACTGGTTCCTTTAGCTACCTTGTCCTTAGGAGGGACTGAATGGATTGTGATTTTCTTCCCATTGAAACTAAAGACACAGGTGTTGGATTTTCCTAAGAGGGTGGCATCATGATCATACAACCAGGGTCTTCCAAGAATTATACTGCTCACCCCCATGGGCAAGACATCACACCAAATCTTCTCTTGATAGGATTGCATTTGGATTTGGACCTGACATCTAGACTGGATGGGTATAGAAGTAGAGTCTACCCAAGAAACCTTATAGGGGTTGGGGTGGGGGACTGGGGTTAAGCCTAACATTTTGACAGTGCTAGTAGAAATGGCATTCACACAGCTCCCACTATCTATGATGATTTTACAAACCTTATCCCCTAGTTTAAGGAAAGTCTGTAGGATGTTAGTCCTACGCCAATCTTCTTGAACTTTAGTCTGGGACAGGATGCATCTCACAACCCCTAAGTGGTCAGATTCAGTGGATTCTTCCTCTCCTTCATACTCATCAACCAAATTCATTCCGGCCTCATAAACTTCTTCTTCAAACTCCTCATTAGGCTCGGAATTCTCTTCTCCTCCCTCTTCTATATATAGGGATCTACGAGGGCACTGGCTAGAAACATGACCTACCTTATGACACTTGAAAAAGCTATGGCTGTGCACTGGTGGAGATATGACCGGGCTTCTGACACTTAAAACAGACGATACCAGGGGTTCTCTGGGTGTCAGGTGCCTTACCTTTGTCCATGGGCCTAGGGGTGGGAATACCCTGATTAGGCTTGCTAGGGGTAACATGGCTAGGTCCATTTCTTGGGATTGGGGCACTAATCCTAGAAGGCATGGGTCCTCTTTGAAATTTCTCAGTGTTCAGTGCAATCTGATAGGCTTGGTCTAGGTCAGTAACCTCTCTCAGAAACAACTCTCTCTAATATCTTCTCTAAGCCCAGCCCTAAATCTAGACAAAGTGACTTCATGGGCTTCACTCACATCACATCTCATCAGGTATTCATCAAAGGTGGTTATGTAGTCTGAAACAGATCGGTTCCCTTGTTTCAAAGTCTGCCATTGGTCTAACAGATTTTGCTGGTATGAAATGGGTAGGTACTTGTCTCTAAGTTTCTCTTTCATACCCTGCCAAGTGGTTATGGGCTCTACATTTCGTCTTCTAGTGGTCAGCTCAATGTTCCCCCAGTATAACCTAGCTTGACGTATTAATTTCATTTTGGCAAACTTGAATTTCCTCTCCTCAGACATGGCATACCACTCAAAGTACTGGTCCATCTCACCCTCCCAATCAGAATACACCTTAGGATTTAGGCTACCATCAAAAGTGGGTGCATCTAACTTGATGTTCCGAATGAACCTATCATCTCTATCCTCAGGCTCTGGGTCAGGCCTCCTATGATTAGGTTCAGGATCTCGGTATAAAGGTCTTCTAGGCTCTTGGTGTGGGTGAGGTTGAGGCACATTAAAATCTGGGTCAGGAGTCCAATCCCGATGCCTAGGTTCCTCAAGTACTTGGACTCGATCCCTAAGCTGGGCAAAATTCTCATTCATATCCTGACTTAATTTGTTCATACTCTCTGTAAGAGCTCTAACCATGGCCTCTAAATCAGGTTGGGTTTGACCAGGTTGGTAGGGCACTCCATTCCGGGTAGACATGATGCAAGCAAACACACAAAATGAGACTCAACTGAACGACTACGGGCTAACTAGACCTAGAGCCCAAACTAGGTGCCCAATCAGAGTGGCAAGCTAGCCTGTAGTAACTCAGGACTCAGCCAGGCAGGTGTAAGGGGAGTGTTAGGTCCCTGAATGCCAATCCTAGACACCAATCAGAGATTGGCCAGGTAGGCGGACCAGCACACAAGCCCTTCGGGATGGAATCCCTGAACCACCGTTCTAGACACTGAGTACAAAGCACACACAGAGTAACTAGACAAACTGACTCAACACTAGCCTTGACCCGACTTGTTGATGTCCCTAGCCCACTAGGGCAAATTAGGTCTAATCAATTTTAGATTAAAGGCTTAGGTTCGAATGAGGGGTGGTGGTTTTGGGCTAAGGAGAGGTTATCAACTCCTCCCCTTATCTTAGATACTCAAATGCCCTTAAGTTGAATTAAGATGAACACTCAAAATAAAGGATTGCAGAATTAAAATAGAGTTGCAGTAATTTAATTCTCAGAAATCGCACGGAAACCAATAAATTATGAAAAAATTATGTAAATTAGTTTCAATTATAATGGTTTCAGCAAACAAAAATCACTGAATTTGGAGTTACCTGTAGTGAGAAATAATTCCTGCAACAGGATAATTACAGGCTGAAAAAGAGCACTTCCCCGTTTACAATTTCTGCTACGAAGTTGTAACCCAACGGATCCCCTACACGCCCTAGGAACACCCCGTGGAATGGGAGGAGGAGGTTTGCACCCCGCTTCATTCCTAGGACCGGACGTCCTGGGGAGTCTACTTCGAGCAGACAAAGTAAAAAGAGAGGACTTAAACAAACAATCAGACAGAAACCCTAGACAGGGCTCTGATACAAAAAATGATGCAGAACGAAAGCTCTGATACCAAAAATGATGCAGAACAAAGAACAAAGAAGCGTATGCGGAAGTAAAATTAAGATTAATTCTTCTTTTTTTATATATATATTTTTTTTCAGAAATTGGCTTTGACTCAAAGTAAAGCTAACTAATTTGAAGGAAACTAAGTAAGGATTGAAAGCACAGTTTTGAAGGAACCAAATTATCAGAGTAGTTCAGAAGTAACGGATCGCTGGGGGTTGAGAAACTCCCAGACCTAGGGTTTCGCTCTGAACTTTCAACAGAACAGAAATAGAGAGGAGGGACGGTTTACTCACCAGACAGTGATCTTCTCAGGATTCTGGTGGAAGAACTCTCTCGAGCAGATTGTGGGATCCTCGGAGTTCGGCTATCTTCGCAATGGATCCTCCAATACTGGTCTCGTGGTTTGGTCGGCTTCTCCTGGACTCAAGATCTGGAAAAGAAGAGGAACAAATGATGGAATTCAGAAACTCAAGAAAAGATCTTACCAGGTTGAAGAACTTGAAAGCTGAAGTTGCTGAAATCAAATTCTCCTGGAGGCCGATCTGACTTCCTCTTAGAATTGCTGTAGATCTGCAGTATCTGGACTGGAGTCGGATGCTGGTGGTCGGCCAGGACTTGGAGAAGGTGGCCGTGAGAAGAGGAAAAGACTAGGGCTTGGTGGAAAAAGAAAGGTGATGGCGGCTAGGGTTTGGGAATTGAGTGGCTAACCTAGGGTTTGGGTTTTGGAGATCCTCACCTCCTCAAGGTTCCAGGGGAACCCGGATTTACTCCCTCACGGAGCTCAACACTTGAAGCAAGTGCGGAAAAGAGAAAACACAAGTTTGCTCATAAAAAATTTCTTTTCATTCATAGATTTTTTTCAACTTACAAGAGGGTTTAATTTATAATGCTTTACAAGGGAGAAGGGTTTCATATTTTCCATGTGGGACTAAAGGAGGGGATCTCCAAATTAGGAGCAAATCCCTTACATATGGTCGGCCAAAATACCAAAAATTAGGATTTGGGTTATAAATGGCAGGTAGATGGCGCCACCTTGCTTGGATTTTTCAAGAAAAATTTTCTTCCTTCCCTGGATGAACTCTTTTGGACTCCTCCTTTTCTTCCTCCCTAAGTCAAGGCTCTTCCCATCTTTGTTTTAGGTTTTTTTGGCAGGTAATGGGCGCCCCTTGATATGCTCTTCCAAGAGAAATTTCTTCCCTTCTTGGCTTGGATTTCTTGGGAAAGTCTTGGCCGCCCCCTTGATTGGTGGTCTCTTGGTGGACTTCTCCTTATCTGGCGCATGAGAGAAGGAGGTTGCCATCTGTGGAGTGGGGACCAAAAGCTGCTGGATGTGGATATGGCGCCCCCTGGACTGGGAGTGTGGCTGGGAGTGTGTGTCCACTTGCCTGGTCTTGGAAGAAAGTGTAACATCCCATTTTGAAACCCTAGTCCACTACTGAGTCAACATGACTCAACAAAATAAAATGCAGGTAATGTAGACTCAAGCTAAATTGAGTTGATCTAGTCAACTCTTATTACAAACCAAAAACCCTAATTCTTCGGGCAAGGTTAATCAGAGATCCAGATGGAGCTCTGAAGTCTTCTTCTGAGTCTGGTGCCCGCACCAATTCTCCCAGGGTGGGAGGAACTCGACCCTGTCGAGTATGGATCAAGTTGGCTCTGGTATCTCTCCAAGAGTCTGGGTCCAGCTCTTGTAACTCTTCTCGGGAGATCCAAGAGTCATCAGAATCTGGCCTTCCTAGCCAGCGGACCAGGTATCTTTGGTATCCTCGATTACGAGTAGAGATAACCTGATCATCCAGGATCTTTTCAATCTGCTCTTTCCTCACAGCCAATTTGTTGGTGGACACACAGGGTCAGGTTCACTCTCAAGAGCAGGATTAGGTTCAAAAGCCTCACTGGGAATCACAGCTGGCTCCCTATACTCTACTAGGTCTGTAATGTTGAAAGTGGAGCTAATGCCTAGTTCTGGAGGCAACTCGAGCACATAGGCATTGGATCCTACTCTCTTTACCACTCTAAATGGTCCAGCTCCCCTAGCATGTAACTTTCTAACGGTTCCAGGAGGAAACCGTTCAGGCCTTAACCTAATCATTACATAGTCTCCTTCGTCAAAAGTTTTGACTCGCCTTTGAGAATCAGCCAATTTCTTATAAGTTTCGTTACTTAAATTTATTTTGGCTTGAATTTCTTTATGCAAGTCTTTTATATGCTGTGCAAAAACTTCGGCAGACTCAGAGACCCGTGTGTGGACTGGTAAAGGAGCTAGGTCAAGAGGTGTGTGGGGTTTGTAACCATGCACAATTTCAAATGGACTCTTACCCGTAGACCTATTGACCGAGTCATTATATGCAAATTCAGCTCTAGGTAAGTACAAATCCCAGTTCCTAATGTTTTCACCAACAAGACACCTTAGCAGATTGCCTAAACTACGGTTCACTACTTCGGTTTGGCCGTCAGTCTGGGGATGATAGGCAGTTGAAAACTTAAGTTTTGTCCCTAACTTATGCCAAAGGGTTTTCCAGAAATAGCTGGTGAACCGAACATCCCTATCGGAAACAATGGTCTTGGGTAGGCCATGGAGTCGAACTATCTCATTAAAGAACAGGGTGGCTACCTTAGACGCATCAAAAGTTTGGGAACAAGGCAAGAAATGGGCCATCTTGGAAAATCGGTCTACTACAACACAGATAGAGTCATGCCTCCTCTGGGTCTTAGGCAAACCTAACACAAATCCATGCTCACATCTTGCCAAGGACGATCTGGGACAGGGAGTGGGGTATAAAGGCCGGTGTTTGTTTTCGCTGTTTGGCAACAGCGCAGGTCCGACACCTAGCCACAATGTGTGCTACATCTCTTTTTAAGCTAGGCCAGAAAAAGTGGTCTTCAATAGCCAGGGTGGTCTTATCTTTTCCGAAATGGCCAGCTAAACCTCCAGCATGAGTTTCCCAAATCAAGAATTCCCTAAGAGAGGTTCTAGGGATGCAAAGCCTATTCTTAAAGAACAGAAAGCCATCTAAAGGGAATAATCCTTATGTTCACTAGATGGTCCTTGAGTTAGATCCTGGTATACAGTCTTGAAATCCGGACACGACCCATATTCTTCTTTGATTTGCTCAAACCCTATGACTTCAGCCCTAACAGAATTCAACAACAAAGATCGACGACTAAGGGCATCAGCTACCTTATTTTCAGACCCAGCCTTATGCTTCAAAACAAAAGTATAGGACTGGATATATTCTACCCACTTAGCATGCCTAGGGTTAAGCTTTTTCTGAGAATTCAAGAATCTAAGAGCCTCATGGTCCGAAAATAGCACAAATTCTTGCGGTAGTAAATAATGTCTCCAGTAACGCAAAGCTTGCACTACCGCGTAAAATTCCTTATCATAGGTAGAATACCTAAGCTTAGCATCATTAAGTTTTTCACTAAAAAATGCTACGGGATGGTTCTCTTGGCTTAGGACTCACCTATACCTACTCCTGAAGCATCACAGGCAACCTCAAATACCTTTGAAAAGTCTCGTAGTCTCAAAATGGGTGCCTGGGTCATCCTATCCTTAAGATCTAGGAAGGCTTTATGGGCTGCTTTGGTCCACTGAAATTCTCCCTTCCTGATGCAGTCTGTGATAGGAGCAACTACGGTACTAAACCCCTTGATGAATCGCCTATAGAAGGTAGCCAAGCCATGGAAACTTCTGACTTCATGCACACTGGTCGGCTCTGGCCATTCTACTATGGACCTAATCTTTTCAGGGTCGGCAGCCACGCCGTCAGGGGTTACAACAAATCCAAGGAAGATAATTCTACTGGTCATAAATTCACACTTTTTGAGATTACCGTAGAGACTATCATTCCTCAAAACTTGACAGACTTGTCTAAGGTGGCCTAGGTGATCTGCAGGGGTCTTACTATAGATCAGGATATCATCAAAATAGACCACTACAAACTTCCCTATGAAAGCTCTAAGTACTTGGGTCATAATCCTCATGAAAGTACTAGGGGCATTGGATAACCCAAAAGGCATAACAACCCATTCAAAGAGGCCATCCTTAGTTTTGAAGGCGGTTTTCCACTCATCCCCTGGTCTAATCCTAACCTGATGATAGCCGCTCTTGAGATCAATTTTAGAAAAAACCATGGCACCGGCCATCATATCAAGCATGTTATCTAGTCTAGGGATGGGGAACCTATACTTGATTGTGATCTTATTGATGGCACGACTGTCAACACACATCCTCCACGTGCCATCCTTCTTCGGGGTTAGAAGTGCAGGGACTGCACAAGGGCTAAGACTCTCTATAATGAACCCCTTCCTCAACAATTCGCCAACCTGCTTTTGCAGTTCTTTATGCTCCGATGGATTCATCCTATAATGGGGCAAGTTGGGTAAAGTAGCTCCTGGGACTAAATCTATGGAATGCTGAATATCCCTAAGAGGTGGAAGGTGGTCTGGCAGATCCTCGGGAAAAACATCCTCAAATTCTTCTAATAAAGGCTTAACTTCCTGAGGAGGCTCTGAGGGTGTAGGAGTCCTAAGTTCCTTAGCAGTCAACATCCAAATGGGTGAACCACTATGAATTTCTTGCTCTAGATCCTTGGCACTAATTAGGTTCACTCCAGTCTTCATTTCCTTAACCTTACTGGTTCCTTTAGCTACCTTGTCCTTAGGAGGGACTGAATGGATTGTGATTTTCTTCCCATTGAAACTAAAGACACAGGTGTTGGATTTTCCTAAGAGGTGGCATCATGATCATACAACCAGGGTCTTCCAAGAATTATACTGCTCACCCCCATGGGCAAGACATCACACCAAATCTTCTCTTGATAGGATTGCATTTGGATTTGGACCTGACATCTAGACTGGATGGGTATAGAAGTAGAGTCTACCCAAGAAAATTATAGGGGTTGGGGTGGGGGACTGGGGTTAAGCCTAACATTTTGACAGTGCTAGTAGAAATGGCATTCACACAGCTCCCACTATCTATGATGATTTTACAAACCTTATCCCCTAGTTTAAGGAAAGTCTGTAGGATGTTAGTCCTACGCCAATCTTCTTGAACTTTAGTCTGGGACAGGATGCATCTCACAACCCCTAAGTGGTCAGATTCAGTGGATTCTTCCTCTCCTTCATACTCATCAACCAAATTCATTCCGGCCTCATAAACTTCTTCTTCAAACTCCACATTAGGCTCGGAATTCTCTTCTCCTCCCTCTTCTATATATAGGGATCTACGAGGGCACTGGCTAGAAACATGACCTACCTTATGACACTTGAAACAAGCTATGGCTGTGCACTGGGTGGAGATATGACCGGGCTTCCGACACTTAAAACAGACGATACCAGGGGTTCTCTGGGTGTCAGGTGCCTTACCTTTGTCCATGGGCCTAGAGGTGGGAATACCCTGATTAGGCTTGCTAGGGGTAACCTGGCTAGGTCCATTTCTTGGGATTGGGGCACTAATCCTAGAAGGCATGGGTCCTCTCTGAAATTTCTCAGTGTTCAGTGCAATCTGATAGGCTTGGTCTAGGTCAGTAACCTCTCTCAGAAACAACTCTCTCTTAATATCTTCTCTAAGCCCAGCCCTAAATCTAGACAAAGTGACTTCATGGGCTTCACTCACATCACATCTCATCAGGTATTCATCAAAGGTGGTTATGTAGTCTGAAACAGATCGGTTCCCTTGTTTCAAAGTCTGCCATTGGTCTAACAGATTTTGCTGGTATGAAATGGGTAGGTACTTGTCTCTAAGTTTCTCTTTCATACCCTGCTAAGTGGTTATGGGCTCTACATTTCGTCTTCTAGTGGTCAGCTCAATGTTCCCCCAGTATAACCTAGCTTGACGTATTAATTTCATTTTGGCAAACTTGAATTTCCTCTCCTCAGACATGGCATACCACTCAAAGTACTGGTCCATCTCACCCTCCCAATCAGAATACACCTTAGGATTTAGGCTACCATCAAAAGTGGGTGCATCTAACTTGATGTTCCGAATGAACCTATCATCTCTATCCTCAGGCTCTGGGTCAGGCCTCCTATGATTAGGTTCAGGATCTCGGTATAAAGGTCTTCTAGGCTCTTGGTGTGGGTGAGGTTGAGGCACATTAAAATCTGGGTCAGGAGTCCAATCCCGATGCCTAGGTTCCTCAAGTACTTGGACTCGATCTCTAAGCTGGGCAAAATTCTCATTCATATCCTGACTTAATTTGTTCATACTCTCTGTAAGAGCTCTAACCATGGCCTCTAAATCAGGTTGGGTTTGACCAGGTTGGTAGGGCACTCCATTCCGGGTAGACATGATGCAAGCAAACACACAAAATGAGACTCAACTGAACGACTACGGGCTAACTAGACCTAGAGCCTAAACTAGGTGCCCAATCAGAGTAGCAAGCTAGCCTGTAGTAACTCAGGACTCAGCCAGGCAGGTGTAAGGGGAGTGTTAGGTCCCTGAATGCCAATCCTAGACACCAATCAGAGATTGGCCAGGTAGGCGGACCAGCACACAAGCCCTTCGGGATGGAATCCCTGAACCACCGTTCTAGACACTGAGTGCAAAGCACACACAGAGTAACTAGACAAACTGACTCAACACTAGCCTTGACCCGACTTGTTGATGTCCCTAGCCCACTAGGGCAAATTAGGTCTAATCAATTTTAGATTAAAGGCTTAGGTTCGAATGAGGGGTGGTGGTTTTGGGCTAAGGAGAGGTTATCAACTCCTCCCCTTATCTTAGATACTCAAATGCCCTTAAGTTGAATTAAGTGATGAACACTCAAAAATAAAGGATTGCAGAACATAAAATAGAGTTGCAGTAATTTAATTCTCAGAAATTGCACGGAAACCAATAAATTATGAGAAAATTATGTAAATTAGTTTCAATATACTGGTTTCAGAAAAACAAAAATTACTGAATTTGGAGTTACTTGTAGTGAGAAATAATTCCTGCAACAGGGCAATTACGGGCTGAAAACAGAGCACTTCCCCGTTTACAATTTCTGCTACGAAGTTGTAACCCAACGGATCCCCTACACGCCCTAGGAACACCCCGTGGAATGGGAGGAGGAGGTTTGCACCCTGCTTCGTTCCTAGGACCGGACGTCCTGGGGAGTCTACTTCGAGTAGACAAAGTAAAAAGAGAGGGACTCAAACAAACAATCAGACAGAAACCCTAGACAGGGCTCTGATACCAAAAATGATGCAGAACGAAAGCTTTGATACCAAAAATGATGCAGAACAAAGAACAAAGAAGCGTATGCGGAAGTAAAATTAAGATTAATTCTTCTTTTTTTTATATATATTTTTTTTCAAAAATTGGCTTTGACTCAAAGTAAAGCTAACTAATTTGAAGGAAACTAAGTAAGGATCGAAAGCACAGTTTTGAAGGAACCAAATTATCAGAGTAGTTCAGAAGTAACGGATCGCTGGGGGTTGAGAAACTCCCAGACATAGGGTTTCGCTCTGAACTTTCAACAGAACAGAAATAGAGAGGAGGGACGGTTTACTCACCAGACAGTGATCTTCTCAGGATTCTGGTGGAAGAACTCTCTCGAGCAGATTGTGGGATCCTCGGAGTTGGCTATCTTTGCAATGGATCCTCCAATACTGGTCTCGTGGTTTGGTCGGCTTCTCCTGGACTCAAGATCTGGAAAAGAAGAGGAACAAATGATGGAATTCAGAAACTCAAGAAAAGATCTTACCAGGTTGAAGAACTTGAAAGCTGAAGTTGCTGAAATCAAATTCTCTTGGAGGCCGATCTGACTTCCTCTTAGAATTGCTGTAGGCCGGCAGTATCTGGACTGGAGTCGGATGCTGGTGGTCGGCCAGGACTTGGAGAAGGTGGCCTGTGAGAAGAGGAAAAGACTAGGGCTTGGTGGAAAAAAAAGGTGATGGCGGCTAGGGTTTGGGAATTGAGTGGCTAACCTAGGGTTTAGGGTTTTGGAGATCTCTCACCTCCTCAAGGTTCCAGGGGAACCCGGATTTACTCCCTCACGGAGCTCAACACTTAGAAGCAAGTGCGGAAAGAGAAAACATAAGTTTGCTCATAAAAAATTTCTTTTCATTCATAGATTTTTTTCAACTTACAAAAGGGTTTAATTTATAATGCTTTACAAGGGAGAAGGGTTTCATATTTTCCCATGTGGGACTAAAGGAGGGGATCTCCAAATTAGGGCAAATCCCTTACATATGGTCGGCCAAAATACCAAAAATTAGGATTTGGGTTATAAATGGCAGGTAGATGGCGCCACCTTGCTTGGATTTTTCAAGAAAAATTTTCTTCCTTCCCTAGATGAACTCTTTTGGACTCCTCCTTTTCTTCCTCCCTAAGTCAAGGCTCTTCCCATCTTTGTTTTAGGTTTTTTTGGCAGGTAATGGGCGCCCCTTGATATGCTCTTCCAAGAGAAATTTCTTCCCTTCTTGGCTTGGATTTTCTTGGGAAAGTCTTGGCCGCCCCCTTGATTGGTGGTCTCTTGGTGGACTTCTCCTTATCTGGCGCATGAGAGAAGGAGGTTGCCATCTGTGGAGTGGGGACCAAAAGCTGCTGGATGTGGATATGGCACCCCCTGGACTGGGAGTGTGGCTGGGAGTGTGATGTCCACTTGCCTGGTCTTGGAAGAAAGTGTAACATCCCATTTTGAAACCCTAGTCCACTACCGAGTCAACATGACTCAACAAAATAAAATGCAGGTAATGTAGACTCAAGCTAAATTGAGTTGATCTAGTCAACTCTTATTACAAACCAAAAACCCTAATTCTTCGGGCAAGGTTAATCAGAGATCCAGATGGAGCTCTGAAGTCTTCTTCTGAGTCTGGTGCCCGCACCACTAGGCTTATAGGGAGAGGGTAAATAGGATCTATCTTCCTGGTATATAAAATCCTGATTGGGTCTTCTAGGACTAACCTTAGGGATTGGGTCATGACGATGGGCTCTCCTAGGTTCGACCTCTTGGTATGGGTCAGGGTCTAGGGTCCTCCTAGGCTGAGGGTTATAGTATGGGTCAGGATGAGGGGCTCTCCTAGGTTCGACCTCAGGGTATGGATTAGGGTTTGGGGTCCTCCTAGGTTGAGGAGAATTAGGATCTGGCTCAGACTGTGACCCATGGTTTTTTTCTGGGGTCCCTACCCGGACTTTTAACTGATCAAACCTATTGGCAAGATGGTCAATTATATCATTGGTTTGAATACGAGACTGAGTTAACTGTGTCATTTGGGTAGTTATCTGGGAAGCCATCTGGGCTATTTGATCAGCTAGGGCTTTTATTTGAGATTGTAAATTTTCCATGGGTTCAGACATTTGTGAAGGAGGTGGGTGATATGAAACTCCAGATCTAGTGCTCATGCAAGACTTGATCAGACCGACTATAGCTGACTAGACCTAGAGTCCAAACTAGATGCTCAATTTGGATGGCAAACTAGCCTATAGTAACCCTGTACTCAGCCAGGCAGGTGTAAGGGGAGTGTTAGGTTCCTGATTGCCAATCCTATACACCAATCAAAGATTGGCCAGGTAGGCGGACTAGCACACAAGCCCTTCGGGATTGAATCCCTAAACCACCATTCTAGACACCAAGCACAAGGAACACACAGGTTAGTCTTGACACAGTGATTTAACACTTAGCCCGGACCCGACCAGTTGGTGTCCCTAGCCCATTAGGGCAAATTAAGTCTAATTAATTTTAGGTTAAGGCTTGGGACCGAATGCAAGGAATGTGGTTTTGGGCTAAGGAGAGGTGATCAAATCCTCCCCCCATCTGATATAGCAAGAGTGCCCTTAAAAGTAAATTATGCAATGATGGCAGGCAGATGAGGATGCAAATTAGGCTTTAGATATTTTTTTTTTGGTATTTTTGGAGAATATGTATTTTTTTTTGTTTGGTATTTTTTAAATAGAATAAAACTTGTAAATCATGGCCTAATATGCTGGAAATATACTAAAATTGAAAAATATGCAAAAATTGCTAAACAAAACATAAAACTTCCAAACTTGTCTTGCTGAAAAAAAACAGAGTCAAAAATTTGCAGGCTGTATTTCAGCTTGAAGAAAATTCACAGTCTGAAATAAAATCTGAAAAAATTTTGAAAATTACTTTGAATTATTTCAAATCCAGAAAAATAAATTTCAAAATTTTTAGAGTTTTTAACAGGGAGAAATAATTAAAAAAACAGAGAATATACAGACTAAAAAATGATGAGGGACTAATATGCATGCTATTTTTTTTTGTATGTTTTACATATTGAGTCAGGTGATTAATTCCTAAATTTTAGATCCAAATTATTTGTAGAGAATTTTGTATGAATTTTGAAGATGAGCATGTAGATTAGGACCTAGAAAAGTAGCAAAGAAGGACCGCCGGGGCTGAGAAGCCTCGGTTAGGGCAAGTTCTCCTACAATAAAACTATTGGAGGTAGAGGGGTGTACCTTACAACATCTGTGAAGATTGCAAAAAAGGGGTCTCTCGTTCCTCGATGGATGCGGCCTGAAAAATTGAGCCAAAGACCCGCGGATACCCGGCTTTCTGCTCGGTGATCCGATTGAGGCTTGGCTGGAGTCGTTGGATTCGTAGGAACTCAGGGACCTGCAAACGATCTGTCAGGGGTTATAAAATTCACAAAGGAACAAGAAAACAAAGAAAAAATAGCAAGAAAAGGCTTCTTTTGGAGTGGGCATCCAGGGATTTGGAGGGTATGTTGGCAGCAGGAAGATGATTGCAAACACCGGGAAGAAGAACTCTCACAAACCCTTTATGCACACAGCAGGGTATCACACCACTCAATAGAAGAACTCAAGGTTTTCATTCATCAAAAATTCTCCCTTCATACAAGAGGCTAGGGTCCCTTAAATAGACCCTTAACCTTGGGCTCCAATTAAGGGCACATTAGTCTTTACATGAGAATCCTTTTCCCTCTCAAACCCTAGCTAGAAAATAAGGAATCATTAGGTAGAAAAAATCCCTAAAATTTCTCTTGACTTTGCCAACACTCCAAGGACACCTAGGGGGGCGTGTTGGGCTTCTAAGAGCAGCAAGGGGCCGGCCCAAAGGGGCCCGGGTGCATGGGTTTGGGCCTCTGGAAGCTGTGGTGGCCTGGTAGCCAGGTAGCAGGAATATTCCCTGGTATCTTGCTTCTTAGGGGCTTGGGCTTGGCGCCTGGGCTTGATTTCTTTGGGCTAGGATGCAGATGGACCTCTAAAATCATGGATGCCTTGGTCTATGAATATATTTTGGCATCTGAAAGGAAATCTGGGTATCTGGAAGGCATCTGCAAGGAATCAGGGTTTCTGATTTTCATCCTGGGGTCTTCAAATCTTCAAGCTGGGTTGGACTTGGGCTAAACTTCCATGTCTTCAATCTGGTTGGACTTGGTCTTTACTTGTATGATATGGTCTTGAGTCTTCAGTATGCTTGGATAGGACTCAAAAAAAATAAAATTAGCTCAATATGAGCTGACCAGCATTGGATTGAACTAGCTCAACATGAGCTGACTAGTACATAACTGAAATAACAACTCAAAAAACTCAAATAACAACTAAAATGGACTCAGATGAGCTAAGCCCTTATTATAGATGGACTCATAAATTATTGATCAATTTATAGAGGGTTGAAAAGTCTCTGTCTTATTCTGGTGCCTCAGGTGTCCCCACGACACCGCTTAGGTCGTTTGATGCTAGACCTCTTGCCTTAGACACCAGCTTCTCGGTACCAATTGAAGCGTTGTATGCAACCAGCTTCCCGAAAATGATCAAAGCCAACTCATTGATGTCCCTAATCTATTAGATTGTTACTAGATTTTAGACTAGGTTTGGGTTCGAAATGCAAGGATGGTTGCTTTTGGGCTAAGGAAAGGTAATGACTTCCTTCCCTTAACTTTTGATATTGACGCCTTTAAGTTATTTATGAAAATGATGGCATACACATGATCTAATGAAATGTAACTAACCTTTGTTTTTGGATTTTGATGTATAATAGCAGAAATAAGATGCTGGAGATAACAAAATATGAACCTAAATGCAAAATTAAACTATATGAAAAATGAAGATGTGATGAGATGCACTTGCTGAGTTTTTAGATCAAAGTTTTTTCAGATGGTAATCAGCCATGTAGAAATTCTATAGACTGAAATAATATCTAAAGAAATTCTAAAAAATACTTCTAATTATGAAAAATCCAACAAAATAAAAATCATAAAAATCTAACATTTCTACAGGCAGAAATAACTAAAATATCATACTATGTATTGAAATGAAAAAAAATGCAGAAATTTGAAGATGCTAGATTCTAATGATGCAAAACTATTTTTTAAGTTTCAAAACTTATCTCCTTGTGTTCCCCTTCAAAGGTCAATCACATGGGCACCCCTACATGCCATAGGAAATCTCCGTGGAATGGGATGTGAGTGTCTTGTAGCCCTTCTTTTTCCTATGACCGGACGGCCATGGTGAAGCACCTAATCCAAGTACTTAAGAAGATGCTATGTCCTAACCATGCTCGATACCAGATGATGCGGGACTAACTAGATGCTAGGATGATGCAGGTGATTTTTCTTTGTGACTTTTAGGTTTTTTTTTTTAAAAAAAAGAGGTTAAGGATTTCCGAAGACAAACAAAAGTAGATCTAGGGTTCTACAATAACAAGAACTTCAAACTAGCAAGTAAGCCCTAAATTGGATAAGAAGAGGACCCCGAGATTGAGAAACCTCGTAGGACTTAGCTCTCGGATCAATACCAACTTAGGAGTTTGGGTGGCAAACCTTAAAAGTTCTGAAGCACCTGATGCTGAGTTCACTCACTCTCGTGGATTCGGCCAGAATGATCGAAACTTCAACCCCGTAGATGCATCGACTTTCCGTCCGAAGGTCTTGAAAGCTAGGGAGACCGACTTCATGTTCGTAGCACCTGGAGGACCTGCGAGCAATCAAGGGAAGAGTTAGGATTTAACCAGAAGAAAACAAGAGATGAAGGAATGAGAGTTGAGGTTGGTGGTGGATGTAGTTCTTCTTGCTAGGTGCCAAGGGGGGTTATCCTGATGGACTCTGAACTCGAAGATGGAGGATGGCTTGCACGATATATAAGGTAACTTGAGGCCTCACACCTCTCGATGCCCGAAGGCGAAGGCACTCCCTCATGAAGATTGACGTTCTTAAGGAATGAAGGCAACTAACAAGAAGAGTAGCACTCAAATGTTTTTCTTTTCATTGATTAAGATTAGCCATACAAATGAGGGGTAAGGTCTTTTATATAGGCACCTTAAGACCCTTTTCAAACTCAAAAGAAAAATACATGTCTTCTCTTAAAAAAATGCCAAAATTCTGCACTCCCTTCTTCTTGGCCGACCAAGGCTTTGCATGAGATTGGGTGTGGCTTGATTTTGGGCTTGGAGGAAGGATCTTGGCACCCTTGGACTTGGAAAGCTGATCACTCATTTTGGGAAGAAGGCATGATGCAAGGCTTGTGTCTTCCTTCTTTCCTTGGTTGCCCACCCATCTTTGGAGAGAAACTTGAAATGGGGCTTGGGGCAAGGCCTATATATTCAACATTTCCTTGGTCGTCCATGACTCCTTTAGTAAGTTGCATGATAAGGGGAGGGAAGGGAGGAAAAGATCAAGTGATGTTGTCTCCTTTGGTGCCCAAGAAATCAGACTTGTGCCGCCCACTTGGCAAGGTGAGGTGGTGCCACATGGGATGGTGAAGTGGTGCCCTAGGGCTGAAAATGTCATCCTTCAAGGCTTGGCCCAATAGTAGTTGAGCTGGACTCAAAGACCACTCTAGCTTGGGCCCAGACTCGCACTGGAATAAATACAATACTCATAGACACAACTTGACCAAATTGGTCAATGTACAAGACTAAAACAAAAGCAATTGAGACTAAATTCATGACTAAAAAAATACAATGCTTAGGCTTGAAGCCTTATTATAGAACCCAAAAAGATGAAACCCTAATCCGAGATCTTTAGAGGGTTGAGGAGCCTCTGTCAGATCCTGGTGCCCACACCAGATGTTCATTACTTAGGACCTAAGTAATGGAATATATGGAAAAACCTCATGATAAGGGGCGCCCAACACCTTCTTATTGTGCCTCTAGAATACATGGTAGAATACAAACATATTCCAAAACAAAATCCCTCCAATTATGGTATATATGTGGCGACCAAAAAGGGGGGCATGGGGCACCAAACATATTTCATCTTGGGCTTGGGGAGGCCCACAATATTCCAAGACTAGCCTCTATGATTTATGAGATTGAAGTATATCTTTTTGACCTTCCATCATAGCTTGATGGCATGTGGAGTTGGCATGCCTGGAGGGTGGAAGGTTGGGCTGGCATGTGGACACCAAATTTTTATGCATGGGTTGACTTCATGTGATCCTCCATGTAATCCTAGTATGATGCTATTCAAGGTTGATGGGGAACTAATATGCATGCCATTTTTTTTTGTATGTTTTACATGTTGAGTTAGGTGATTAATTCCCGAATCTCAGATCAAAATTATTTGTAGGGAATTCTGTATGAATTTTTGAAGATAAGCATGCAGATTAGGACCTAGAAAAGTAGCAAAGAAGGACCGCCGGGGCTGAGAAGCCTCGGTTAGGGCAAGTTCTCCTACAATAAAACAAATGGAGGTAGAGGGGTGTACCTGACAATGTCTATGAAGATCGCAGCGAAGGGGTCTCTCGTTCCTCGACGGATGCGGCCTGGAAAATCGAGCCAAAGACCCTCGGATACCCGGCTTTCTGCTAGGTGATCCGATTGAGGCTTGGCTGGAGTCGTTGGATTCGTAGGAACTAAGGGACCTGCAAACGACCAGTCAGGCGTTAGAAAATTCATAAAGGAACAAGAAAATAAAGGAAAAATAGCAAGGGAAGGCTTCTTTTGGAGTGGGCATCCAGGGATCTGGAGGGTTTGTTGGCAGCAGGAAGATGATTGCAAACACCGGGAAGAAGAACTCTGACAAACCCCTTTATGCACATAGCAGGGTATCACACAACTCAATAGAAGAACTCAAGGTTTTAATTCATATCAAAAATTCTCCCTTCATACAAGAGGCTAGGGTCCCTTAAATAGACCCTTAACCTTGGGCTCCAAGTAAGGGCACATTAGTCTTTACATAAGAATCCTTTTCCCTCTCAAACCCTAGCTAGAAAATAAGGAAACATTATGTAGAAAAAATCCTTAAAATTTCTCTTGACTTGGCCAACACTCCAAGGACACCTAGGGGGGCGTGTTGGGCTTCTAAGAGCAGCAAGGGGTCGGCCCAAAGGGGCCCGGGTGCATGGGTTTGGGCCTCTAGAAGCTGGGGTGGCCTGGTAGCCAGGTAGCAGGAATATTCCATGGTATCTTGCTTCTTAGGGGCTTGGGATTGGCGCCTGGGCTAGATTTCATTGGGCTAGGATGCAGATGGACCTCTGGAATCATGGACGCCCTTATCTATGAATATACTTTGGCATCTAGAAGGAAATCTGTGCATATGGAGGGCATCTGCAAGGAATCAGGGTTTCTGATTTTCCTCCTGGGTCTTCAAATCTTCAAGCTGGGTTGGACTTGGGCTAAACTTTCATGTCTTCAATCTAGTTGGACTTGGTCTTAACTTGTATGATGTGGTCTTGAGTCTTCAGTATGCTTGGATAGGACTCAAAAAAAATAAAATTAGCTCAATATGAGCTGACTAGCATTGGATTGAACTAGCTCAACATGAGCTGACTAGTACAGAACTGAAATAACAACTCAAAATACTCAAATAACAACTAAAATGGACTCAGATGAGTTAAGCCCTTATTACAGATGGACTCAAAAATTATTAAACAATTTATAGAGGGTTGAAAAGCCTCTGTCTTATTCTGGTGCCTCAGGTGTCCGCACCAATTCTTCCATGGTGGGAGTAACTCGACCCTGTCGAGTGAAGATCATACTGGCTCACAAATCTCTCAAGAAGGTCTGGGTTGAGGCATTACAAGTCCTCTCGAGAAATATACGAATCGTCCGACTCTGGCTGGCCTTGCCATCGGACCAGGAAGCATTGATAGTCATGGCCCGGGTCATGATGGCTTGATCGTCCAGGATATGCTCGATCCGTTCTCCTGTCTCAGGCCAATTTGTTAGTGGACACTCTGGGTTAGGGTCACTCACAATGAAAAGGAATAGGTCCAAAGGCCTCACTATGTATCACTGTCGGTTCCCTATACTCAATCAGGTCTGTAATATTGAAGGTAGAACTAATGCCCAAATCCGAAGGCAAGTCTAATACCTAGGCATTTGATCTAACCTTCTCTATCACTTTAAAAGGTCCAGCTCTGCGAGCATGAAGCTTCTTTTAGGCCTAAGCCTAACCAAGATAGAATCCACTACATCAAATTCTTTGACCCTTCTTCGGGAATTAGCCAGTTGTTTTAAGATTAGTGCGGGTGGTGAACATGCTAGGCACATGCGGACTCCTAACAAATGATGCAAAGGACTCATACTGACACCTAACAGACTCGACTATGCATTCCTATCGAAGGAAATTTTATTGGACTCTTTGGATCTAAACCTAATAGATTATGGGTTCTCTAGGTTTGATCCTAGCTTGACATGCACATGAAAATTTACAGTGAACTCCTAGCAAATTCCAAAGAGTTTGCCAAAAGTAAGATGCAAACCTAACATGCGTGATGAATGCATGCAGTATGCTAAACTCAGCTAAATGCAATCTAATGATCCTTGAAATGCTGGAGGTGTCAGGAAAGGGCAGAAAATAGGAAGTGGGTTCAGAAGTAGTTTGGTAGGGTAGGGAAAAAGGTTCAAGGTTAGTTGGATAAAGTTCGATAAAAGAAGGCATGTCAGGGACTAATCCTAGACTAATGAGGCTAACCTTACGAGGTTGCGGTATATCTATGGGGTTTGCATAATGTAAGGATGGGTTACCAATTTCGGGGAAGAGGTCCTTAATGGGAACTATAGGAGGGGACTCATCTTGAAGGTATTGATTCAAAGGGATCAGGTCCTTAATAAATTCTTCTGGTTGTTGTATTTTTGGACTAGACTCTATAATTTGGCTCTCCTCTATGGTTTCCTCAGGTAAGGCTCTAGCAGCAGTACCAAGGTTCTCTTTCTCTATTTGTTCTTCCATTATAGCTTTAGGTTGGATGTGGTCAAGGTCAACTAGCTCTGGGTTGGTTTCTACCAGGGTATCTACTGGGTCAGCTAATTCTAGGTCTACTAAAGGTGTCTCCTCTTCTCCTTCATACTCATCCACTAGGCTCGCATCAGCTTCATACACATCCGCATTAATATAAGCCTTGTCAATCTCAGGAATGGTTGGAGAAGGTCGGCTAGGGGAATATTGGCTAGGTCCTGGTTTCTGATTATGGAAACTAATCCTAGTAGGTTCAGGTTGCCTAAGGGGTAGTGGCTCACTTCTGGGATCATATTTAGGGGTGCTAATCCTATGGGATTCAAGTTGACTAAGGAAAACCTGACTAGTACTAGATTGATACTTAGGGGTTATGGGTTCTCTGGGCTCATAGGACAAGGGTGCAGATCTATGGGTCATGGGATTATAGGATCAAGGGTCATAGGATTTTGGGTCAGCTCTATGGTCAGGTTCTAAGGATGGATCATGGTATGGTGTCCTCCTAAGGTTGGGCTCTCTATATGGGTCAGGATATTGGGTTCTCCTAGGGTTGGACTCCCTATATGGGTCAGAATATTGGGTTCTCCTAGGGTTGGGCTCTCTATATGGGTCAGAGTATTGGGTTTTCCTAGGATTGGACTCCCTATATGGGTCAGAGTATTGGGTTCTCCTAGGATTGGACTCCCTATATGGGTCAGAGTATTGGGTTTTCCTAGGTTCAGTATCATAATAAGGGTCATGGTAAGGGGTTCTTCTAGGTTCTGTATTATAGTATGCGTCAGGCTGAGGGGCTCTCCTAGGTTCAACCTCTCGGTATGGATCAGGGTTTGGGGTCCTCCTAGGTTGAGGATTGTAGTACAGGTCAGGATAAGGGGCTCTCTTAGGTTCGACCTCTTGGTATGGGTCAGGGTCTGGGGTCCTCCTAGGCTGAGTGTTATAGTATGGGTCAGGATGAGGGGCTCTCCTAGGTTCGACCTCAGGGTATGGATTAGGGTTTGGGGTCCTCCTAGGTTGAGGGGAATTAGGATCTGGCTTAGACTGTGACCCATGTGTTCTTTGTATGGTCTCTACACGGCCTTCTAACTGGTCAAACCTATTGGCAAGATGGTCAATTCTATTGTTGGTTTGGGTAGCAGACTGAGTTAACTGGGTAGTCATCTGGGTAGTTATCTGGGTAGCCATCTGGGCCATTTGATCAGCTAGGACTTTTATTTGGGCTTGTAAGTTTTCCATGGGTTCAGACATTTGTGAAGGAGGTGGGTGATATGAAACTCCTGATCTAGTGCTCATGCAAGACTCGATCAGACCGACTATAGCTAACTATACCTAGAGTCCAAACTAGATTCTCAATCAGGGTGGCAAACTAGCCTATAGTAACCCTGTACTCAGCCAGGCAGGTGTAAGGGGAGTGTTAGGTCCCTGATTACCAATCCTAGACACCAATCAGAGATTGGCCAGGTAGGTGGACCAGCACACAAGCCCTTCGGATTGAATCCCTAAACCACCGTTCTAGACACCAAGCATAAGGCACACACAGGTTAGCTTGACACAATGATCTCACACTTAGCCCGGACCCGACCAGTTGGTGTCCCTAGCCCACTAGGGCAAATTAAGTCTAGTTAATTTTAGGTTAAGGCTTGTGACCGAATGCAAGGGATGTAGTTTTGGGCTAAGGAGAGGTGATCAAATCCTCCTCCCATCTGATATAGCAAGAGTGCCCTTAAAAGTAAATTATGCAATGATGGCAGGCAGATGAGGATGCAAATTAGGGTTTAGATGTTTTTGGTATTTTTGGAGAATATGTAATTTTTTATTTTTAGTATTTTTTTTTAAATAGAAGAAAACTTGCAAATCATGGCCTAATATGCAAGAAATATAATAAAATTAAAAGATATGCAAAAGATGCTAAACAAAACCCTAAAACTTCCAAACTTGTCTTGCTGAAAAAATAGAGCCAAACATTTGTAGGCTGTATTTCAGCTTGCAAAAAATTCACAGGCCATAATAAAACCTGAAAAAATTCTTAAAATCTTTGTGAATTATGTTGAATCCAGAAAAATAAATTTCAAAATTTTTGGAGTTTTCATTAGGGAGAAATAATTAAACTAATAGAGTATATACGGATAAAAAAATTGCAGAAAACAAGCCCTTATCTAAGCTCTGATACCAAATGATGGGGAACTAATATGCATGCCAATTTTTTTTGTTTGTTTTACATGTTGAGTTAGGTGATTAATTCATAAATTTCAGATCAAAATTATTTGTAGGGAATTTTGTATGAATTTTTGAAGATCAGCATGCAGATTAGGACCTAGAAAAGTAGCAAAGAAGGACCGCCGGGGCTGAGAAGCCTCGGTTAGGGCAAGTTCTCCTACAATAAAACTACTGGAGGTAGAGGGGTGTACCTGACAATATCTATGAAGATTGCAGCGAAGGGTCTCTCGTTCCTCGACAGATGCGGCCTGGAAAACCGAGCCAAAGACCCGCGGATACCCGGCTTTCTGCTCGGTGATCCGATTGAGGCTTGGCTGGAGTCGTTGGATTCGTAGGAATTCAGGGACCTGCAAACCACCTATCAGGGGTTAGAAAATTCACAAAGGAATAAGAAAACAAAGAAAAAATAGCAAGGGAAGGCTTCTTTTGGAGTGGGCATCCAGGGATCTGGAGGGTTTTGTTGGTAGCAGGAAGATGATTGCAAACATCGGGAAGAAGAACTCTCACAAACCCCTTTATGCACACAGCAGGGTATCACACAACTCAATAGAAGAACTCAAGGTTTTAATTCATATCAAAAATTCTTCCTTCATACAAGAGGCTAGGGTCCCTTAAATAGATCCTTAACCTTGGGCTCCAAGTAAAGGCACATTAGTCTTTACATAAGAATCCTTTTCCCTCTCAAACCCTAGCTAGAAATAAGGAAACATTAGGTAGAAACAATTCCTAAAATTTCTCTTGACTTGGCCAACACTCCAAGGACACCTAGGGAGGCGTGTTGGGCTTCTAAGAGCAGCAAGGGGCCGGCCCAAGGGGCCCGGGTGCATGGGTTTGGGCCTCTGGAAGCTGCGGTGGCCTGGTAGCCAGGTAGCAAGAATATTCCCAGGTATCTTGCTTCTTAGGGGCTTGGGATTGGCACCTGGGCTTGATTTCTTTGGGCTAGGATGCAAATGGACCTCTGGAATCATGGATGCCCTTATCTATGAATATACTTTGGCATCTAGAAGGAAATCTGGGCATCTGGAGGGCATCTGCAAGGAATCAAGGTTTCTGATTTTCCTCCTGGGATCTTCAAATCTTCAAGATGGGTTGGACTTGGGCTAAACTTCCATGTCTTCAATCTAGTTGGACTTGGTCTTTACTTGTATGATGTGGTCTTGAGTCTTCAGTATGCTTGGATAGGACTCAAAAAAATAAAATTAGCTCAACATGAGCTGACTAGCATTGGACTGAACTAGCTCATCATGAGCTGACTAGTACAGAACTGAAATAACAACTCAAAATACTCAAATAACAACTAAAATGGACTCAGATGAGTTAAGCCCTTATTACAGATGGACTCATAAATTATTGAACAAATTACAGAGGGTTGAAAAGTCTCTGTCTTATTCTGGTGCCTTAGGTGTCCGCACCGAAGGTGTGGCTGGGACTCCACGTAGCAACTGAAATGGCACACTGGGTGAGGTCCTTCACTAGCTTGAGTCTTCTCTTTTTGAACTGGACTTGAGTCAAAAAAATTAAAAGTACAGCACTCAACTTACTAAAGGCTCAAAATGAGCTAACTTCACCAACTAGGCTCACTGAGCTGAACATGTCCCAAAAACTGATCCAAAATCCTAATGGTATGAATTTAACTTTGAATATTAGACTTAATGATATCAAGGGCTAAAGCAGGACTCAAAAAAACTAACATGGGCCTAAATGGGCCAAGCCCTCATTACAGGACACAAGGTGAATGAGAACCCTAATCACAGGACACAACCTGGTTTACAGGACTTAATGCTTATTACAGGACTCCAGGTGACTTCAATGACTCAAGCCCTACTTACAGGACTCGAAGGGTTAATAGGACTTGATTATTGGACTTAAAGATAAAATTTAAAAAATGGCTAAGGGACTCAAAATTTAGGGACCCATAGTGAAATAGGGTTAACCTGATGTCACCATCAATTCTTCTAGGGTGGGAGAAGCTCGACCTTGTCAAGTAAGGGTCAGTTTGGTGTGGGTTAGTGGGTTGGGTCATGGTGCTGTGGATCCTCTTGGGTGTCCCACGAACCCTTAAAGTCTAATCAGCCTAACCATCGGACCAAATGATATGGATAGCCTAGCTCCCGGGTCATAACAGCTTAGCCATCCAGGTCACGCTCGATCCATATTCCTTTTTTAGGGCAATTTTATGGATACTCAAGTAAGGTTTCTCTCTCAAGAATAGGGTGAGGTCCAAAAATCTCACTAGGTGTCATTACTGGTGCCCTAGACACAACTAGGCTCAAGATATTGGAAGTCAAGCTAATGCCAAAATCCGGTGGTGACTTAAGCACATAGGCACTAGGATCTACTATCCTTATCACTTTTAAGGGTCCAATTTCATAAGCATATAGTTTCCTCATGGCTCATAATGGAAACCTTTCAGGTCTAGACCTAATCTCTATATGATCTCCCTCAGCATACTCTTTGACTCGAATTCGGGAATTAGCCATGTTATTATCAATGTTCAATTGAAAGTTAATATCCCGATGTAGATGCTGTGCAGAGATCTGTGCATGTGTGAACAGGGGGATTAGGCCTAAGGGTCTTTTAGGATCAAAACTAGATAGCACCTCAGTATCTATATTCACTTCTTCCCCTATGCTAAGGATGTAGACCCAAAACTCAATCCACCTTTCAGGTTTCAAACTTAATTTTTTTTGGGAATCATAAAACCTGAAAGTCCTATAGTATAGATACAATAAGTTTCCTAAGGATAGTAAATATCCTCTCCAGAACTGTAGGACATGAATTGCAGCATGGAAGTCTTTAAGGTAGACATGGTTCAACAGGCTCCTATGCTTAAGAAAACTAATGGCTTGTCTATCCTAACCATATGATTGGCATTAGGGTGGTCTACAGGAACTAGTTCTAGAGTAGGTTAGGAATCCATTACTGGTGGAAGGTCATCAGGAAGGTCTAGGGAAGCTTATCTTAAAAGTCTTCTAAAATAATTTCTACTTCTTGGGGTTGTTCCTTAGGGACTTGTTCCTGGACCTCTTCTATGGACAACTCTTGTGAACCTCACTTTCATCTACTATGTTTGATCATGGTTCAGTCACTCCTTCAAATTCTATAATGGGTTCAGGATCTTTTTCTATTAGGTCCTCAGTGGGTTCACTCTCTTGTTCCTCTTCTTCAGGTTCCTCACACCTATCATTTATATGAACTTATGGGGCAGTACGAGTTGGTTGGTCTAAAGGAAGTCAACTAGGGTTGGGTTTGGATTCAGAGGTACTAATTCTACTGGTCTCAACTCGATAGTTAATGGGTTCCCTCTGACATGACTCAAATTCCCTAGCAAGTCGATAGGCATCATCCAGGCCATAAATTCTCCAATGGAATAGTTTCCACTGGATGTCCCTACGTAGGCCATCTCAAAATCTAGCTATGATCTTAGACTCAGGTTCAACTATGTTACATCTCCTAATAAACTCATTAAATTGGTCAATATGTTCAGACAGTTTTATTATCCTATCTCAATTTGTATCACTGGTCTAAAAGTTTGTGCTCATAAAATCTACCTAGGTACTTTTCTCTCAATCTACTTCTCATGGATCTCCAAGTAATTATTTCATCTCCTCTTTGATAACATTCATCCTCAAGAACTTCCCAGTGCCACTTAGCATGTTGGGTTAACCTACATGTGGCCAATCTAATTTTTTCTAACTCCGACATCTTAGTGTACTTATAATACTGATCCATTCTCTCCTCCCAATCAATATACACCTCAGGATCTACGCTTCCATCAAAAGTGAGTGCATAGGGTTAGGTTCTCCTAATGGATCTTTCCTTTGAGTCAACCAAGTATGGGTATGGACATCTAGGGTTAGACTCAGTGACAAGATCATGATAATAGGCTCTTGGATCAAGGGAATTGGGTCTAGATGATTTACGTTTGCATGGGCCATACGGGCTTCTACCCTTGTTTCCACCTAGTTGAACCTCTAGTTCATCTGGGTAAAAGACTGGGCCATCTTCTCAGTGAGGGCTCTTATTCAAGCTTCAAGATTAGAATTATCTATGGGCTCAGTCGACTGTGGGTGTGGTGGATGATATGAGACTCTTGACCTAGTGCACATGCAACACACAAGATACATGGTCCTGTTATGCATGCTTTAGTTTCTTATTTTCATATAGAATTCTTTACATCGATACATGGTCTGATCTTTGGGATTACAACTTATAACTTAATATTAAAATACAAAAAAAAAATCATTGCATCCATATATAGGTTCCGCATCAATTTGGTATCAGAGCCTATTTGGGCTTAGTTCTCTTTGAATACTTGGATCGGGTGCTTCACCATGGCCATCCGGTCATAAAAGATTAGTAGGGCTTCAAAACCTTCTTTCCCAATCGACGGGATCTCCTATGGTGCTAGGGAAGCCACTATGAATTGACCCCTGAAGAGGAAAACAAAGGGTTCCATTAGGGTTTTTTTAATTTTCGACCTTTTTAAATATACCTTGTTATTTTAATTGTTTCTGCCTACATAGAACTCATAAATTTTAAAATTTTTTTTCATGATTCTGTATAATTTAAAGTATTTTTCAAAATTTTCCTAAGAATTATTTCGATTTTTGAATGTTTCTCCAGTCGAAACACTGCCTGAGAACAATTCTGCTCTATTTTGGTAGCAAAGCTGATTTCGAAAAGTTCAGGGTTTTTTTAGTATAATCTTTGAATATCTTTAATTTTAGCATATTTCCTACATATTAGATCATAATCTACAATTTTCTTCTATTTATGAAAAATTTCCATAACAAAAAATAAAAAAAAAATCATATATTCAAAAATACCAAAACATCTAAACCCTAGTTTGCATCTTCATCTGCCTGCCATCATTGCATAAATTATTTTAAGGGCACATTCTTTATGTCAGATAAGGGGAGGAGTTGATAACCTCTCCTTAGTCTAAAACCACACCCCTTGCATTCGGTCCCAAGCCTAATTTAAAATTAATTAGACTTAATTTGCCTTAGTGGGCTAGGGACACCCATCGGTCGTGTTCAATCTTTGTGGGATGACTAGTGCACCCAATTCATTTCCTATTACTAGATACTAGTATTTAGGAAAGAGATACAGTGTTAAATGACCTTAAGCGGATCGGTGGTTCCTTAATTGGATCCCTGCGAGAGCAGGAGGCCTCCCACCATCCCACCTCTTATCTGGCTTGATTGAAGGATTAGGATTTGAGTTGTGTAAGTTGAGTCAACCCATTCTGATTGGGCTCTAGATCTAGGCAGCTGTAGCCGAGTCAGTGTTGAGTCTTACATGTGCACTAGCTAAGAAGTCGATGTGTGTGTTTGATTGCATGACCATTAGGTTAGGAACCCAATGCCAGTAGACTTAATCCAATTTAACTAGTGTGACTATGGAGTCCAATCCTAGGAGAACCCAATACTCTGACCCATATAGGGAGTCCAACCCTAAGAGAACCCAATACTCCGATCCATATAGGGAGCCCAATCTTAGGAGAACCCCATATCATGATCCATCCTTAGAACCTAACCATAGGAGCATCCAACCTTATGTACCCCTATTTGATGGAAGACCAGATCCTAAGGTGTATGCTGATTGGGAGGATATGATGGATCAGTACTTCTTTGAGTATACTGGGATGTCAGAGTTAGAAAAGATTAGTTTGGATACACATGGGTTAATCAAATATGCTAAACAACATTGGAAACATATTGAGGATGAATGTTATCGATGGGGAAATGAAATACTTACCTGGAAAGCCATGAGAAGTAAACTGAGAGAGGAATAACTAGGTAGATCTTATGAGTACCAACTTTTAGACCAATGGTACAAATTAAAATAAGGGAACATGACTATGTCTGAGTACATTGACCAATTTAACGAGTTTAGTAGGAAATGTAACACTGTCGAACCTGAGTCTAAGATCATGGCAAGATTTCAGGATGGCCTATGTTGGGATATGACAAGTTTGGTTTATTTATGTTGATCTATTAAAAGCTTGAATTTAGTGATTGATGACCAAGCGGCACAAAGGCTGATCAACATCTAAAAAGATGTTGAGCCGATCAATGCCAAGTAGGCACAAGTATGATCAATGCCCAATAGGCACAAATATGATCAATGCCCAATAGGCATAAGTATGATCAATGCCCAGCAGGCACAAGTATGATCAATGCCTAATAGGCATAAGTATGATCAATATTCAAGAAGCATAGAGTCGATCAACACTCAACAAGCATAAGATTGACTAACTCCCAGGTAATTGGTTAACTTTTATGAAAGGTAAAGCTTATTAATATTCAAATAATGCAGAGATTGTCCAACCTCTGGAGAAGGACTGACCAACTATGGATAAAGGGCTAACCAACTATGGATGAATGCTGATCAAACATGAATGACTTTCGCTGCACATGCTCATGGTCCAGAATTAACCGTTTAACATCTAGATGCCAGCTATAAGTGGTTTAGTCCGTGGCCTATAAATACCTTCGAGTGCGATGGAGATGGGACTTCTACTACTTCTTTCCATGCCATTCCTCACCTGGAGTTTCTTCAAATCTTATCTGTTCCTGTTTAGACTTCATCAATGAGCTTGGAAGCTGCCTCAACACCCGGATCCTCCAGGAAAATGATGGGGAGCTAGATCAAATCAGCTCGATCCATTTTTTTTTATCCAAGCTTGTTATAATTTATTTGGATGCAACAGATTGGCATGCCAGGTAGGGGAAAATTAGTGAAAGTGTTTCAAACAATTTGGAAGGAAGTATGGTGAAAGGTAGGAAGAAGAATCTGCCAGCAAAAGATGTTTCTCACTCTTCAAAAGGGGATGATCCCGTTCATGGCAACAAGAAGAATGATCTTGTTCTAGGGGAAGAAGGGAACAATCTTATTCTTGGCAAAGAGGGAACAATCCTGTTCTTGGTGAGTGGCTAGAAGCTCTTCCCGTTAGATGTTTTGATAAAGAAAAGTGTTGCCCAGATATGGTGGCCAAGAGGGGGGGTGAATTGGGTATTTTAAAAATTAAAGCAATATATGTGCTATCAGTTCAAAAGTGAAGAGTGATAGTGCTCAAGTAATTGTGCAACGGAAGCAATGAAAGATAACAACAATTAAAGAGCAAAAGAAGAATAAAGCAATGCAAACACACAAGAAGTATAGTGGTTCGGTGCACCTAGCACCTACATCCACTCCCCAAGCTCCACTTGGGAATTTCCACTATAATCTTCTTTAGATTATAGCCGACTTGTTTTACAAGGCTCACAAGTCAAAACCTTACACACTTGTTTTGGCTTCGGGCTTACAAGCAACCCTAGTTGGTTTTAATAATTGGCTCACCAACAAACCTCACACACTTGTTTTGGCTTCGGGCTTACAAGCAACCCTAGTTGGTTTTAATAATTGGCTCACCAACAAACCTCACACACATGTTTTGGCTTCGGGATTACAAGCAACCCTAGTTGGTTTTAACAATTGGCTCACCAACAAACCTCACACTAGTTTCAAATTCTCTTGAAACTAGGCTAGGACAAAAAGAATATGAATACAATGAGTAAAAACAAGACAAACTCCTTTTTGACCAAAAGTAATTCGATGTAGCTCTTGTTGGAGACTCTTCAAGCCTTTCTCTTGGAATCTTGGACCTCACTAAATGCCAAAGACTTGAAAGTTAGATTCCTCAAAGATGGAAAGCTTTTGGCTAAGGAATCTCTTGGTTTTCTCACTCTTTTGGCTTAGAATTGATTGAAGGCTTTGTACTTTCACTCTTTTCTTTTCACTTTGTCTCCTTGACTTTTTTGAAGTTAGGTGGAGGTTAAATACTTCATTCAAGCTGAAATAACTCCACAAGACTGTTAGAATAAAAAATATGGCCGTTTATGGCTATTAGAAATCAAATCAAAAGTTCAGAAAAACTAGTCGTTATGCCATGAGTCGACCTCATGAGTCGACATCTGGATCAAGTGTCGACTTCATGAGTCGACCTCCAGTTTATCTTAGGCAAAAATCCAGAAAACCATAGTTCTGCCAAGTTTGAATTCTCAAGCGATGAGTCGACCTCTGGTGTCGACCTCTGGACAGGTGTTGACCTCTGGTGTCGACCTCTGGACAGGTGTTGACCTCTGGTGTCGACCTCTGAAGCGTGCCACTGAAATTTTGCCATGCCGACCTTGCTGAACTTTTCTTTTCTTCATGAGTCGACCTCTGGTGGTCGACCTCTGGTCTTAATTTTTCTGAAACTCTGGAGAGGTGCGTGCCATGCTTGAGTTTCTCTAAGCCTTTGATTCTTTTGTCAATTACTTGTTAATAAGAAGGTCCAATATGAGAAATTTGATTTTGTTTAAGATAGAAAAGCTCTTTCCCAAATCAAGCAAGCTTGGTTTCATCATTGTACTCTTGATACTCTTTTTGAATAACCTATGGCCTGAAACTTTATCATGAAATGAGACATTAGTCCAAACATATACTCAACCTTTTGTTAATCATAAAAACTAAGGAGCCAAAGCCAACAATCTCCACCTTTTTGATGATGACAAAATCTTGAGTATATATGCAATTAAGTCCAAAAACAAAAATTCATACATGAGTATATCATAAAAATTTTACTTTTCATCTACCTCTTTCTTTTTTGTGAAAACATTCTCATGAGTCAAAAAGATAAGAAACATAATAGCTTTACTCTACTCTATGAAAGAGTCATACTTTACCATATATACTGTCATACTTTAGCATACTCCCCCTTTTTGTCAAGAATCAAAAAGTGCATTCTTTGTAGTAAAAGATATATTAAAGTAAATTATGTTCCATTGCAATGAAATACTTAGTTGCATAAAATACATGCTCCCCCTCAATTTGTGTATTCGATATAACAAAAACATTCTAACTTCAGGGTTTAAAAAGATAAATGCTAAGAGCTGGTATTAGACAGTAAAATATCACAATGTAGATAAGTATATAAATGAGTGTATTCAGTTACAAAATTGCTTACATAGTAAGCACAAAACACTGATACATCAGATCATACAAAGCAAACTAGTATCATACATCAAATCTATGAGGCTACTCCTCATCAGAAGGTATATCAAAAGAGATAGGAGCCGAAATCCTAGATGAGGATTTTGGAGTCCTATGAGTGAGACTCCGAGTCCTCAGAGAGGGACCAGACCTAGGAGTAGTCCTACGAGATCTATAGGTCCGAGGAAAAGACTCCACAGGTGTCCTAACAGAAGTAGTAGCAGAAGGAGTAGATGGATCAGTATGCTGAGTAGACTGAGCTGGAGTGTGCCTACTGACAAGCTCATAAGCAGTGGGATCATCAATATCTGTCTCTGTATGCTCATCTCTATCATCCGGAATCCCTGTAATAGTCTCAAAAAGTGACTCAGTAATCTCAGTATCTACTGGTACATCTGAAGCTGGAGGATCTGTACTGGGAAGATCAGTAGAAGGAGGATTAGCAAAAGGGGGAATCTCTGGAATCGGATCGGCAGGTGGAACATCAGAGCTACCTACTCCAGGCTGATCTCCATCACTGTCACTGTATCCACTAGAGTCATCATCATCATCATCAGAATGTGGAGGAGGTACTGTCGGATCTACAATCCCTGGTGGCAATGCTAATCTCAGTAGGCTGAGGATCTGTCAGAATCCTGCATCTACACTAGCTGAGAGATCTCCAATGCGCATATCTGTGTGGATCCGCAGACCATGTAGCTCCTGTCGTACACCAGCAATCTCTGTCCGGACCTCTGAAATGTGATCAATCACTCTCTGCTCAAAGTCCGATATGCTCGATGTAGTCCTCCATGGTGTAGCAGTAGCAGTAGGTGCTGGAGCTGATGAAGGTGGTGGCGTGAATGGCTCAGGCTCCGCAGTCTCTGACTCTGGTGCTGGGTGAGGAGGTGTGCCATGATCAGTAGGCTCTGAAGGCCCTGCCTTAGCAGCTCGAATCTCATCCTCCTCATCTGGCTCCTGGCCAGACTCATGTCGCACCCAACGATCACCGATCAGTCAAAATCCCATCCTATGCAGGGATTTCTCTCCATATGTATCAGTATGCTGCAGCTGACTGAAAGGTATACCATCGAATGAAACTCCATACTCTCTAAATAACTGTGTCAGCCCCATGCCATATGGCTGAACTAGTCTCCTGTGAGATGCTGCCTCACCCATCTGCTGAAGCATGATCCTGGGAAGGTTGATGGGAGTCCGCTGTCTCAGGGACACCATCAACACCAGCTCACGCTCAGTAATAAAATCGAATCTCCCGCTCTTTGGAATCAAGATGCGGGCGATGATATGATGCAGCACTCTCATTTCTAGTGAAAGCTGGTTAGCGGCTACTGTGGAAATGCCGCTAACATCCTCGCTCTCTAGGATACATCTGAAGGCATGCTCTCTGTCACTGATAGAAGTGGCGGCTGTGCCATGAAGTGGAATCCTCCAAACACGACTGATGACCTCCGGTGTCACTGGAAACTCAATCCCACGAACAGTAGCTGACCATCCAATGCCATCAGTGGCCATGGATGCATAGAACTCCCTGATGAGGTCTGGGTAGAATCTCTCAGTCATCGTGCAGAAGTGAACCAGATCTACATCTCTCAGTACATCACCTATAAAAAAGTGATGCTGATCCCAGAAGGTTTTATCTACACGTCTCCCGCTCGCAATGCTCTTCCATACTAAATTGGCTGGCACTGGTGCAGGTGGATCAGGGGATGGCTCACGCTCATGTCTGACCTTTTTTCGTCGCTCAGTGCTACTTTGGCCTTGTTCCATTCTCCTTTTTCTTACTGCCAAGTGCTTTCTTGGACCCATATGGATGGAAGATGGTAATTTCGGGAGAAGTAGGATAATGCAGTGCTAGGAAAAAGAAGAATCAAGCATTTGGAGAGAGAAAAGGAATGAAGGAATCATAAAAAGGTAAGTGAGGGTTTGTGAAACTGAAAGCTAGGAGCAAATAGAGGAAATGCATGAAATGGAGGGAAGAAATGAGTGTTTCCAATCGAAAAACAACCGATAATTGAGGGTAAAAAGAGACAAAACCTACGGTTGCCCAAAAATGAGGAACACGGTGAAAACCGGTTCGATTCAAGAAAAACCGTGAGAAGAGGAGAAGTTTACCCAAAAAGAGGAGGGAGGGGGTTGGAAATCCACTGTTTAAACCTTAGGGACGTTGGAGGGGGACCACACGAAGGAGAAATGGAATGAAATGGAGAAAAAGAGGCTTGCGGACGGGTTTTAAAATAGATGTTTTCTGTCCAAGTGTCGACCTCTCAAAAATTTCAGTGGTCGACTCCAAGTGTCGATCTCCGAAATCCTAAGTGTCGACCTCCAAAAAATAAATTAGCCAAAATAAAATTCGGTAAAATTTAAAAAATTGAGAAAATTTAGAAAAATAAGCTTTAAACATATTTGAGAATTTATAATTCATTTTTTGAGGAATTTTGATGAAAATTGAAGAGTTTCAAGCAAAAGGATCAATGACTCCCAGTTCTCTTCTGATCATGCAAAATCTATCTTCATTCAATGGTTTTGTAAATATATCAGCCAATTGATAATCAATACAAATGAATTCTAACAACACATTAGAGTTTTGAACGTGATCTCTTATGAAATGATGTCTTATTTCAATATGTTTGCTTCTTGAATGTTGTACAGGATTTTTCGTTAAATTGATTGCACTAGTATTATCACATCTTATGGGTGTCTTAGTTAGTTTGATGCCAAAGTCCTCGAGTTGTTGTTTGATCCATAGAATCTGAGCACAACAGCTTCCAGCTGCTATATATTCGGCTTCTACCATAGATAGAGCAACCGAATTCTGTTTCTTGCTGCTCCATGAAATCAAATTAACTCCTAGGAATTGACAAGTTCCACTAGTACTTTTACGATCAAGTTTACACCCAGCAAAATCAGCATCAGAATATGCAATCAATTCATATGATGACTCTCTAGAATACCAAAGACCAATTTCAATTGACCCAGATAAGTATCTAAATATACATTTTACAGCTAAGAGATGTGATTCTTTAGGAGCAGACTGAAAACGTGCACACATACAAACACTAAACATTATATCTGGTCTACTGGCAGTTAGATATAGCAATGAACCAATCATGCCTCTATATAATTTTTGGTCTACTGATTTACCACATTCATCTTTGTCTAATTTACATGAAGATCTCATGGGGGTACCTATTGGTTTGGTAGTCTCCATCCCAAACTTTTTCAATATTTTCCTTGTGTACTTTGCTTGGTTGATGAAGATCCCCTCTTTGGTTTGCTTAATTTGGAGTCCGAGGAAGAAGTTGCGTTCTCCCATCATGCTCATCTCGAACTCACTCTGCATTAACTTTGCAAACTCTTAACAAAGACATTCGTTAGTAGCACCAAAAATAATATCATCTACATAGATTTGTACTACTAAGAGATCAACATTTTTATTTTTCAAAATAATGTATTATCTACATTACCTCTAGAAAAATTATTCTTCATCAGAAATGAACTTAATCTATCATACCAAGCTCTAGGAGCTTGCTTTAGACCATACAATGCTTTATGCAATTTAAAAACATGGTTAGAAAATTCATGATTTTCAAAACCAGGAGGTTGTTCAACATAAACTTCCTCTTCAATAAATCCATTTAAAAGGCACTTTTAACATCCATTTTAAATAACTTGAAATCCATAAAACAAGCAAATGCAAGTAAAAGTCAAATTGCTTCAAGCCTAGCAATAGGAGCAAAGGTTTCATCAAAGTCGATCCCTTCTTCCTGGTTGTAGCCTTTAGCAACAAGTCTAGCTTTGTTTCTAGTTACAATACCATGTTCATCAAGTTTATTTCTAAAAACCCATTTTGTGCCATTATAGAAACATTAGGGGGTCTTTCAGTTAAAGTCTAAACATTATTTTTTTTAAATTGATTTAGTTCATCTTGCATAGCATTAATCCAGTTACAATCTTTTTCAGCTTCTTCAATTGACTTAGGCTCTATCTGAGATACAAAAGCTAAATAATCACAAATATTTCTAATAGAGGAGCATGTACTTACTCCCTTCGACGGATCACCAATAATTAGCTCTTTGGGGTGTCCGTGTGCATACCTCCACTCTTTAGGTAAAGGTTTTGGTGAAGTTGCATTGATCTCTTAAGTTTGATCTTCATTTTCTTGATCATCATTTCCTTTGGGCTCATCTTCATTGATTGTCAATTGTTCAAGCTTCTTTGTACCTGTTTCATCATCAATAGAATCTTATTTTCTAGAAGATTTTTTGTTAGATTCATCAAATACTACACGAATTGATTCTTCAACTAGAAGAGTTCTTCTGTTGAAGACCCTGTATGCCTTGCTAGAAATAGAGTATCCTAAGAAGATACCCTCATCTGACTTGGAATCAAATTTACTGATATTGTCTCTGCCATTGTTTAATATGAAACAGCGGCAACCAAATACACGAAAATATTTAAGATTAGGTTTTCGATTTTTCCAAAGCTCATATGGTGTTTTCTTCAAAATAAGTCAAATTAAAACATGATTTAAAATGTAACATGAAGTATTAATGGCTTCTGCCCAAAAATATCTAGGTAAATCATTTTCGCAAAGCATTGTGCGTGCCATTTCTTCAAGAGTCCTGTTCTTTCTTTCTACCACCCCATTTTGTTAAGGTGTCCTAGGTGCAGAAAAATTATGACTAATGCCATTTTCATTACAAAAAGCTTCAAAATCATGATTGTCAAATTCAGTTCCATGATCAATATGCAAAGAAACAATAGTGAGATCTTTTTCGTTTGAAATCCTTTTATTAAATTTAACAAAAGCTAAAAACGTTTCATATTTATGAGCTAAAAACATTACCCAAGTAAATCATGAGTAATCATCTACAATTACTAGCCCATATTTCTTACCTCCCAAACTAGTTGTTCTGGTTGGTCCAAAGAGGTCCATATGCAATAATTCAAGGGGTATAGTAGTAGATACTACTCCTTTAGGTTTGAAAGTAGATTTAGTTTGTTTTCCAAATTGACATGCAGCACAAATCTTATCTTTTTCAAATGTGAGTTTTGGCAATTCTTTTACAAGATCCTTTTTGCTTAATTTTGAAATCAAATGCATACTAGCATGCCCTAGCCTGCGATGCCAAAGCCAACTAGTTTCACTTGCCTTGGCTTCCCTAGCCACTAGGCATTGACCACTTTCCATGGCTAGATCATCAAGATCAACCATGTAAATGTTTCCATGCCTATGACCAGTGAACTTGATGCCATCGACATCTAGACTAGACACCATGCACAAAGATGATTCAAAAATTACTTTAAAACCCTTATCATAAAACTGACTAATGCTGAAAAGATTATGCTTCAAGAAATCAACAAATAATACATTATCTACATAAGCATTAGGGGTGATATGGATTTTACCAATTCCGATGATTTTACCTTTTCTATTATCACCAAAAGTAACATTTCCACCATTTATAGCTACTAGTGATGAGAATTGCTTCACATCCCCAGTCATGTGCTTTGAGCAACCACTATCTAGATACCACATTCTTCATTTATTTTTGGTTGTAAGACACACCTGCAGAAATTGATTAAGTTGAAACTTTAGGTACCCAAGTCATCTTGGGTCCTTTAGGGTTAGACAAATTGGTTCTTTTTGGAACCCAAATCTTTCCAAAGGTACTAGATTTTCTTTTATTACAAGTATATGATTTATGTCCTAACTTACCACATGCATAGCAGGCAATATTAGAAGATGCAGGTATGAAAAAGTTTTTGTAAAGTTTTTGCTGATTCTGTGGCTTAAATCCAAGTCCAGCTTTGTTAAAAACTGCATGTTGACTGTTTAAAAGCATACTTAATTTTTCTGAACTATAAGTAAACTTTTCTACAAAAGGTTTTACTTTTTCTAACTCTTCTTTGTAATTCTTGTTTTGAAGCAATAGTTCTTTGTTTTGTTTTTCAATTTTTTCATTAGTTTCAAAACTTCTTTTATTTTTCAAAGAATCATTTTCTTTTAAAAGATTGTCCTTTTCATTTTTTAAGGTCTTTACATGTTCAGTTAATTTCTTGTTTTCTTGAATTAAATCTTCAATTTCGGTTGAAAACTTGTCTGAATATTTGGAAAGTTCTTGATTTAGCTTTTTAATTTCTTATTTTTCAGTTTTAGTTTTTCATATTCCATAACCAAATCATCAAAAGTATCATGTAATTCATTAAAAGTAAATTCAATTTCAGGTTCAAAATTTACCTCATCATCTTCATTGGCCATGAAACACAGGTTGGCGACTACCTGCTGCTCTTCATCACTGCTGGAGTCCTCACTCTCACTCCAGGTAGCCATCATGGCTTTCTTTCTCAACATCCTTTGACTCTTTTTAAGCAAAGGGCAATCCGTTTTATAATGTTCAGGCTTCTTGCACTCGAAGCAAATGGGTGGATCCCTTTCTTTTTCTTTCTCTTTATCCTTATTGTGATCACCTTTTTGTGGCCTTTTCTTGTAGAAGCCTTTCTTCTTTCTCATGAATCTTTTGAATTTTTTTGTAATGACGGCTGTCTCATCATCATCATCTTCTTCTTCTGATTCATCACTTGACTCTTCCTTTGTAGTGGACTTGAAGGCTATGGCTTTCTTTTTCTTGTCATTGTCCACTGTCTTCTGCTTTAGTGAAAGCTCGTAAGTCATTAGTGATCCAAGAAGCTGCTCAAGAGATAGAGTATTGACATCCTTGGCTTCTTCTATGGCTGTTACTTTCACATCCCATGAAGCCGGAAGAGACCTGAGAAGTTTGTTAACCAGTTCACCAATAGATATAATTTTTCCCAAACTCCTCATACCATTTACTATATTAGTAAATCTAGTATACATTTTACTAATACTTTCAGTTAATTCCATCCTGAACATCTCATACGTATGAATGAGCATGTTCACCTTTGTGGTCTTCACTTGGTGTGTACCCTCATGGGTAACCTCAAGTGTATCCCAAATTTCTTTGGTGGAAATACAATTTGATATTATGTTAAATTCACTAGGGTCAAGTGCACAGAATAGCAAATTCATCTCCATAGCATTTAACTCAGCTTGTTTGATGTCATTGTCATCCCATTCTTCTTCAGATTTTGGGGTTATAATGCCATTAACCAAGTGAGTGGGCTGATGAGGCCCTTTAGTAATTACTCTCCATATATGATAATCTACAGCTTGTAAATAAATACGCATACGAGTTTTCCAGTATGTGTAGTTGGTGCCATTAAAGAAAGGATGGTGATTTGATGCCTGACCTTCAACTACACCCATTCTAATTGGGGCGGCCATGATCTTTCACTCAAGATCATTGATGCAGAACGAAAGAAGAGATGATGTGATGCGGAAGTAAATTAAGACTAATTCTTTTTTTTTTTATATTTTCAGAAGTCGGCTTTGACTCAAAGGAAAGTTAAACTAAATTGAAAGAAACTATGTAATAATTGAAAGCACAATTTAAAGAAACTAGGTTATTATAGTAGTTCAGAAGTAAAGGATCGCTGGGGGTTGAGAAACTTCCAGACTTAGGGTTTCGCTCTGAACTTTCAACAGGACAGAAGTAAAGAGAAGAGAAGGGTTATAGACCAGGCAGTGATCTTCACAAAGTTTAGAGGAAGGACTCTCTTGAGCAGATTGTTGGATCCCCGGATTCAGATATCTTCACAATGGATCCTCCAATACTGATCCTTTGGCAAAGTTGGCTTCTCCTGAACTCAAGATCTGGGAATGAAGAAGAACAATTTATGGAACCAGATACTCAAGGAAGGATTTACCAGATAGTAGAACTTGAAAGCTGATGTTGCTGAAATCCTGATTCTCCTGGAAGGCTGATCTGACTTCCTCTGGGATTTGCTCTGTCTTTGAAGTAGCCGAACTGGACCTGGATGCTGGTGGTCGGCCTCTACTTGGAGAGAGCGGTCATGAGAGATGGGGTAGGCTAGGGTTTGGTGGAGTGAAGAGGATGATGGGCAGCTAGGGTTTGGAAGTGAAGTGGCTAACCTAGGGTTTTGGGGTTGGAGATCTCACACCTCCTCAAGGTTCCTAGGGAACTCGGATTTACTCCCTCACGGAGCTCAACACCTGGATGCAAGTGCAGAAGAGAGAAACATAGAGTTGCTCACACAAAATTTGAATTCATTCATCAGATTAAATTCAAGAGTTACATAGAGTTGAATATATAGACATAATAAAGAAATAAAATTTTATACATTTCCCATGTTGGACTAATAGGACTAACCCATACTTTAGGCATCAAATTCTCTTCGCAAGACTCCTTCCATGAGTGAGCAGCCCAAAAACTCCAAGAAAACTTGAAAATCAGCTCTAAATGGCAAGTTATGGGGGTGTCTCCTAGTATCTCTCCATGAATCAAGGATTTTCCCTTCATGGTTTGGCTCTTTTGGACACCTCCTAGTCTTGCTCCACAAGTTTAGGCTTCTTCCTTTCATGGCTTTGGCACTTTTGGAAACTTTTGGGTGCCTCCTTGATTTTCTCCCCAAGACATGCTCTCTTCCCTTTTATAACTTGGATTTTTATGGAACATTGTGGGGCACCTCCTTGATCCTCTCTTCAAGAAAAATTCTTGCCATCCTGGCTTGGGTTTATCTGGAAAGAAGTTGGCTCCTCCTTGGATTGAGATATCTTGATGGATTTCTCCCCCAAGTGGTGCAAGAAAAAAGAACCTGCTTACTTGAGGCATGGGGACCAAGGTACACTGGATGGAGATGTGGCAGGGAGTGTGGCACCCACTTGTAGCTGGAAAATGTGGTGCCCTATGGCAAAGGGAATGACACCTACCTTGGCCTTGGACTTGGACTGAGTCAACATGACCCAACAAAAATTGAAATGACAAAATTACAGACTCAAAATTGAGTTGATCAGGTCAACCCTTATTACAAAACCAGAAAATCCTAATTCTTCGGGCAAGGTCAATCAGAGATCCAGATGGAGCCCTGAAGTCTTCTTCTGAGTCTGGTGCCCGCACCAATTCTCCCGGGGTGGGAGGAACTCGACCTTGTCGAGTAAGGCTCAAGTTGGCTTTGGTATCTCTCCAAGAGGTCTGGATCCAAATCTTGTAGTTCTTCTCGGGAGATCCAAGAGTCATCAGAATCTGGCCTTCCTTGCCAGCGGACCAGGTATCTTTGGTATCCTCGATTACGAGTAGAGATAACCTGATCATCCAGGATCTTTTCAATCTGCTCTTTCCTCATAGGCCAGTTTGTTGGTAGACACACAGGGTTGGGTTCACTCTCAAGAGCAGGATTAGGCTCAAAAGGCTCACTGGGAATCACAGCTGGCTCTCTATACTCTACTAGGTCTGTAATGTTGAAAGTGGAGCTAATGTCTAGTTCTGGAGGTAACTCAAGCACATAGGCATTGGACCCTACTCTCTTCACTACTCTAAATGGACCAGCTCCTCTAGCTTGTAACTTTCTAACGGTTCCAGGAGGAAACCATTCAGGCCTTAACCTAATCATTACATAGTCTCCCTCAACAAAAGTTTTGACTCGCCTTTGAGAATCAGCCAACTTCTTATAAATTTCATTACTTAAATTTATTTTGGCATGAATTTCTTTATGCAAGTCTTTTATATGCTATGCAAAAACTTCAATAGACTCTGAGACTCGTGTGTGGACTGGTAAAAGAGCTAGGTCAAGAGGTGTGTGAGGTTTGTAACCATGCACAATTTCAAAGGGACTCTAGCCTATAGACCTATTGATCGAAACATTGAATGTAATTTCAGCCCTGGACAAAATACAAATCCCAATTCCTGGTGCTCTCAATCCAACCAAAATCTGAGCCAAAGCCTAATAAAGGGTCAAGAAAACTAAACTAGACTGACGACGCATTCCAAAAGAATGGACTTTATTACAAAGGAACCCTAGGTCTAAACCTAACAAACTAAGGCTCTCTAGGTTTGACCTTGGGTCGGAGGAGGGCATGCAGAGCATGAAACTTATTATGGATGCCTAGTAGGTGCCATAAGGTCTTCCAGAAGTAGGTGGCAAACCTAATAGGCTCTGACACGTGGTTCACTCTAAAGGCTTCGACAAAGTATACTTGGATGGTGTAAGAAGCATTGGAAGTCCTAGAGAAAGGGAGGAGATATGAGGTGGAGTCTCGAATTACCTGTTGACTAAAGGTGGTGACCTGAAGGTTTGAATGGTGATCTATGAGTGTCAACTGGTCATCCTTACGAAAGGAAAAGTTTGCTACTCCCAGGAATGAATCAAGAGATGGTTCAAGAAGTAGCCTAGGACATGTGATTGCAATAGTTAATGTTTGTTCTCTAAGCAAATAATGATCCACTTTCTTAAGAACTGGATTAGAGAATGATTTATGGGAGGGCCTATGGATGATGACCTCAAGACTTGAAATTTGACCTATGGGTGCGGAAAGGTATACTCTATAGAAGGGTAGGTCAGTCATGCGAAGGAAGGGGTCTGGGGCCATAAGGAGGACTTCTACAGGACTGGGTGAATCAATCCACTCAAGACAAGGATGTTCAACTGAGATTACGGGAGAGACCTTAGTGGCTGGGCATGGGACAAGGTCCAATTGTAAGAGGCTTGATTCAGTCATCCTAAGGAGAGGATCTACCATAGGGTGGGCAAACTTAAACAGTTCAGTGCAAAGATCTTCAATTGGTACTTTGGGAATGACTGTCATTAGAGGGTACGAACTGATAGCTCGGGCTAACACTATGAGTTCTTCCCGGGGGTATTTGACTAAAGGAACCTGATTCTCACAAATCTCTTGAATTTCTGAACTAGGTCCTACCACTTGGTTGCTCTCTAAGGTCTCCTCAGGTAAGGAACCAATAGTATCGATGTCACATTCTTCAAGTTCTTCCCCCTCATATTCATCAACTAGACTCAAGCCAGCATCATATACTTCCTCGATGCCATCTTCAATGGGTTTCGGGTCAGTGGTAATCGGGTCAACGATTCTAGGCTTGTCATACCTAACCTTTCTTCCTCATTGGTAGGCTTGGGTTCTCCCTCATTAATGTCATCCTTAGGATTCTTACCACTTAGCTGTGCACAAGCCAGTCCTATACATGGGCACTGACTAGATTTATGGCCTCTTTCTCCACAAAATAAACATTCTTGCGATATAGGAACCTGGGTCACACTGGGTTTCAAGCTAGTAGAGACCTTACTTGGGCATGGGTGTGGATCTAAATGGTTTGATCTAGAAGACTTGGGTTGTTGAGTGACTGGTCTAGAATATTGTAAGGACCTCTCATAGACACGATCCACACTATAGATATCATGGTTAGGCTTCCTAAGGTTATGCTCGGGATCACGGTATAAGGTCCTCCTAGGCTCCTGGCATGGATGAGGTTGGGGCCTATTAAATTTTGGATCAGGGGTCCAATTTTGATGTCTACGTTTCTCAAGTACTTGGACTCGATCCCTAAGCTGGGTAAAATTCTCATGGACTTGTTCTTTACACTAGGTAACAGTAGCAGTCATATCCTGACTCAATTTGTTCATACTTTCAGTAAGAGCTCTAACCATGGCCTCTAAATCAGGTTGGGTTTGCCCAGGTTGGTAGGGTACTCCATTCCGGGTATACATGATGATGCAAGCAAACACACAGAATGTGACTAGACTAAAGCGACTACTGGCTCACTAGACCTAGAGTCCAAACTAGATGCCCAATCAGAGTGGCAAGCTAGCCTGTAGTAACTCGGGACTCAGCCAGGCAGGTGTAAGGGGAGTGAAAGGTCCCTAAATGCCAATCCTAGATACCAATCAGTGATTGGCCAGGTAGGCGGACCAGCACACAAGCCCTTCAGGATAGATTCCCTGAACCACCGTTCTAGACACTGAGTACAAAGCACACACAGAGTAACTAGACAAACTGACTCAACACTAGCTTTGACCCGACTTGTTGATGTCCCTAGTCCACTAGGGCAAATTAAGTCTAATAAATTTTAAAATTAGGCTTAGGATAGAATGAATGGGTGGTGGTTTTGGGCTAAGGAGAGGTTATCAACTCCTTCCCTTATCTTAGATGCAGAATTGTCCTTAAGATGAATTAGGAGATGATCACTCAAAATAATTGAATTGCAGAAACACAGAAATAGAGTTGCTGTAATTTAACTCTCAGAAATTTCACGGAAACCAATAAATCACAGGAAAATTATGTAAAATAGTTTCAATTATATGGTTCTAGAAAAATAAAAATCATGTAATTTGGAGTTACCTGCAATGAGAAACAATTCTTGAAAAAGGGCAGTTACAGACTGAAAACAGAGTGCTTCCCCCGTTTACAATTCCTGCTACGAAGTTGTAACCCAGCGGATCCCCTACACACCCTAGGAACACCCCATGGAATGGGAAGAGGAGGTTTGCACCTCGCTTCATTCCTAGGACCGGACATCCTGGGGAGTCTACTTCGAGCAGACAAAGTAAAAAAGAGTGACACTCAAAACATGCAAGCAAATCAGAAACCCTAGACAGGGCTTTGATACCAAAATTGATGCAGCACGAAAGCTCTGATACCAAAAATGATGCAGAATGAAAGAAGAGATGATGCGATGTGGAAGTAAATTAAGACTAATTCTTTTTTTTTTTTATTATTTTCAGAAGTCGGCTTTGACTCAATGGAAAGTTAAACTAAATTGAAAGAAACTATGTAATAATTAAAAGCACAATTTAAAGAAACTAGGTTATCATAGTAGTTCAGAAGTAAAGGATCGGTGGGGGTTGAGAAACTCCCAGACTTAGGGTTTCCCTCTAAACTTTCAACAGGACAGAAGTAAAGAGAAGAGAAGGGTTACAGACCAGGCAGTGATCTTCACAGAGTTTAGTGGAAGGACTCTCTTGAGCAGATTGTTGGATCCCCGGATTCAGATATCTTCGCAATGGATCCTCCAATACTGATCCTTTGGCAGAGTTGGCTTCTCCTGAACTCAAGATCTGGGAAAGAAGAAGAATAATTTATGGAACTAGATACTCAAGGAAGGATTTACCAGATAGTAGAACTTGAAAGCTGATGTTGCTGAAATCCTGATTCTCCTGGAATGCTGATCTGACTTCCTCTGGGATTTGCTCTGTCTTTGAAGTAGCCGAACTGGACCTGGATGCTGGTGGTCGGCCTCTACTTGGAGAGAGGGGTCATGAGAGATGGGGTAGGCTAGGGTTTGGTGGAGTGAAGAGGATGATGGGCGGCTAGGGTTTGGAAGTAAAGTGGCTAACCTAGGGTTTTGGGGTTGGAGATCTCACACCTCCTCAAGGTTCCTAGGGAACCCGGATTTACTCCCTCACGGAGCTCAACACCTGGATGCAAGTGCGGAAGAGAGAAACATAAAGTTGCTCACACAAAATTTGAATTCATTCATCAGATTAAATTCAAGAGTTACATAGAGTTGAATATATAGACATAACAAAGAAATAAAATTTTATACATTTTCCATGTGGGACTAATAAGACTATCCCATACTTTAGGCATCAAATTCTCTTCCCAAGACTCCTTCCATGAGTGGGCAGCCTAAAAACTCCAAGAAAACTTGAAAATCAGCTCCAAATGATAGGTTATGGGGGTGTCTCATATGTATCTCTCCATGAATCAAGGATTTTTCTTTCATGGTTTGGCTCTTTTGGACACCTCCTAGTCTTGCTCCACAAGTTTAGGCTTCTTCCTTTCATGGCTTTGGCACTTTTGGAAACTTTTGGGTGCCTCCTTGATTTTCTCCCCAAGACATGCTCTCTTCCCTTTTATAACTTGGATTATTTTGGAACATTGTGGGGCACCTCCTTGATCCTCTCTTCAAGAAAAATTCTTGCCATCCTGGCTTGGGTTTATCTGGAAAGAAGTTGGCTCCTCCTTGGATTGAGGTATCTTGATGGATTTCTCCCCCAAGTGGTGCAAGAAAAAAGAACCTGCTTACTTGAGGCGTGGGGACCAAGGTACACTGGATGGAGATGTGGCAGGGAGTGTGGCACCCACTTGTAGCTGGAAAATGTGGTGCCCTATGGCAAAGGGAATGACACCTACCTTGGCCTTGGACTTGGACTGAGTCAACATGACCCAACAAAAATTGAAATGATAAAATTACAGACTCAAAATTGAGTTGATCAGGTCAACCCTTATTACAAAACCAGAAAACTCTAATTCTTCGGGCAAGGTCAATCAGAGATCTAGATGGAGCCCTGAAGTCTTCTTCTGAGTCTGGTGCCCGCACCAATCGTTGGACCTACAAGAGAGTACCGGTGCTCTGATACCACTTGTTGCCCAGATATGGTGCCCAAGAGGGGGGTGAATTGGGTATTTTAAAAATTAAAGCAATATATAAGCTATCAAGTTCAAAAGTGAAGAGTGATAGTGCTCAAGTAATTGTGCAATGGAAGCAATGAAAGATAACAACAATTAAAGAGCAAAAGAAGAGTAAAGCAATGCAAACACACAAGAAGTATTGTGGTTCGGTGCACCTAGCACCTATATCCACTCCCCAAGCTCCACTTAGGAATTTCCACTATAATCTTCTCTAGATTACAGCCAACTTGTTTTACAAGGCTCACAAGTCAAAACCTTACACACTTTTTTTGGCTTCGGGCTTACAAGCAACCCTAGTTTGTTTTAATAATTGGCTCACCAACAAACCTCACACACTTGTTTTGGCTTCGGGCTTAAAAGCAACCCTAGTTGGTTTTAATAATTGGCTTACCAACAAATCTCATACATTTGTTTTAGCTTCGGGCTTACAAGCAACCCTAGTTGGTTTTAACAATTGGATCACTAACAAACCTCACACTAGTTTCAAATTCCCTTGAAACTAGGCTAGGACAAAAAGAATATGAATACAATGAACAAAAACAAGACAAACTCTTTTTTGAGCAAAAGTAATTCAATTTAGCTCTTGTTGGAGACTCTTCAAGCCTTTCTCTTGGAATCTTGGACCTCACTAAATGCCAAAGACTTGAAAGTTGGATTCCTCAAAGATGGAAAAATTTTGGCTAAGGAATCTCTTGGTTTTCTCACTCTTTTGGGCTTAGAATTGATTGAAGGCTTTGTACTTTCACTCTCTTCTTTTTCACTTTGTCTCCTTGACTTTTTTGAAGTTAGGTGGAGGTTAAATACTTCATTCATGCTGAAACAACTCCACAAGACCATTAGAATAAAAAATATGGCCGTTTATGGCCGTTACAAATCAAATCAAAAGTTCAAAAAAACTAGCCGTTATGCCATGAGTCGACCTCATGAGTCGACCTCTGGATCAAGTGTCGACCTCATGAGTCAACCTCCAGTTTATCTTAGGCAAAAATCCAGAAAACCATAGTTCTGCCCAGTTTGAATTCTCAGGCGATGAGTCGACCTCTGGTGTCGACCTCTGGGTAGGTGTTGACCTCTGATGTCGACCTCTGGATAGGTGCTGACCTCTGGTGTCGACCTCTGAATCGTGCCACTGAAATTTTACCATGCCGGCCTTGCTGAACTTTTCTTTTCTTCATGAGTCGACCTCTGGTGGTCGACCTTTGGCAAGGTGCTCTGGTGGTCGACCTCTTGTTTGAATTTTTCTGAAACTCTGGAGAGGTGCGTGCCATGCTTGAGTTTCTCTAAGCCTTTGATTTTTTTGTCAATTACTTGTTAATAAGAAGGTCCAATATGAGAAATTTGATCTTGTTTAAGATAGAAAAGCTCTTTCCCAAATCAAGCAAGCTTGGTTTCATCATTGTACTCTTGATACTCTTTTTGAATAACCTATGGCCTGAAACTTTATCTTGAAATGAGACATTAGTCCAAACATATACTCAACCTTTTGTTAATCATCAAAACTAAGGAACCAAAGCTAACAAAAAGTAAGATGCTCTGTTTGACAAAGTAGAGGTGCTTACTGCGGTGATGCAGAACTTTCAAGAAATTGCTGCGAGGGAATCCATGTGACCTGTTGCCTCAAGAACTAGCCGGTAATCTTCCCTTCAGGTAAGTAAACATCTCAGTCTAAGAAGGCATTCATCTTATCAATGTTCTTTAGGTCCAAAGTCCCCGTTGAGGCATCATCATCGATCTCATCATCACACCAAGAAGCGAAATAAGGGAAAGCATCCACGATCTCCTTCAATGTCATCTGGAGAATCAACCCCTGACAGCACTCAAGTTCGACACCCTACAAGAGGAAGTGATTTTGATAGAAAATTTAAAAAGCTGGAGTAGCAAGTCGCCAAGGTTCTTGAACAGAGGAAAGCAAAGGACACAATACCGAGTTGCAGTTTTTTTATCTCCTTTTTCTAAGAAGGTTATGGAAGAAAAAATCCCACATCACTTCAAAGTCCTGCAAATTGAACTGTACGATGGGTCGTCTGACCCCTTGGATCATTTGGGTAGCTTTAAATCCCATATGCTGATCCAAGGGGATCAGACACATTGCATTGTCTAGCTTTCCCTGTAACCTTGAAGAAGTCAGCAAGAATATGCTACTCAAGTCTGCAGCCAGACACTATTCATTCATTTAGTCTGCTAGAGAAGTTGTTCATCTCCCACTTCAGGATAAGCAGGAAAATGCCTAGGAATTCTGATAGCTTGTTCTTTATTCAGCAGTCGAAGGGGAATCTTTTAAGGGATTACATCAAGAGGTTTGATTATGCAACGTTGTAGATACCAGATCTCAATGAATATATGGCAATGTCTACTATGAAAAAAGGCTTGCGAGCCTCTAGATTCACATTTTCCTTGGATAAGAAATTCTGGACCAATTATTCTGAATTACTGGCCCATGCTCAAAAATATGCTCAGGCCGAAGATCAAGCCTTGAGCTGACGACAGGTGGAGAAAAATTGGTGCCAAGTAGGAAAACGGCTAAGGAAGGAGAATTTTGTTTCTCTGGAGTCCGATCAATTCAACAGCAAGGTCGGAGGCCGAGGAAGTTGATCGGCATAAGTTACGTCAATCAGTTTGATGCTTATACCCCTTGACTCTTCCAAGGGAACATATCCTAATGGAATTTGAGAAAGAAAACTTTATTCAAAGGCCAAGACCAATGAGAGCCCCACCAGCTACGTGAAATAAAGCCAAATATTGCCGGTATCATCGCGATCATGGGCATAAAACAGAAGAATGTATCCAGTTAAGGGATGTGATCGAAGATTTGATCAAGCGAGGTTACTTGGGTAGATATGTCCGAAATCCAAACCAAAACTGACTAGTTGAAGTGGCGGCACCAAGGCCTGCAGTTCAAAGGATGATTACTGATGGGACGGAGCTCCCGAACCAACAACCGACTGATGGATCGATCGGGATGATTTGTCATGCATGTTTCAAAGATGATCAGAGTCCCAAAAGGCTTTGAGGAAGTGTTATCTTCTCTGACGTAGACCTACAAGGCATTCAGACGCCATACAATGGCCTTGTAGTGATTTCTATGGTAATCGCAAACTTTGATGTACATAGAATTTTAGTTGATAATGGAAGTTCTGTCGAGGTTTTGCTTTATGTTCCATTTGTCAAGATGAATTTTTCAGTTAATAAGCTACGAAGGATTCACATGCCATTAACCGGGTTTGGTGAAAATTCTGTAGGAGTAGAAGGAGAAATCACACTCCCCGTGACCCTTGGAACATCTCCAAAGCAGAGGACCTTTCCTCTTACCTTTATGGTTGTTCGAATCACTTCTTCTTATAATGCTATTTTAGGAAGACCTGCCCTGAATAAACTCCAAGCCATTGTATCGACTTATCATTTTTTGATGAAATTTATAACTCAAAATGGGATTGGAGAAGTAAGGGGAAACAAACAGATGGCCCGTCAATGTTTAACAATCTAGAATCAACAGTCAGTCAACAAACCTACTAACAAATGGATCCACGTGACTCGACTGATGGAGTCAGCATATCAATGAAAGGACTATTCACATTCCTTTGTTAAAAGATGATCCTACTAAAATAGTTCAGATTGGAAGTTTACTTGTTGAAGACCAAAAGAAGAAGTTGGTCGATTTTTTGTAAAAAAATGTTGATATATTTGCATGGACAGTTGCTGATATGATGGGAATTCCAACTGAAGTGATTATGCATGAGCTTAAGGTTGATCCGCTCAGTCTGCTTGTTCGGCAAAAGAAGCACAATTTTTCCCTAGAAAGATAGAAAGTTATTAATGAAGAATTAACCAAATTGCTTGATGCTGAATTTATCAGAGAGGTTCACTATCCTGACTGGCTTGTTAATGTAGTAATGGTAAGAAAGGCAAACGGGAAATGAAGGAAATGAATAGATTATACTGATCTTAACAAGGCATGTCCTAAAGATAGTTTTCCTTTGCCTAAAATTGATCAATTGGTTGATGCAATGGCTGGACACAAATTTCTGAGTTTTATAGATGATTTCTCTAGATATAACTAGATACGAATGAGTCTAGATGATGAAGAAAAGACGTCTTTCATTACTGATCGGGGGATATATTGTTATAAAGTAATGTCATTTGGTCTCAAAAATGCTAGAGCTACTTATCAGAGGTTAGTAAACAAAATCTTTGATAATCAAATTAGAAAAACCATGGAAGTATATGTTGATGATATGATCGTTAAGACTGATCAGTCTGATGATCACATTAAAGATCTGCAGATAGCCTTTGATATTCTGTGACAGAATCATATGAAATTGAATCCGACCAAGTGTATCATTTGTGTAACTTCTGGAATGTTCTTGGGCTTTATGATTACGAAGCATGGAATTGAAGCCAGCCCAGAAAAAATCTGAGCCATCTTGGGTATGAGATCACCAGTTAATAAAAAAGAGGTCTAACAGTTGATTGGATGAATAGCTCGTTAAGCCGATTCATTTCTCGTTCGGCTGAGAGATGTTTGCCTTTCTTTAAAGCCCTACGACAAACCAAGGAGTTCAATTGGATGGATGATTGTCAGTCAGCTTTTGAAGAGCTTAAGAAGTGTTTGACAAATCCGATCATATTGTCTAAACCTCAAGAAGGAGAAGACTTATATCTTTATTTGGCTGCTTCTAATGAGGCAATCAGTTCTGTATTGGTGAGAAAGGAGTTCGATGAATTGCACAAGCCCATTTATTATATCAGCAAAGTCTTTCATGTTGCAGAGATAAGGTATCCAAAGCTTCAGAAGATTGTTTATACTTTGGTAACATCGACTAAGCGCCTTAGGCATTATTTTCAGTCTCATCGCATTATTGTATTGACCGACCAACCTCTGAGGACTGTTTTACAATGCCCTGATACTTCCGATCGGATGGAGAAATGGGTAGTTAAATTAAGTGAATACGATATCATTTATTAGCCTAGATCAGCAATGAAAGCTCAAGTACTGGCTAATTTTATAGCCGAATGTACTTGGAATGACAATGAAAAAGAAACTCAATCATCTGATGAAATGAGGGTGACTGATACGTCTTGGGTATTGCATGTAGATGGAGCTTCAAATTCTTCTGGTTGTGGAGCAGGATTGATCTTATCCAGTCCGAGCGAAGATGTTATGGAGTATGCACTTAGGTTTACTTTCAAAGTTTCAAATAATCAAGCTGAATATGAAGTTCTCCTAGCTGGTTTGAGGATTGCAAAGGAGTTAAATGTTCGAGAATTAAAGGTATTATCTGATTCTCAACTAGTTGCTAATCAAGTAAAAGGGGATTTTGAAGTTCGTGATGTTACATTAGCTTACCTGAAGAAGGTTTAAGAGCTTGGAACTTCATTTGATTTTTGGGATATCAGTCATGTCCCTAGTGCTAAAAACTCTCAAGCCGATTCATTATCTAGATTGGCTACTTCTACATCTAACCAAATGGGTTGGACGTTTGTAGAACATTTAGAAACCCCCAGTATTTCTATAACGGGAAAAGAAAATGTTCTTCAGATATAACCAGAGATAGGATGGATGAGTCCGATAATCAAATATCTGATTGAAGGGGTATTGCCTGAAAATAGTATAGAAGCTAAACAAGTTCAGAGGTTTGTTGCTCTATATGTCATTTTGGATGGCTTGTTATATATAAAATCATTTTCCCAACCATTATTGAAGTGTTTATCTCCTTCGGACGCTAATTATGCTCTTAGAAAAGTGCATGAAGGAATATGCGATGATCATTTGGGAGGAAAGGTTTTAGCCTATAAAATTATAAGGCAGGGATATTTCTGGACGACTATGCAGAAGGATGCTGTAGATTTTGTAAAAAAATGCGATTCTTGTCAAAGGTAAGCAAATATTTAGAGGCATCTTGCCAGTTAGTTAATACAGTTAATAGCTCCTTGGCCCTTTGCTCAATGGGGAATGGATATTCTTGGTCCATTTCCTCTAGCATTTGGGCAGTGAAAACTTTTGATTGTCGCCATCGACTATTTTATAAAATGGGTAGAAGCCGAGCCTCTAGTTTTAATCACTAAATCAAAAGTTGAAATGTTTGTCAAAAATTCTATTATATATCGGTTTGGGATTCCTCATGCAATTATTACAGACAACAGAAGACAGTTTGATATTCAGAAATTTAAGGATTTCTATGCTCAATATGGCATCCTTCATAAATTGATATCTGTTGGACATCTTCAAGCTAATGGAGAAGTTGAGATAACTAATTGGACAATCCTTTATAGATTGAAAACCCGATTAAATGAAACCAAAGGATCTTGGGCTGATGAACTTAACTCCGTTCTATGGGCCTATCGAACAACTCCTCGATCTACTATAGTAGAATCTCCGTTCAACCTTGCCTATGGGAGTGAAACGATGTTACCAATAGAGATTGTCCTTCATTCCAAAAGAACTGATTACTTCGAGGAATGTATTAATAATGATCTAAGGAGAACTAATCTTGATTTTCTTAAAATTCCAAGTTGTAGGCATAATTGAAAATGACAGCTTACCGACAAAGAGTGGCATGATATTATAATTCAAGGGTGAAGGCTCAAATCTTTCAGATTGGAAATCTTGTTCTGCACTAAACATCTATATCCAGACCAACTGAAAGTCCTTGAATCTTTTAGATTGAAAATTGATTTTTCTTCTTCAGGCTCCATCTTCCACAAGTTGTTAGGCATGCATTTCGATTTGTCTTAATTGTTTTTGCAGAGACATGACCTTCGTAGTCAGTAGGAGAACTCTTGATCCGAGGAATTTTCGACCAATGACAGCTTTATCTTTTTCTTCTTTAGCTGCAGTTAATTGTTTTTGAAGATCTCCTTGCATGTTAGTTGCTTGATTCTAGCTCTCTTCAATCATGGAGATATCATTAACAAACTGGATAAAAGATTTGGAGTATCGTTAAAATATAAATGGCTTGTTACAAAAAGAGAAGGAATATCACTTACCTTCATTATTCCTGGGTATATGGAAGATAAGGTCTCTTTCACTCCCTGTTTGATTGTCGTCTCCCAATCTTTCCGAAGGATGGTGGATTGTATTATGGATTTTGCCAACTTTGGATTGTTGATACTGGTATCGGCAGTTAGCATTTGAACAACTTTCTCATCGTTCAGACTAAGTGGTTCTTCCATAAGATTTTTCCCTTTTTCTGTTGAAGTAAGCTTAACGGATGCTTTGTGCTTTGGTTCTTTCGAGGGAGAAATGGAAGGCTCTTCTGCATTTTCTTCGAATAAAGATGCGATATATTTGGGAGAATCAGGCTTGTTAGGAGCTATCCTTGATAAGAACCTTCTTCTTACGCATGATCGTTCTTTTATGAATCGTATCAGTCTGGCTTGTCTTTTTGACATCCGATGAAGTTTTTTATCACCTAGCTCCATCTTTCGGATATGATGAAGATATATTCTTGAGGAGTATTCCTTGGGATAAAGGATTTTGGAAAAATACTTGGGACAAAATTTATTCAAAGCCCTGGGCTCGGGACCTCTTTATATAGAGGTTGCTAATAGCTACGATCTATGGTCCAAATTCTGAGATATCAGGAGATCTTGACACGTTTAAGGTCTTGATTTAATGGGAATTCGTGCATCAGTTTTGATTCTCGGAAAATTAGTTATAAAATATATATATAAAGGCATGTGATTTGAATTTGAATTCGAATCTTGTACGGCCTCTTAAGTCTTGACAAATGCGGTTATACAATCTGCTGATCAACAGCTCTTCTGACAGAAAGTTAACATTTGGCAAAGTTGGTATGATGGCTTATTAAACTTTGCCCAGAGGAATCTTTACAAAGTGTACTTTTTCTTAAAAAATTAAAGAAAAATGGATAGGATATTCAGTAAGTCAGATGAAAGAATTATATCGCCCATGAGCAAATTAAAGACCTGGTAATTCAGAGGTATTTAGTAAGTGTTAACTTCTCCTTTATGAAGAATCAGAAATCGTGCTTCCTAATCAATTTTTTTAAGATTTGTGATCAATAAATTTGTTCGGAATGTCTTTGAATAAGAATTAATGTTTTGATTAGATCGGTCTTCCTCGAAAATATCTTTGATTGATACGATGATTTTATACTTAGAAAAATCTCTCATTTATGAAAAGTACAATTTTTGTAATCCGATGAACATCTCTAAAAAGAATGATTTTTCATTTCATATAACAAAGTTCTTACATCAATGATTTGTTACATCTTTTCCAACTGAACCATTCTCCATTTTGGCTTGGTTTATAAAGGGAACCGGTGAAGTTTCTTTTGAATTTGAGGATCTGGTACTGATCCTTCAGTTTGATGTTCGATTGGTTTTTCTATTTGGTCTGTAGCTGTCTCCTCGACTTGATCTTCTTTGTCTGAGTCCTCTTCATCTGAATCTTCCTCTATCTTTGAAGTTTCAAGCTCTGGATAAAATTTCTTTACCTTTTTTAAGCAATCAGCAAGACCAAGGTTATAACTTTCAACTCCTGCTTCATGGAGTTTGTTGTCGAAAGCTTTCGATTGAACGTATTTTTTGACAGCTTCATTGACATCCTCTTCAACAGCTTGTTCAATCTTTTTAATTTCCGTCAAAGTCTTTTCTTCAGCGTAAGACTTTCTTCTCAGCTATTGAAATTTTGTCTTCGATTTTTTCCAACTTTATTGACATCGATCGGATTTTCTTATTTTTCTTTATCAACTTCGATTCCATAGTGTTTATTTTTGATCGTGCCTCTATTAGTTCTATTTCCAAAGCCAAAGTTTTTGTTTCCATTTCTCCCTATCTCTTTTCCATGGCATTCTTCAATTCTTTGGCAACTTCTTTTTTCGCCTTCGCAACGTTTACCTCGTTGCACATGGTTTTGCAGAACTGGTCAAAATTTTTTAGACTCTTATCCATGATCCAGATTCCATGAATAAGCTATTTATTTAAATTTCAGATTAGTCAAATTCAATAATAACGAAGAAAATGAAAATGATTAACTTTTCAAAAGGAAAAAGAGAACAAGTTTTGTTCTATACCTTCAATAAAGTAGGATGAAGTAACAAAATGGTGTCATCAATCTGCTGGGACTAGGTGATTTCCCAGTCTCTTGGAATTATGATGAAGTTCAGAAGATGACGGGCTAGCATTGGGTCATTCAGGCCCGAATCATTGGCATATACGGGAAAATCGACTGAAATATTTGCAGCCGGAGTTCTTTCTTCTTCTTCTTCCCTTATTGGAGCTTTTCCTTTATCAATCTGGTTGGTAGAAGGTACTAATATATCGGCTCCTAAAAATCCCATTGATCGTCTTTCTTGTGGTGGAGGTTGAAGGGATGTTGATAATGGGACTTCATCATCCTATGACACACTGCCTATAAGGATCAGAGAATTAAAACCCGCTGCTACCTTTGGGGCCATTGGGTCTATCAGATTTGCCTTCTTCAGCTTTTTAATCTTTCTTTCTTCTTGAATAGAGGAGGTGGCTTCTGTTTTTATATTCTTCGAATGTTTCCAAAGCTTTCGAACGTCCACCATGATTGACGTATCTGCAGTAATTGAGAAATCAGAGATTAAGACTAATTGCTGAGAAATAAATAAAGAAGTAATATCAACGATGAAGATACCTAAGGAAGGTTTGGGGTTGATTTCTATTAAAAAAAGCCCTCTTTCATCAAGAAGTTCTTTAATCGGAGGGACCTCCATCTTCGTAAGTTTCTCGTAAACTTCTTGGTCAGCAGTCAAGACTTTCTTGCCATCATTAGGAGTTAGTCGGGGTTCCTTATGGCTAATAGTGAAGTCCCAAAGGATCTTGGAGGTAATATAAAGGAAGTCGGGTTTCTAACCATGAATGGCTGAAAGAAGCCCCGAGATAAATTTTTGACCATGTCGTGGATTAATCACCCACCAACCATGGCCATGAAAGTCCCATTTCAGTACAAAAAATGTGGTAGAAAGAGAAGTTTTAGGAACTATGCCCGCATCTTTTCAAAGAACCAAGAAGGCGCAAATGATTCGGATACTATTAGGGGTCAGCTGAGATGGTAGTACCCGATACAATCTAAAGATTGTAAGGAAAAAAGGGTGAATCAGAAATCTAAGACCAGCTCTTAGATGTTCCTCGTAGATTGTTAGATTACCGGGTGGAGGCCGATCTATTTGGTCATCAGGATTGGGAAGGATAACAGCATACTCATCCGAGATATTGTAGTGTTGTTTCAAAGCTAACATTCGATGTTCAATTAAAGAGGATCTAACATCACCTATCTTTAATGATTCATCCTATTTTTTCTATGGTTGGGAGGTAGATTCCTCAGGATTTTCGACATGACTGATCTCTAATATCCTATCCACAATCAAAAAAGAAAATAGAAGAAGATTAACTTAAAAGAAAGGGCAGAAGAAGAATAGTGGTCGACCTGAGAAATTTTTTTTGCTCCAAAGGCGAAGAGATTGAAATAGTGAAAACCTATTTTTTTGAGAAGGATGGTGTTTATATAGTATCCTTCAACGGTCTAAAATTTCCATCGAATAATGTGACTAATTCAGATCTTGCCACATATCCATAAATATCTGACAAAAAAATTGAGTTTCTCGAATGATCGAAATAACTCTTTATAATATGTCGGCAATAATCTGTTGACAGGATGGAGGCATTTATTTTCGATGAAGATTTTTTTGGCTTTCTTGGATTTTGAAAATTATAATGATGAGAAGGAGATATGGCTGTTAGTTTTTATAATTGCCTCCCCAACCAGAGTTCGACACGTCATCAAAGCGTGCTGCCCTAAAATGAAAGCTTCTGACAGTTTCTGATTTTCAATTAATGAATTCAAAAACTGGGGGGACTAGTGTTTGGATATGACAAGTTTGTTTTATTTATTCTTATCTATTAAAAGCTTGAATTTGGCTGATTGATGACCAAGCGGCACAAAGGCTGATCAACATCTAAAAAGACGTTGAGCCGATCAATGCCTAGTAGGCACAAGTATGATCGATGCCCAGTAGGCACAAGTATGATCAATGCCCAGTAGGTACAAGTATGATCAATGCCCAAAAGGCACAAGTATGATCAATGCCCAATAGGCACAAGTATATCAATTCCTAATAGGCACAATTATGATCAATATTCAAGAAGCATAGAGTCGATCAACACTCAATAAGCATAAGATTGATTAACTCCCAAGTAATTTGTTAACTTTTATGAAAGGTAAAGCTTAATAATATTCAAATAATGCAGAGATCGTTCAACCTCTGGAGAAGGACTGACCAACTATGGATAAAGGACTGACTAATTATGGATAAAGGGCTGACCAACTATGGATGTATGCTGATCAACATGAATGACTTTCGCTGCACATGCTCGTGGTCCTGGATTAACCATTTAACAGCTAGATGCCAGCTGTAAGTGGTTAAGTCTGTGGCCTATAAATACCTTCAAGTGCGATGGTGATTGGACTTCTGCTACTTCTTCTTTCCGTGCCATTCCTTCCTTGGTCTTTCTTCAAATCTTATCTGTTCCCGTTCAGACTTCATCAACGAGCTTGGGTGCTACCTTAACACCCGGATCCTCCAAGAAGATGATTGGGAGCTAGATTAAATCAGCTCGATCCATTTTTCTTTTGATCCAAGCTTCTTATAATTTGTTTCGATGTAACAGCCTGCATAGGGATATCCAGTGGGAGCTGTTTCATTGGCAAATTCAAGACATAGAGGAAGCCTATCAACTAACTAGAGAATTCAAGTTATATCAGAGGGAACTCAAGATCAATTAATCTAAGTCCAATAAGGGTAATTCCCTTGAGCCTAAGTCCAAACCTAGCCGAATTCTTTTAGACCAGCCTACTACTCCTATCCCATTAGTTTGCAAGGAAGAAACCCCAGGACCCATTAAATAGCATGAGGTAGAAGTGTATGAGGCCAATCCTAGTTTAGAAGATGAATACAAGGAGAGGACTTTGAGGACTATGATAAAGATGGACCCAAGGTTGAAATCGCTGATGAACTAATAGAAAAAGATCCTGAACCCACTATAGAATTTGAAGGAGTGCTTGAGCCAGGATCAAACATAGTAGATGAAAGGGAGGGTTCACTAGAGTTGTCCATAGAGGAGGTCCCTATGAAACAATCCCAGGAAGTAGACATTATTTTAGAATACTTTCAAGATAAGGTTCCCAAAGACTTTCCTGACGACCTTCCACTAGATATCCATCATACTCTAGAACTAGTTTCACCCCAGGACCTCATTTAGTATTCCCATCAAGAGTTCATTCCTCTAAACTCAGCTAATGACCTTTTTCTTGAACTGACTAAGCCATCCTTTCTTAAAGACCCTACACTTGCAATGACCAAATTCTCCCGCATTCAAGTGGACCTTATGTCACCAATAGATCAATGTTCAAATCTTATGGTCCTCCTTATTAACCAAGGTCTCTTGCATGCCTTCAATGGATTGTCCAAAGACTCCGATTCTTATTTCCTGCCATACTCTAAGGCTTCTAATGTTTCTCAAACTGTTCAATTACATTTTGTTGAGGTCGTTCGGTTACACCAATTCTGTGAGTATGTTAGGTTTGCGACTTACTTTTGGAAGAACTTATGGCATTTGATAGGAGTCCATTGTAAATACTCTTGTGAACACCACACTAGGGTTAGACCTAGAGTGATGGGGACATCAAAACCCATCCAGGTTTTTATTTTTTTTATCCCAGATTTTCTTTTTTTTATTTTTTTATTCCACCTATTCCACCTATCCCCGCTATTCTAACTTTATCCTTGTTTTATTCCCAACTTATTCCATGTTTATCCCTATCATCTTCTTCCTCCCAAAAAACTCCCAGAACTCCATTTTTCTCATTTTTTTCTTCCCGTTCATCCAGGATCTGCCATGCCCGACCACCGACAACCCCCCTGACGGCCCTCCATCTCCCCCGCGCTGCCACGCCTGATGATTGGATGGACCCCATCAGCCGTCCATCTCTCCCTACGGCTCCACCCATGGCCGTCCGCACCTACGCCCCCATCGCATGCGCCTATATTCGTCGTTGTCCTCCCTAATGCCATCGCCGGCCGTCGGCGTAGCCGCCCAAGGTCCCTACACAAAGCCCCAGCACCCACGGCCGTCGGCCATGCCTCCCCTGCTCTCTACCCATGTTGTCCCCCTCCACTGCACCGCCGTCTGCCTCTGTTTCCCGTCGGCCACTCGTGCTCCCTGCCGGCCATCATGCCCTCCGTCGGCCATCATGACCTCCATCATTCAGCCCCCTTCAGTCCGTGGAGAAGAACATGCTATTACACGAACGTGAAAGTGCATGCTTCTCAAAGCTGCACCCTCTTCAAAGCAACACGGATTTTAAAGTTGCACCCTCATTAAAGCAACATGGATTTCAGAGCAGGTGCTGATTTTGGTAAATTCAGATTATGCCTAATTTATTTATTTTAAATCTGGATGTATGGACCAGTGCAGAAGTTTTTTTAAATTAGTTTTAGATTAGGATTAGTTTTGTTTTCCACCATATAGGGAGGATTGTGTTTAGATTTCTACCATGTTTTCAGGCTGCAAACAAAGCAGGTTTGGGATGTCACCTTATTTTGGGTTGCATGCCTTGTATTCTTCACTTGGACCCCAAGTTTTGTAAGCCTATATAAAGGCACCTCCTCCCTTGAATAAAATATGATGAAGAATATAAATTTTTAAGAAAAGAGTTTCTTGCTTCTGCCTTCGTTAGGAGTGGGCATGTGGCCCATTTTTCCTTCACCTGTGGGTGTCGAGGGGTGTGAGGCCCCAGTTATCTTCTTCCTTGTTGAGTCCCCTATATGATCTTGGAGCTTCTCCTTCACAGCCCCTGGTAGCGATTTGGGTGGGATGCCCTAGGCTCCGCATGTAGTGAGATGGGTGGGATGCTCTAGACTACATGTAATGGGGTGGGTGAGATGCTCTAGAGGTGCGACATCTCTCCGTAAAAGTAAATCCCATGTTCATAGAGTATCCATCTTTCCTGCCCCCACATATTTTCTTTATACCTTTTTGACACTAATCAAAGGATACTTCTCAGCTCTCCAACAATCCTCCTAGCCAGCCCCCCTTGTCCCGCACTAATTTTGGTATCAGAGAAGGAGAGGATTATGGTTGGAAAAAAAAAGTTTTAAAAAAAAGAAGAGAGAAAAAAAAGAAGAAAAAAAAAATAAAAAAAATTGCAGCGAGGTTGACTCGACATAGTCGAGTTTTCCCCACTCCAAGGGAATGATGGGGACATCAAATTCCATTCGGGTTTTTATTTTTTTTATCCCAGATTTTCTTTTTCTTTTTTATTTTTTTATTCCAACTATTCCACCTATCCCCGCTATACAAATTTATCCTTATTTTATTCCTGATTTATTCCAAGTTTATCCCTGTCATCTTCTTCCTCCCAGAAAACTTCGAGAACTCCATTTTTCTTATTTTTTTCTTCCCGTTCGGCTAGGATCTGCCATGCTTGAACACTGATGACACCCCCGATGGCCCTCCATCTCCCACGTGCCACCACGCCCGATGATTGGATGGACCCCGTCGGCCGTCCATCACTCCCTATGGCTCCTCCCATGGCCATCCGCCCCTGCGCCCCCACCTCATGCACCAACGTCCGTCCACCCCAGCGCCATCGTCGGTCACCGGTGGAGCAGCCCAAGGTCCCCGCCCAAAGCCCCAGCACCCACGGTCGCCGGCAGTGCCTCCCCTGCTCTCCGTCCGTACCACGCCCCTCCTCCACCGCACCGCCATCTACCTCTGCTTCTCGTCGGCCACTCGTGCTCACCGCCGGCCGTCACGCCCTCCGCCGGCCGTCACGCCCTCCACCGGCCGTCACGACCTCCATCATTCAGCCCCCCCCTTTGATCCATGGAGAACCTGCTGTTGCACGAACGTGAAAGCACACACTTCTCAAAACTGCACCCTCTTCAAAGCAACGTTGATTTCGAAGCTGCACCCTCTTCAAAGCAACACGGATTTCAAAGCAGTCACTGATTTTGGTAAATTTAGATTATGCCTAATTTATTTATTTTAAATCTAGATGCATGGACCAGTTGGAAAGTTTTTTTTAAATTAGTTTTAGATTAGGATTAGTTTTATTTTTCACCATATAGGGAGGATTGTGTCTAGTTTTCTACTATGTTTTCAGGCTGCAAACAAACCAGGTTTGGGATGTCACCTTTTATAAGCTGCATGCCTTGTATTCTTTACTTGGACCCCAAGTTTTGTAAGCCTATATAAAGGCACCTCCTCTTTTGAATAAAATATGATGAAGAATATGAATTTTTGAGAAAAGAGTTTCTTGGTTCTGCCTTTGTTAGGAGTGGGCATGTGGCCCATTTTTCCTTTACCTGTGGGTGTCGAGGGGTGTGAGGCCCCAGTTATCTTCTCTCTTGCTGAGTCCCATCTTGGAGCTTCTCCTCCACGGTCCCAGGTAGCGATTTGGATGGGATGCCCTAGGCTCCACATGTAGTTAGATGGGTGGGACACCCTAGACTACATGTAGTGGGGTGGGTGAGATCCCTAGAGGTGCGACGTCTCTCCGTGAAGGTAAGTCTCAAGTCCATAGAGTATTCATCTTTCTTGCCCCGACATATTTTTTCCATCTTTTTGACCCTAATCATAGGAGACTTCTCAGCTCTCCAACGATCCTCCTAGCTAGTCCCCCTTTGTCCTACATCAATTTTGGTATCAGAGCTGGAGAGTATTAGGGTTGAAAAAAAAATAAGAGATAAAAAAAGAAGAGAAAAAAAATTGCAGTGAGCCTAACTCGACGGTGTCGAGTTTTCCCCACCCCAGGGGAATGATGGGGACATCAAAACCCATCCAGTTTTTTTTTTTAATCCTAGATTTTCTTTTTTCTTTTTTATTTTTTTATTCTAGCTATTCAACCTACTCCTATTATTCTAGCTTTATTCCAGACTTATCCCTATTTTATCCCTCTGTTATTCCAATCATCTTCTTCATCCCGGATCTACCACGCCCGACCACCGGCACCCCCCGATGTCCGTCCACCTTCCCTAGTGACAATCTTCTCGTGGGAATGCCGGCGAATCCCATGAACTGCCCACGGTCGTTTCCCCCCATGCGGCTCCACCATTGGCTGTCCGCCCCTGTGCCCCCACGGCACGCGCCCACGTCCACCATCTTCCTCCCCAGCACCATCGCCGACCGCCGGCGGAGCTGCCTAAGGTCCCTGCCCAAAGCCCCAATGCCCACAGTCGCCAGGCGTGCCTCCCCTACTCTTCGCCCGTCAGTGACGCGCCCCTCCTCCATCGCGCCGCCGTCTATCTTTGCTTCCTGTCGGCTACTCGTGCTTGCCGCCAATCGTCATGCCCTCCATCGACCGTCCTGCCCTCCTTCATTCAGCCCCCACTTCAGTCCGTGGAGAAGAACCTACTATTGCACGAACGTGAAAGTGCACACTTCTCAAAGCTACACTTTCTTCAAAGCAACATGGATTTCAAAGCTATACCCTCTTCAAAGCAACACGTATTTCAGAGTATGCACTGATTTTGATAAATTCAGATTATGCCTAATTTATTTATTTTAAATTTGGATGTATGGACCAGTTGGGAAGTTTTTTTAAATTAGTTTTAGATTAGGATTAGTTTCATTTTCTACCATATAAGGAGGATTGTGTCTAGTTTTCTACCATGTTTTCAGGCTGCAAACAAAGCAGGTTTGGGTTGTCACATTTTATGAGCTTCATGTCTTGTATTGTTTACTTGGACCGCAAGTTTTGTAAGCCTATATAAAGTTACCTCCTATCTTGAATAAAATATGATGAAGAATATAAATTTTTGAGAAAAGAGTTTTTTAGTTCTGCCTTAATTAGGAGTGGGCATGTGGCCCATTTTTCCTTTACCTACGGGTGTCGAGGGGTGTGAGGCCCTAGTTATCTTCTCCCTTGCTAAGTCCCCTCTATGATCTTGGAGCTTCTCCTTCACAGCCCTAGGTAGAGATTTGGGTGGGCGCCCTAGGCTCCGCATGTAGTGAGATGGGTGGCACGTCCTAGACTACATGTAGTGGGGTGGGTAAGATGTCCTAGAGGTGCAACGTCTCTTCATGAAGGTAAGTGTCAAGTCCATAGAGTGTCCATCTTTCTTGCCCCCACATATTTTCTCCACCTTTTTGACCCTAATCACAGGAGACTTCTTAGCTCTCCAACAATCCTCCTAGCTAGCCCCCCTTTGTCCTGCATCAATTTTGGTATCAGAGCAGGAGAGTATTAGGATTTAAAAAAAAAAGTTGAAAAAAAAAGAAGAGAGAAAAAAAAAGAAGAGAAAAAAAAAAGAGAAAAAAAAATTGCAGTGAGCTTGACTTGACGGAGTCGAGTTTCTCCCACCCCAGGGGAATGATGGGGACATCAAAACCAATCCGGGTTTTTATTTTTTTTATCCAAGATTTTCTTTTTTTTTTTTTCTTTTCTTATTCTAGCTATTCCACCTATTCCTTTTATTCTAGCTTTATCCAGACTTATCCTCATTTTATCTCTCTTTTTTTCCAATCATCTTCTTCCTCCTAGAAAACTCCTAGAACTCCATTTATCATTTTTTTTCTTCCCATTCATCATGGATTTGCCACTCCCAACCACCGGCACCCCCCCGATGTCCGTCCTCCTTCCCCGGCGACAATCTTCTCGTGGGAATGCCAGCGAATCCCATGAATTGTCCATGGCCATTTCCCCCCATGCAGCTCCACCCATGGCCATCCACCTCTGCGTCCCCACCGCACGCGCCCATGTCCATCATCATCCTCCCCAGCACCATTGCCGGCTGCCGGCGGAGCCGCCCAAGGTCCCCACCCAAAGCCTCAGCACCCACGATTGTCGGCCGTGCCTCCCCTACTCTCCGCCCATCCATGCCACGCCCCTCCACCGCACCACCGTCTGCCTCTACTTCCTATCAGCCACTCATACTCGCCGCCGACCATCAAGCCCTCCGCCAGCCATCACGACCTCCATCGTTCAGCCCCCCTTTGGTCCATGGAGAAGAACCTGCTGTTGCACGAACGTGAATGCACACACTTCTCAAAGCTACACTTTCTTCAAAGCAACACAGATTTCAAAGCTGCACCCTCTTCAAAGCAACATGGATTTTAGTGCAGGTGCTGATTTTGGTAAATTCAGATTATGCCTAATTTATTTATTTTAAATCTAAATGTATGGACCAGTTGGGAAGGTTTTTTAAATTTGTTTTAGATTAGGATTAGTTTTATTTTCCACCATATAGGGAGGATTGTGTCTAGTTTTCTACCATGTTTTCAGGTTGCAAACAAAGTAGGTTTGGGATATCACCATTTATGAGCTGCATGCCTTGTATTCTTTTCTTGGACCCCGAGTTTTGTAAGCCTATATAAAGGCACCTCCTCTCTTGAATAAAATATGATGAAGAATATGAATTTTTGAGAAAAGAGTTTCTTGGTTCTGCCTCCGTTAGGAGTGGGCATATGGCCCATTTTTTCTTCACCTACGGGTGTTGAGGCGTGTGAGGCCCCAGTTATCCTCTCCTTTGCTAAGTCCCCTCTATGATCTTGGAGCTTCTCCTTCATGGTCCCAGGTTTCGATTTGGGTGGGATGCCCTAGGCTCCACATGTAGTGAGATGGGTGGGATGCCCAAGACTACATGTAGTAGGGTGGGTGAGATCCCTTAGAGGTGCGACATCTCTTCGTGAAGGTAAGTCTCAAGTCCATAGAGTATCCATCATTTTTGCCCCCACATATTTTTTCCACCTTTTTGACCCTAATCATAGGAGACTTCTCAGCTCTCCAATGATGCTCCTAGCTAGCCCCCCTTTATCCCACATCATAGAGAGTCAATAGTCTCTTAGGTTGAGGCCCATAAGAGTCCAATAAACCTCTTCTGATATGAATGCATAGTCGAGTTGTTAGGTATAGTTTAAGTCCTTTGCATCACCTGTTAGGAGTTTGCATGTGCCCAGCTTGTTCATCACCTGCACTAATTTTGAATGAAACTGGCAATTTCTCGAAGAAGGGCCAAGGAATTTGATGTAGTGGATTCTGTCATGGTTAGGCTTAGGCCTAAAAAGAAGCTTCATGCTCGTAGATCCGGGCCTTTTTAAAGTGATAGAGAGGGTTGGACCAAATGCCTATGTGTTAGATTTGCCTCCGGATTTGGGCATTAGTTCTACATTCAGTATTGTAGACTTGGTTTATTATAAGGAACCGATAGTGATACCTAGTGAGGCCTTTGGGCCTACTCCTTCCATTGTGAGTGAACCTAGCCTAGTGTGTCCACCCATAAATTGGCCTGAGAGAGGAGAACGGATCGAGCATATCCTGGATGATCAAGCCATAATGACTTGGAGCCATGGCTATCAACACTACCTAGTCCGATGGCAAGGCTGGCCAGAGTCAAACGATTCATGGATTTCTTGAGAGGACTTGCAATGCCTCAACCCAGACCTTCTCTAGAGATATGTGAGCCAGCCTGATCTTCACTAGACAAGGTAGAGTTCCTCCTACCCCAGGAGAATTGGTGCGGATACCAGAGGTACCAAAATAAGACAGAGGCTTCTCAACCCTCTATGGATTACTTAGTCACATTCAAGTCCATTTGTAATAATGCTTAGTTCATCTAAGTTATTTTTTTTACTTGAGTCCTGTACTAATCAGCTCATGTTGAGCTAGTTATTTTCTGGAGACCAGTACATGTAATCACTCATACAAATGAAGACCAAGCAAGCCCAAGTGAAGATCAACCCAACTGAAGCTATGAGGAACATGGAAAGCCTAGGAGAGGAAATCAGAAGCCCAGGAGACAAGCTTGAAGCCCCGAAGCCCTGAAATGAAGCCCTAAAGCCTTGAAACAAAGCCTGAAGTAAACTGGCTAGCCCAGGCCCTAGAGAAGAAATAAGTGGCACCAAGGCATATGCTTACCACCCTTGGTTGGCCACTAGGGTCACCTCCCTTGGCTGACCAAGGCAAGAGGAGGGAGAGGGACATTAGTTATTTTTTCTACCTAGTTTTTCCTTATTTTCTAGCTAGAGTTGGATGGGGATTAAAACTCTTACGTTATATCTTTTTTAATGTTAATTAGGGGCCAAGTCTAGGAGTCTATTTAAAGGGCCCTAGTCTCTTGTATGAAGAATGAATTTTGATATGAAATAATACTTGATTCTCCAATTGCTATGTGCTACCTTACTGTGTGCTTGAAGGGATTCTGCGTGAGACCTTCCTCTTCCTAGTGTCCTGCGACTACTTCCTGCCGCCATCTTGCTCTCCAAAACCCTAGCCACCCACTCCAATGAACATCTTCCCCTTGCTATTTTCCCTTTCTAACTTCATCCCTACTATGTTTTCTAACCCGTGAAAGGTTGTTTGCCGGCCCCTCGACTCCAACGAATCCAACGACTCCATCTAGGCCGCAATCGAACCATCGAGCAGAAATTCTGGAATCCGTGGGTCTCTGGCTTGATTTTCTAGGCTGCATCCAGAGTGAGAGCGATCTCTTCACATACGATCTACACCAAGCACTTCAACCATTGCCAGGTAAACCCCTCTACCGCCAGTAGCCCTATTGTATTTTCATATAGAATTTCTTATATTGATACATGGTCTGAACTTTGGGATTACAACTTATAACTTAATGTTAAAACACCAAAAAAAAATCATTGCATGCATATATAGGTTTCCCATCACTTCCCACAAGGTTCGAACCCGACCTGTTGGTGTCTTCTTTAGGTTGCTACATGATTTTTAAATTGGGCTTGGGTTTGAATGCAAGGATTGTTGTTTTGGGCTAAGGAGAGGTGATCAACTCCTCCCCTCATCTAACATAGCAAAATTGTCCTTAATATATTTTATAATTATGATGGCACAGATATGAAAATTTACTTGAGGTTTCTTAATTATGATGCAATGATTTTTTTTTTGTATTTTAAGTAGAAATATAACATGCTGGAAATTGCCTAATATGTAGGAGATATGCAGAAAAATTAAAATATGCAGAGATTATGCAATCAAAACCCTAAACATGCTGAAATTACTACTTGCTGAAATTCTAGGTGCAGAAACTTTCTAGGTATAAAATCAGATGTGCAGAAGACTTATAAGCCAAATTAAATCATTAAAAAATTCTAATAAATAGTATCTATTGGCGTAGAACCTTCGCTGGATGGGCTAAGTCACTGAACCACTGGTCTACTTCTCTTGGCACATGTAAAATAGGTCCCTTGACCAGATTTTCTTCGGTCGGGGGACACTCCGATGTCTAAGTCAGGGAGAGGTTCTAACAACAGAATGGAAATGTCTTTAAGAAGGCAGGAAGATAGCAAAAGTATCATCGTGGCCAACTCACCTTGAGTGTCCCCTCTTACCATATTTATAATAGTTGGGCACTGACCTGGGTTGGGCTTAACTTGCCTCTGGTTAACATGCGATCATTTAACTTCACCCCACGTACGATAATGGATGGTTGTCGTTTATCCAGGGACGGTTGTCACTCCATTATGGCCAGTGCAAAATTATCAGATAGTGGGGCTGCTGAATGCATTGCCAGCCCGAAATAGTTGGAGTTGGGGATGGCGATTATGCTTTAGGTCGTGATAGCCATCCCCCCATTCGGGGGTTTGTGGCAGATTGGAGATTTGTCTTGGGCCTTCTTCTTCTTTGAACTTCTTTGGGTCAGTCATCTTCAGACTTCATCGGTGGAGGCGATCGGTTGGGCGATGGATGTCGTAGACCCGAAGGGGTATTCTTCGGACCTTTGTCTTCAACCTATCTAAAGACTGGTCTGAAGGAGGCGTTACGGCACTCCCAGGCCATCGTTGGTTCTCTTAGTATGGGCGGCCGGCCAGGGGGGGAACCAGACTGATCTCCTGAGCCAGAGATATATTTTGTTGAGCCTATGTCTTCCAACAGTTGCCCCCTACTCTTATTTTTCAAAGCATTGATTTGCCTTGAAAAGTAAGAGTATTAATGAGTTTGTCATTTTTTGTTCATAAAAAGTGCCATTAATGATGCCAAATCCTTGATCTGGTTGTTTGCCATAACCAACCTCTGATTCGGGGATCAAACTGGAGATAGATGTCACCTCTGCATTGGAGCGTGAAGATGAGGGGAGATCAATTGATGGGTCGTGGCCTTTCTTCCCATTGATCTTCCAACAGGGACATGGGTGGAGGACGTGGCCTGATCTTATCCCTGGGAGGAAAGGTGCTAATCTCATCCCAGTCATCAAATGGGATCACGTGGATTAGGACCCTTAGCTTGTCAAGTCAAATTGGCACCTTTTGGGGCTTCGTATTGGCCTCCGGTGCCTGTACGCGCAACGTGACTGGGGGGAGAGGTGTCTTGTTCCTCAAGGCAGTGCACGGAGCTACCTCCTACCCCCCAATAGAAAGGAAGGAGACTGATCGAGGAGGCTTCTTTGTTTTTGTCTGCCATTACTTTAGCCCGGTCTTTCCTGCTTCTATCTTTTTGTTCCTTCCATAGGTAGAGTTTCTTCGATTCTTCTCTACCCTCCTTCTAGCACCATGGTTAGGTCTCTAAGGGCTCATGCTATTGGCCAGGCTTCTTCCGTTGCTGCAGTTAGACCAGGGCTAGTTCCCAGTTCTATCTCTTTTAGAAAAATAGCCCATCTCCAGGAGCGCTGCCGCATTTCCGGTGATTTACTTCTAGTGCTTCCGAAGCCCAAAGAGCGGGTAGTCAGACCTCTGATTTGATGTATTGCTATCTACGAGGACCATCTGAAGGCTGGTCTTCATTTTCTATTGCATCCATTCTTCCTTAGGGTTTTTAACTTGTATCATATCATTCCCGCATAGCTAACTCTGAACAGTATTCAGAATATCTGCAGGTTTTTGGTTTGGTGCCAAATAGCCAACGTGAGACCCTGGACCGGTTTATTCACCTCCCTTTTCATTTTGAAGAGGGACTTCCATGGCCATGGGTGGTGGGTCATCGACCCTCGCCCTGGCCGTAAGATAATGAAGGGCATGCCCAGTGCCATCCATGGGTGGAAACCCATTTTGTTTTTGTTACCCTTACTGAGCCATGGGGTTTTGATTGCCAGTGGAGGGAACCTTGTTTGGATGCTAACCTCAGCAAGGAGGTCATGACGGTTGATGAACTCGACTATGCCTTTTTGTCTGGTTTGGACACCATTTCCATTCGAGAACTTTTGGAGGAGAGGGAACTTCATCTTGCTGGAATCAGCGAGTCCTCCATGTTTGGTAGAAGACTTCGACCTCCTCCTACTCTATGGCTTCCCTATTCATTCATTTTTTATGTTTATTCTTGTTTGTAGGTAAGGAGATGAGGCCTGACTTGAGCCAACTCCATGAATCCACCAAGAGACCAGCGATCCTCCCCCCTTCTTCGGGGTTGGAGGCCCGAAAGAGGGCTCGAGGGGAGGGCACTAGTAGGAGCACTACATCTTCAAGGGGGACCTCCAGAGGGGATGAAGTTCCATCCAGGGAGCTTCCAAAGGTGCCCCCACCATCGGGCCCTCGTCGAGGCTCGATTCTCCAGCCTGGATGATGGGGGCCTTGAGTCCAGCTTCGGCGATTGATGTACCGTTACCCTACTCCGCTGTGATGGATAGGAGCGAAGTGCCACAAGTCCAAGGGGGATCAATCGGGGGCCCCTCCTTGGATTGGGACTGTGGGATAGACCTCTCGAGGTTCTCTGGTGCAAGATGTTTATCTCCCCTTGATGTGGCCAGGCAGATGTTGAAAGGTATTCTACTATCTCATGACTCGGCAGTCTATCGGAATCGGCGTATCATCGAAGTATCGGATTCAGCATTTTCCTCCATGTTGAAGGTAAGATCACCATTGCCTTTTTAGTTTCCTCTATGTTGTTCCTTACATGACAGGTCCCTTATTTTGTCGGTGCAGTTGGTTCATGACATAACCCTTTTGGAGGAGGGCATGGAGAATATTGACAACTTTCTCTGCAGCATGAAGGAGGAGCTCCAGATGGCCAAGGCCAAAAAGGAGGTGGCTGAAGAGCTCAGGCTATCTGTCGAGGAGAAGCTCATTCATAAAGAAGCCAAGGTTCAAGATTTAAGGGCTGAACTAAAGAAGGCTCAGCTAAAAATCACCGAATAAGGGGCAAAGCTAAGGAGGAAAAGGAAATAGATGTGCTCCTTGGAACAATTTGCCAAGGAGAATGAGGAAAAGGTTGAGAACCTGGCTAGGATGACCGACGAGGTGGTCAGAAAGGTGGAAGAGGCTTCTTCGAGGGCTGAAGCTACCATGAGGGAGTCTGAGGTCCTCAGGGAGTAGGCAGTCAAGGTAGTTGAGGACTTCAAGAAGTCTTCACAATTCAAGAAAGATGTAACTGAAGCCAACTTATTTAGCTATAAATTTGGCTTCAATGATGGGCTTGAAGGGGTCCGTAAAGCTTTTCTCGATCTTGACCTCTTCGACATCCTGGCATTTGAGATCGAGGAGGGAGTGGGGGGAAGCGTACCCCCCACTGAGTCTAGAGAGGCTCCGGTCATGGTAGAAGGATCGGCCATGGCGGGTCCGACAACTTTGAATCAAGTTGAAATGGCCCGAGCAGAAGCCTAGGCTGAAGAGGGCCAGGTTCTAATTCAGACTGAAGAAATCCTCCTTCCCATCAGTCCCGAAGTCCCCTGATGCGGGACTAACTAGATGCTAGGATGATGTAGATGTATTTTCTTTGTGATTTTTTTAGGTTTTCTAAATGAGTTTAAGGATTTCCGAAGACAAGCAAGGGTAGATCTAAGGTTCTATAATAATAAGAACTTTAAACTAGCAAGTAAGCCCCTAAATAGGATGAGAAGAGGATCCCGAGATTTAGAAACCCCATAGGACTTAGCTCTCGAATCAATACCAACTTAGGAGTTATGGTGGCAAACCTTATAAAGTTCTGATGCGCCCAATGTCGAGTTCACTCGCACTCATGGATGCAGCCTAGATGATTGAGCCTTCAACCCTGCAGATGCACCGGATTTCTGTCCGATGGTCATGAAGGCAAGAGAGACCAACTCCGTATTTGTGGCACCTGGAGGACCTACGAGCAACCAAAAGGGTTCTTAGGAGACAGTAAGAAGCAATAAACAATATGGGAAGGAGAGTTGAAGATGGTGGTGAATGGGGATCTTCTTTCTAGGCACCAAGATGGATCATCCTGATGGACTCCAAACTCGAAGATGGAGGATGGCTTGCATGGAACAGATGGTAACTTGAGGCATCACACCTCTCGACACTCGAAGATGAAGGCGCTCCCTCATGAAGATCGACGTTCTTAAGGAATGAAGAAAATAACTAGAAGAGTAGCACTCAAAATATTTTCTTTCATTCATCAAAATTACCCATACAAAGGAGGGGTAAGGTCCTTTATATAGGCACCTTAAGACCCTTTTCAAATTCAAAAGAAAATTACATCTCCTCTCTTGAAAAGGCACCAAAAAATTCTGAAATTCTTTCTCCTTGGCCGACCAAAGCTTGCTTTTGATTGGGCATGGCATGATATGGGGCTTGTAGCAAGGCTTGTGTCTTCCTTCTTTCTTTGGTTGTCCACCCACCTTTGGTGAGAAACATGATATGGGGATTGGAAGATGGAGGTTTGTCTTGGAACCCTTGGACCCTTGATCTTCCTTCCATAGCTGGTCACATATTTTGGGAAGAAAGCTTGATGTGAGGGCTTGAAGCAAGGGACTTGTCTCTCCATATCTTTAACTCCTTTTAGCCTTCCATGTCCGACCAAGCACATTGGGAAAATGGCTTGATATGGGGGGCTTGAAACAAGGGACTTGTCTTCACAAACTTCAACTCCCATTGACCTTCCATTGGTCGCCCATGACTCCTTTAGCAATAGGCTTGATAGGGGGAGGGAAGGGAGGAAAAGATCAAGGGATGGCACCCCACAAAAATCAGCATTACCCCTTACTTTGGCCGCCCACATGTCATGGTGATGTGGCGCCACATGGGATGGATGAAGTGGTGCCCAAGGGTTGAAGTGGCATCTTTCAAGGCTTGGGAGATGGCTTTGCCCATTAACTTCAAACAGACTCAGACTGGAATCAATACATGACTCATAGACACAACTTGACCAAATTGGTCAAGGTACAAGCCAAAAGCAATTAAGACTAAATTCATGACTAAAAAATACAATGCTTAGGCTTGAAGCCTTATTACAAGACTCGATAAATTGGAACACTAATCATATATCCATAGAGGGTTGAGGAGCCTCTGTCAGATTCTGGTGCCCACACCAGTTCGCCAGGGGTGGGAGGAACTCGACCCTATCGAGTAAGAGTTGCTTTGGCTTTGGTAATTTTCCAGAAGGTCGGGGTCGAGGTGCTGCAAGTCCACCCGGGTAGTCCACGAGTCATCGGACTCAGGTCAGCCTTGCCATCGGACCAAGTAACGTTGATAACCTTTGCCATGGGTGGTGATAGCTTGGTCATCTAGTACATGCTCGATCAGCTCTCCTCTCTCAGGTAAAATTGGAGGTGGACACTCTGGGTCAGGTTCACTCTCAAATAAAAGGTTAGGCCCAAAAGGCTTGCTGGATATGTTTGCCGGTTCCCTATACTTGACTAAGTTTGAGATATTGAAAGTCGAGCTAACGCCATAATCCGAGGGTAGCTCAAGTACGTAGGCATTAAAGCCAAATCTCCTTATCATTTTAAAGGGGCCAGCTCCTTGAGCATTAAGTTTCTTAATGGTTCCTGGAGAAAACTATTCAGGCCTAAGCCTAATCATTACAGATTCCCCAATTTCAAACTCTTTGGCTCGTTTCCTAGAATTAGCCCTTCTTTTATATGCATTATTACTTAGATTAATTTTTTGGCTAATTTCCTTATGCATGTCCCTAATATGTTGTTCAAAGGATTCGGTGGACTCTAAGACATGTGCATGGATGGATAGGGGAATCAGAACAAGAGGTCGGTTAGGTTTGTATCCACTTACAATCTCGAAAGGACTTTTCCTGGTGGTCCTATTCATTGAACTGTTGGTTCACCTTCTCGACGGGCCTAAGCCAAATCAAGGCTCGATCATCTAGGCCGCATCCACAAGAGTTAGTGAACTCGACATCGGGTGCATCAAAACTTTATAAGGTTTGCCACCCTAACTCCTAAGTTGGTATTGATCCGAGAGCTATGTCCTCTAGGATTTCTCAATCCCGGCATCCTCTTCTCATCCTGTTTAGGGGCTTACTTGTTAGTTTGAAGTTCTTATTGTTATAGAACCCTAGATCTACCCTTGTTTATCTTCAGGAATCCTTAACCTCATTTAAAAAACCTAAAAACATCACAAAGAAAAAACACCTGCATCATCCTAGCATCTAGTTAGTCCCGCATCATCCCCGCCCCTAAGTAAAGCTTGACAGGCCTTGGAACTTGTATCTTTTGCTCTTTCTTTTTTCAAAGGAATGATGTGTGATCACCATCTTATCTTAAATAAAACTCGAAACTTCCTTCTTGTTAGACGGTCGTTTGAGTTGGTATGTCCCGTGGGGGATTTCTTCGGAGAACTAGGGAAAATAGGGTGACTGCTTTCTTGGGGCTAGCATTCCCTGAACTAGTCCTCTTCACGCCGGCCCTGTTGAATCGGTGCTAAGAGAACTAGCTGATCATTCGGTGGTAGTTGGTCAAAGTCGAGTCTTTAGGGTCGATGCTTTCGGTATGGGCCGAAGAATGACCTAATAGAAGCATCGTGGCACCCTTGGATTGTCTTCGTTTTTCTTTTTGATACAAGCGGTCGACTCGAGGGGGGTTCGACTGGGCCTTTGAATCGGAATCCCTCTGTGATCAACCACTCATCATGATGACTTCTAGGATCCAGTAACTATGAGGGTGACAAGCATCGCCTTGCTATTGGTACCGAGAGGGGGAGGAGTGTCGAGTCAATACAATGATGTATTAATGTCGAGTGTGCTGATGTTTGAGGAGTCGTGCCTCCTATGCAACCTGGGCACCATTGAACGTGCTCTTCCCAGAGTTGGTCGTCAAGGCTGCAGGAACGTTGCACTGGTTCTAGAGTACTGTCTTGGTACATGGCTTCATCTGGTTGGTCTGGTTTGAGATGTGGTCCATGTCCTTTGCAAGTGCACGCCATTTACAAGTGCATGTTCTTTAGAGGAGCACACGAAACGTCAAGGTTGTGGGCCATTAAATAGGACTCCTCGTCGTAGTCTTTAAAAGATTCTGAAGCCATGGAGGAGTGGGCATATTTTTCAAGTGTCATTCTTGTTCTTCTTGAATCTTTTGTCTTCCTCCATTATAAACTTCTCCCTTCAGGATCTACGTGAGATGTCCCTTAAGAGGGGGGCCACTATAAAACAAGAAGAGGGACCTAGAGTTAAGGTCTAGAAGAAATACGACGACTCCTTCTGTGCTCAGGAGGTGGCCCAGCTGGAGGAGGAAGTGCAGACCCTCCGTTCTCAGCTGGAAGAGGTGAAGACCAGGGCAATCGTAATGGCTATGGTAGTGGAAGAGGTGAAGAAGGAGGCCACGGAGGCTATGACCAGGTTTTTGGGGTCTCAAGCCTTCCGTGATGAAGTTGTCGGAGCTGTCTTGGACTCCTACCATCGGGGTTTCGAGAGCATAGAGACAAGGCCTTTCGCTATTATAATCTGAAGGGGTTGGAGAACATCCGGCCCTCGATCCCATATCCCAAGTGTGATGACGATTCTAACTTCAAATAAGAATCGGAGTCTGAGGAGGGGGTGGCCGGAGACAACGCCTCATGGGATGTCCAATGGGGCTCTATCGCCACCCATCCAAGGGGGAAGGGGCATGTAGCTGCCCCTTAAATTTTTCTCCTAACTCTTTTCCTTTTTTTTTTTTTGCCATATGGTGTAATCTCCTTTCCTTTTGAATGAAATGCTTTTGAATGAAGGGACTTGTCTTTGAAATGATATCGAGCATGGGTAGTCATGGTAGAAGAGTCTACCCATTTAATTTAGTCGGGTCTCCCATCGATGGTTGAGTGGGCCTCCGGGCTTGTCTTGATACATCTTCGGGTCTTTCGTAGGATAGATCTGTAGATGATTCCTTTCATCTTTAGTCGATCGTGAGGAGACCTTCTTGGATCTTTTTTTCATATTCATCGATCATATCGGTGGGGTGGCTGGATCAGTCATGCCCCAACACTTTTTAATATTAAGGTAGGTTGGTTAGGTCTGCCTCGACGCGTCTTCGGATTTTTTATAGGGTAGGTTACGTAAACCATTCTCTACACCTTTGGGTGATCATAAGATGGCCTGGTTGGGCCTTGTTCTTGTGCTCATCGGACATACTGATAAGGTAAGTGGATCGGACCCACCTTTGCACTCTATATCAAGGCAAGCTGCTTAGGTTTGCCTTAGTGCATCTTTGGATTTTTTGTATGGTAGGTCACGTGAACCATTCCTTGCACCTTTGGGTGATCGTAAGATGGCCTGCTTGGGCCTTCTTTTCATACTTGTTGGACATACCAATGAGGTAGGTGGATCAGACCCACCTCTGTGCTCTTCTCCCTTTCTTATTGTGGGTTCAGGTTACTAGGGCCATCTTGTATTCTGAATCAACGATAAGACGGGTTAACCCGAGACATTGTTGGGTGGATTTTTGGTGAAACCTCACGTGGGGGGGCTTTTATTGATAATATTTATGAAGATTCTTTACATTCCAAGGCCACGATAGTGCGACACCCTCTAAAGTTTTGAGTCAATACGCCCCCGGACGTATGGTTTCTTTGACCCGATAGGGGCCTTCCCAATTAGGAGAGAGTTTGCCTTGGTCTTTCGGCTTGGATGCTTCGGCTCTCCGCAACACGAAATCTTCGGGGTGGAAGGTCTGTTCCTTTATCCTAGAATTGTAGTACTTGGCAACCCTTTATTGGTATGCTGCCATCCTTATTTGAGACTGGAGTCTAGTGCCTTGCAGTAGATCCAAGTCTCCAAGTTTTCACGTTCTTGGTACCCATCGGTCCTTAGAGATTGCAACGTGACTTCTATTGGAAGGACCGCCTTAGTGCCATACACCAGGATAAACGAAGATTCACCAATAGCCATTCTGGGGGTCATCTGATATCCCTAAAGGAGGGAATTCAGCTCCTCGACAAAAAGTTCCTTGGCATCGTTCAGTCAAGTCTTCAGACCATGGAAGATAGTCCGATTTATCACTTTGGCCTTCCCGTTGGACTGTGGATGACCGACAGAGGTCAACTTATGGAGTATATGATACTGGGCACAAAAGTATCTGAACCTCAGATTATCAAATTGCCTTTCATTGTCAGTGACTATGGCATGGAGGATTCTGAAGTGGAATATGAAAGAATTCCTTATGAACCCTTTGACCTTTACTGTTGGCTCCACCTAGTGATTTTGATGAATAACAAAACATTGAGTACATATTGTTTTCTAATGAGGATTTCAAGTTGTGAGTTTTCAGGAAGAAAGCACCTCAAAATCTCAAAAATATATGGTGTATGTACGTAATGGCACGGAGCAATTCTCACAAATTCGAGCATCCTTTTCATTGAAAAAGGGTATCTAAATGTTTAAATATTATGTGTTTATGTATTCAAGAATTTTATTTATGTTTTCGAGGCATTTACGCTTGAATTTGAAAGTTTTCAGTCTCAAGTGTCGAAACCTGGACAGTCAAGTGTCGACACTTCAGCATTTGGCACAGACAAAAATCCTTGGCACGCTAAGTGTCGACACCTATTTTCAAGTGTCGACACCAAGTGTCGACACTTAGGTTCCAAGTGTCGACTCAAGGCCTGAGATTTTTGAAAATACAGAACTTTGTAATATTGAGAATTTTTATGTCAAGTGTCGATACCTGTGCATCAAGTGTCGACACTTGAATGTTCAAGTGTCGACACCTAGAGATCAAGTGTCGACACCTGACAGCCAAGTGTCGACACCTGACAGCCAAGTGTCGACACTTGCAGCCTGACAGCTCTAACGGATCTATTTTTTTGGCTTGCAGAACATGCTTTTCAAGCTCCAAACAGCTATTTCCAAGGTACCAATGATTACAAACCATTTTTTGGAAGGTTTTTGGTGTATTTAAGCTCCACCAACCTCATTTTAAAGCAAGAGAAGTGAAGAGAAGTGTATTCAAGTTCATTGAAGTCTACTCAAAAGCCAAAATGCCAATATTTTCTCCATACTTCACATCAAAAGCCTCTTCTATCTTGATTCCATTGAAAAGCCTATAAGCTCATCCATACTTCATTCCAAAAAGAGGCACCTTGAAGGAGATTCCAAGGAAGAGTGAGGACAAAGCATCCACTTGAGCTTCAAAGATTCCAATCTACTCTTGAAGAGTGTTTGTTGTAGTTTTAAATTACATATCTGTTTTTATTGTGAATTGACCTTGCTTTCAAGGGTGTCTTGAAAGAAGGTTATTGTGGTTTGTTGGTGAGCCAAAGGGATAAAACCAACTAGGGTTAACTTGTCAGCCCGTAGACAAAACAAGTGTTAAGGTTTGTTGGTAAGCCTAAGTGACAAAACCAACTTAGGTTTTGACTTGTGAGCCTTGTGAAAAACAAGTCGACTGTAATCTAGTGTTGATTATAGTGAAATTCCCAAGGGTGGCTTGGGGAGTGGATGTAGGTTCTAGGTTTGCACCGAACCACTATAAACATTGTGTTTGTGTGTGATTGCTTGGTGCGGGCACCAGACTCAGAAGAAGACTTCAGGGCTCCATCTAGATCTCTGATTGACCTTGCCCTAAGAATTAGGGTTTTCTGGTTTTGTAATAAGGGTTGACCTGATCAACTCAATTTTGAGTCTGTAATTTTGTCATTTCAATTTTTGTTGGGTCATGTTGACTCAGTCCAAGTCCAAGGCCCAGGTAGGTGTCATTCCCTTTTCCATAGGGCACCACATTTTCTGGCTACAAGTGGGTGCCACACTCCCTGCCACATCTCCATCCAGTGTACCTTGGTCCCCACGCCTCAAGTAAGCACGTTCTTTTTTCTTGCACCACTTGGGGGAGAAATCCATCAAGATACCTCAATCCAAGGAGGAGACAACTTCTTTCCAGATAAACCCAAGCCAGGATGGCAAGAATTTTTCTTAAAGAGAGGATCAAGGAGGTGCCCCACAATGTTCCATAAAAATCCAAGTTATAAAAGGGAAGAGAGCATGTCTTGGGGAGAAAATCAAGGAGGCACCCAAAAGTTTCCAAAAGTGCCAAAGCCATGAAATGAAGAAGCCTAAACTTGTGGAGCAAGACTAGGAGGAGTCCAAATGAGCCAAACCATGAAGGGAAAATCCTTGATTCATGGAGAGATACTAGGAGACACCCCCATAACCTGCCATTTGGAGCTGATTTTCAAGTTTTCTTGGAGTTTTTGGGCTGCCCACTCATGGAAGGAGTCTTGGGAAGAGAATTTGATGCCTAAAGTGTGGGTTAGTCCTATTAGTCCCACATGGGAAATGTATAAAATTTTATTTCTTTGTTATGTCTATATATTCAACTCTATGTAACTTTTGAATTTAAAATGATGATGAATGAAATCAATTTCTGTGTGAGCAACTTTGTGTTTCTCTCTTCCGCACTTGTATTCAGGTGTTGAGCTCCGTGAGGGAGTAAATCCGGGTTCCCTAGGAACCTTGAGGAGGTGTGAGATCTCCAACCCCAAAACCCTAGCTTAGTCCACCCATCTCTACTCCACCACCACCAAACCCTAATTTTCCATCTTCATCCCACGGCCCCTCTCTTCCACATCGAAGCCGGTCACCAGCATCCAGGTTCAGATCAACTGTTTCAACTACAGAGCCAGTTCAAAGGAGAGTCAGATCAGTATCAAGATCTCCGGAACTTCTACATCCAACAATCTTCATTAAGTACTCAGGTCAGTGTTTTTCTTTGAGTTTCTGGTTCTTTTTTTTTGTTCTTCTTCTTCCAGATCCTGAGTTTGTGAAGAAGGCCAACCTTGCCATAGGACTACAATCCGAGGATCCATTGCAAAGATACCCCGTCTCCAAGGATCCTATAATCTGCTCGAGAGTGTCCTTCAATTGAAGCAATGAGAGATATCACAGTCAGGTATAAAACCTTCTCTTCTCTCTTCATCTGTTTCTTGAAAAAGGAGTAAACCCTAGGTCTGGGGGTTTCTCAATCCCTAACTATCCTACTTCTGAGTTACTCTGATAATCCACTCATTTTAATTATACTTTCTGTCATTTCTTAGTTTCTTTCAACATTAGTTTATCTTTCCTTTGAGTCAAAGCCGACTTCTGAAAATAAATAAATTAAAAAAAATACATTAATTTTAATTTGCTTCTGCATCGCATCATCTCTTTTGTTCCGCATCATTTTTGGAATCAGAGCTTCCGTTCTGCATCATTTTTGGTATCAGAGCCCAGTATATGGTTTCTGTTTTGCTTGCTTGTTTTAAGTCTCTCTCCTTTTTACTTTGTCTGCTCGAAGTAGACTCCCCAGGACGTCCGGTCCTAGAAATGAAGCGAGGTGCAAACCACCTCTTCCCATTCCATGGGGTGTTCCTAGGGCGTGTAGGGGATTCGTTGGGTTACAACTTCGTAGCAGGAATTGTAAACGGGGGAAGCACCTTGTTTTTAGTCCGTAACCGCCCTATTGTAAGAATTGTTTCTCAGTGCAGTTAACTCCGAATTACATGATTTTTGTTTTTCTGGAACCAATATAATTGAATCTATTTTACATAATTTTCTTGTGATTTATCGGTTTCCGTGAAATTTCTGAGAGTTAAATTATAGCAACTCTATTTCTGTGTTTCTGCAATTCAATTATTTTGAGTGATCATCTCCTAATTCATCTTAAGGACAATTGAGCATCTAAGATAAGGGGAGGAGTTGATAACCTCTCCTTAGCCCAAAACCACCACCCATTCATTCTATCCTAAGCCTAATTTTAAAATTTATTAGACTTAATTTGCCCTAGTGGGCTAGGGACATCAACAAGTCGGGTCAAGGCTAGTGTTGAGTCAGTTTGTCTAGTTACTCTGTGTGTGCTTTGTACTTAGTGTCTAGAACGGTGGTTCAGGGACTACATCCCAAAGAGCTTGTGTGCTGGTCCGCCTACCTGGCCAATCACTGATTGGTGTCTAGGATTGGCAATTTGGGACCTAACACTCCCCTTACACCTGCCTGGCTGAGTCCCGAGTTACTACAGGCTAGCTTGCCACTCTGATTGGGTATCTAGTTTGGACTCTAGGTCTAGTGAGCCTGTAGTCGCTTTAGTCTAGTCACATTCTGTGTATTTGCTTGCATCATCATGTATACCCGGAATGGAGTACCCTACCAACCTGGTCAAACCCAACCTGATTTAGAGGCCATGGTTAGAGCTCTTACTGAAAGTATGAACAAATTGAGTCAGGATATGACTGCTATTGTTACCCAGTGTAAAGAACAAGTCCATGAGAATTTTACCCAGCTTAGGGATCGAGTCCAAGTACTTGAGAAACGTAGATATCAAAATTGGACCCCTGATCCAAAATTTAATAGGCCCCAACCTCATCCATGCCAGGAGCCTAGGAGGACCTTATACCATGATCCCGAGCATAACCTTAGGAAGCCTAACCATGATATCTATAGTGTGGATCGTGTCTATGAGAGGTCCTTACAATATTCTAGACTAGTCACTCAACAACCCATGTCTTCTAGATCAAACCATTTAGATCCACACCTATGCCGAAGTAAGGTCTCTACTAGCTTGAAACCCAGTGTGACCCAGGTTCCTATATCGCAAGAATGTTTGTTTTGTGGAGAAAGAGACCATAAATCTAGTCAGTGCCCATGCATAGGACTGGCTTATGCACAGCTAAGTGGTAAGAATCCGAAGGATGACATTAATGAGGGAAACCCAAGCCTACCAATGAGGAAGAAAGGTTTGGTATGACAAGCCTAGAATCAATTGACCCGATTACCACTGACCCGAAACCCATTGAAGATGGCATCGAGGAAGTATATGATGCTGGCTTGAGTCTAGTTAATGAATATGAGGGGGAAAAACATGAAGAATGTGACATCAATACTATTGGTTCCTTACCTGAGGAGACCTTGGAGAGCAACCAAGTGGTAGGACCTAGTTCAGAAATTCAAGAGATTTGTGAGAATCAGGTTCCTTTAGTCAAATACCCCCAGGAAGAACTCATAGTGTTAGCCCGAGCTATCAGTTCGTACCCTCTAATGACAGTCATTCCCCAAGTACCAATTGAAGATCTTTGCACTGAACTATTTAAGTTTGCCCACCCTATGGTAGATCCTCTCCTTAGGATGACTGAATCAAGCCTCTTACAATTGGACCTTGTCCCATGCCCAGCCACTAAGGTCTCTCCCGTAATCTCAGTTGAACATCCTTGTCTTGAGCGGATTGATTCACCCAGTCCTGTAGAAGTCCTCCTTATGGCCCCAGACCCCTTCCTTCGCATGACTGACCTACCCTTCTATAGAGTATACCTTTCTGCACCCATAGGTCAAATTTCAAGTCTTGAGGTCATCATCCGTAGGCCCTCCCATGAATCATTCTCTAATCCAGTTCTTGAGAAAGTGGATCATTATTTGCTTAGAGAACAAACCTTAACTATTGCAATCACATGTCCTAGGCTACTTCCCGAACCATCTCTTGATCCATTCCTAGGAGTAGCAAACTTTTCCTTTCGTAAGGATGACCAGTTGACACTCATAGATCACCATTCAAACCTTTAGGTCACCACCTTTAGTCAACAGGTAATTCGAGACTCCACTTCATATCTCCTCCCTTTCTCTAGGACTTCCAATGCTTCTTACACCATCCAAGTATACTTTGTCGAAGCCTTTAGAGTGAACCATGTGTCAGAACCTATTAGGTTTGCCACCTACTTCTGGAAGACCTTATGGCACCTACTAGGCATCCATAATAAGTTTTCATGCTCTGCATGCCCTCCTCCGACCCAAGGTCAAACCTAGAGAGCCTTAGTTTGTTAGGTTTAGACTTAGGGTTCCTTTGTAATAAAGTCCATTCTTTAGGAATGCGTCGTCAGTCTAGTTTAGTTTTCTTGACCCTTTACTAGGCTTTAGCTCAGATTTTGGTTTGATTGAGAGCACCAGGAATTGGGATTTGTATTTTGTCCAGGGCTGAAATTGCATTCAATGTTTCGATCAATAGGTCTATAGGCTAGAGTCCCTTTGAAATTGTTCTTGGATACAAGCCTCACACACCACTTGATCTGATTTCACTATTAGCCCACACACACAAGTCTCTTGATGCACTTGCATAGCATGTAAAGGACTTGCATAAAGAAATTCATGCCAAAATAACTTTATGTAATAAAACTTATAAGAAGTTGGCTGATTCTCAAAGACGAGTCAAAACATTTGTTGAGAGAGACTATGTAATGATTAGGTTAAGGCCTGAGCGGTTTTCTCCTGGAACCGTTAGAAAGTTACATGCTAGAGGAGCTGGACCATTTAGAGTGGTGAAGAGAGTAGGATCCAATGCCTATGTGCTCGAGTTACCTCCAGAACTAGGCATTAGCTCCACTTTCAACATTACAGATCTAGTAGAGTACAGGGAGCCAACTGTGATTCCCAGTGAGCCTTTTGAACCTAATCCTGTTATTGAGAGTGATCCCGATCCTGTGTATCCACAAACAAACTGGCCTGTGAGGAATGAGCAGATTGAAAAGATCCTGGATGATCAGGTAATCTCTACTCGTAATCGAGGATGGCAAAGATACCTGGTCTGCTGGCAAGGAAGGCCAGACTCTGATGACTCTTGGATCTCCCGAGAAGAACTACAAGATTTGGATCCAGACCTCTTGGAGAGATACCAGAGCCAACTTGAGCCTTACTCGACAAGGTCGAGTTCCTCCCACCCGGGGAGAATTGGTGCAGGCACCAGACTCAGAAGAAGACTTCAGGGCTCCATATGGATCTCTGATTGACCTTGCCCAAAGAATTAGGGTTTTCTGGTTTTGTAATAAGGGTTGACCTGATCAACTCAATTTTGAGTCTGTAATTTTGTCATTTCAATTTTTGTTGGGTCATGTTGACTCGGTCCAAGTCCAAGGCCCAGGTAGGTGTCATTCCCTTTGCCATAGGGCACCACATTTTCTGGCTACAAGTGGGTGCCACACTCCCTGCCACATCTCCATCCAGTGTACCTTGGTCCCCACGCCTCAAGTAAGCACGTTCTTTTTTCTTGCACCACTTGGGGGAGAAATCCATCAAGATACCTCAATCCAAGGAGGAGACAACTTCTTTCCAGATAAACCCAAGCCAGGATGGCAAGAATTTTTCTTGAAGAGAGGATCAAGGAGGTGCCCCACAATGTTCCATAAAAATCCAAGTTATAAAAGGGAAGAGAGCATGTCTTGGGGAGAAAATCAAGGAGGCACCCAAAAGTTTCCAAAAGTGCCAAAGCCATGAAATGAAGAAGCCTAAACTTGTGGAGCAAGACTAGGAGGAGTCCAAATGAGCCAAACCATGAAGGGAAAATCCTTGATTCATGGAGAGATACTAGGAGACACCCCCATAACCTGCCATTTGGAGCTGATTTTCAAGTTTTCTTGGAGTTTTTGGGCTGCCCACTCATGGAAGGAGTCTTGGGAAGAGAATTTGATGCCTAAAGTGTGGGTTAGTCCTATTAGTCCCACATGGAAAATGTATAAAATTTTATTTCTTTGTTATGTCTATATATTCAACTGTATGTAACTCTTGAATTTAAAATGGTGATGAATGAAATCAATTTCTGTGTGAGCAACTTTGTGTTTCTCTCTTTCGTACTTGTATGCAGGTGTTGAGCTCTGTGAGGGAGTAAATCCAGGTTCTCTAGGAACCTTGAGGAGGTGTGAGATCTCAAACCCCAAAACCCTAGCTTAGTCCACCAATCTCTACTCCACCACCACCAAACCCTAATTTTCCATCTTCATCCCACGGCCCCTCTCTTCCACATCGAAGCCGGTCACCAGCATCCAGGTTCAGATCAACTGTTTCAACTACAGAGCCAGTTCAAAGGAGAGTCAGATCAGTATCAAGATCTCCGGAACTTCTACATCCAACAATCTTCATTAAGTACTCAGGTCAGTGTCTTTCTTTGAGTTTCTGATTCTTTTTTTTTGTTCTTCTTCTTCCAAATCCTGAGTTTGAGAAGAAGGCCAACCTTGCCATAGGACTACAATCCGAGGATCCATTGCGAAGATACCCCGTCTCCAAGGATCCTACAATCTGCTCGAGAGTGTCCTTCAATTGAAGTAACGAGAGATATCACAGTTAGGTATAAAACCTTCTCTTCTCTCTTCGTCTGTTTCTTGAATGTGGAGTAAACCCTAGGTCTGGGGGTTTCTCAATCCCCAGCGATCCTACTTCTGAGTTACTCTGATAATCCACTCTTTTTAATTGTGCTTTCTGTCATTTCTTAGTTTCTTTCAACATTAGTTTATCTTTCCTTTGAGTCAAAGCCGACTTCTGAAAATAAATAAATAAAAAAAATATATTAATTTTAATTTACTTCCGCATCGCATCATCTCTTTTATTCCGCATCATTTTTGGTATCAGAGCTTCCATTCTGCATCATTGCTCTTTTCCTCTCTTGCTCTTTAATTGTTGCTAACATCATGCATAAAATTTATCATTGCTCACAAGCACCACTAGACCTTCATTTTATTGTCTTAATTTTTTAAAAGACCCAATTCACCCCCCCTCTTGGGCTCCATTTCTGGGCAACAAGTGGTATCAGAGCACCGGTACTCTCTTGTAGGTCCAAGGATCTTGAGTAAAAGATCATGGCAGCCCAAATAGGAATAGGTATTATTGAAGATCAAGCTTCAAATCGACCCCAACTTTTTAATGGCACAAATTACACATACTGGAAGACACGCATGCGCATATTTATGCAAGCTCTTGATTATAATTTATGGAGAACAATTGTAAAAGGTCCTCATCAGTCCACAATGATGATTAATGGCATTCTCACTCCAAAAATGGAAGATGATTGAGATGAGAATGACATTAAGCAAATTGAGCTTAATGCTAAGGCAATGAACCTTTTATTTTGTTCTCTTGATCCAAGTGAATTTAATAGAATATCAAATTATCTCTCCGCCAAGGAGATTTGGGATACACTTGAGGTTATCCATGAGTGTACACACCAAGTGAAAACCACCAAGGTCAGCATGCTTATTCAAACATATGAAATGTTTAAAATGGAACCTACTGAGTCAATTAGCAAAATGTATACTAGGTTCACAAACATTGTGAATGGCATGAGAAGCCTAGAAAAAATAATTTCTAATGGTGAACTTGTGAATAAACTTCTCAGGTCTCTACCAGCTTCATGGGATGCAAAGGTCACTGCGATTGAAGAAGCTAAAGATGTCAACACTCTCCCGCTGGAACAACTGCTGGGCTCTTTAATGACTTATGAGCTCTCCCTCAAACAAAAGAATGGAGAGGTGGACAAAAAGAAGAAGGCGATCACGTTCAAACCTACTATTAGACATGACTCAAGCGAAGACTCCGAAGAAGATGATGAAGAAGATGAGACGGCTCTGTTAGCTAGGAAATTCAGAAGGTTCATGAGGAAGTAAATGTTCATCTATAAAAAGAAACCTCTGAAAGGTGAGCCAAGTAAGGAAAAGGACAAAGAAAAGGAGAAGGAGCAGCCTACGTGTTTTGAGTGTAAAAAACCCGGGCATTTCAAGGTAGACTGCCCCTTGTTAAAGAAAAGCAGAAGAAAGCTAAGAAAGAAAGCCATGATGGCAACCTGGAGTGAAAGTGAAGACTCCAGCTCTGAGGAAGAACAGCAGGAGGTAGCAAACTTCTGCCTGATGGCCGACCATGATGAGGTATGTTCTGAAACCGAAAATGAATTTACTTTTGATGAGCTTCATGAGGTTTTTGATGAACTAGTCATAGAATTTCAAAAGTTAAAGTCAAAACATAAAGATTTAAAGGAGCAAAATCTGGATCTAGCTAAAACAAATAACAACCTTTCAAATGAAAATGAATGCATTCTTATACAAAATAAGAAATTAAATGATAAGATTATGGTACTTGAAAAAGTAAAGGATATCTTTAAAAAGAAAAGTGACTTACTTTCAAATGAAAATTTGTCAAAACAAAGCAAAGAAATTTTAATTGAAAACAAAAGATATAAAGAAGAAATCGAAAAACTAAAACCTTTTGTAAAAAAATTTACTTATAGTTCTGAAAAATTGAATTTACTCTTAAATAACCAAAGAGCAGTATTTGACAAAGCAGGATTAGGATTCAGAACTCAAAAGAAACAAAACTCTTTAAAAATTTCTTTGTGCCTGCATCTTCATCCATTACTTGCTATACTTGTGGTATCAAAGGACATAAATCTTATATGTGCAACAAAAGAAAATTAAATAACACTAAGAAAGTTTGGGTTCCGAAAGGAACCAATGCAACTAACCAAAAAGGACCCAAGATGCTTGGGTACCAAAAGTCTTCACTTGATCTTTATTGCAGGTATGCCTTGCAACCATCAAGAAAAGGATGTGGTACCTTGATAGTTGTTGCTCAAGACATATGATAGGAGATGTGGAGCAGTTCTCATCACTCACATATCAAAATGGTGGCAATGTAACTTTTGGTGATAATGGAAAGGGCAAAATTATCGATATTGGTAAAATCCATATCACCCCTACCTCTTATATTGATAATGTTTTATATGTTGATGGTTTAAAACATAACTTGCTTAGCATTAGTCAATTTTGTGACAAAAATTTTAAAGTTGTTTTTGAATCTTCTTTATGCATTGTTTCTAGTCTAGATGATAATGGCATTAAGTTCATTGGTCATAGGCAAGGTAATATTTATATGGTTGATCTTGATGATCTCCCTATTCAGAAAGGTCAATGTCTAGTGGCAATGGAAGCCAAGATCGATGAAACTAGTTGGCTTTGGCATCGTAGACTAGGACATGCAAGCATGCATTTAATTTCAAAACTTAGCAAAAAGAATTTGATAAAGGATTTGCCTAAACTCAATTTTGAAAAAAATAAAATTTACAGTGCATGTCAACTTGGAAAACAAACAAAATCATCTTTCAAACCAAAAGGAGTGATCTCTACATCTAGATCTTTGGAATTGCTTCACATGGACCTCCTTGGGCCTATTAGAACATCTAGTTTGGGAGGTAAGAAGTATGGTCTTGTCATTGTAGATGATTTCTCACGATTTACATGGGTCATATTTTTAGCACATAAAGATGAAACTTTTTCTGAATTTATTAGATTTCATAAAAGAGTTTTGAATGAAAAATGTGTTTCAATAGTATCTTTGAGAAGTGATCATAGAACCGAATTTGAAAATGCCGATTTTGATAAATTTTGTATTGAAAATGGAATTCATCACAATTTTTCTGCACCTAAGACACCTCAACAAAATGTGGTAGTAGAAAGAAAAAATAGAACTCTTGAAGAAATGGCACGCACAATGCTTTGTGAAAATGATTTACCTAGATATTTTTGGGCGGAAGCCATAAACACTGTATGCTATATTTTAAATCGAGTTTTAATTCGACCGATTTTAAAGAAAATACCTTATGAGCTTTGGAAGGGTAGAAAACCCTCAATTCATTATTTTCATGTTTTTGGTTGCCGTTGTTTCATCTTAAACAATGGTAAAGATAATTTGAGTAAATTTGATGCCAAATCAGATGAGGGAGTCTTTCTAGGTTACTCCACATCTAGTAAGGCATACAGGGTCTTCAATAGAAAAACACTTGTTGAAGAATCCAACATGTGGTATTTGATGAAACTAACCAAAAATCTTCAAGAAAAGAAGATGTACTTTCTAATGAAACAGGTAGCAAGAAAACTGAAGAAATAAACAACAATGAAGGGCTTACCAAGGAACAGAACGATGATCAAAACACTGAAGGAGATCAAGCACAAGGTGATGAAAATACATCAACTGTTGATCCATTACCAAAAGAATGGAGGTATGCTCATGGACACCCAAAATAACTAATTATAGGTGATCCATCTAAAGGTGTAATTACTCGATCATCCCTTAGAAATATTTGTGATTACTTAGCTTTTGTCTCTCAAATTGAACCTAAAACTATTGAGGAAGCTGAATATGATAGTAATTGGATAAATGCTACGCAAGATGAACTTAATCAATTTAAAAGGAACAATGTTTGGACACTAGTGGATAGGCCTTCAAACACATCAATTATTGGTACAAAATGGGTTTTTCGAAATAAACTTGATAAAAATGGAATAGTAATTAGAAATAAAGCTAGACTAGTTACCAAAGGATACAATCAGGAGGTAGGGATAGATTTTGATGAAACCTTTGCTCCTGTGGCTAGACTTGAGGCAATTAGGCTATTGTTGGGTTTTTCTTGCTTCATGAATTTTAAACTATATCAAATGGATGTTAAAAGTGCCTTTTTAAATAGATTAATTGAAGAAGAAGTTTATGTTGAGCAACCCCCTGGTTTTGAAAATTCTGAATTTCCAAATCATGTTTATAAACTTCATAAAGCTTTATATCGATTGAAACAAGCTCCAAGAGCTTGGTATGATCGTTTAAGCTCTTTTTTGCTAAAAAATGATTTTACTAGAGGTAATGTAGATAAAACTTTGTTTTTAAAGAAAAAGAATGATGATCTCTTAGTAGTACAAATCTATGTAGATGATATAATATTTGGTTCTACTAATGAATCTTTTTGTCAAGATTTTGCAAGATTAATGCAGGGTGAGTTCGAGATGAGCATGATGGGAGAACTGAGTTTCTTCCTCGGACTCCAAATAAGGCAAACCAAAGAGGGGATCTTCATCAACCAAACAAAATACATAAAAGAAATACTCAAGAAGTTTGGGATGGAGAACACTAAGCCTTTAGGTACCCCTATGAGCTCTACATGTAGACTTGACAAGGATGAATCAGGTAAGTCTATAGACCAAAAATTATATCGTGGCATGATTAGTTCATTGTTATATCTTACTGCCAGTAGGCCAGATATCATGTTTAGTGTCTGTATGTGTGCTAGATATCAGTCTAATCCTAAAGAGTTTCATCTTTTGGCTATTAAACGCATACTTAGATATCTATCTGGCTCAATTGAAATTGGTTTATGGTACTCTAGAGATTCTTCATTTGAATTAATTGCTTATTCTGATGCTGACTTTGCTGGGTGTAAACTTGATCGTAAAAGTACTAATGGAACCTGTCAGTTTCTTGGAGTAAATTTGATCTCTTGGAGTAGCAAGAAACAGAACGCAGTTCCTCTATCTATGGTGGAAGCCGAATATATAGTAGCTGGAAGCTGTTGTGCTCAAATCCTATGGATCAAACAACAACTCGAAGAATTTGGCATTAAACTAACTAAGACACCCATAAGATGTGACAATACTAGTGCAATCAACCTATCTAAAAATCCTGTGCAACATTCAAGAAGTAAACACATAGAAATAAGACATCATTTCATAAGAGATCATGTACAAAACTCTAATGTAATTCTTGATTTTGTTTGTACTGATGATCAGTTAGCAGATGTGTTTACCAAGCTTTGAGTGAGGATAGGTTCTGTCTAATTAGAAAAGAGCTAGGTGTCATTGATCCATTCACATAGAACTCTCTTAGTATCAATTTTACCTAAATCCTAGAGCTCAAAACCTATTGATTAAAGCCCCAAAATTTTATCAAAATTTTTTAAATTTTTTTTGGAATTTTCTCGATTTTTTGGCCAAGTGTCGACACTTGGAAATTGTCAAGTGTCGACACCTGACCAAGTGTCAACACTTGACACATACGAAGTATCGACACTTGCGAAACAGATTTTGTTTTTAAAAAGATCGAACGAGGGTTTTGTATTTTTCTTTCCCCTGCCGATTTCTTACAACAGTGGTCCTCTCTATCCAAATCCTTCATTCTACCCTCTAATCCATAACAAATCAGGTATTACCCCCTTCTAATTTTATCTTATTTTTCCTCGTTTTTGGTTTTGTCGTTTTCGAACCAAACAACCGTGATTTCGATTTTTCGAGTATTTTTCATGAATCTTACTGGATTTTTGCGTGTTTTAGTGGATTTCTAAAACTCAATTTCAGGGAATAGTGATTTAAACATATTTTTCTCGGATTTCACTCATCTTTTGGCCGTTTTCACCCACTTTTCATAAAAAATATTGTTTTATTAATTTTGGCCGAAATAATTGGGTTTTCATTTAAATTAAACATACTAAATCTATTTATTGACGATTTAGAAAGGTTTTTCGTGATACATTTGCGACATTTTCATCTATTTTCTAAAATCCTAAGTGTTTAAGACCCAAATCCAATGGTTTTTGATTTTTAGACCTTACAAAAATTATTTTTTCGAAGATTCAAATGTGTTCTACCAAACAAAAATATTTTCTACAAATATTGTTCGGTAGTTTGTCATTTAATCAAAATATATTTTCTATAAATATTATTTTTACAATTTTTCAAACGTTGTTGATTCTGGTTTTCAAAACCTATCTGACCATTTTTCTAATCTCAACCTATAGCCAGTCCCTTGTTCTAAGCCTTTCTTCCTTTTTCCCTGGTTAGTTGGCTGTAATGGGTCCTAGGAAGAGACTTGCAGTTAGGGAGAGGCCCAATCATGGTGTTGAGAGGAGGTCGAAGGCCAGATTTGATACAACACAACCGAGCAGTACAGCCACACCGAGCTCCCCCTATAGAGAGGATGGCAGGGAAGTTAGTAGCTTCAGGGAGGAGAGTCGACTTGCAGTGTTTCGACAGGCACCACTTCAGCATTCGACAAGTACTCATTGATGCAGGTCTAGTAACATTCTACACCATGCAGGAGAGGTACTATCCTCACATAGTGAGAGAGTTTTATGGTGCACTGGACTGTCGATGACTATTGTGGACGACATCAGTCAGGGGTATTTAGATTTCATTGACTGATGAACTTCTAAGCCTTGTATGGGAGATACCCCGGAAAGGAGTCTGTGCCTTTTTAGTGGATGATAGAGAGGCGGCATTTAGGTGCATCCTTGAGAGAGAGGACATTCGCGGTATATCAGTAGTTACCGCGAACCAGTTGTAAATGGAGATGCGCCTTTTGCACCATATCACTGCACGGATCCTACTACAGAAGACTGGGAGATTTGACTTCATCACCGAGAGAGAGTTGATGGTGATGACGAGTCTAATCGAGAGGAGGCAGTTAGATATTTCGTCCCTGATGCTCACTCAGATGTATGATGCTGCTACTCAGCACCAACACTGTTTACCATACGGCATGGCACTGACCCGACTTTTCAGAGCATGTGGAGTATCATTGGAGGGGGAGATCCCCAAGGAGATACTACACACAGACGTGTACGACGAGATGTCATTGCACCGGATGGGATACAGGTTAGTTGGAGGTCGATGGGTTCGCAGAGAGTCTGGCCAAGAACCAAATGAGGAGGACGAGATTCGAGAGGCTGAGGCTGGACAATCTGAGCCTGCAGTTTTTCCTCCAGTTGATATCCCATTGACAAAGACAGAGCACTTGTCTCCTGACACTTCAGCTCCTCCACCACTGTCTACAGGACTATCTTTTGAGGAGCATGCCAGAGCATAGTTCACCGAGATCAGAGATGAGGTGACTCAGCTACGTAGCGAGGTCGAGCTTCTACGATCACATAGTACCTCGGAGCATGCTGAGATTCGCAGATCTATGGAGGAGGGATTCTCTCGCATTGAGAGTCTGTTGAGATCCCTTATACCTCCTGCAGCCCCTGCACTTGCACGATCTGACAATGATGACGATGATGATGATGATGGCAGCGATCACCAGAGTGACCATGCTGATTCTGCTGAGGGTGGTGATCAGGATATTGATCGAGCTACAGAGGTAGTGGGCAGTAATAATGACAGTGTTGGCGGTGCTGATGCTTATGAGGTGGTCAGTCCAGATCCTCCTACTACACCAGCTCCTACATCCGCCTTGGTTGATTCCACACCGGACCTTATTACACCAGCTGATCATCTTTCACCTCCTTCCACTTGATCATGTAGGGTTGTACCCGCCTTTGGTCCTTCCGGCCGCACTAGGAGTCGTAGAGCTTTAGCACCTCCGAGGGCATTAGCCACTAGATCTAGGATCAGTGCTCCTTTCAGTCTTGATGTTCCATCTGATGAGGATTAACCTCACAGATGTTTGTTTTAGCTCTTATGTTGTATGTTTGATACTTATTTGACTCTGATGATGTATGTATGTTTCAGCTCTTGCTGATGACTCAGCAAATTTTGTACTGAAATCTTATCTTATATATATATTTCTGTTCAGTACTCTTTACTTGTGCTTCAATGAATCAATTTACTTTTTTTTTTTTTTGGCTCTGATACTCTTTTATCTTGGTATATTTTAGTTCTAATACTCTTTGATATTAGCATAATTATGACTTTGGTATCCATGATATGTGTTTCTTTACTATCTTTTTGTCTCCATTCTCATTGTGAGGGGGAGGAAAAATTCTCCTTTCTAATGATTGACAAAAAGGGGGAGAAAGAGTATTGATTTTATTGATGTATAATTTGTAGAGAAAAAGGTGTTAATTCATAAATTTGTTGAGAAATTGAATTGATTGTTTTGATTTTTCACCTTGTAAGAATCTTTGAAGTTTACCTTAATAAGAAGTATCTAATTAAGGGGGAGATTGATTCTTCCTAACCATGAAGTTTTGCCTCTCTAATAGACTTAAATTCATATTCAAAAATTAAATGGTTAAAGTTTGAAATATGTTGCCTTTTTTTCAAGGTTTTGTCATCATCAAAAAGGGAGAGATTGTTGGCTCCACCCAGTGATTTTGATGAATAACAAAACATTTAGTGCATATTGTATTCTAATGAGGATTTTAAGTTGTGAGTTTTCAGGAAGAAAGCACCTCAAAATCTTAAAAACTTATGGTGTATGGCACGTAATGGCATGGAGCAATTCTCACAAATCTGGGCATCCTCTTCATTGAAAAAGGCCATCTAAATGTTTAAATATTATGTGTTTATATATTCAAGAATTTTATTTATGTTTTCGAGGCATTTACACTTGAATCTGAAAGTTTTCAGTCTCAAGTGTCGACACCTGGACAGTCAAGTGTCTATACTTCAGCATTTGGCACAGACAAAAATCCTTGGCATTCCAAGTGTCGACACCTATATTCAAGTGTCGATACCAAGTGTCGACACTTAGGTTCCAAGTGTCGACTCAAGGCCTGAGATTTTTGAAAATACAAAACTTTGTAATATTGAGGATTTTTGTGTCAAGTGTCGACACCTGTGCATCAAGTGTCGATACTTGAATGTTCAAGTGTCGACACCCAGAGATCAAGTGTCGACACCTGACAGCCAAGTGTCGATACCTGACAGCCAAGTATCAACACTTGCAGCTTCACAGCTCTAACGGATCTATTTTTTTGGCTTGCAGAACTTGCTTTTCAAGCTCCAAATGGCTATTTCAAATGTACCAACGGTCACAAACCATTTTTTGGAAGGTTTTTGGTGTATTTAAGCTCCACCAGCCTCATTTTAAAGCAAGAGAAGTGAAGAGAAGTGTATTTAAGTACATTGAAGTCTACTCAAAAGCCAAAAAGCCAATATTCTCTCCATACTTTACATCAAAAGCCTCTTCTAGCTTGATTCCATTGAAAAGCCTACAAGCTCATCCTTACTTCATTCCAAAAAGAGGCACCTTGAAGGAGATTCCAAGGAAGAGTGAAGACAAAGCATCCACTTGAGCTTCAAAGATTCCAATCTACTCTTGAAGAAAGTTTGTTGTAGTTTTAAATTACATATCTATTTTTATTGTGATTTGACCTTGCTTTCAAGGGTTTCTTGAAAGAAGGTTATTGTGGTTTGTTGGTGAGCCAAAGGGATAAAACCATCTAGGGTTAACTTGTGAGCCTGAAGACAAAACAAGTGTTAAGATTTGTTGGTAAGCCTAAGTGACAAAACCAACTTAGGTTTTGACTTGTGAGCCTTGTGAAAAACAAGTCGACTGTAATCTAGTATGGATTATAGTGAAATTCCCAAGGGTGGCTTGGGAGTGGATGTAGGTGCTAGGTTTGCACCGAACCACTATAAACCTTGTGTTTGTGTGTGATTTCTCTTTTCCTCTCTTGCTTTTTAATTGTTGCTAACATCTTGCATCAAATTTATCATTGCTCACATGCACCACTAGACCTTCATTTTATTGTCTTAATTTTTTAAAAGACCCAATTCACCCCCCCTCTTGGGCTCCATTTCTGTGCAACATTTACCTCGGTGATGTGTGCCAGGGGTTCGGCCTTGACCCACTTGTTGAATTAGTCGATGGCAACGAGGAGGAATTTTTGCTGGCTGGATGCTGGTGGGAATGGGCCAAGTATGTCCATGCCCCATTGAGCAAAGGGCCAGGGTGCAACTAGATGGGTCAGTCGACTTGCAGACCACCTTTGGACATTGGCATATCTTTGGCACTGCTCACACCTTCGAACAAGGTCTGCGGAGTCCTTCTGGATTGTTAGCCAGTAATATCCTCGATATATTATTTTATATGCTAGAGATCTGCCCCCAAAATGTTCTTCGTAGATGCCTTCATGTACTTCTCTCAAGGCATAGTCAGCATCCGATGGTCCTAGGCTTTTCAAGAGGGGTTGGGTGAAGGACCTTTTGAATAGAGCTTCATCCAAGATATCGTACTGAGATGCCATCCATCAGACCTTCTTGGCCATCCCTTTGTCCAATGGCAGCGTGCCTTTATCCAGAAATTGGAGGATGGGGTCCATCCAACTGGGCTCATTTTCGATCTAGTGAACTCCTGATGATCCTTCAGCTATGCTTGGAACTTCGAGATGTTCTATGAAGGTACGATTGAGGGAGTCTGGGTTAGTAGTAACAAGCCTGGAGAGGGCATCGGCCCGAGAGTTTTCGGACATTAGCACATGGGTGATGTTGAATGATTCCAATTGGGAGGACAGGACCCGCACTTTTTCCAAGTATTGGACCATTGTTGGGTCTTAGGCCATGAACTCACCTTTAACTTGGTTCACCACCAATTGGGAGTTCAAGAAGACCTGGACCATTTAAATTCTAAGGCTTTCGGCGATTCAGAGCCCCGCAAGGAGGGCTTCGTATTTGGCTTGGTTGTTTGAAGCATGGAAGGAGAAGCAGAGTGCATACTCCACCGTATGGCCATTTGGCTCGGCTAATATGAGGCCCACACCACATCCGACAGAGTTGGAAGCTCCATCTACATGGAGTAGCTAGTTCGACTTTATGTCTTTCGAGGTAGCCCCTTCCTTTTTGGTGAATTGCAGGCTGTCTTCAGGCTTCCAGGTTCATTCATCTATAATGTTTGATAGTACTTATGCCTTCATCGCCGGTCTGGGTAGGAAGTCAATGTCGAGTTCGCTCAATTTTATGACCCATTTGGCTATCATTACGGAGGTATTAGGACAGCGAAGGATGGCCTTGAGGGGTTGGTCTGTAAGCATCGTGATCGTGTGGGCCAGGAAATAAGCCCACTGTCACTTTGCCGCAATCACTTTGAGTAGACAAGCTTTTATATCTTCGGGTATCTCGTCTCAGCATCGTGCAAGACTTTGCTGATATAATAGATCAGCTTTTGGAGATTGTCTTTCTCATTTTGGATGAGAAGTGAGCTGACGGCCTTATCCGAAGCAAAGAGGTATAGACAGAGAGTCTTGCCTTCTCAGGGTTTAGAGAGCAGTGGTGGGGTCTCCAAGTACTTCTTCAACTCTTCAAGAGCGAGATGATAGTCTTCGATCCATTCGAAGTCCCGGGATTATCGGAGCACTTTGTAGGAAGGGAGGCATTTCTCGACCGACCGAGAAATGAATCAACCTAGAGAGGCAACCTTCCCCGTTAGCTGTTGTACCTCATTCTTGCAAGAAGGATGCCTCATATTTTGGATGCTTGAATTTTCTTAGGGTTGGCTTCAATTCCTCGCTTGGTGACAAGGTACCCTAAGAATTTGCCCGAAGTCAATTTGAAAGCACACTTCACCGGATTCAGCTTCATCCGATGATGTCGTAGGGAATTAAATGACTCTTACAGGTCTTTGATATGGTCCACCTTAAGGAGGCTCTTCATAATCATGTCGTCGACATACACCTTCATGTTCCTCCCCAGCTATTCTCTGAACACCTTGCAGATCAGCCTTTGTAATGTTGCCCCAGCATTCTTTAGTCCGAATGGCATCTTTCTGTAGTAGTAAAGGCCCTTTTCGATGACGAACGCCATCTTCTCTTCATCTTGAGGGTCCATTCTTATTTGGTTGTATCCGAAGAAGGCATCCATAAAACTTAACAGTTGGTGGCCTGCAGTGGCGTCGACCAATTGGTCGATCTTCGGTAAGGGAAAGCTGTCTTTTGGGCATGCTTTGTTGAGATCTATGTAATCAATACAGATCCTCCATTTTTCACTAGCTTTCTTTACCATCACTACATTTGCCTGCCATTTGGGGTAATGTGTCTCTCGAATAATCCCAGCTTTAAGGAGTTTGTTCACCTCTTCATCTATCGCATTCTGCCTCTCAGGGGCAAAGCTCCTCTTCTTCTGTCGAACGGGCCTGTAACTGAGGATGACCTCCAGCTGATGGGTGATTACTTTGGCCATAATCCCAGGCATGTTTGAGGCTGACCAGGCAAAGACATCAGCATTATTTTTGAGGAAGCAGATTAGCTTCGCCCTTGTCACCTCATCAAGTAGACTCCCAATTTGCATAACATTGGAGGGGTCTTCCTCGGTTAGCTGTACTGGCATGGTTTTCTCTATCGGCTCCCCACAGTCTTCGGATGGATCCCTCGAGTTGAGTATATCGGGGGTTGGGAGGTCTATCGATTGTCTATCCTGGATCACCAGGCACTACTGCATGGCCCTTTGGTCGCCTTTTGCTTCCCGTACTCCTCTCCTGGTGGGGAAACATACTAGGAGATAGTAGGTCGACACTATGGCCTGAAATTTGTTTAAGGCGGGCCTTCCCAAAATCACATTGTATGCTGAAGGACCTCAGACCACCGTGAAATTGATGGGGAGCATTTTTTGCCAGGATTCATTGCCTAGGGTTATGGGCAACATTATTTCATCCTCAACCTCAACCTAGTTCCTCCCAAACCCTATTAGTTGTAGAGGAGACCTCTGTAATTTATTTTTAAGTAAGCACATCCAGGAGAATACATCATAGAGCAAGATGTCTACAAAAATTTCATTATCGATTAGGATATGCCTTACATCATAGTTGGCCACAATGACTAATATTACAACTGAGTCATCATGTGGGTACTGAACTCCCATAAGGTCATCATCGAAGAAGAATATAGAGTTGTTATCCTTGAGCCACTTCAGGGTATCCTCTTCACCTCTCCTCCAGTTGGTCGGTCGATGTAGCATCCCACCCTTCCATCGGTGGGTCTTTGGTTGGGTAGTTTGGCTACTTCAGGGGACCTCTGGGAGCCATGGCCTCAAGCCTAGGTTTCGGGTAATTGACGTACCATCCTAAGTAACCTCTTTTGATGAGATCTTCAATAGCATCCTTGAGTTGGATGCTGTCCTCGGTGTTGTGGTTGTAGTCCCAATGGAATCTACAGTATTTGTTCCTGTTCCTCGCGAAAGAGGATGCCTTCATGGGATGCGACCATTGGAGATAGGTTTCTTTTTCTACCTCTATCAGGATCTTCTCGAGGGAGATTAAGGAGGGTGTAAGAGTTGAATTTCATGCCTGATGATCTGGGCATCGGACTTCACCTCCGTGCGAAGTTGTTGTTGTTGTTGAGGATCGGGGGGTCCTTCCCCTTATTGCTTTTCTTCTTTAGAACGGATTTCCCTTCAGCCAGCCTCAGATTCATCGCCTGTTCCTCGATGTCGGTGTATTTCTGAGCTCTCGACAAACTCAAAATAGCTTGTGGGAAATCTCTTGTCCAGGAAGAAAGTGAGCCTGGACAATCGAAGCCCCTTCTTCAGAGTGGACATGGCTACATATTCGTTGAGATATGAGATCTCGAGGGTAGCCGAGTTGAACCTAGAGATGAAGTCTCGAAGGCTCTCTCCTTCCTTCTAATGGAGGAGGAATAAGGTATCCATATTCTGGGAGGTCTTTCGCCAGGTCCTGAAATATGAGACGAACAGTTTTTTCAATTCAGGAAAGGAGTCGATGGTACTTGGGCATATGCTCGAATACCACATTCGAGCCACCTTCTTTAGAATGGCAGGGAAGGCGAGGCAGTGCAACACGTCAGAGGACCCTTGAATTATCATATGGTCCTTAAAGCTGCCCAAGTGGTCAAGTGGTTCGGTGGTGCAATCATAGGGTTACATTTGAGGGACCCTAAAATGCTGAGGGATGGCTTCGGCCATGATGTGAGGAGTGAATGGGGGATAGGGATCGTATGCGATGATCTCGTCGTCCCAAAGTGGGACAAAGGAGGCCTAGCTAGGAGGATCGTTGGAGAGCTGAGAAGTCTCCTACGATTAGGGTCAAAAAGGTGAAAAAAAATATGGGGACAAGAAAGATGGATACTATATGGACTTGGGACTTACCTTCATGAAGAGATGTCACACCTCTAGGGCATCCCACCCACCCCACTACATGTAGTCTAAGGTGTCCCACCCATCTCACTACATGCGGAGCCTAAGGTGTCCCACCCAAATCGCTACCTCGGGCCGTGAAGGAGAAGCTCCAAGATCATAGAGGGGACTCAGCTAGGGAGAAGATAACTGGGGCCTCACACCCCTCCACACCTGCAGGTGAAGGAAAAATGGGCCTCATGCCCAGGCAGAACCAAGAACACTCTTTTCAAAAATTCATATTCATCATCATCATTTTGTTAAAGAGAGGGGGTGCCTTTATATAGGCTTACAAAACTTGAGGCCCAAGAAAAGAATACAAGGCATGCAGCCCAAAAAAAGTAACATCCCAAACCTACTTTGTCTGTAGCGTGAAAACATGGTAGAAAATTAAACACAATCCTCCCTATATGGTGGAAAAATCAAACTAATCCTAATCTAAAACTAATTTTAAAAAAAAAACTTCCCAACTGGTCCATACATCCAGATTTAAAACAAATAAAATAAAATCCAAATTCATCAAGATCCATGCTGAGTTGCTCTAAAATATATGCATGCTTGATGACTTTGTAAAAAATTCTTTCTCTGAAAAGTGTGCACTTTGAGATCCATGAAAAATTATTCTGCTTTGAGATCCGTGCAAAAAATAAATCTCTCTATGATCGTGGAATAGGGGGGGAGAGGGGGCTTGCGGGAGACTTCGTCGGCACCTGCGCTGGGGAAGGAGGTGGCATGGCCAGTGGCATGGAGGTGGCACGGTGGCGTGGTGGTGGCACGATGGCAGCACGGCGGTGGTCGCGGAGATAGAGGGGCTTGGCACGGAGATATGGAGATTCCTTCATGGGCGGAGGTCCGGCGGGGATAGCTCGGGCAGCGACGGACAGCGGCTCGGGTAGTGGCAGACGGCGGTGCTGGGGAGAGGGGTGCATGGGTGGAGCTGCAGGGGTGGACGGCCATGGGAGGAGCTGCAGGGGGCACGGCCACGGGCGGTCTCGTGGGATTAGCCGGCGTTCCCATGAAGAGATCAATGCTAGGGGAAGGTGGATGGCCATCGGGGGTGGCACTAGAGGTCGAGCATGGTGGATCCAGGACAAACGGGAAGAAAAAAATCAAAAAAATGGAGGTTCTGGAGATTGAAGATGATAAGGATAAATGGGGAATAAGTCAGGAACAAAATATGGATAAAGTGAGGATAACAGGAATAGTTGGAATAGCTGGGATAAATATTTTTAAACTAAAATTAAAAAAATCTGAAAAAAAGAAAAGCAAAATCTGGATGAGTTTTGATGTCCCCTTCATTCCCTTGGGGTGCGAAAAACTCGACACCGTTGAGTCTAGCTTACTGCAATTTTTTTTTTCTCTCTTTTTTTTCTCTTTTTTTTCTCTCTTCTTTTTTCAACTTTTTTTTTCAACCCTAATCCTCTCCTGCTCTGATACCAAAATTGATGCGGGATAAAGGGGGGGCTAGCTAGGAGGATCGTTGGAGAGCTAAGAAGTCTCTTGAGATTAGGGTCAAAAAGGCAGAAAAAAAATGTAGGGACAAGAAAGATGGATACTCTATGGACTTGGGACTTACCTTCACGGAGAGACATCACACATCTAGGGCATCCCACCCACCCCACTCATGTAGTCTAGGTCATCCCACCCATCTCATTACATGCGGAGCCTAGGATGTCCCATCCAAATCGCTACCTAGGGTCATGAAGGAGAAGCTCCAAGATCATAGAGGGGACTCAGCTAGGGAGAAGATAACTAGGGCCTCACACCTCTCGACACTCGCAGGTGAAGGAAAAATAGGCCTCATGCCCAGGCAGAACCAAGAGCACTCTTTTCAAAAATTCATATTCATCATCATCATTTTATTCAAGAGAGGGGGTGCCTTTATGTAGGCTTACAAAACTTAGGGCCCAAGAAAAGAATATAAGGCATGCAACCCAAAAAAAGTGACATCCCAAACCTGCTTTGTCTGTAGCTTGAAAACATGGTAAAAAATTACACACAATCCTCACCATATCGTGGAAAAATCAAACTAATCCTAATCTAAAACTAATTTTTTTAAAAAAAACTTTCCAACTGGTCCATACATCCAGATTTAAAATAAATAAAAAAAATCCAAATTCATCAAGATCCATGCTTGTTGCTCTGAAATATGTGCAGGCTTGATGACCATGCAAAAAATTCTTGCTCTGAAAAGTGTGCACTTGGAGATCCATGCAAAATTGTTATGCTATGAGATCCGTGCAGAAAATAAATCTCTCTGTGACCGTGGAATAGGGGGCGGAGAGGGGGCGTGCGGGAGACTTCGTTGGCACCGGTGCTAGGGAAGGAGGCGGCACGACCGGTGGTTAGGGAAGTCGGCGGCATGGCGGTTGCATGGTGGCGGCACGGCGGTGGTCGCGGAGAGAGAGGGGCACGGCATGGATGTGTGGAGATGTCTTCACGGGCGAAGGTCTGGCAGGGATGGCACGGGCAGCGGTAGATGGTGGCTCGGGTAGCGGTGGACGGCGATGCGGGGGAGAGGGGCACGTGGGTGGAGCTGCAGGGTTGGACAGCCTGGAGAGGAGCCGCAGGGGGCACGGCCATGGGCGGTCCCGTGGGATTTGCCGGCATTCTAACGAGGAGATCGATGCTAGGGGAAGGTGGATGGCCATCGGGGGTGGCGCCGGAGGTCGAGCGTGGTGGATCCAAGACAAACGGGAAGAAAAAAACCAAAAAAATGGAGGTTCTGGGAGGTTGAAGATGATAGGGATAAATAGGGAATAAGTCGGGAATAAAATATGGATAAAGTGAGGATAACGGGAATAGGTGGAATAGCTAGGATAAATATTTTTAAACTAAAATAAAAAAAATCTGAAAAAAGAAAAGCAAAACCTGGATGGGTTTTGATGTCCCCATTAATCCCTCCTCTGGTTATGAAGCTTCGCAACCTGCGACTCGAGGACCTTCAACTTTTCCTCATTGTCGGGTTGAGCTTCCTTCGGCGCCTTCCTCTCGGGAGTGGAATCCTCGGAGGAGATGGAGAGAGATTGTCTAGATCTTTCCCCCTCCATGATACGTCGGCCAGCTTTGGATGTCGAGAGCTTTGACCCTCTGGGGAATGCCGCTCTTGGGGGAAAGATAGGATAGACCAATGATGCTGGTCTCCCTTCCCCGAGATCGGTGACTACATCTGGAAGTGGCTGGTAGATGCCCCATCTAAAGGGCTACATCATGGAAATTCTAAACCATAGTTGTCAGAGTATCGACTCGGTTTAGAAGGGCTTCGAATTGTTGTTGTTCGACCACCAACGTGGGGGTCGGAACATTATCTTCCACCTGGGGGTTGTTCATCTGAGAGGGAGGATGACTCTTACTTGCAAAGACATTCTACATTCATTTTTTCACCATTGTGCCTTCTTCTCACTTTCCTTTCTTGAAGAGGAGGCTTCTCATGAGTAATCGGCTTGGGTCAGCACAAATTGCCAAGTTCAGCCCTTATCTCCCCCTTCCTGGCATGCCAATCTATTGGTATAGAACCTCCATTGGATGGGCTAAGTCACTGAACTACCGGTCTGCCTCTCTTGGCACCTGCAAAATAGGTCCCTTGACTAGCTTTTCTCCGGTCTGGGGACACTCTGATGCCTAAATCAGGGAGAGGTTCCAGCAACAGAATGTAAGGTTCTCTGAGAAGGCAGGAAGATAGCAAAAGTATCATTGTGTCCAACTCATGATGATGAGAGACGGTTAACGCTTGAGTGTCCCCTTTTACCAGTATTTATAATAGTTGGGCACTGGCCTGGGTTGGGCTTAACATGCCTCTGGTTAACATGTGTCGATTAACTTCGCCCCATGTATGATGAGGGATGGTTGCCATTTGCTTAGGGATGGTTGTCGCTCCATTATGGCCAGTGTAGAATTATCGGAGAGTGGGGCTGCTGAACACCTGGCCAACCCAAAATGGCTAGAGTTGGGGATGGCAGTTACGCTATAGGTCACGATAGCCATCCCCCCATTTGGGAGTTTGTGGAAGATTGGAGATTTGTCTTGGGCCTTCTTCTTCTTCGGACTTTTTTGGGTCAGTCATCTTTGTACTTCGTTGGTGGAGTTACCTTCGGACTTCTCTGATGGAGGTGATCGGTTGGGTGGTGGACGTTGTAGATCCGGAGGGGTAGTCTTCGTACCTTTGTCTTTGACCTATCTAAAGACTGGTTTGAAGGAGGCCTTATGGCACTCCCGAGCCGTCGTTGGTTCTTTTGGTACAGGCGGCCGACCCCGGGGCGAAACCCGACCAGTCTCTTGAATCGGAGATTTATTTAGTTGAGCCAGTGTCCCCCAACAGTATCAAATATGATGAATCTAGAAAACTAAAAATCAAAATTATCTGAGCTACCTATATGCAAAAATAATTAAATGAATAGACCATATGCAGGAATTATGATATGCAAAAAGCAAGCCTTAAAAGAGCTCTGATAAGTCAAAAGGATGTAAGTGTGATTCTATAGAAATTCTAGAGTGTAAGCATACAAAAAGACCCTTAAAAGAGATAAAAAATAGGACCGCCAGGGCTAAGAATTCCCGGTAGGGCAAGTGCTTTTGTAATAACTCAATCTAAGGGGCTAGGGGGTATGTACCTGGTAATGTTTGCTTCTTCCTCCATGAAGAGATAACTCCACACTCCCAGATGCGGCTTGGAAGATCAAGCTGAAGACCCGCGGATCCGTTGGCTTTCTTCTGCTGGCTCAAAGCTAGGCAAACGGACTCCAATTCGTGTGAAACTCAAGGGAACTACAAAATACCTAAAGATGGTTAGAAAATGATAGAAAAGATGGCTAGATGGCTAAAGAAAACATGGAAGAGAGAAAAAGCAGGTGGTGGCAAAGATGGGTTGATGATGGGCATCTTTAGGCTGGAAGAAACAGGACTGCTAGGATTTGATAACTAGGGCCTCACACCCTTCGATGCTCAAAAAGCAAAGGAAATTTACTCCCTCATGGAGCTCGATGCACAAAGCAAAAGGATAATTCAGAAGAGACTCAAGAATTTTTTTCATTAATCATAACATCATCCCAAAGTAAATGAGAGGGGTTCTTTATATAGATGTTCATTACTTAGGACCCAAGTAATGGAATACATGGAAAATCCTTATGATAAGGAGTGCTCAACACCTTCTTATTGTGCCTCTTGAATACATGGTAGAATCCAAACATATTCCAAAACAAAATCCCTCCAATTATTATATATATGGGGTGGCCAAAGGGGGGGCCATGGGGTGCTAAACATATTCCATCTTGGGCTTCGGATGGCCCACATCATTCCAAGACAAGCCTCAATGATTTGCGGGATTGAAGTATATCCGTTTGACCTTCCTTCCTAGCTTGATGGCATGTGGAGTTGGCATGCCTGGAGGGTGGAAGGGTGTGCTGGCATATGGACACCAAATCTTTATGCATGGGTCAACTTCATGTGATCCTCCATGTAATCCTAGTGTGGTGCATTCCAACGTGTGGCTGTGACTCCACGTAGCTGCTGAAGTGGCACAATGGCTGGGATCCTTCACTGGCTTGAGACTTCTCTTGCTGAATTGGACTTGACTCAAAAAAATTAAAAGTACAGGACTCAACTGACTTAAGGCTCAAAATGAGCTAACTTGACCAACTAGGCTCACTAAGCCCAACATGTCCTAAAAACTAATCCAAAATCCTAATGGCATGAATCAAACTCTGAATACAAGACTCAATGATATCAAGGGCTAAAGCAGGACTCAAATAAACTAACAGGAGCCTAAATGGGCTAAGCCCTCATTACAGGACTCAAAGTGAATGAAAACCCTAATCATAGGACACAACCAAGTTTTCAAGACTTAACCCTTATTACAGGACTCCCGATGACTTCAATGACTCAAGCCCTACTTACAGGACTCAAAGGGCTAACAAGACTTGATTATTGGACTCAGATAAAATTTGAAAAATCGCTAAGGGACTCAAAATTCAGGGACCCATAATGAACTAGGGTTAACATGATGTCCCCATCATATTAACAAGAATAGGATAAATAGATTGAAAAACGAGGGCCTTCTTGAGATTAGTGAAAGTGGTTCACTACCAACTTGTGAGTCCTGTCTTTTTGGAAAGATGACAAAATCACCTTTTACTGGAAAAGGTGAATGAACAAAAGAGATTCTAAGTCTGGTCTATACTGATGTATGCGGACCCATGAATGTTAGTGCCAAAGGTGGGTATAGTTATTTCATTATGTTTATAGATGACCTTTCAAGGTATATCTTCTTGATGATACATAAATTTGAATCATTTGAGATATTCAAACGATATATAATGTAGTAGAAAAATAAACTGGAAGGTATATCAAAACCCTTCGATCAGATCGAGACGGTGAATATATTTCCAATGAGTTTCTGACATATCATGAGGAGAATAAGATTCTCTCTCAGTGGACACCTCCAAGGACACCTCAGTTAAATGGAGTGTTTGAAAGGACAAATCGAACCCTATTAGACATGGTTCAGTCAATGTGGGCTTTGCTTCTCAACCGCTATCCCTTTGGGGATATGCTCTGTAATCAGCCTATTACCTTTTGAATATGGCTCTGAGTAAGTCCGTTAGCAAAACCCCATATGAGATATGGACTGGATGTAAGCTGACACTCTCACACCTTCAAGTATGGGATTGCCTGGATTATGTAAAATGTCTGGGAATGGATAAACTTGGACCTAGTGGTGGGGACACCAAGACCAAGACCAAGCCTCAAGAATCCATCGGGATCACAGAACAAGAAGAATAAGAAGAAAGAAAATTTTGCCGGTAGAGCCGACTCGAGCATCATTGAATCAACTCGAGTATCCTGCTGAGCAAGAAGGAAGGCTGTTCTTCGAGCTGACTCGGCCTGGGTGCTCTGCATCCGAGTCAGCTCATGTCATGGAAGAACAGAATCCTAGGTTCCGAAAATTTCCAGAAGCTTCCAGAATTTTCTCTTTTGTTTCAGTTTTTTGGTAATTAAAAAAAGGGTATAGAATCCCGTTGAAATCCTATTGTGACGCGGCACTATGATGAGAATGCAATCTAAATGATGGATTGAGAAATGAGAGCAATGAAGCCTATTAACAGGTACTAAATTTCAGATCAAAAGTACTAAGGTAAAGCTATGGAAGGATCACTGAAATTTGGAACTTACGCCGCGATGTAGTTATTTAAATCCTAGAGAAGATTAGGGCTAATGAATATTGAATTTAAACCTTAGCAACGATCTTCAATAACTCAGACTTAAGAGATTAGGAGGTGTTATTTACCCAAGATGATCACTCCCTTGTAGATCCATTGAAGCTCTTAGACGAACTAGCCCTGAAGTGGAAGATTGGCATTCCAAAGAAACTAGTTTCATTCAACATTGATCTTTGGCAAGAGAACCCTTTCTTGAACTCCGGATCGTAGAAGGATCCTGCACAATGAATGGGTTAGACTGGGACCGGTTTGAAAGATAACAAAACAAAGAAACCAAACAGGCAAGGGAACTTCGTTGGAGGCATGGATCCCTAGAGGTGGATGTTGGCGTTGGACACTTGAAAGCTTGAGAAGAGAAAATCAAACACACCCAAAGAAAACAAGAGGATACTATCAAAAAAATACCTTCTTCAACTAATACTTCACTTAAATTTTATTTCATCCCAAAAAGCTTCCTCTCTACCATGGGCGTACAAGAGGCTTTTAATGGCCTTTCAATTAATTTGAAATTCCCCATATCATGGAGAAATATTAGGGGGGTTTACATGAAATGTGGAGGATTTGGTGGAGGATTTAGTGGAGGGTTACATGGAATGTGGAGGATTTGGTGGAGCTGGTTGCATGATTTGTGGATGGAGTTGGCCGACCTCCTTTGAATTTGAAAACACTCCTTGGTCGACCACTTGTAGCTTTCATGTAATTTAAAATTTGAATGATGCCACGTGGCAGATGAGGTGGAAATGATGTGGCGTGGCAAGGTGGCATGGTGACATGGTGCATCCTTCTCCATGGTGCCCCTTGGAGATGACATGGCAAAGGTGATGTGACGTCCTCTGGTGATGAGTTGGCACCGGTGGTCAATGATGATGTGGCATTCCAAGTAAAGCTGGTCTGGCCTAATTTCAAGTAGCTCTTGAATTTGACTCAGTACAAAGCCTAATTGACTCTAATTGAATTCTTGATTGAATTCTAATTGAACTTTAAACCCCAAAAGAAAATAAAACATGACTCAATAAACATACAGGACTCATACGAGACTTGAGTTCCTAGTCTCAATCCATAAAGAACTTGTTATTAGTTGAAGCTTTTTCTTTCTGAGTCTGGTGCCCCCACCAATTCTTCTCGAGTGGGAGGAACTCGACCCTGTCGAGTATGGTTCAACCTGGCTTTGATATTGTTCAAATAAGTCCAGGTCCAGTCGTTGCAGGTCCTCTCTAGCGATTCAGGAGTCGTCAGATTTTGGTCTCCCTTGCCAACGGACCAAATATCGATAGTAATCCTTGTTTCTTGTAGTGACAATCTTATTATCCAGGATTTGTTCAGTTTTCTCTCATTGTTGAAGAATGGTTGTTTGTGGATACTCGGGTAATGGTTTACTCTCAAAAATATGGTCAGGCCCAAAAGGCTCACTAGGTATCATCATGGGTTCCTTATATTCTATCAAGTCTGAGACATTGAAGGTCGGGTTGATACCTAGGTCTGAAGGTAATTCCAATATGTAAGCATTTGATCTAATATTCTTTAGGACTTTAAAGGGGCCTGCACCACGGGTATGTAGTTTCTTGAAAGTCCCGGATGGGAACATGATCTTTCTCAAAGAATTCCTTGACTTTCTTTCTTGAATTTGTCCTATGTTTATAGGATTCATTGCTCAAATTTATTTCATGATGCAAATCCTCAACATACTATGCATAGGACTCAGCAGACTCAGAAACTTACACAAGCACTTACGAAATGCAGACTGAACTAGGAATCCTTATTGAGAGGAATTTTATTGGACTCTCTAGGGCCTAAACCTAACAGATTAATGACTCTCTAGGTTTGACCCTGGTCTGGTATGCACATAAGAATTTACCATGGGTTCCTAGCAAATGGCATAAGGTTTTCCAAAAGTAGGTAGAAAAAGGAATAGGCTTTAAAGGCTCGTGCAACCTAGTAATCTCATCAAAATGAAACTTAATGGCTCTAAAATTAGGATAAGACTTAAGGAAAGGCAGGAAATAGGAATCCGAGTCTTGGGGTAATTTAGGAGAATCTTGAAACAGACCTTGGTTACTCATGATGACCTTAAGATTTGAATATTGATCTACGGGCAGGATGCTTCTAGGTAGTTGAAGGTCATCGACAAAGTCTTCTAAAATAATGATTAGCTTCTTCTCAGGTAACTGAAGGAGTTCTTGTGTCGAAGCTAAAGTATTGGGTTCTTCCTGAGGGCATTGTCTTACGGGAACCAAGTCCTCACTAAAGTTTGGTTGTTCTGATGTTTCAGGACTAGGCTCAATAATCTTTTCTTTACCAAAAGTTTCCTCAGGTAAGGTACTAAAGTTGTTCTCTTCATAGTCTTCCCCTTCATATTCATCTATTAAACTGATGTCAGTCTCGTACACATATTTACTAGGTTTAGACTTGCCTTCTTCCTTCCCTAGCCCTTCAGTTGAGGATATCCTAAGTCTTAAGTATTCATGAACTCAACTTGTACTTCAGGGTTCTTACTCCTATCATTCATATGAGCTAATGGGATAGTAGGAGTTGGTTGGTCTAAGGAAAAATGTTTATCCAGCATTTGGTTCAATTGGGCCATTAGATCATTTAGGCCTTTCAGCATGGTTTCAAGATTCGGGTCCATGGCTACACTGGACTGGATCTGGACTGATGAATATGAGGCTCCTGATCTAGTTTTCATGCATGCAAGTAGACTCAAGCTCGAGCTAAGGTTTCCTAGACCTAGAGCACAAATTAGAGGTCTAATTAAGTGAACCAACTAGCTAGTAGAACTTATGGGACTTAGCCAAGTAGGTGGTGGGGAGTGAAGGTCCCTGATTACCAACCTTAGACACCAATCTGAGATTGGCCAGGTAGGCGGACCAAATCACAAGCCATGATACACCAATCCTAGACACCAAGCCAGTAAGCACACACCAATTAGCTGACACAGTTAACTTGACCCTAACCTGAACCCAACTTGGTGTCCCTAACCCACTAGGGCAATTAACGTTCTACTCAATTTTAATTAACGGGCTGGGATTGATATGCTGGTTGGTGATTTTTGGGCTAGGGACAGGTGATGAAACTCTGACCCTATGTCAAATTGATGCCCTTAATTTGATTTCTCATGAGATGAATGAAATGCAAAGGTGCTGCAGAAGTGTATTGCAGTTTGAAAGTTGTGTGGAAAACATGATGAAAAAAGTACTCAAAAATTCTAAAAAATTCACAGAGGATTCATAACTTATATGTTTCAATGTAGATGAAAAGAATTTTAAAACTAAAATCTGTACTACTCTAAGCAGATCCTACAAATGAAGATAAATAAAAAGGACAGAACAGAACCCTAATGATAGTGTCAAACTGCAAAAATTTTCATTTTTTTTATAATTTTTTTCTGATGATGAAATTTAATATGATGATAACTGACATAAAAAGGAACAAGAAAAAAAATATTTCAACAATAAATTAGTGACTTGCCTTTGGAGCTGCAGACTGATTACAGTAAATAGATGCAAATTTTCAGAAAAACAGAACCTAATTAAACAAGTGCAATGGCTTACCCAAACTTCAATCTAAAAAATTCACGTCTTGCCAGGGGCTCATTATTCTCATGGGTCGTGACAGTGTACTGGAGTACACCCGCTCAGGAGGCGTGAATTTTAGATATTGCTTGGATTTAAAGAAAACTATTCTACCCTAATGCAACCATGCTCTGATACCAATTTGACACGGCACGATGATGAGAATGCAATCTAAATGATGGATTGAGGAATGAGAGCAATGAAGCCTATTAACAGGTACTAAATTTCAGATCAAAAGTACTAAGGTAAAGCTATGGAAGGAGCACTGAAATTTGGAACTTACGCCATGATGTAGTTATTTAAATCCTAGAGAAGATTAGGGCTAATGAATATTGAATTTAAACCTTAGCAACGATCTTCAATAACTCAGACTTAAGAGATTAGGAGGTGTTATTTACCCAAGATGATCACTCCCTTGTAGATCCATTGAAGCTCTTAGACGAACTAGCCCTGAAGTGGAAGATTGGCATTCCAAAGAAACTAGTTTCATTCAACATTGATCTTTGGCAAGAGAACCCTTTCTTGAACTCCGTATCGTAGAAGGATCCTGCACAATGAATGGGTTAGACTGGGACCGATTTGAAAGATAACAAAACAAAGAAACCAAACAGGCAAGGGAACTTCGTTGGAGGCATGGATCCCTAGAGGTGGATGTTGGCGTTGGACACTTAAAAGCTTGAGAAGAGAAAATCAAACACACCCAAAGAAAACAAGAGGATACTACCAAAAAAATACCTTCTTCAACTACTACTTCACTTAAACTTTATTTCATCCCAAAAAGCTTCCTCTCTACCATGGGCGTACAAGAGGCTTTTAATGGCCTTTCAATTAATTTGAAATTTCCCATATCATGGAGAAATATTAGGGGGGTTACATGAAATGTGGAGGATTTGGTGGAGGGTTACATGGAATGTTGAGGATTTGGTGGAGCTGGTTGCATGATTTGTGGATGGAGTTGGCCGACCTCCTTTGAATTTGAAAACACTCCTTGGTCGACCACTTGTAGCTTTCGTGTAATTTAAAATTTGAATGATGGCACGTGGCAGGTGAGGTGGCAATGATGTGGCGTGGCAAGGTGGCATGGTGACATGGCGCATCCTTCTCCATGGCGCCCCTTGGAGATGACATGGCAAAGGTGATGTGACATCCTCTGGTGATGAGTTGGCACCGGTTGTCCATGATGATGTGGCATTCCAAGTAAAGCTGGTATGGCCTAATTTCAAGTAGCTCTTGAACTTGACTCAGTACAAAGCCTAATTGACTCTAATTGAACTCTTGATTGAATTCTAATTGAACTTTAAAACCCCAAAAGAAAATAAAATAGGACTCATACGAGACTTGAGTTCCTAGTCTCAATCCATAAAGAACTTGGTATTAGTTGAAGCTTCTTCTTTCTGAGCCAGGTGCCCCCACCACATTATAACAAACTCCCCGCCACGTTCTTAGGATTAGTTATGTTTTGTAACTAATCCTTGGATTAGTTAGCATTAACCCCATTGTTTAGAGCATTCTGGAAACCATTTCATGAGCTTATAAATGAGGCTCGGTTTGTACGAAGGAGGTATGATCCATTTCAATTAAAAATATACAATGAAGCACTATTTTTCTTCTTTGATTAGCCTTCATTACCGAGGCAATGTCGAGGGGTGCGAGGCCCTGTCCGTGCCTTCATTGCAACCGCAACGTTGAGGAGCATGAGGTTCCATAGCTACCTTCGTTGCAACCATGATGTCGAGGGGTGCGAGGCCCCAATCATCCCATCGTTCCTCCAATCCTGTCATGTCGCTGTTCATGCCACTCCATCATCTCTGTCTTCCCCAAAGCTCCTTTCCAACCTACCGCTCTATCCTGAAAGAAGATAGCCCCCAATTCTTCCATTGCCAGACCTCCCTCCTTCGGTCCTCCCGTCGCCAGACCCCTCGCCTCTGGTCCGTCGCCAGACCCCCGCCTCCGGTCCGTCGCGATGTCATCATCAGCTCCGAATCACCGTTCCACGGAGTTTTGACTCAGGCCCAGCTCACCTCCCCTGTTCCTCTGGCTCACAGTGGCATTTCTGGATGTCCCCGAGTGCTCAGCTTCCTTCCCGAATGTCTGCCTTGCTGCTCTTCCATCAAAGCCCGACTCCCCGTCGAGAGCGAAGTTCCGTCCTCCCCCGGAGATTGCCTTGCCACCGGCATCATCTCTGACGGCATCTTGGAATGTGCATTTCATGTTTTGCATTAAGCTACCTAAGGGCGGTAATATCATAATATAAGTGAAGGACTTCATTACCTTTCCTTAGCCCAAAACAACCACCCTTCATTTCAGACCCAAGCTTTTAATTAAAATCAAGTAGAAACGTACTTTTGCTCTAGAGAGCTTAGGGACACCAACTAGTCAAGTCAAGACTAAGTGTCTTTTCATGGCGTCAGCCCATTCTGTGTGTGCTACTGCTCTAGGTGTGTAGGATTGGTGATTCATGGCTAGTGAGTTGGTCCGCCTATCTGGCCAATCCCAGATTGGTGTCTAAGGTTGGCAATCAGGGACCTACACTCCCCTACACCTACCTGGCCAATAACAGGGTTACTACAGACTGGTCTGCCACCTTGATTTCAGCAACTGGTTGAGATCTAGGTCTAGTAGATTGTAGATGATTTTTCATGCTTGAATCATGTCCACTAGAGTAGGAATCTCATATCAACCTGAGTCATCTATGGACAACCGGTAAGAAGCCCTGCTAAAGACCATGTCAGAACACTTTGTGCAATTGTCTGCCCAATTGTCTACCCAATTGACCACTCACATAGACAATAGGTTAAACCAATTTGAAGCAAGACTTGATTCGATGGAGAGGGCCCCTAGGCCACCATGTGAGCATGAACATGAGACCCCGTTTTCTCCACTGACCAACCCTAAGAGAGACAGAAACTTTGATCCCATTAAGGCACCCAATCCTAGGAGAGTTTAGCAGCCTGATCTATTCTGAGACCCAAACCCTAGAAGGACCAATCAGGATTTCATTGACCAAAAAGAAAGAGCCTTTAGGAGTATCAGACTAGAAGCACCCACCTTTGATGGTACCCTTGACACTAAGGTATACCTAGATTGGGAGACAGAGATGGACTAGTACTTTGAGTAGTACGAGATGACCGAAGGTAGGAAATTTAAGTTTGCCAAGCTTAAGTTGATTCGTCAAGCCAGGATGTATTGGGATAATGTAGAATGGTTAGTTAGACAGAGAGCACAGGAACCCATAGCCACCTGGGGAGATCTGAAAGCCAAGCTTAGGGAAAAATACCTTCCTGTGTCATACCATCAGTGACTTTTAGACCAATGCCATAGACTGGTTCAAGGAAACAAGAGTGTCACTGAGTACACAGCTATGTTTGATGAGTTAGCCATGAGATGTGGGATAAATGAGTCTGAGTCAGTGATCATATCAAGGTTTAGATCTGGCCTGCATGATGATGTGAAGAGAGAGTTGTATCTAAGAGAGGTACAGGATTTAGAACAGGCTTACTAGATAGCTAGGGACTTTGAGCAGTTTCATAGGACTCCTAGGAGCCAGTACCCTAGAACAACCCAGACCTACCCGAGTCTACCCTACCATGCCAGTCCAAATCCCAATTGACCCAACCAAAGCCATCAAAATCCTAGTCGACCGAACCAAAGCCGACCTGACCCGAGTCAATCCGAGCCAAGCCGACCCAGTCTAGCCCGACCCAACTTGAGTCAACCCCTAGATGACAAAGGAAAATCTATAGAGCTACCCAGGAAGTTTGGCACCTGCTTTAGATGTCACCAGCCCGGCCATTACTCTAGTAACTACCCCACTAGATCCCTTCATATAGGTGACTTAGAAGAGGAAGGAAACCCAAATGACACCCAAGAATGTGAGGAGGAAGTATATGAAGAAGGTTTCAACCTAATAGAAGAATATAAGGGAGATGAAGAGAGTTGTGACCCAACTAACCTTATGGGAGTTGTTAGATGCATCCTAACCCAATCTAAGGAGCAAGAGGACTGGCATAGGACCAACATCCTACACACCTTTATCAAGATAGGGGAGAAGGTTTGCAAAGTCATCATAGATAGTGGAAGCTGTGTAAATGCTATTTCTGCTAGTTCTGTCAAGACCTTATGGCTAACCCTTGTTCCCCATCCTAGCCCATCTATGGTATCCTAGATTGACTCCACTTTAATACCCATCAAACTTAGATGCCATGTCCTGATTCAGTTGCAATCTTATAAGGAGAAAGTTTGGTGTGATGTGCTACCTGTGGGGGTAAGCAACATTATATTAGGGAAACCTTGGTTGTATGATCATGATGCTATCCTATTTGGTAAAACCAATTCCTGTGCATTTAACCATTTATGGAAGAAGATAATGATCAACCCTATTCCCCCTAAAGATGAAGTTAACAAGGGAGCCATCTCTTTGAAGGAAAAGAAACCTGGATTATATTTGATTAGTGCCAAAGAGCTTAAGAGAGAAATTGCTAAGGGATAACCTATCTGGATTTTGACCACCAAGGAAATTAGGAAACCAGCCCAAGGAGAACACCCCTAGGAAGTTATGGAAGTTTTGGAGGAATTCCAAGATGTTTTTCTGGATGATCTGCTTGACCAACTTCCACTACTTAGGGACATCAAGCACGCCATAGACCTTGTCCCAGGATCTACCCTGCCTAACTTGCCCCATTACCGGATGAACCCAACTGAGCACCAAGAGTTACAAAAGCAAGTTAGTGAGCTGTTAAGGGAAGGTTTCATTAGGGAAAGCTTAAGTCCTTGCACCGTCCCAGCCCTTTTGACACCTAAGAAAGATGGTACATGGCGGATGTGTGTGGATAGCCATGCCATAAATAAGATCACCATCAAGTATAGATTCCCATACCCCGCCTAGATGACCTGTAAGACATGATGGCAGGAGCCACCATCTTTTCCAAAATTGACCTTAAGAGTGGCTACCATCAGGTTAGAATCAGACCCGGGGATGAGTGGAAAATAGCCTTTAAGACTAAGGATGGTTTATACAATTAGGTAGTAATGCCTTTTGGCCTGTCCAATGCACTCAGTACATTCATGAGGATTAAGACCCAGGTCCTTAGGATGTTCATAGGAAAGATTATGGTAGTCTATTTTGACGACATCCTAATTTACAGCAAAACCAAGGAGGACCACTTAGACCACCTTAGACAAGTTTGTATGGCCCTTGAGAAAGATAGTCTCTATGCCAATCTAGGGAAATGTGAGTTCTTGACCCATAGAGTTATCTTCCTAGGATTTGTCGTGACCCCTGAAGGAGTATCAGCTAATCCAGAAAAGATTAAGTCGATAGTTGAGTTGCCAGTACCCACTACTATTTCTGATGTCCGTAGTTTTCATGGTCTAGCCACTTTCTATAGGCAATTTATTCAGGATTTTAGCACCATTGTCTCACCCATCACCGACTGTATTAGGAAGGGATCCTTTGAGTGGACCAAAGCTGCCGACAGAGCCTTCCTAGAACTTAAGAAAAAGATGACCCAAGCACCCATTCTGAGATTTCCCGACTTTTCCAAAGTGTTCGAGGTAGCTTGTGATGCCTCAGGTGTAGGAATAGGAGGAGTCCTAAGCCAAGAGGACCACCCGGTAGTCTTTTTCAGTAAAAAATTAAATGTGGCTAAGCTTAGGTATTTGACCTATGATAAGGAGTTCTATGCCTTAGTACAAGCACTAAAGTATTGGAGACACTACCTATTGTGATGCAGGATGACTCTAAGAATGCTAAATATGCAGTAAAAGCAATAAAATATTTTTTTATGATTTTTAGATTTAGGTTTGATGGCTAATTTTTCAAAGCAAAGTAAAGAACTAGCAGGTATTCAGCAATTCTAAGAATCAACTTGTCGCAGGCGAACTCATACAGACTAATGAAATAACCAGGACCCGAGAGTTGAGAAACTCCCGGTTTAAGATAGTTTATCTTCATCAAATCAAAAAATAAGTGTTGGGAAGGTTTCTTACCAGTCAGAGATGATAAATTTAGTAGTAGAAGTGATCACTTACAACTCTGATCGGAGCCTGGAAGAAGAAGCCTCGGTTCCCTTAAATTTGATGGCTGATCTAGGTGGTCCGGGCAGCAAAGAAGGCCTCCTCAGGGGAGGGAAAGTACCTCGGTGATCCTGCAAGTATCAGAGGTTAATCAAAGCAACAAATAAAAATTAAAAAAGGAACTAGGGTTTCAAGGAAATCAGGATTAGGGCTAAAAGCTGGCAATCGGGGAAGAAGGAGCTCTTGGGCTTGGACGGTAGCAAGGACCCCTGTTCCTTGGTTGTGGCTGATCTCCAGGGATGCCAAGGAATGCTAGGGTAGCAGGGTTTTAATCCAAGAACACAACGAGAGCACTCAAAGAGAGAACCAAAACTCAAACTCAAGATAATTTCATAAAATTTCAGCAAGGTTTATTCATAAGAAAAAGATGATTACAAGAGGGGGAGGGGTGGGGTATTTATAGAGTTCCCATGCCCTCACTAACCATGGTTACACTTGGGTTACAAGTCCTCTTCCAAATTGGAATACAAATCCTTTCCTAGCTAGGTTAGGAAAACAAATCCCCATTAGGTTAGGAATTGTCCTAGTCTTCTCCCTTTTCCTTCATGCTTTGACTATTCCACTCAAGGACACCTCTTGGACTTGGTCAAAACTTCAAGGATGCCGAGGAGGGCATGTTGGTCTTCTAGGGGCAGCAAGGGGCTGGCCCAAAGGGGCTTGGGTGCATGGGTTTGGGCCTCTGGAAGATGGGGTGGCCTGGTAGCCTTATAGCAAGAATATTCCATCGAATCTTGCTTCTTTAGGGCTTGGGCTTGGCACTTGCACTTGATTTCTTTGGTCTAGGATGTAGAAGGACCTCTAGAATCCTGGATGCCCTAGTTTGGAAATATGCTCTGGCATCTGGACTGGAATCTGGGCATCTGGAAGGAATTAGGGTTTCTGGAAGCATCTTGGATCCTAGGTCATCACACAAAATTTATTGGGCTGATGTAGTGGCCTCTGACTCCTAGATGTGGCCTGGTGAAACTCCAAAATAGGGTAACCTCCTCTCTTGTACAAAAATTGAGCTCATACTGGACTCATAATTGATGTACAGGACTCAAAATAATGACTAAATTGAGGGTTGAGACAAATCAACTAACCTCAACTTATTACAGGACTCAATCTTAATTGATTACAAAGTTTGACACATAGCTAGGTAAACTAAATAGGGCCCAGTAATCTGTGTCTGATCTTGGTGCCCCCACCATATTGCCACATGAGTTTGTGCTGTACTCTGACCATGAGGCATTAAGATGCCTGAATTCCCAGAAAAAGTTAAACCCTAGACATGCTAAGTGGGTAGAGTATATTCAGGCTTATACCTTTGTACTGAAACATTGAGTCGGAACTGAAAATAAGGTAGCCGATGCCTTTAGCAAATGATCCTTGCTTCTAAGTACCATTAAAACTGAGGTTGTAGGGTTTGACCAAATCAAAGTGTAGTACGATACCTGTCCTAATTTTAAGAAGATTCACCAAGCTTTGAGTATAGGACCATCTAGAGAAAATATCCATTATACCCTGTTAGATGGTTATCTGTTCAAGGAAACTAAGTTGTGCATCCCAAGAACTTCTTTGAGAGAGTTTTTAGTTTGGGAGACCCATGCAGGAGGATTAGTTGGACATTTTGGTAGGAATAAAACCGTCTTAGCTATTGAAGAGCATTTCTTTTGGCCGAGTCTAAAAAGGGATGTAGCCCAGATCGTAGCTAGGTGTAGAAGCTACATGGTTGCCAAACAACAAAAATAGAACACTGGCTTGTACACCCCTTTACCCATTCTTGATTGTCCCTGTCAAGATTTAAGTATGGATTTTGTCTTAAGATTGCCTAAAACCCAGAGGAAACATGACTCCATTTTGTTGTGGTTGATAGGTTTTCCAAAGTGGCCCATCTCCTACCATGTAGTTAGACTTATGATGCTTCTAAGGTAGCCAAGCTTTTCCTAGATGAGATAGTTCGGTTACATGGCCTACCTAAAATGATTGTGTCTAATAGAGATGTAAGGTTCACCAGTTACTTTTGGAAGACCCACTAGCATATGTTAGCGACTAAGTTGAAATTTTCTACTGCCTATCACCTCCAAACCAATGGCAAGACCAAAGTAGTGAACCGAAGCCTTGGAAACCTACTTAGGTGCCTTGTAGGCGAGAACATTATAAATTGGGATCTGCTATTACCTAAAGCCGAGTTTGCCTATAACGGTTATGTTAGTAGGACCACCGGTAAGAGCCCTTTCGAGATTGTCCATGGGTACCAACCTAATAAACCACTTGATCTAATTCCCTTGCCATTGCATGCTAGAGTGTCCGAGTCAGCTGAATCTTTTGCACAGCATGTTAGAAATTTGCATAAGGAAATCACCCAAAAGATCAAAATGAGTAACGATGCTTACAAAAGACAAGCTGAATCTAGAAAATGTTTCAAAGAATTTTTTGTAGGGGCTTTTGTCATGATAAGACTCAAGCTTGAATAGTTTTCTCTTAGAATTATCAAGAAACTGCATTCTCGAAGTGCTGGACCCTATAAAATTATTAAGAAAATCGGATCCAATGCCTATGTGCTCGAGTTATCCCCTAATTTAGGCATTAGCTCCACTTTCAATATTTTTGATCTAACTAATTACAGGGAACCGACAGTAATTCCTAGTGAGGCATTCGGGCTTGACCCTATACTTGAGAGAGAACCTACCCTAGAGTGCCCACAAAATGGCCTGAGCGAAGAGAGAAGATCGAGCGAATCTTTGATGATCAAGATGTCAGTACCCGATGAAATAGCTATCAGTGCTACTTGGTAAGATGGTAAGGTCATCCCAAATCAGAGTACTCATTGATTAGCAGAGAGGACCTGCAATGCATTGATCTGGATCTCTTGGAAGAGTATCAAAGTCGAACAGACCCTTACTCATCGGAGTTGAGTTCTATCCATCCCAGGAGAAATGGTGGGGACACCAAGACCAAGACGAAGCCTCAAGAACCCATTTGGATCATAGAACAAGAAGAATAGGAAGAAAGAAAATTTTGCCTATCGAGCCAACTCGAGCATCATCCGAATCAACTCGAGTATCCTGCTGAGCAAGAAGAAAGGCTGTTCTTCGAGCTGACTCAGCGTGGATGCTCTTCATCTGAGTCGACCACGTTATGGAAGAACAGAACCCCAGGTTCCCAAGATTTCCAGAAGCTTCCAGAATTTTCTATTTTGTTTCAATTTTTTAGCAATTAAAAAAAGTGTATAGAATCTCGTTGAAATCCCATTGTAACAAATTCTCTATCACATTCTTAGGATTAGTTATGTTTTGTAACCAATCCTTGGATTAGTTAGCGTTAACCCTGTTGTTTAGGGAATTTTGGAAACCATTTCATGAGCCTATAAATGAGGCTCGTTTTGTATGAAGGAGGTATGATCCATTTCAATGAAAAATATATAATGAAGCACAGTTCTTCTTCTCTGATTAGCCTTTGTTATCGAGGTAACGTCGAGGGGTGCAAGGCCCTGTCAATGCCTTCATTGCAACCGTAACGTCGAGGAGCGTGAGGCTCCATAGCTGCCTTCATTGCAACTGTGATGTCGAGGGGTGCGAGGCCCCAACTATCCCACTGTTCCTCTGATCCTGCCATGTCTCCGTTCGTGCCACCCATCATCTCCATCTTTCATAAAGCTCCTTTCCAACCTACCACTCTATCCTCAAAGAAGACAGCCCCCAGGTCTTTCATCGCTAGACCTCCCTCCTCCGATCCTCCCATTGCCAGACCTCCCTCCTTCGGTCCGTCGCGACATCATCATCAACTCTAGATCACCATTCCACAAAGCTTTGACCCGGGCCTAGCTCAACTCCTCTGTTCCTCGGGCTCTCAGCAGCATTTCTGGACATCCCCGAGTCCTCGGCTTCCTTCCTGAATGTCTGCCCTGCTGCTCTTCCATCGAAGCCCAACTCCCCATCGAGAGTGAAGTTCCATCCTCCCCCGGAGATTGCCATGCCACCGGCATCATCTCTGAACCACTGCCCTAATGGAGTTCCGCCCAACTTTCGAGTCATCCTTCCTGTTCCCTAGCCCTCAGTTCCAGTTTCAGATGCACTGCTCTTCTTTTCTTCCATCGAAGTGTAACTCAACATCGCAAACGAAGCTCCATTCCCCCCCCTCGAAGATCGCCACGACATTGTCACCTCCGAGCTAAGTCTCCACCTAGTTTTCGGATCCCTTCTCTGTTCCACGAAGCTCTCCACCTTTTTTTCTTTATTTATTATTCTGGGTTGTGTTTTAGGTTGGGCTGTTTCACTTAAGCTAATTCATGATTAACCTTGTAGGGCCCTTTTCGGTATCGAGCCTTTGAAGGGATCCTAGCCATCAACCAATTCTCCTGATGCCGTTCATTGGATGGCTAATTGTTGATCACCTAGGCTACATCTTCCAAGGATAAGCTAACTTATCAAACAGGGAGTAGTATTACTGTCGTAGGGTTTTATTTCTCCTTCCTTGCTTTAGATCTAAATCTTTGAAATACGTGCATGTCCTTGATCAGGGATTTTTCAATCTCTGAGTCCTGGTTCTTTCTCATTTTATTGAGCCTAGCATGAGGGAATACTCGACCTAAAATCTACCCTATTTGAATGTTCTTCAGAATCTGTGTTTTTATAAGCATCGATACTCGTATGGGTTTTTAAGGTAATTTTTGTGCATGTCGTCCCCCATCACCTAGATTTGACTAGTGCCTATTTGTTGGGTATCCAAAAGAGTCTAAGGGATATTACTTCTACTTGGCTGAGGAATAAAAGCTGTTCATCAGTCTTAGGGCTATTTTTTTAGAAAAGGAGTACCTTGGTGAAGGAACTGTAGTCGCTAAGATTGAACTTAGTGAAGTTCAACAAGTAGAGGAACCGATACACTTAAGGGACAACATAGAACTGGTTGTGATTAGTTCACACCCAAAGCCCACATAAGAACCATTAAGAAGATTTGATAGGGTACCGAGTTGACTAGACAGATACTACAATTTCTTGGTTCGGGACGGTGATCCCATTAAACTCGACAAGAACAATGAGGATTTGATCTCCTATACGGATGCGATGCAAAGGTTCGACTATGAAAAATGGCTAGGAGCCATGAAATCCAAAATGGAGTCCATGGAAATCAACAATGTATGGACATTGGTTAATCCACCTGAGGGGATAAAATCTATTGGGTGCAAATGGATTTTCAAAAAGAAAAAGGGCACAGATGGACAGGTAGAGACCTATAAAGCTCGTTAGGTTACCAAAGGGTATCGTCAATGTTGTGGTATTGACAATGACGAGACGTTCTCTCCTATGGCAATGCTCAAATCCATTCAGGTCATGCTTGCTTTAGCGGCACACTTTGACTATGAAATCTGGCAAATAGATGTCCGAACAGCTTTCCTGAATGGTGAGCTGGAAGAAGAAGTGTATATAATACAACTTGAAGGGTTCACATCCACAGACAAGTCAAAGGTGTGCAAGCTTCAAAGGTCCATTTATGGATAGAAGCAAGCATCACAAAGTTGGAACATGTGATTTGATAAGTGTATTAAGTCATATGGCTTCACAAGGAATAGAGAAGAACCTTGCATTTACAAATGGGCTAATAGTTTTATGATTGTGTTCCTTGTGTTGTATGTGGATGACATTCTCTTAATCGGGAATGACATCCTAGCACTACAAGGAATAAAGGTCAGGTTGTCATCTCAGTTCTCTATGAAGGACTTGGGTGAAGCCTATTACATACTGGGTATGAAGATCTATAGAGATAGATCTAAGATGTTTCTGGGACTGTCCTAGTCTACATTCATCAGTATAGTGTTGAAATGGTTCAGCATAGAAAGTTCTAAGAAAGGCTATCTCTCGATAGGCACTGGAATTGCTCTCTACAAAAGGAATTGTGCGACAACTCCTAAGGAGAGAGAGCATATGAGTAAAATCCTGTATACTTCGATAGTGGATTTAATCATGTACGCCATGACATGTACTAGACCAGATGTGGCATACTCACTAGGCATGGTGAGCAGATACCAGTCTGACCCATGCGAAGCTCATTGGATAGTGGTAAAGACCATCCTTATGTATTTGAAAAATATTAAGGACCAATGGGTGATTTGTGGAGAACCTAACTTAAAACTTGTGTGATATACTGACTCCAGTTTTTAGTCAGATAAGGATGACAGCAAGAGTGTGTCAAGATTTGTCTTTACCCTAAATGAAGGAGCAATCTACTGAAAAAGTTCCAAGTAGCCTACTGTGGTGGACTCAGTATGTGAAGCAAAATACATTGCAACATCAGATGCAGCAAAGGAAGCAGTGTGTTTGAGAAAGTTCCTTGGAGAGCTGGAAGTGGCAACTTCCCTGGATGGTCCTATTCTGGTGATTGTGATAGCACTGGAGCCATTGCTCAAGCCAAAGAGTCAAAGTCTCATCACTGCACAAAACACATTCTGCAGTGCTATCACCTTGTACGAGAGATCATGGAATGAGGTGTCATTGACCTTCAGAAGATCGATAGAAAGGAGAACCTGACCGACCCCTTTACCAAAGCCATCGAAGATCAAGAGTTCAATAGTTGTAAATGAAAAATGGGAATAAGATTCTGTACTGATTGGCTTTAGTCTAAGTGGAAGTTGTTGGAAATTATGTTCCAAAGCCGATCGTCTAGACTGTAGACGATTATGCTATTTTGTAATTATATATGAATTTCTTAATGAATAAAAGTTATTCTTTTGGCTGTTCATCTCATGTGCATTTTGCAAAAAAGAACTCTTGTGTGATGGAGTCCTTAGAACTACATTGTATTTGATATAGAGAGGATATATCGAATAGTTCTTAAACTATTTCACAACCAAAGGATACATTGTTATAGGACGGCGATGTACCAAGTGTAGGTTATTGTATGTCATATTTGTTGGTTATCTTCTTAACCAAGGAGTGTAGAGATACTAATGTGACATACAGGTGAAATATATGATATTTCACTGAACGTGACCAACTACGGAGCTCCCTTCTGTCAAAGGGTTGCTCATGATGGGATATGGATATATATGTCCCTCAAACCTTAGGTCACCATGGTAGCTTGCAAGCAACTCACTGTACTTTGGTGCCGGACTACTTCGATATATAATCCAGTGATGAAAGACTTTTGGGTACCGTCAAGTACTTGTGGAGTAGTGGTGGATCAAGATGGGATTGACCCCTCCAAATGATTTGGAGTGAATGACTCACTATGTCTAAATTTAGCAAAACCTTGGCCAGGGAAATTTTTGTGAGGAGTCACAGAACTTGTAAGGTTGAGACACGATCTTGATGTACCAGGTTGGGGTTGGCAGTCAAACCCTAGGACATCCTGAGCAATATGAGGTCAATAGGATGGATTATAAGGTAACCATATGCTAGAGGTTCTAGAAATTTGATTTGCAATCTTCGACCAATCTGGATTTCAAGTATCATTGCTAGATGATGATTTTGACTGGTAATGAAAGTGTTCCAGTACTACCGGCTTTGTGTTCAAATCTATGGGATCACATACCATACTTGTTTCTATCTAATATAAAGGCTGATCGATGATTGAGAATCGTTTACCATCACTGGAGGTTAATATGATTGACCATGTTCCAAGTATCGACACTTCTAAGTGTCGACATTTGGAAGTGTCAACACTTGGAAGTGTCGATACTTGGCTGTGACGAGCAAAAATTCTACGAAGAATTTTTGAAAAGTTTTGACCTCAATTCAAATTTTGAGTTATAGTTGGTTTTGGCTCCAAGCCTTCATGGAATGATGGTCATTCTTTGGAAGGTTTTGACCTTAATTCAAATTTTAAATTTTTGCTGGTTTTGGCTCCAAGCTTTCATGGAATGATGGTCATTTTTACCTTATGAGCTTAGAGCCAATTTAGTATGGCCCTTAAACTTCTCCCCTAATCACTCCTCCTTCTATCTCCCTCTCATGGCTACCTCTATAAATAAGTATTGTTTTAGGGGCTACTATTTGGAAAGAAAAAAAAAAGAGTTTTCTTGTTGAATGAGATTGTTGAAATTCTGAGAGGAAAAAGGAAAGGGGCTTGAGAGGACTAGGATTTTGGATGTGTGACTACCTAGCACTCAAGCTAGGTCTTAGGAAGAGAGCTAGTTAGGAAGGATTTTACCTCTCTTCTTTGTCTTCCGAGAAGAAGTAGATCGGTCTCAACGATCCCAAGGAGCTAGCACTCTAAGAGAGTTGATCAGAATCAAGCCCTGGTGTAAACTATCCATAGAGGACAGAAACGTGTGTGGCTCGAAGGTTTTTCACAACCTCCTTCTTTAGGTATAACGATAAGGTATCCTTATGCCTTTTGGTTCTTTTCTTATTTATGATGTCTTTTGCATGCAACATTATCATACTTGTTCCTATTTCAGGCATATTGGTAGATCATTTTGATCGATCTACAAAGCCTTCTGCTGTGCTTATTTTAAAATTATTTTAAAAATCTTTTTTTCTGCCATGCATGCTCATTTTGCTTTCCCTTCAATGGGCTCAGGACAATCTGCCAACAATGCTGGATCGGCTATCAAAAACCTCTCATCTCCTCGATCCCACATGGAGTCAGGAATTGCATGAGGAGGTACTTTGTGGAGATGGTAGCATCGAGCAAATTAAGTCCGGGATGCCCCAGGATGGCGTTGTAAGGTGAAGGGAGCCTCATATCAGTAAATGTTGTTAGCATAATACTCTGTCAGGGTGGTGTCCCAGTAGTTATTGAAAGTGTAATCTCTCCCTCGACTCCTACTGAGTCTCTGGTGAAGACCACCAAAGGCGTAAACACTAGCATTATTTAGTCAGTGGACAAATTTATCTTTGTAAAAGCATTGTAAAAAAGGATGTCTGTTGACTCCTGGAATGATTTTGATGATCACAAAATATTGGAGCATGTATTTGATAATTAAAATTTCTTGAGAAGTTTTTGCAGGAAATTGGTTACCTTTAGTTTAAATTTGTTTTCAAATTGATGGAGAGGTAATTTAATTATGTATGTAATCTTATGAACTTTAACTTATAAAAGCCCTAGTTTTATCAATCTTGTAATCTTGTAAAATGGGCTAAAAATTGTAAAATCGAGAGTATGTAGATTAGCTCTTATTTGATTTAAGTGTTGAAAAGTTTTGGAGAAACTTGAAGCATCAATTGAAGACTTGGCAAGAGCTGACTGATGGATCAAGAGTCGACTCCTTATGGCAAGGCATGGAGAAAATTTTAGAGTTTCAGTATCAAGAGCCCACTCTTGTCCCAAGAGCCGACACATGGAAAGATACATTTTTTTGAAGTCTGAGAACTCGAGCTGACTCGAGCCCCAAGAGCCGACTCGCCCAGAGTTATGATTTTTAATGGACTGAGAACTCGAGCCGACTCTAGGTATTTGTCATTTTGAATTGACTGAAGGCAAGAGCTAACTCTAGCTTGAAAAGTTGACTCTTACAGAAATTTATTTTGGACTGACAAAGACTTCGAGCTGACTCGTTACCTTGAGCCGGCTCGAGTAGCCATTTTCTGCACTCCAACGACTAGTTGCTGAAAGTGATTTTTGAATTTCATTTCATTTCCAACAGCTCTTTCACGAATCCCTAGGACCTATAATAGCCATATCTAATGAAAAACTATAAAAGGGATTGTTTTTGATGGATTAAATAATTTTTAGAGGATTATTATTGATTTATCCTATGATATTGAAGATCTTTCAAGTCTTTCACCTACCTACTTCAAGAGCTTTCAAGTTATGATTCAAAGCTTCACCAACTCCTCTTCATCATTGAATGCACTCATTAAAGAAGCAAAGAAGTAGCTTGAAGAGCATTAAAGAGCATTCAAAGGTAGGCTTCATCTTGATCTACATCAACAACACTTAAATAAACTCGGTTTGTTGTAGTTGCTTGTTTATCTTTTCTCTATCTTTGTTTTCTCTCTAAAAATAGCAAGGGGCTGTGTCTTAAGAAAGGGTTGAAGGTTTTTAGGTGAGCCTTGGTAAAATCTAAGTTGGGTTCTTGGTGATCTCAGTATAAAACCAAGTTTTAGGGTTTTCTTTGGTGATCCCGTTCAAAATCAAAGAGAGTTTGGGTTTCTTTGGTGATCCCGGTAAAATCAAAGTATATAGGTTTGGATTGTGAGCTTGGTAAAACAATCCGATGTATTCCAGTTAGGGGATATAGTGGAAATCCCAAGTGGTGCTTGGGTAGTGGACGTAGGAGCCGGTTGCTCCGAACCACTCTAAATCTCTTTGTTTTTGTGCTTGTGCTCTTATTATCTTATTGTTTTTACTTAATTACTTCCACATTATATATTGCACCACAACACTAAAAGAATTTCAAAGTGCACATAATTTTGAAAAGTTTTTTAATCCCAATTCAGCCCCCTCTTGGGAAGCCACCTAGGCAACAAGTTGTATCAGAGCGGAGTCTCTAAAAGTTACTTAGAGTAAAGATATATGGCACATCCCATGAGCACTTCATTGGCCGAAGGTCAATCCACAAATCGACCTCCACTTTTCATCGGAACCAATTATACATATTGGAATGAAAGAATGAAAATATACATTCAAGTTGTAGATTTTCATTTATAAAAAATTATCTTGAAAGGACCTCACACACCCACTTTAAGAGTAAATGATGTAGAGGTTCCCAAACCAGAAGAGGATTGGGATGAAAATGATATGAAATTAGCTGAGCTGAATGCCAAAATAATGAATTTATTGTATTATACTTTGGATCCAAATGAGTTTAACATAATTTTAACTTGTAATTCTGCTAAAGAAATTTAGGATAAGCTAGAAATTACACACGAAGATACATCACAAGTCAAAACATTAAAAATCAATCTTCTTATAAATAACTATGAGCTATTTAAGATGGATCATAGTGAGACTATATTTGTTATGTATACTCGCTTTACTGATATTATAAATGGTCTTAAAAGTCTTGCTAGAACTTACACTAATGCTGATCTTGTCCAAAAAGTTTTGAGATCCTTGTCAAATAAATGGAAAGCTAAAGTGATAGCTATTCAAGAGGCGAAGGACCTAAACACTCTACCACTAGATGAACTGCTTGGATCACTAATCACACATGAACTAGCTATGCAACAAAGGACTGATGAAGAAACCAAAAGAAAGAAAGCTATAGCATTCAAAGCTATAGAAAAAGACAAGAATGAATACTCAGACTCATCAGATGATGATGATCTAGAAAATGATGAGACAACCCTTGTAATGAAAAGATTTAAAAGGTTTATGGGCAAAAGAAAAACCAATAGATGGAGAAAGCAATTTAGAAAAGAAGATTTTGGGAAAGAAAGAGAAAGGGATAAAGAAAAAGAGAAGGATAAAGATAAAGATCAAGTACCAATCTGCTACGGATGCAAGAAGCTGGGATATATTCGTCCTGACTGTCCTGAAGCAAAGAAAAAATTGATCATCAGAAAGAAGAAGAAGGCAATGCTTGCAGCATGGAGTGACAGCAATAAATCTACATCCATTGAAGAGAATGAAGAGTCAACAAAGACTGCACAAATCTATCTTATGGGTTTGGAGGATGAGGTAACTACTTCTGAACCTAATTTAGAATTTACAAATGATGAGCTGCATAATGCATTTTGTGAATTATTGGTAGAATACAAAAATGCTGGCTTGAAAATGAAAACTTTGAAAAATCATTGTGATTCAATTGAAAAAGACAAAAATGAATTTGGTGAAAGAAATAAAATTTGTAAAGGGAATTAAACCTAGTTTGTGAAAGATTTAAGATCACACAATTTGAAAAAGAAGAGCTTTTTGAGAAAAACAAAGGTTTGAAAAATGAAAATGATGATTTAAAGAAAGAAGTTCAAAAGCTTAAGCCTTTGGTTGAAAAACTAACCCTATGTTCCAACAAGCTTGAATTAATTTTGAAAGATCAAAGAGAGACAAATAATAAATTTGGAATTGGTTATAAAGGTTCAATTTCAAGCAAATTTTCTGCATCTACATCATATGATCCTAAGTTTATTACTTCAAAACAAGTTAGACCTAAATTTGCATCATCTCATACTTTTTATTCAAAGTCAAGGATTGTATGCTATGCTTGCAATAACTTTGGTCATAAAGCATTTGAGTATCATTTGAAATATAATGACAAAAAGAAAATCAAGAAAGTTTGGGTTTCAAAAGGAACCATTTCAACTAACTTGCAAGGATCCAAGAAAGCTTGGGTACCTAAATTTATTAAATGATTATTTTGCAGGGATGTCTTGCAGCCACAAATATAAAGAAAAATGATATCTGGATAGTGACTGTTCAAGACACATGATAGGTGTGTTGATCAATTCTTCACCCTAGAACAAAAAGATGGTGGAATGGTAACATTTGGTGATAATCAAAAATGATAGATAATTGGTATTGATAAAACCAAAATTACTCCTACATTTATTGAAAATGTGTTACTTGTAGAAAAGTTAAAGCATAATCTTTTGAGTATTAGTCAGCTATGTGATATTGGTTTTAATATTTTCTTCAATTCATCAATGTGTATGGTAGTTGATCCACTTGACTCTAGTACTAAATTCATTGGACATAGACTTGGTAACATTATGTAGTAGATCTTAATGATCTGGCTATGTCAAGCAACACAAGTCTTGTAGAAATGAATGATAAGAGCAAGGAATCAAGTTTACTATGGCATAGATGACTTGGACATGCTAGTATGGATATTATAGCTAAACCTATTTCAAAAGATTTAGTCAAAGGATTGCCAAAATTTAAAGTTAATTTTGATTATATTTGCGATGCTTGTCAATTAGGAAAACAAGTTAGGGAAAGTTTTAAATCCAAAAACATCGTTTCTACTACTAGACCCTTAAAGCTACTTCACATGGACTTATTTGGACCTACTAGGACTATCAGCTTAGGTGGTATGAAATATGGCCTTGTAATTATTGATGATTTTTCAAAATATACATGGGTTTTGTTTATTGCACATAAAGATGAAACTTTCAAAGCACTCAAAAGTTTTATAAAAGAGTCACAAATTTAAAAATTCTATCTATTATTTCAATTCGTAGTGATCATAGCATTGAGTTTGAAAATCAATATTTTGATCACTTTTGCACAAAGCAAGGTATTGATCATAACTTCTTTACACCTAGAACACCATAGCAAAATGGTGTTGTAGAAAGAAACAATCGTACTTTGGAAGAGATGTCCAGAATAATACTTTGTGAAGGAAATCTTTCAAAATACTTTTGGGCAGAAGCTGTAAATATCGCATGCTATATTTTGAACATAGTTTTGATTAGACCAATTATTAGAAAAAACCCCTATGAACTTTGGAATAATAGAAAACCTAATATTAAATATTTTCATGTTTTGGATGTAAATGTTTTGTTTTTAACAATGAAAAAGATAATCTTGGTAAATTCCATGCAAAATCTGATGATGCTATTTTTCTTGGATATTCTTTAATTAGTAAAGCCTATCATGTTTTCAATAAAAAAACTTTGACTGTAGAAGAATCTGTATATGTTGTTTTCAATGAATCTGACATTACATCTTCTAGAAAAGAAGATTTTGCTAATGATGATGCAGGTACACTAGAACATGGACTGAAATATTTGACTCTCAAAGACAAACAATCAAGTGAACCACTTGAAGAAGAGGTAAGCAAAATCCTGATGATATACCCAAAGAATGGAGGTATGTACGATAACACCGCGAAGAATTAATTATAGGAGACCCATCTCAAGGTGTTAGAACTAGAGCTACTCATAGAGATACACATGACTTATTTGCTTTTGTTTCTCATGTAGAACCACATACTATAAAAGAAGCCGAAACTGATCCTTATTGGATGTTAGCAATGCATGATGAATTAAACCAATTTAGGAGAAATAATGTTTGGATCATAGTAGAAAGACCTAATGACTATCCTGTTATAGGTACTAGGTGGGTTTATAGAAATAAATTAGATGAAGAAGGAAATGTAATTAGAAATAAGGTTAGACTGGTAGCACAAGGATATAATCAAGAAGAAGGAATAAATTTTGTTGAAACTTATGCACCAGTAGCTAGATTAGAAGCGATTATATTACTACTGGCTAATGCATGCTTTATGAATTTTAAATTATTTCAAATGGGCGTAAATAGTGCATTTTTTAATGGTTTTCTATTTGAAGAAGTTTTTGTTGAACAACCACCGGATTTTATTGATCACACTTTTTTAAATCATATTTTCAAATTGAATAAAGCTTTGTATGGTCTGAAACAGGCACCTAGAGCCTAGTATGATAGACAAAGTAAGTTTTTAATTGCAAATAATTTTGTAAGAGGTAGTGTTGACATCACACTATTTATTCAAAGAATGAATAATGATATTTTAGTTGTTTAAATCTATGTTGATGATGTTATTTTGGATCTACTGATGAATCTTTGTGTCAAGATTTTGCTAAGCTAATGCAGGGAGAATTCGAAATGAGCTTGATGGGTGAGTTGTGTTACTTTCTTGGACTTCAAATCAAACAAACTAAAAAAGATATCCTGATCAACCAGGCCAAATACATCAAGGAGATTATCAAAAAAATTGGCATGGAATCATGCAAAGAAATTGGAACACCAATAAGTCCTGCATGTAGACTTGATAAAGATGAGAATGGCACAAATGTTGATCAAAAGCTGTATTGAGGTATGATCAGTTCATTACTTTATTTGATAGCTAGTAGACCTGACATTTTATTTAGTGTTTGTATGTGTGCACGTTTTCAATCTAATCCAAAAGAGTCACACATCATAGCTGTTAAAAGAATCATTAAATATCTGAAAGGCACATGTAATGTAGGTTTATGGTATTCTAAGCACACATCTTTGAAATTAATTAGTTATTCTGATACTGATTATGGAGGCTGTAAAATTGATAGAAAAAGCATAAGTGGCATCTATCAATCTCTAGGTGTTAACTTGATCTCTTGGCATTGTTGCAAGCAGAACTCTGTAGTACTATCTACTGTTGAGGTAGAATATGTGGTTGCTGGGAGCTGTTGTGCTCATGTATTATGGATCAAGCAATAACTAGAAGATTATGGTGTTGTCCAATATAAAATTCTTATTAAATGTGACAATACTAGTGCTATTAATTTATCCAAAAATCCAATTCAGCACTCATAAACTAAGCATATAGAAATTAGACATCACTTTATTCGTGATCATGTTTTAAATAATGTTGTTGAGCTAAAATTTGTACCCACTGAAGATCAACTTGTTGACATTTTTACTAAACCCCTTAGTCTAGATAGATTTGAGAAGATTAGAGGCGAATTAGGCCTATGTGACCCATTCTAAATATTTTGACTTATTTTTTCGGAAAAATAAGGAAAAATTATCTAGGTATTTCAAATTTTTCTCTAGAGCATAGGACAACCTATTTTAGTATCTAGAAACCCATAGAAATTGATTTTAACCATTTTCGACTTTTAGGCTATTTTTTGGCTCGAGCCGACTTGAGTCACCAGGCTATTCGGCAAGCGGACTCTAAAGTCGGGCATAACGTTTTTAAATAAGGTTTTGTAGGTTTGTATTCATTTCATCTTTCAATTTTTCTCACATCCCCTTAGCCGACTCCTCTTTCCATCCTAGGAAAACATCCTAGAACACTTCCTAAACCTTCCAAACTCCTAATCCTAGCTAGATGGCACCTCGTAAAGCCGTAGCCAAAAAAACCTAGGAGGTTGGTTCGGATAGTTGTGAAGGAAAGAAGGACGAAACGGTGTTTGGACACCTCCAATCTAAAAGAAGAATAGCAAATAGAGCAAGAGGAAGAGCCATAAGCACCCAGGCAAGTCATTCTAATGGGTAATTGACAAGTTACTCTTGCTAGATGTATAGATTTCAATTTCTTGGAGCAAGAGCATTTATATATTCGGGATTGGTTAGCTAAACAGGGTTGGAGAGATTTCTGTATGTTGAATGTACCCTCTTATCCAAATCTTGTCAAGCAGTTTTTTAAAAGTATGTCCTTAGGTGCATTACATATTGAAGGGATTATGAAGGGAAAACACATTGAAATTAGTGAACAAAAATTGTCAAGCATCCTTCGCATTCCTAAAGAAGGTGAATGTTACTTGGTTCTGAAGGAGAAGTAGAAGACCCTAAGACTAGTGCTAGAAACAACAAATATAAAGGGTAATATTCATGCTAGTGCAAATCAGTTATCATTGGAAATGAGATTATTGCACAATATTATCAGTTGTATTTTCTTGCCCCGGTCAGGGCAGTTTGATTGGGTCAATGAGCGTGACCTAGTTTTTATGAGATGTCTGATTGAGGGGAAGGCCCTCAATTTACCATTTATTATGCTTTCACATATGAGAGAGGCTGCTCGTAGGGCATGGGCATGTCTACCATATGGCATGATTTTCACACTTCTATTTTAGGATGCCCTAGTTGACTTGACAGGTGAGGACAGCCGGCTACTTCTGCACACTGACAGGTACTATCTGAAATCCCTTACTAGGATGACAATCCAGTATTTGACGTTGGACAGACTTCAGCTACAGAGATATTATCTACCATCTGCACATTGGCATTGTCCTTTGATCCTCCCACTGCTAGACCCACTCCCATTATCATTTCTTTAGAGTCCAAAGTAAAAGCTAGAGCCAAAACCAAAGCTTCTAGGACTACCACACCTACTAGGACTAGAATCAGGGACCTTAGACCTAGGTTTCCTAAGTGTAAGCCTAGTCCAGGCATCTTAGAGGTCGATTCCTCTTCTAGTGAGGAAGACCATAGTGGTGATGATCCTAGCCCATGATTTTGATGTTTTAGTCTTTTATCTTGATGTTTTTAGGATTCTCTATTAGTTATATTTTGATGTTGTAATACTATTTTGTCGTGCCGAGGCACATTTATAATGTATCACTTATGTACTAACTTTTTATATATATATATCACTTTTTATGCTACATGTCTTCTTATGATACACTACACTCATATACTATCTTTGTTGTGAATGACTTATTGTGATTGTATGTTCTCTTCTCTTTTATACCTTTTGTTGATGACAAAAAGGGGAAGAATGGAGAATGTGCATGAAAAGGCTATGATATGAATGTTAAATTATGATATGAATTTTAAATTATAAATGTTTATATGTTGATATGAAAATTTGATGAAAATAAAAAGAAATGTTATTACAATAGTAAGGGGGAGCTTGTATCTAGTTTCTATTAAGTTTTCATGAAATTCACTTTAAATACTTGTTAATTTTGTAAGTTTCGATACGCAACGTATAGATGATACTCCTGATATATTATGTGTTGATACATTATGTTTCGATACTCGATACACATTTGATATATTATGTTTCAATACTCATTGCTCATATGATACAGATAATATAGTGTATCGATACATATGATACTTTGTGTTAATAGTTTTCAGTTTTATATAGTTGATACATTTGATACATATGATACATTGGGACACACTGTGTTGATGCCGTGATATTCAATCTGTGTGATACACACCATGTCTAATATCATTTGATAAATATGAATATATAGTAATTGTAAAGTGCTTTTAAATTCTGATCATGGTCAGTGTTTTGTCATCATCAAAAAGGGGGAGATTGTTGACCCCTGGAATGATTTTGATGATCACAAAATATTGGAGCATGTATTTGATACTAATTCTTTCAAATTACTTGAGAAGTTTTTGCAGGAAATTGGTTACCTTTAGTTTAAATTTGTTTTCAAATTGATGGAGAGGTAATTCAATTATATATGTAATCTTATGAACTTTAACTTGTAAAAGACCTAGTTTTGTCAATCTTGTATATTATAAAATGGGCTTGTTATACCATGACGGCTCACCCTCAGCCAGAACCGGCACAGTCTTGCGGTCAGACCCGACCACCCTTCTCAAGGCTCCAACTAAGGGGGTTCGACCCACCGGAGCTGAGGTCCGAACGACCCTCTCCTGCTAGGGTCCGGCCCACCATTCTCCGTCAAAGGTCCGACCCACCGGAGTTGAGGTCTGAACGACCCTCTCTTGCTGGGTCCGGCCCACCATTCTCCATCAGAGGTCCGACCCACCGGAGCTGAGGTCCGAACGACCCTCACCTGCTGGGGTCTAGCCCACCATTCTCCGTTAGAGGTCCAACCCACCGGAGCTGAGGTCTGAACGACCCTCTCCTACTGGGGTCCGGCCCATCGCTCTAAGTCGGTGGCTTGGCCTTTGGTTCGACCGACCGATTGTCTCAAGGCCGACATCCGACAGCCGAGTCTTAGCATCTAGGATATTCCAAAAGCACCTTTCTGTTACTATAGGATCCTAATATCCCAATGGCCCTACTCCACTACTTTCACGATGCCGCCATATCTGCCCCACATGGCCACTCTCCAGATTCTCCTAGGGGCAGATCGATCTTTCTCAGCCTCTCCCATAACGGGTTTTGGACTGTTCCGCACCTATATAAGGTACCCAGGGTGATGCAGAACAAAGAACAAAGAAGCGTATGAGGAAGTAAAATTAAGATTAATTCTTTTTTTTTTATATATATTTCAGAAATTGGCTTTGGCTCAAAGTGAAGTTAAACTAAGTTGATGGAAACTAGGTAAGGATTGAAAGTACAATTTAGAAGAAGCTAAGTTATCAGAGTAGTTCAGAAGTAACGGATCGTTGGGGGTTGAAAAACTCCCAGACCTAGGGTTTCGCTCTGAACTTTCAACAGGACAGAAATAAAGAGAAGAGATGGTTTACCAACCAGACAGTGATCTTCACAGAATTTGGGTGGAAGAACTCTCTCGAGCAGATTGTTGGATCCTCGGCTTCGGCTATCTTCGCAATGGATCCTCCAATACTGGTCTCATGGCTGGGTCGGCTTCTCCTAAACTCAAGATCTAGGAAGAAGAAAAACAAGTGATGGATTCAGAGACTCAGGGAAGGATTTACCAGTTCGAAGAACTTGAAGGCTGATGTCGCTGAGATCCGGATTCTCTTGAAGGCTGATTCGACTCCCTCTGGAAAGAGCTATGGATCTGAAGTATCCGGACTGGAGCTTGATGCTGGTGGTCGGCCTGGACTTGGAGAGAGAGGCCGTGGGAGGTGGGATAGGCTAGGGTTTGGTGGATTGAAGTGGATGATGGGCGGCTAGGGTTAGGGAGTGATGTGGCTAACCTAGGGTTTGGGGTTTGGAGATCTCACACCTCCTCAAGGTTCCTGGGGAACCCGGATTTACTCCCTCACGGAGCTCAACACCTGGATGCAGGTGCGAAAGAGAGAAAACACAGAGTTTGCTCACAAAAAAAAGTTGGTTTCATTCATCAGATTTTCAAGAGTTACATAGAGTTGAATATATAGACATAACAAAGAAATAAAATTTCATACACTTCCCATGTGGGACTAATAGGACTAACCCACACTTTAGGCATCAAATTCTCTTTCCAAGACTCCTTCCATGAGTGGGCAGCCCAAAAACTCCAAGAAAACTTGAAAATCAGCTCCAAATGGCAGGTTATGGGGGTGTCTCCTAGTATCTCTCCATGAATCAAGGATTTTCCCTTCATGGTTTGGCTCTTTTGAACACCTCCTAGTCTTGCTCCACAAGTTTAGGCTTCTTCCTTTCATGGCTTTGGCACTTTAGGAAACTTTTGGGTGCCTCCTTGATTTTCTCCCCAAGACATGCTCTCTTCCCTTTTATAACTTGGGTTTTTATGGAACATTATGGGGCACCTCCTTGATCCTCTCTTCAAGAAAAATTCTTGCCATCCTGGCTTGGGTTTATCTGGAAAGAAGTTGGCTCCTCCTTGGATTGAGGTATCTTGATGGATTTCTCCCCCAAGTGGCGCATGAAAGAAGGGACCTGCTTTCTTGTGGTGTGGGGACCAAGGCACACTGGATAGAGATGTGGCACCTCCTGGACTCTGGCGTGTGGCTGGGAGTGTGGCGCCCACTTGCTTGGTCCTGGGAGAAAATGTGGCACTTGGAGAAGACCTAGACCACTACTAGGACTTGTATTGAGTCAACATGACTCAACAAAATTTAAATTGCAGGGAAATACAGACTCAAACTAAAATTAAGTTGACCAAGTCAACCCTTATTACAAAACCAGAAAACCCTAATTCTTCGGGCAATGTCAATCAGAGATCTAGATGGAGCCCTGAAGTCTTCTTCTGAGTCTGGTGCCCGCACCAATTCTCCCGGGGTGGGAGGAACTCGACCCTGTCGAGTATGGATCAAGCTGGCTCTAGTATCTCTCCAAGAGGTCTGGGTCCAATTCTTGTAATTCTTCTCGGGAGATCCAAGAGTTATCAGAATCTGGCCTTCCTTGCCAGTGGACCAGGTATCTTTGGTATCCTCGATTACGAGTAGAGATAACCTGATCATCCAGGATCTTTTCAATCTGCTCTTTCCTCACAGGCCAGTTTGTTGGTGGACACACAGGGTTGGGTTCACTCTCAAGAGCAGGATTAGGCTAAAAAAGGCTCACTGGGAATCACAGCTGGCTCTCTATACTCTACTAGGTCTGTAATGTTGAAAGTGGAGCTAATGCCTAGTTCTGAAGGCAACTCGAGCACATAGGCATTGGACCCTACTCTCTTCACTACTCTAAATGGTCCAGCTCCTCTAGCATGTAACTTTCTAACGGTTCCAGGAGAAAACCGCTCAGGCCTTAACCAAATCATTACATAGTCTCCCTCAACAAAAGTTTTGACTCGCCTTTGAGAATCAGCCAACTTCTTATAAGTTTCATTACTTAAATTTATTTTGGCATGAATTTCTTTATGCAAGTCCTTTACATGCTATGCAAGTGCATCAAGAGACTTGTGTGTATGGACTAATAGTGAAATCAGATCAAGTGGTGTGTGAGGCTTGTATCCATGAATAATTTCAAAGGGACTCTAGCCTATAGACCTATTGATCGAAACATTATATGCAAATTTAGTCCTGGACAAAATACAAATCCCAATTCTTGGTGCTCTCAATCAAACCAAAATCTGAGTCAAAGCCTAGTAAAGGGTCAAGAAAAACTAAACTAGACTGACGACGCATTCCTAAAGAATAGACTTTATTCCAAAGGAACCCTAGGTCTAAACCTAACAAACTACGGCTCTCTAGGTTTGACCTTGGGTTGGAGGATGGCATGCAGAGCATGAAAACTTATTATGGATGCCTAGTAGGTGCCATAAGGTCTTCCAGAAGTAGGTGGCAAACCTAATAGGTTCTAAGGAGTCTTGCAACCTAGAGATCTCAGTAAAGTGTAATCCCATAGCTCTAGAAACATGAGAAGATTCAGGGAAGGGTAGGAAATAAGAATCAGAGTTTTGAGGTGGCTTATCAAAAACAAGAAACAAACCTTGGTTATTCAGGATGACCTTAAAATGAGGACATTGTTCTATAGGTGCACTCATCCAAACCTCATGATTTGCTCTAGGAGGGTCTACAAGTGCAAGTTCTAGGGTAGGCTGGGTGCTCCTAGAAGGTGGAAGGTTATCAGGAAGGTCTTTGGAATGTTTATCTAAAAAGTCCTCTAAGCTACTGTATTTTTCTTGTTCTTGGACCTTCTCAATGGGAAATTCTTGTGAACCCCTTCCTTCTTCACACTTCTCTACCAGATTTGACTCAGGGGTGTCTTCTTTGGATTCCTCAATGAGTTCAAGGGTATTCTCACTTAAACTTTCATTGGGTGTAATTTCTTCTTCCTGAACTTCCTCAAAAGGGTCTTCTCTTAGGGTTAGCTCCTGAATTCCTTGAGTGGCAAGGGTCCCCTCAATAACCCCATTAGGTAGGAGTTGGTTAATTGAATTATCGGGAGAGATATCCTCAAATTCTTCTTCTTCATATTCATCTATCAAACTTATGTCAGGCTCATATATTTCTTCCTCAATCTCACTGAAAGGTTCTAATCTATTCTCCTTTGATTCCTCTTTAAGTACGGCTCTGGTCGGGTCAACTAATTTTGAGATGACCATGCCTAACTCCTTCTCAGTGTTATCCTTCTGGTCAAGAGGTGACACAAGTGGGAATTGACAAACAAGAGTATGGTTCACTACGGGTGTCGGATTAATCGGAACTTGACTCAAGTTGGTAGAGGTTGGCTTTAAGTCCAAAGTACTTGATTGGTTATATCTTAAAGACCACTCATAGTCTTGGGCTTCTTGGTAGGCTCGGTCTAACTTATTGATCTTTTCAAGGCATAGCTTCCTATAAATGTCTGGGTGTAACCCAACCCTAAACCTCGATGTGATCTAAGCTTCGGTCTAAATGGTATTGCATTTCATGTCATACCACTGGAAGTCCTCAATATATTTAGACACATGCCTATTACCTTGTTGCAATTGGCACCATTGGTCTAAAAGTCTTTTCTCATAGGATCTACCAGGTACCTATCTCTCAACTTACTTCTCATATCTCTCCAAGTATATATTTCCTCTTTTCTTTGATAACACTCATGCTCAATAGCATACCAATGTGACCTAGCATGTTTGGTGAACTTGGTTTTGGCCAACCTAACTTGTCCTAATTCCGATATTTAAGTGCACTCAAAATATCGATCCATTTGTTCTTCCCACTTAATATGTCTCTTGTCTTCCATCAAAAGTGGGTGCATAAGGTTCGGTGTTCCTAACAGGTCCCTTTTCTGAGTCAACCAAGTATGGATATAGGCTCCTAGGGTTATGCTCGGGATCACAGTATAAGGTCCTCCTAGGCTCCTGGCATGGGTGAGGTTGGGGCCTATTAAATTTTGGATCAGGGGTCCAATTTTGATGTCTACGTTTCTCAAGTCCCTGGGCTCCGTCTCTAAACTGGGCAAAACCCTCATTCATATCCTGACTCAATTTGGTCATACTTTTGGTAAGAGTTCTAATCATGGCCTCTAAATCAGGTTGGGTTTGACCAGGTTGGTAGGGTACTTCGTTCCGGGTGGACATGATGATGCAAGCAAGCACACCAAATGAGACTCGACTGAAACGACTACGGGCTAACTAGACCTAGAGCCCAAACTAGATGCCCAATCAGAGTGGCAAGCTAGCCTGTAGTAACTCGGGACTCAGCCAGGCAGGTGTAAGGGGAGTGTTAGGTCCCTAATTGCCAATCCTAGACACCAATCAGAGATTGGCCAGGTAGGCGGACCAGCACACAAGCCCTTCGGGATAGAATCCCTGAACCACCATTCTAGACACTGAGTACAAAGCACACATAGAGTAACTAGACAAATTGACTCAACATTAGCCTAGACCCGACTTGTTGGTGTCCCTAGCCCATTAGGGCAAATTAAGTCTAATAAATTTTAAAATTAGGCTTAGGATCGAATGAATGGGTGGTGGTTTTGGGCTAAGGAGAGGTTATCAACTCCTCCCCTTATCTTAGATGCTCAATTGCCCTTAAGATGAATTAGGAGATGATCACTCAAAAAAATTGAATTGCAGAAATACAGAAACAAAATTGCTGTAATTTAACTCTCATAAATTTCACAAAAACCAATAAATTACAGTGAAATTATGTAAAATATTTTCCATTACACTGGTTCCAGCAAAACAAAAATTATATAATTTGGAGTTACCTATAATGAGAAAAAATTCCTACAACAGGGTAGTTACAGACTGAAAACAGAATGCTTCCCCCGTTTACAATTCCTGCTATGAAGTTGTAACCCAGCGGATCCCCTACACGCCCTAGGAACACCCCGTGGAATGGGAAGAGGAGACTTGCACCTCACTTAGTTCCTAGGACCGGACGTCCTGGGAAGTCTACTTCGAGCAGACAAAGTAAAAAAGAGAGACACTCAAAACATGCAAGCAAGTCAGAAACCCTAGACAGGGCTCTGATACCAAAATTGATGCAGAACAAAGAACAAAGAAGCGTATGCGGAAGTAAAACTAAGATTAATTCTTTTTTTTTTTATATTTCAGAAATTGGCTTTGGCTCAAAGTGAAGTTAAACTAAGTTGATGGAAACTAGGTAAGGATTGAAAGTACAATTTAGAAGAAGCTAAGTTATCAGAGTAGTTCAGAAGTAACGGATCGCTGGGGGTTGAGAAACTCCCAGACCTAGGGTTTCGCTCTGAACTTTCAACAGGACAGAAATAAAGAGAAGAGATGGTTTACCAACCAGACAGTGATCTTCATAGAATTTGGGTAGAAGAACTCTCTCGAGCAGATTGTTGGATCCTCGGATTCGGCTATCTTCGCAATGGATCCTCCAATACTGGTCTCATGGCTGGGTCGGCTTCTCCTGAACTCAAGATCTGGGAAGAAGAAAAACAAGTGATGGATTCAGAGACTCAGGGAAGGATTTACCAGTTCGAAGAACTTGAAGGCTGACGTCGCTGAGATCCGGATTCTCTTGAAGGCTGATTCGACTCCCTCTGGAAAGAGCTATGGATCTGAAGTATCCGGACTGGAGCTTGATGCTGGTGGTCGGCCTGGACTTGGAGAGAGAGGCCGTGGGAGGTGGGATAGGCTAGGGTTTGGTGGATTGAAGTGGATGATGGGCGGCTAGGGTTAGGGAGTGAAGTGGCTAACCTAGGGTTTGGGGTTTGGAGATCTCACACCTCCTCAAGGTTCCTGGGGAACCCGGATTTACTCCCTCATGGAGCTCAACACCTGGATGCAGGTGCGGAAGAGAGAAAACACAGAGTTTGCTCACAAAAAAAAGTTGGTTTCATTCATCAGATTTTCATGAGTTACATAGAGTTGAATATATAGACATAACAAAGAAATAAAATTTCATACACTTCCCATGTGGGACTAATAGGACTAACCCACACTTTAGGCATCAAATTCTCTTCCCAAGACTCCTTCCATGAGTGGGCAGCCCAAAAACTCCAAGAAAACTTGAAAATCAGCTCCAAATGGCAGGTTATGGGGGTGTCTCCTAGTATCTCTCCATGAATCAAGGATTTTCCCTTCATGGTTTGGCTCTTTTGGACACCTCCTAGTCTTGCTCCACAAGTTTAGGCTTCTTCCTTTCATGGCTTTGGCACTTTAGGAAACTTTTGGGTGCCTCCTTGATTTTCTCCCCAAGACATGCTCTCTTCCCTTTTATAACTTGGGTTTTTATGGAACATTATGGGGCACCTCCTTGATCCACTCTTCAAGAAAAATTCTTGCCATCCTGGCTTGGGTTTATCTGGAAAGAAGTTGGCTCCTCCTTGGATTGAGGTATCTTGATGGATTTCTCCCCCAAGTGACGCATGAAAGAAGGGACCTGCTTTCTTATGGTGTGGGGACCAAGGCACACTAGATGGAGATGTGGCGCCTCCTGGACTCTGGCGTGTGGCTGGGAGTGTGGCGCCCACTTGCTTGGTCCTGGGAGAAAATGTGGCACCTTGGAGAAGACCTAGACCACTACTAGGACTTGTATTGAGTCAACATGACTCAACAAAATTTAAATTGCAGGGAAATACAGACTCAAACTAAAATTGAGTTGACCATGTCAACCCTTATTACAAAACCAGAAAACCCTAATTCTTCGGGCAATGTCAATCAGAGATCCAGATGGAGCCCTGAAGTCTTCTTCTGAGTCTGGTGTCCGCACCACAGGGCACCCCGTTCGAAGGTAGAACAACTCTTCCCTTTCCAGAGACTGTTCATTCCTTGATTCCTCCATTTTGTTGCCTTCAATCTTTTACTAACTTAAGCATCAGAGGGTCCCCCGCTGGAACCCCACCGGCGTCCTTGGGGACTTTATGCAGGTTCGCCCGGGAGAGGAGCGCTCCAACCTATTCAGTCACCCTCGGTCTCCAATCTAGGAGTTGACGCAGCAACAGATTAGCACTAGAGGAAGGGCGGCCACTCTATTTCTTCTAAAAGGAGGAATCTATCATCCCAGTAAGAAAATGGCTAAGGGAAGAGCTCCAAATGCCACTACCATAAGGGATATCTCTCCTTCCAGATCTGAGGAGCCTCTTAGGGAGAACGATTTTGCTGCCACTGCCCCTACTACCGCAGAACCCACCATCACATTGGGGTTACAGCAGTTCTAGACCTTGGTGAATCATATTGAGATACTTATTGCTGCAGTCTAGCATTTCCAGGAAGCAACCGATAACCGTCAACAGCAACCAGCTGTTTACTGCACCAGTCCTCCAGCTGCTGCTGAGGGAAGCCGATGGCCGGAGGTCCCTTAACACTATTCTCCTGCCGCCACCATGCCCTGGAGGTCCTTTGGTGACCACACTGATGGCAAGAGAGCAAGGTCTGCTTCACCTTCCTACGCTGAATCTATTCCTGTCGGCGGTCGGCCTACTCCTGAACCTTCGAAGGACTATGCTAGCAAAATAATGCGCATGGAGGAGCGCATTGCTGAAATTGGCCTTCGGCAGAAGGCCAAAGGGGGACAGGTATACAACTCCCATCCCCCATTCTCTGAGGAGATTCTGGTGAAGACGATCCCCCGCCACTTCAAGATCCCACCGGTGGATCCCTACGATGGTACCACTGATTCGATGGACCATCTGGGCATGTCTAAAGCCCATATGATGGTCCAAGGCACCTCCGACGCTCTCCATTGCATTGCCTTCCCTGCAACCCTCAAGAAAATCGCTCGGATGTGGTTCTCCGCCATCTGACCAGGTATAATCCACTGCTTCTCTCAGCTTGAATCACTTTTTCTTTCCCTTTTTCAGACTTGCAGTCAGGCCCCGAGGAGCACCGACTGCCTCTTTCTCGTGTTGCAAAAGGAGGGAGAGACCCTTCGTGACTTCATGGCCCATTTCAACTCAGCAGCCATGAAAGTCCCGGATTTGAATGAGGCTATAGCGATGTCAGCCATCAAGAGAGGGCTTCGCTCGTTCAGGCTGACCTTCTCCCTGGACAAGAAACATCCGACAAGCTATAGTAATCTCCTGGCCAGAGCGTAGAAGTACGCCATGGCAGAAGAACAAGCAGCCGGTCGACGTTAAGTTGAAGGAAGGTCGGCCCCCAAGAAGCGGAGCGATAAGGCTCCTGAAGTCCGACCTCCGAGTGATAGCCGACGGTTGGCCCAACGCCAAAGTCTGAAGCCGAGGGACTTCCCCCGAAGGTTCGAGACTTATGAGCCTCTATCCCTGCCAAGATAGAAGATCCTGATGGAGATCAAGAATGAGACCTTTCTGCAATGGCCTCGGCCGATGAGGGGACCTCCTACCTTAAGGAACAAAGATAAATTCTATCATTTCCACAGGGATCATGGGCACAGCACTGAAGAGTGCCTATAGCTGAAGGATGCCATTGAAGACCGTATCCGGAGAGGATATATTCGCAAGTATGTTCGTCCCCATCAGGACCGGGCTGAAACATCAAACACCCGAAACCCTTCGGAGGAGGCGGAGCTCCCCAAACAGAGGCCGATGGGTGGGGATGTCGGCATGTTGCATCGGCGATCCGGAGGAAGTCATGAGGATGAGACTGATATTGCTAAAAGGTCACGGTGCTTCGGTGCCATCACCTTCTCTGATGAAGATCTCCTGGAAACTCATGTTTTTGAGAACGACCCTATAGTCGTGTCGGCAGTAATTGCTAATTACGATGTAAGGAGAATACTTATTGATAATGTAAGCTCGATAGAGGTATTACTATATGATGGTCTTGTAAGAATGAATTTATCCAGATCCATGCTACGGGAATCCCTCGCGCCGCTGATAGGCTTCGGGGGCTACTCCATCGGAGTGGAAGGAGAAATAGTTCTGCCTGTGATGATTGGGATGGAGCCTCTCCAGAAAACCCTCCTTATCAATTTTGTGGTCATTCGGATGACATCACCTTACAATGCTATCCTGGGCCGACCAGCCCTCAACAAATTCAGAGCCATCATGTCTACTTTCCATCTGTTGGCAAAACTTTTGACCAGGAGCGGGGTCGGAGTGATGAGGGGAGACCGTCGAATGGCCAGGCAGCGTCTGACCATTATGAATCAACAGTCAGAAGGCCATCCCACTCTGAAGAAACTTGACCCAAGAGCTGAGGCCGATGGCCTCGGTCAACCGGGGGAAAATATTCTGTTTGTTCCACTTCGAGAGGTTGATCCTACTAAAGTCCTTCAGATCGGAGGCTCCCTCAGTGAAGACTTTAAGTCGAAACTGATCATCTTTCTTAGAAGTAACACCCACGTCTTTGCTTGCTCGGCGTCAGACATGCCTGGAATACCGTCGGAGGTCATCACTCACCAACTCAAGGTCGATCCGACCTACCGACCTATCTGACAGAAGAAGAAAAGCTTTGCTGCCGAAAGACAGAAAGCCATTGACGAGGAAGTAAAGAAGCTCCGTCATGCTGGCTTCATCAGAGAGGTCCACTATCCCGAGTGGCTGGCGAATGTGTTTATGGTGAAGAAGTCCAACGAAAAGTGGAGGATCTGTGTGGATTACACCGACCTCAACAAGGCTTGTCCGAAGGATAGTTTCCAAGTATCCAAGATTGATCAACTGGTGGATGCCACGTCCGGCCACCAACTTCTCAGCTTTATGGAAGCCTTCTCCGGTTACAATCTAATAAAGATACATCTAGAAGATGAGGAGAAGATCACCTTTGTCACTGACAAAGGCCTGTATTGTTATCGGATGATGCCCTTCAGCCTGAAGAATGCCGGCACTACCTTTCAAAGGCTGATCAACCGGGTGTTCGAATGTCAGCTGGGCAGGAACATGGAGGCTTATGTGGACGACATGATAGTGAAGAGTCTCCATAAGGCTGACCACATCAAGGCCTGCGGGAATCCTTTGATGCACTCAGGCACCATCGGATGAAGCTGAACCCCATAAAATACACTTTTGGGATGACCTCTAGCAAATTCCTTGGTTTTTTGGTTACATAGAGGGGAATTGAAGTAAATCCTGACAAGATAAAAGCCGTCACGGAGATGGCGCACCCGACCAACAAAAAGCAGGTCCAAGAGCTCACTGGTCGAATCGCCTCTCTCAGTCGTTTTATCTCCCGTTTGGTTGAGAAGTCCCTGCCATTTTTTAAGACCCTGCACTGGTCGGAGGGTTTCATTTGGACTGACAAGTGTCGGTCGGCTTTTGAAGCATTGAAGGAGTACTTGAAGAACCCTCTGCTGCTGGCCAAGCCGACGGAGGGGGAGCCTTTGTACCTCTACCTTTCGGTGTCAAACGAAGTGATCTGCGCCATCCTTGTGCGAGTCGGAGAGGATGGACAGCAAAAGCCTATCTTTAATATTAGCAAAGTCCTCCATGACGCCAAAACAAGGTACCCCAAGATGCAAAAATTGATATACTCCTTGGTCACATCCGCCAAGCGGCTCCGACCATACTTCCAAGTGCATCCGATCGTAGTGCTGACCGACCAACCCCTCCAAGCAATCCTCCAAAGCCCAGATACATCCGGTCGGCTCGCCAAGTGGGCCGTCAAGCTGGGCGAATTCGACATCTCTTTCCAGCCACAATTTGCCTTAAAGGCCCAAGTAATTGCTGACTTCATTGCAGAGTGTACATGGAAACAGGAGATGCTTCCTCGTATGGTCGAAGTACTTGAAGATGATGCTGTCTATGAAGTAGAACCAGCCTGGACTCTCCATGTGGATGGAGCGTCCAACCTCACAGGCTGTTGGGCCGGACTGATTCTGGCCAACAAGGATGGAGAGAACCTGGAATATGCATTACATTTTTTATTTTAGGTGTTAAATAATAAAGCAAAGTACGAAGCCCTCCTTGCGGGGCTGCGGATCGCCAACGAACTGGACATCTGCCAACTCAGAGTTTTTTCCAACTCCCAGCGGTGGTCAATCAGGTGAAGGGGGAATTTGAAGCCAGGGATCTGACCTTGGCAAAATATTTAAACAAGGTACAAAATCTCATCCCTCAATTCAAATCTTTCGAAATCCTTCATATACCTCATCTGCAGAACTCTTGGGCGGACGCTCTATCAAGGCTGGCTACGACCGCCAACGGGACTTTTGACCGAACCTTTGTGGAGTATTTGTGGCACCCTAGCATTGCCGAATAGCCGACCAAGGTCCACCAGGTGGAACATGAAGCTTCTTGGATGGACCCGATCCTTACTTTCCTGGCCAAGGAAACTGTTCAGGAAGATCCGACGGAGGCCAAGCGGGTGCGCCTGACGGCCTCTAAGTACATCATCCTTGATGGCGTCCTTTATAAGCAGTCATTCTCACAGCCACTATTGAAGTGCTTGGGGCCGGCGGACACCGACTACGCCCTCAGGGAGGTCCATGAAGGCATTTATGGCGACCACCTCGGAGGGAGATCCTTAGCTTACAAGATCATCCTGCAGGGATATTACTCGCCCACCATCCAAAGGGATGCGTCGGACTTCATACGAAGGTGCGATGCGTGTCAGAGGTACTTTGTTATTCAGAGGAGACCCACTAGTGAGCTGACTCTGATCACCACCCCATGGCCATTCGCACAGTGGGGGATGGACATCCTGGGACCCTTTCCCCCAGCCTCCGGGCAACGAAAATTTTTGCTTGTGGCCATCGACTATTTCACCAAGTGGGTTGAGGCCGAACACTAGCAAAGATAACGAAGGCTAAGGTGGAGAGCTTCGTCCGAAATAATATCATCTTTCGGTTCAGCATTCCCAAGACGATTATCACTGACAATGGAAGACAATTTGACAACTCTAAATTTCAAGATTTCTGTCAGCAATACCAAGTCTCTCACCGACTTACCTCGGTTGGTCACCCATAGTGCAATGGAGAGGCTGAAGTCACCAATTGGACAATCTTGCATGGACTGAAGACTTGGCTCAATGAAGCAAAGGGTCTTCGGGTGAAAGAGCTCCATTCAGTGTCATGGGCATATCGAACGACCACAAAAGCCTCGATCGGCAAAACTCCATTCAACCTCACTTACGGAAGTGAAGCCATCATCCCTATTGAAACTTCTCTCTAGTCCCTCCTGATTGACCACTATGCCAAACCGGCCAACTCCGAGCGGCGAAAGGCTGACCTGGACTTGCTCGAGGAAACAAGACTTTCGGCAATCATGAAGATGGCAGTATGCCACCAAATGATGGCGAAGTATTACAACTCGCGAGTCAAGGCGCAAGCTTTCCGAGTCAGAGACTCGATCCTGCAGAGGACCGAAATCTCGAGGCCGATCAAGCAAGGCAAGCTTTCCCCAAATTAGGAAGGACCTTATCAGGTCGCTGAAGTGGTACGAGCAGGCACTTATCTACTTGAATTTTGGATGGATGGTAGTTGGCGCATCTGTGGAATGGAGACACCATTCGCAAGTATCATCAATGAAGTTCACATTTCTTCTACAAACCGCTTCCAAAAGTCTGACTCTGGTCGGCAAAGGCTCTAAGGCAGCCCACATCTGAAAGTCCAACTTCGGTCGGCAAAAGCTTTAGGGCAGCCCACTTCCAAAAGTCTTACTCTAGTCGGCAAAGGTTCTAGGGCAGCCCACTTTCGAAAGTCCGGCTACGGTCGACAAAGGCTCTAGGGCAGCCCACTTACCAAAGTTCGACTCCGGTCGGCAAAGGTTCTTGGGCATCCCACTTCTAAAAGTCTGACTCTGGTCTGCAAAGACTCTAGGGCAGCCCACTTCCAAAAGTCCGACTCTGGTCGGCAAAGGCTCTAGAGCAGCCCACTTCCGAAAGTCCGATTTTGGTCAATAAAGGTTCTAGAGTAGCCCACTTCCAAAAGTCCGACTCTGATCAGCAAAGGCTCTAGGGCAGCCCATTTCCGAAAGTCCGACTCTGGTTGGCAAAGGCTCTAGGACAGCTATTGCCTAGAAATGGAGCACAAGAGGGGGGGTGAATTGGGTCTTTTTGAATTTAAAACAGTAATGTGAAGGTCTAGTGGTGTTTGTGAGTAATAAATTTAATGCTTAAGATTAAATGCAATGGAAAGCAGTAAATCAAATGTAATAAGCAAAGGGCAAGAGGGAAAGAAGGCAATCACACACAAACACAATATTTATAGTGGTTCGGTACAAGCCTAGCACCTACATCCACTCCCCAAGCTACCCTTAGGAAATCCATTATAATCCAATCAAGATTATAGCTGACTTGTTTTTCAAAAGGCTCACAAGTCAAAACCTATGTTGGTTTTGTCACCTAGGCTCACCAACAACCTTTTACACTTGTTTTGTCTTCGGGCTCACAAGTTAACCCTAGTTGGTTTTATCCCTTTGGCTTACCAACAAAGCACAACAACCTTCTTTCAAGATGCCCTTGAAAGCAAGGTCAAATCACAAGACAAAAACAGATATACAATTTCAAAAATAAGACAAACTCTCTTCAAGAGTAGAATGGAAGCTTTGAAGCTCAAGTTGATGCTTTGTCTTGTCTCCTTCTTGGAATATCCTTCAAAACACTTCTTTTGGAATGATGTAAGGATGAGATTGTTGGCTTTTTCAGGGAACTAAACTATAAATGGCTCTTGATGTGAAGTTCTTGAGAGAATATTGGCTTTTTGGCTTGAATGGACTTCAATACTCTTTAATGCCTTTAAGATGAAGTTGGTGGAGGTTAAATACAACAAGAAACTTCCAAAAAATGGTTTGTGACCATTGGAGCCTCGAATCTAGCCGTTTGGATCTTGAAAAGTGAGTTATGCAAGTCAGAAAAATAGATCAGTTAGGGCTGTCAGGCTTCAAGTGTCGATACTTGGCTCATCAGGTGTCGACACTTTGCAGTCAGGTGTCGACACTTAATTTCTTGGTGTCGACACTTGAACTTACAAGTGTCGACACTTGATGCACAGGTGTCGATACTTGACACAAAAACCCTCCATTGGCAAAGTTCTGTATTTTCAAAAATCTCAGGCCTTGAGTCGACACATGGAAACCTAAGTATCGACACTTGAATTGCAGGTGTCAACACTTGAGTTCTAGGTGTCGACACTTGGCATGCCAAGGGTTTTTCTGCATGCCAAATACTGAAGTGTCGACACTTGGCTTCCCAGGTGTCGACACTTGATACTAAAAAATTCACAATCAAGTATAATTAGAGCCAAAAAGACAAATATTGATTTTAAAATTTAAATGGAACATAAATAAATAACAATTGAACATGCAAAAGCCCTTTTTCCATGAAGAGGTTGTCTAGAATTACGAAAAATGCTCCGTGCCACGCCGTGCCATGATACATAAGCTTTTGAGATTTGGAGGTGCTTTCTTCCTGAAAACTCATTGCTTGAAATACACATTAGTGTACAATGTACACTCAATGTTTTGTTATTCATCAAAATCACTGATGCGGCACGCATATGATTAATGTTTTGAATATGGTGTTTGTAGAGCAATGAAACCTAATTACACTTAGCATTGTACTCATCTTAATAAGATTTAAGGATTACATGAAAAGGGACTATTACATGATTAGACACAACTCTAAAACTAAGAAGGAAGAAGATCTAGACAATAGGGGCTAATGATTGAGGACTTACCTTGATGAGTTTTCCAACCTTCCTATGATTCAAAACTTGAAACTACTGATGCTCTGGACTGGAGAACTTGGATAACAGTGATCAGAACCCTGGACTTGGGCTTTAGCTTGTTGGTTCATTGTCAAGGGGAACCCTGTTCACAACTCAAGGACTTCGAAGGACCCTGTAATGAAGATCAAAGTTAAGGTTGAAGGATGCAAACATAAAGAAGGGATGGGAGAACTTGTGAACAAAGAAAAGATAGTTGAGAAGATCTGGCCGACTCCAATGCCTTTGCCTTGAGCTTGGATGATGAATTTCTAGGGAAGAGAGTGGCTTTGGGTGTGGAAGAAGAAGATAGGAAAAATTTCACACATAAAACTCAAGACAACTTCACTTCAAACTTCATTCATTTCCAAAATCCATCCCTTTTACAATGGGGCGTCCAAGGCTTTTTAATAGCCTTACAAAACTTTTGAAATTTGAAAACTCCCCAAATTGTGGAGGATTACAAGGGAGGTTGGAGGATATGGGACCTTGTTACATGGGATAAGGAGAAATTCATGGAGATTCTCCCCAAATTGTGGAGGATTACAAGGGAGGTTGGAGGATATGGGGCCTTGTTACATGGGATAAGGAGAAATTCATGGAGATTGGCTGGTTTCTTTGAATTTAAAATGCTTGGTCGATCTCCCCTTTAGGTGCCCATTTGAAGGTAACGTGGCTGATGATGTGGCGTCCCTGGTGGCTGCTTTGTTGGCATGGTGATGTGGAATTCCAGCTTGGTGGACCAAGGTCTTGATTTGGAAGCTCCAAGTGGTTTGGAGAACCTCAACTTGAAGTAGCTTGGACTTGATTTAAATAAACCTAATGGAACTCTAATTGAGTTCTTATTTGAACCCAGATTGAGACAGGACATAATTACAGGACTCGATTGGACATAATTACAAGATTCATGAAATTGAAACTAAGTAATTACAGGACTCTTGAAAGTAAATTGCCCTTTACAAGAAAAATTTAACCTAGTGATTTTCAATCCAAAGTGGAATCAGGTTAACCTTATTTGAGTGAGGTTTTATTCTGCTTCTGCTTCTGGTGTCCACACCAATTCTCCTGGGGTGGGCAGAACTCGACCCAGTCGAGTATGGTTCAGTTTTGCCCTGGTAATGCTCGAACAAGTCTGGGTTAAGTCTTTGCAGGTCCTCTCGAGTAATCCAAAAGTTGTTGGACTCAGGTCGACCTTGCCATTGAACCAGGTATTGCTGATAGTCCTTATTCCTGGTAGTAATGGTCTTGTCATCCAGGATTCTCTCAATCCTCTCTCTCCGCTCAGGTAGGTTTGGTGGTGGACACTTGGAAATAAGTTCACACTCAATGAAAGTTTCTGGCCCAAAAGGCTCACTAGGTATTAGTACTGGTTCTTTGTATTCTACTAGGTCTGAAACATTAAAGGTTGTACTGATACCCATATCAGGTGGAAGTTCCAAAACATACGCATTAGGCCCTATTTTCTTTAAGATCTTGAAAGGTCCCGCTCCGCGGGCATGCAGCTTCTTTATGGTTCCAGAGGGGAACCGTTCAGGGTTGAGCCTAATCATCGCATAATCTCCTTCACAGAATTCTTTAGCCCTCTTATGTGAATCAGCTAAATGTTTGTAAGTCTCATTGCTCAGTTTAATCTTATTACTGATTTATTTATGCAAATTTGTGATATGCTGTGCGAAAGATTCAACAGACTCAGAAATTTACACAAGCACTTACAAAATGCAGACTGAACTAGGCATCCTTATTGAGCGGAATTTTATTGGACTTTCTAGGACCTAAACCTAACAGATTAATGACTCTCTAGGTTTGACCCTGGTCTGGTATGCACATGAGAATTTACCATGGGTTCCTAGCAAATGCCATAAGGTTTTCCAAAAGTAGGTAGCAAAAGGAATAGGCTTTAAAAGCTCATGCATCCTAGTAATCTCATCAAAATGAAACTTAATGGCTCTAAAATTATGATAAGACTCAGGGAAAGGTAGGAAATAGGAATCCGAGACTTGGGATAATTTAGGGGAATCTTGAAATAGACCTTGGTTACTCATGATGACCTTAAGATTAGAATTTTGATCTACAGGCGGGATGCTTCTAGGTAGTTGAAGGTCATCAGGAAAGTCTTCTAGAATAATGATTGGGTTCTTCTCAGGTACCTGAAGGAGTTCTTGTGTCGAAGCTAATGTATTGGGTTCTTCCTGAGGGCATTGTCTTACGGGAACCAAGTCCTCACTAAATTTTGGTTGTTCTGATGTTTCAGGACTAGGCTCAATAATCTTTTCTTTACCAAAGGTTTCCTCAGGTAAGGTACTAAAGTTGTTCTCTTCATAGTCTTCCCCTTCATTTTCATCTATTAAACTTATGTCGGTCTCATACATATATTTACTAGGTTCAAATTTGCCTTCTTCCTTCCCTAGCCCTTCAGTTTGAGGATACCCTAAGTCTTGAGTATTCATGAACTCAACTTGTACTTCAGGGTTCTTATTCCTATCATTCATATGAGCTAATGAGAAAGTAGGAGTTGGTTGGTCTAAGGAAAATTGTTTAGCCAGCATTTGGTTCAATTGGGCCATTATATCATTTAGGCCTTTCAGCATGGTTTCAAGATTCGGGTCCATGGCTACACTGGACTGGGCTTGGATTGGTGAATATGGTGTCCTTACTCTAGTTGTCATGCATGCAAATGGACTCAAGCTCGAGCTAAGGTTTCCTAGACCTAGAGCACAAATTAGAGGTCTAATTAAGTGAACCAACTAGCTAGTAGTACTTATGGGACTTAGCCAGGTAGGTGGTGGGGAGTGAAGGTCCCTGATTGCCAACCTTAGACACCAATCAGAGATTGGCCAGGTAGGCGGACCAAATCACAAGCTCTGATGCACCAATCCTAGACACCAAGCCAGTAAGCACACACGAATTAGCTGACACAGTTAACTTGACCCTAACCTAAACCCAACTTGTTGGTGTCCCTAACCCACTAGGGCAATTAACGTTCTACTCAATTTTAATTAACGGGTTGGGATCGATATGCTGGTTGGTGATTTTTGGGCTAGGGACAGGTGATGAAATCCTGACCCTATGTCAAATTGATGCCCTTAATTTGATTTCTCATGAGATGAATGAAATGCAAAGGTGCTGCAGAAGTGTGTTGCAATTTGAAAGTGGTGTGAAAAACGTGATGAAAAAAATGTCCAAAAATTTTGAAAAATTCACAAAGGATTCCTAACTTATATGTTTCAATGTAGATGAAAGGAATTTTAAAACTAAAATCTATACTAATCTAAGCAGATCCTACAAATGAAGATAAATAAAAAGGATAGAACATAACCCTAATGACAGTGTCGAACTACAGAAATTTTTATTTTTTTTATAATTTTTTTCTGATGATGAAATTTAATATGGTGATAACTGACTTAAAAATGAACAAGAAAAAAAATATTTCAATAAAAAATCAGCGACTTGCCTTTGGAGCTACAGACGGATTACAGTAAACAGATGCAAATTTTCAGAAAACAGAACCTAATCAAACAAGTGCAATGGCTTACCCAAAACTTCAATCTAAAAACTCACGTCTGGCCAGGGGCTCATTATTCCCATGGGTCGTGACAGTGTACTGGAGTATACCCGCTCAGGAGGCGTAAATTTTAGATCTTGCTTGGATTTAAAGAAAACTATTCTGCCCTAATGCAACCATGCTCTGATACCAATTTGATGCGGCACGCATATGATTAATGTTTTGAATATGGTGTTTGTAGAGCAATGAAACCTAATTACACTTAGCATTGTACTCATCTTAATAAGATTTAAGGATTACATGAAAAGGGACTATTACATGATTAGACACAACTCTAAAACTAAGAAGGAAGAAGATCTAGACAATAGGGGCTAATGATTGAGGACTTACCTTGATGAGTTTTCCAACCTTCCTATGATTCAAAACTTGAAACTACTGATGCTCTGGACTGGAGAACTTGGATAACAGTGATCAGAACCCTGGACTTGGGCTTTAGCTTGTTGGTTCATTGTCAAGGGGAACCCTGTTCACAACTCAAGGACTTCGAAGGACCCTGCAATGAAGATCAAAGTTAAGGTTGAAGGATGCAAACATAAAGAAGGGATGGGAGAACTTGTGAACAAAGAAAAGATAGTTGAGAAGATCTGGCCGACTCCAATGCCTTTGCCTTGAGCTTGGATGATGAATTGCTAGGGAAGAGAGTGGCTTTGGGTGTGGAAGAAGAAGATAGGAAAAATTTCACACATAAAACTCAAGACAACTTCACTTCAAACTTTATTCATTTCCAAAATCCATCCCTTTTACAATGGGGCGTCCAAGGCTTTTTAATAGCCTTACAAAACTTTTGAAATTTGAAAACTCCCCAAATTATGGAGGATTACAAGGGAGGTTGGAGGATATGGGGCCTTGTTACATGGGATAAGGAGAAATTCATGGAGATTCTCCCCAAATTGTGGAGGATTACAAGGGAGGTTGGAGGATATGGGGCCTTGTTACATGGGATAAGGAGAAATTCATGGAGATTGGCTGGTTTCTTTGAATTTAAAATGCTTGGTCGATCTCCCCTTTAGGTGCCCATTTGAAGGTAACGTGGCTGATGATGTGGCATCCCTGGTGGCTGATTTGTTGGCATGGTGATGTGGAATTCCAGCTTGGTGGACCAAGGTCTTGATTTGGAAGCTACAAGTGGTTTGGTGAACGTCAACTTGAAGTAGCTTGGACTTGATTTAAATAAACCTAATGGAACTCTAATTGAGTTCTTATTTGAACCCAGATTGAGACAGGACATAATTACAGGACTCGATTGGACATAATTACAAGATTCATGAAATTGAAACTAAGTAATTACAGGACTCTTGAAAGTAAATTGCCCTTTACAAAAAAAATTTAACCTAGTGATTTTCAATCCAAAGTGGAATCAGGTTAACCTTATTTGAGTGAGGTTTTATTCTGCTTCTGCTTCTGGTGTCCACACCAATCATTGGGTGGAGCCAACAATCTCCACCTTTTTGATGATGACAAAACCTTGAGTAAAACAACAATAAGTTTCAAATTTCAACTATGATAATTCATAAGTATGATTTGAGCCGTAGTTTTCATAGTTAAGAAGAATCATTCTCCCACTCAATTTAATATTTCTAATCATAATAAATGATATGATATACCAAGGAATCAAAGCAGATCAAATTTGAAAATTTACACAAACAAATTGGAAAAATTTCACAAACAATTTATGCCATGCTTATGCCATACTCCCATACAATCTATACTCTTACTCTTTTTGTCAATAATTAGAAAGGGGAATAACCTCCCCCTTAAAATGATCATGAAGACAAAAAGTGGTAGACTATCAGATATGACAGGTATTAGAGCCAAAAGGATCCAAAGAGAGTATCAGAGCTAAAGAGAATAAATGTAACTAATCAAGCAATCAAAGTAAATCATAATTTTTAAACATCCAAACTGTATATATGATAAGTAGAGTTTTCAGCACAAAATTTGCTGACTCATCAGCAAAACTAAAACATACAAAATATATCAGGAGTCATAAATCAGAAGTAACATAAAACATAAAGATCATACAACATAAGAGACATCTGTGAGGCTAATCCTCATCAGATGGAATCTCAAAAGAGATAGGATCGGTAACCCTAGTCCTACGAGCTAGACTACCAGGAGTTTTCAGGATACCACGGCTCCTAGTCCTAGTGGATGGCCCAAAATAAGGTGCAACTCTAGAGGCCCTAGAAGAAGGAGGGGGTAGCGTCTCAGTGGGGGTAACAAAGACTGGATCAGTGGCAGCTGGAGTGTCAGTAGCATCAGCTGGAGGAGCATCACGGGTCTGCAGCTCTCGACTGACGACCTCATAACCATCGACACCATCATCACTATCACTGTCGTCGTCAAGAACATCTGTAACCCTGTCATCAGTGCAATCACCACCCTCCACAGTATCATCATGGTCATCCTTGTGGTCATCGCCATCATCATCATCATCACCCGGAGGATCAACAGGAGTAGCTGGAGGAAAGAGGGATTTGATCAAACTCTCAATGCGCGCAAAACCAGCCTCCACAGTCAGACGAATCTTAGCATGCTCAGCAGTAGTGTGAGCTCTAAGGCTCTCAATCTCGATCCAAAGCTGAGTCATCCTAGCTCCAAGACTGATAAGCTCACCTTTTACCTCTGCAAACTGCTCACACGAATACTCCATAAAGTGTACTCTAGTAAATGCTGGAGGAGCTACTGAAGGTGTGGTAGAAGGAATTGCTGGCTCGGTCTCTGATGCATGTGCTGTATGAACAAGAGAACTGACCAGCTTTGATGGCCCTGCCTCGACCTCACGTAACTCATCCTCCTCATTTGGCTCCTGGCCAGACTCCCTCCTGACCCATCTGCCACCAACCACTCAGTATCTCATACGATGGAGCGACCTCTCATCATAAACATCTATTTGTAAGATCTCCTTGGGGATCTCCCCCTCCAAGGATACTCCACATGCTCGGAATAGTCGGGTCAGTCCCATCCCATAGGGCAGACAATGATGATGCTGGCTGAACACATCTCTCATCTGTATCAGCATCATGGAAGGAATGCCTACCTATGTCCTCTATGTCAAGCAGACCATGAGCATAAGCTCTCTCTTTATGATAAAATCAAAATGCCCTATCTTCGGTAGAAGAATCCGGGCCATGATGTGATAAAGGATCAACATCTCCACCGATAACTGGTTCGTGGTGACTACTGTCACACTACGAACATCCTCGTGCTCCAAAATACAATGGAATGCGGCCTCCCTATCATCCACAGAGAAGATGCTAATCCCTCGGTATGGTATCTCCCAAACTTTGCTCAAGAGCTCCTTTGTCAATAGAATCTCCACACCTCGCACAGATGTCCTCCAAGTCATACGCCAGCAATCCAAAGCTCCATAAAACTCAAGTACCATATGAGGGTAATACCTCTCATGCATAGTGCAGAAGGGCACCAAACCCGCATCGGTAAGGGTCTGCCGGATTTGAAAATGCTGGCGATCGAAAAACTCTAAGTCCAATCGTCGACCGAAAGCAACAGCCTTCCCTGCCATGCTCTCCGCAGGGGAACCAGGTGCAACTGAGCTGCCCGACTCACCAGTGTCATGCCTAGCCTTTGTTCTTCTCTCTGTCCTCTGACTCGATCTCCTAACTGCTAGTCTCTTTCTAGGACCCATGTCAAACCAGCTGGATAGGAAGGAAAAAAGGATAGATTCAAACAAACTTAGAGCTATGGGACTGGCTACAGGTTCAGCTGAGGAGAAATTCATTTCACAAGAGGTGCAAAGACAGTTTTAAAACAATTTTGGGTTGTAAAATACTCTTAAAAAAAATTTAGAAAATCTACAAACAATTAGAAAATGTTTTTGGTTGTTAAAATATATTTGAACTTTTGTAAAAATACATTTTTGAAGGTCAAAATATGATGGGGGACCAATATGCATGCCATTTTTTTTGTATGTTTTACATGTTGAGTTAGGTGATTAATTCCCAAATTTCAGATCAAAATTATTTGTAGGGAATTTTGTATGTATTTTTGAAGATCAGCATGCAGATTAGGACTAGAAAAGTAGCAAAGAAGGACCGCCGGGGCTGAGAAGCCTCGGTTAGGGCAAGTTCCCCTACAATAAAACTACTGGAGGTAGAGGGGTGTACCTGACAACGTCTGTGAAGATTGCAGCGAAGGGGTCTCTCGTTCCTCGATGGATGTGGCCTGGAAAATCGAGCCAAAGAACCACGGATACCCGGCTTTCTGCTCGGTGACCCGATTGAGGCTTGGCTGGAGTTGTTGGATTCGTAGGAACTCGAGGACCTGTAAACGACCTGTCAGGGGTTAGAAAACTCACAAAGGAACAAGAAAACAAGGGAAAAATAGCAAGAAAAGGCTTCTTTTGGAGTGGGCGTCCAGGGATCTGAGAGGCTTGTTGGCAGCAGGAAGATGATTGCAGCACTGGGAAGAAAAACTCTCACAAACCCCTTTATGCACACAGCAGGGTATCACACAACTCAATAGAAGAACTCAAGGTTTTTTTATTCATCAAAAATTCTCCTCATACAAGAGGCTAGGGTCCCTTAAATAGACCCTTAACCTTGGGCTCCAAGTAAGGGTACATAAGTCTTTACATAAGAATCATTTTCCCTCTCAAACCCTAGCTAGAAAATAAGGAAATATTAGGTAGAAAAATCCCTAAAAATTTTATTGACTTGGTCAAGACTCCAAGGATGCCTAGGGGAGCGTGTTGGGCTTCTAGGAGCAGCAAAAGGCCAGCCCAAAGGGGCTCGGGTGCATGGGTTTGGGCCTCTGGAAGCTGGGGTGGCCTGGTAGCCAGGTAGCAGGAATATTCCCTGGTATCTTGCTTCTTAGGGGCTTGGGCTTGGCACCTGGGCTTGATTTCTTTGGGCTAGGATGCAGATGGACCTCTAGAATCATTGATGCCCTTATCTATGAATATACTTTGGCATCTGGAATGGAATCTGGGCATCTGGAGGGCATCTGAAAGAAATCAGGGTTTTCTGAATTTTCCTCCTGGGGTCTTCAAATCTTCAAGCTGGGTTGGACTTGTGCTATACTTCCATGTCTTCAATCTAGTTGGACTTGGTCTTCAATTTTATGATATAGTCTTGAGTCTTTAGTATGCTTGGACAGGACTCAAAAAAAATAAAATTAGCTTAACATGAGCTGACTAGCATTGGACTGAACTAGCTCAACATGAGCTGACTAGTACAGAACTGAAATAACAACTAAAAATACTCAAATAACAACTAAAATGGACTCAGATGAGCTAAGCCCTTATTACAGATGGACTCATAAATTATTGAACAATTTACAGAGGATTGAAAAGCCTCTATCTTATTCTGGTGCCTCCGGTGTCCCCACCAATTCTCCCGGGGTGGGAGGAACTCGACCCTGTCGAGTGAAGGTCAGACTAGCTCACATATCTCTCGAGAAGGTCTGGGTTGAGGCATTGCAAGTCCTCTCAAGAAATCCACGAATCGTCCAACTCTGGCCGGCCTTGCCATCGGACCAGGAAGCATTGATAGTCATGGCCCTGGGTCGTGATGGCTTGATCATCCAGGATATGCTCGATCCGTTCTCCTCTCTCAGGCCAAATTTGTTTGTGGACACTCTAGGTTAGGGTCACTCACAATGAAAAAGAATAGGTCCAAAGGCCTCACTAGGTAGCGCTGCCGGTTTCCTATACTCAACCAGGTCTGTAATATTGAAGGTAGAACTAATGCCCAAATCCGAAGGCAAGTCTAACACCTAGGCATTTGATCCAACCTTCTCTATCACTTTAAAAGGTCCGGCTCTGCGAGCATGAAGCTTCTTTTAGGCCTAAGCCTAACCAAGATAGAATCCACTACATTAAATTCTTTGATCCATCTTCGGGAATTAGCTAGTTTGTTTAAAATTAGTATAGGTGGTGAACATGCTGGGCACATGCAGACTCCTAATAAAATGATGCAAAGGACTCAAACTAACACCTAATACACTCGACTTTGCATTCCTATCGAAGGAAATTTATTAGACTTTTATGGGCCTAAACCTAAGAGACTATAGACTATCTAGGTCTGACCCTAGTGTGGTGTGCACAAGAGTATTTACAATGGACTCCAAGCAAATGCCAGAGGGTATGCCAGAAGTATAATGCAAACCTAACATGCATAATGAAATCATGCAGTACACTAATCTCAGTTAAATACAATCTAATAATCCTAGAAATGCTGGAGGTGTTAGGAAACGGCAGAAAATAGGAAGTGGGATCAGAATTAGTTTGGTAGGGTAGAGAAAAATGTTCAAGTTTAGTTGGATAAAGTTCGATATAAGAAGGCATGTCAGGGACAAATCCTAGACTAATGAGGTTAACCTTACGAGGTTGAGCTATATCTACATGGTTTGCATAATGGAAGGATGGGTCACCAATTTCAGGGAAGAGGTCCTTAATGGGAATTATAGGAGGGGACTCATCTTGAAGGTATTGATTCAAAGAGATCAAGTCCTTAATAAATTCTTTTGGCTCTTGTATTTTTGGACTAGACTCTATAATTTGACCCTCCTCTATGGTTTCCTCAGGTAAGGCTCTAGTAGCAGTACCTAGGTTCTCTTCCTCTATTTGTTCTTCTATTATAGCTTTAGGTTGGATGTGGTCAAGGTCAACTAGCTCTGGGTTGGTTTCTACCTGGGTATCTACTGGGTCAGCTAATTCTAGGTCTACTAAAGGTGTCTCCTCTTCTCCTTCATACTCATCCACTAGGCTCGCATTAGCTTCATACACTTCCGCGTTATTGTAAGCCTTGTCAATCTCAGGAATAGTTGGAGAAGGTCGGCTAGGGGAAAATTGGCTAAGTCCTAGTTTCTGATTATGGACACTAATCCTAGTAGGTTCAAGTTGCCTAAGGGGTAGCGGCTCACTACCGGGCTCATATTTAGGGGTGCTAATCCTATGGGGTTCAAGTTGACTAAGGAAAACCTGACTAGTACTAGATTGATACTTAGGGGTTATGGGTTCTCTGGGCTCATAGGACAAGGGTGCAGATCTATGGGTCATGGGATTATAGGATCTGGGGTCATAGGATTTTTGGTCAGCTCTATGGTCAGGTTCTAAGGATGGATCATGGTATGGGGTCCTCCTAAGGTTGGGCTCCCTATATGGGTCAGGATATTAGGTTCTCCTAGGGTTGGACTCCTTATATAGGTCAGAATATTGGGTTCTCCTAGGATTGGGCTCTCTATATGGGTCAGAGAATTGGGTTCTCCTAGGATTGGACTCCCTATATGGGTCAGAGTATTGGGTTCTCCTAGGATTGGACTCCCTATATGGGTCAGAGTATTGGGTTTTCCTGGGTTCAGTATCATAATAAGGGACATGGTAAGGGGTTCTTCTAGGTTCAGTTTCATAATAAGGGTCATGGTAAGGGGTTCTTCTAGGTTTAGTATTATTGTATGGGTCAGGCCGAGGGGCTCTCCTAGGTTCAACCTCTCGGTATGGATCAGGGTTTGGGGTCCTCCTAGGTTGAAGATTGTAGTATGGGTCAGAATAAGGGGATCTCCTAGGTTCGACCTGATGGTATAGATCAGGGTTTGGGGTTCTCCTAGGTTGAGGGTACTCAGGATCTGGCTCAAATTGTGACCCATGGGTTCTTGCTATGGTCCCTACACGGCCTCCTAATTGGTCAAACCTATTGGCAAGATGGTTAATTCTATTGTTGGTTTGGGTAGCAGACTGAGTTAACTGGGTAGTCATCTGGGTAGCCATCTGGGTCATTTGATCAGCTAGGGCTTTTATTTGGGCTTGTAAGTTTTCCATGGGTTCAGACATTTGTGAACGAGGTGGGTGATATGAAACTCCTGATCTAGTGCTCATGCAAGACTCGATCAGACTGACTACAGCTGACTAGACCTAGAGTCCAAACTAGATGCTCAATCAGGGTGGCAAACTAGCCTATAGTAACCCTGTACTCAGCCAGGCAGGTGTAAGGGGAGTGTTAGGTCCCTGATTGCCAATCCTAGACACCAATCAGAGATTGGCCAGGTAGGCGGACCAGCATACAAGCCCTTTGGGATTGAATCCCTAAACTACCATTCTAGACACCAAGCACAAGGAACACACAGGTTAGTCTTGACATAGTGATCTAACACTTAGCCCGGATCCGACCAGTTGGTGTCCCTAGCCCACTAGGACAAATTAGGTCTAATCGATTTTAAGTTAGTCTTGGGACCGAATGCAAGGAAGGTGGTTTTGGGCTAAGGAGAGGTGATCAAATCCTCCCCCCATTTGATATAGCAAGAGTGCCCTTAAAAGTAAATTATGCAATGATGGCAAGCAGATGAGGATGCAAATTAGGGTTTTGATGTTTTTGGTATTTTTGGAGAATATGTATTTTTTTTTTGTAATTTCTTAAATAGAAGAACACTTGAAAATTATGGCGTAATATGCAAGAAATATACTAAAATTAAAAGATATGCAAAAAATGCTAGATAAAACCATAAAACTTCCAAACTTGTCTTGCTGAAAAAAAACAGAGCCGAAAATTTGTAGGCTGTATTTCGGCTTGCAGAAAATTCAAAGGCCATACTAAAATATGAAAAAATAATGAAAATTACTGTGAATTATTTGAATCCAAAAAAATAAATTTCAAAATTTTTAGAGTTTTTAATAGGGAGAAATAATTTAAAAAATAGAGCATATACGGACTGAAAAATTGCAGAAAACAAGCCCAAATCTAAGCTCTGATACCAAATGATGGGGGACCAATATGCATGCCATTTTTTTTGTATGTTTTACATGTTGAGTTAGGTGATTAATTCCCGAATTTTAGATCAAAATTATTTGTAGGGAATTTTGTATGAATTTTTGAAGATCAGCATGCAGATTAGGACTAGAAAGGTAGCAAAGAAGGACCGACGGGGATGAGAAGCCTCGGTTAGGGCAAGTTCTCCTACAATAAAACTACTGGAGGTAGAGGGGTATACCTGACAACATCTGTGAAGATTGCAGTGAAGGGGTCTCTCGTTCCTCGATGGATGCGGCCTGGAAAACCGAGCCAAAGACCCGCGGATACCCGGCTTTCTGCTCGGTAATCCGATTGAGGCTTGGCTGGAGTCATTGGATTCGTAGGAACTCGGGGACCTGTAAACGACCTGTCAGGGGTTAGAAAACTCACAAAGGAACAAGAAAACAAGGGAAAAATAGCAAGGAAAGGCTTCTTTTGGAGTGGGCGTCCAGGGATCTGAGAGGCTTGTTGGCAGCTGGAAGATGATTGCAGCACTGGGAAGAAAAACTCTCACAAACCCCTTTATGCACACAGCAGGGTATCACACAACTCAATAGAAGAACTCAAGGTTTTTTTATTCATCAAAAATTCTCCTCATACAAGAGGCTAGGGTCCCTTAAATAGACCCTTAACCTTGGGCTCCAAGTAAGGGTACATAAGTCTTTACATAAGAATCCTTTTCCCTCTAAAACCCTAGCTAGAAAATAAGGAAATATTAGGTAGAAAAATACCTAAAAATTTTCTTGACTTGGTCAAGACTCCAAGGATGCCGAGGGGGACGTGTTGGGCTTCTAGGAGCAGCAAAAGACCGGCCCAAAGGGGCTCGGGTGCATGGGTTTGGGCCTCTGGAAGCTGGGGTGGCCTGGTAGCCAGGTAGCAGGAATATTCCCTGATATCTTGCTTCTTAGGGGCTTAGGCTTGGCACCTGGGCTTGATTTCTTTGGGCTAGGATGCAAATGGACCTCTGGAATCATTGATGCCCTTATCTATGAATATACTTTGGCATCTGGAAGGGAATCTGGGCATCTGGAGGGCATCTACAAGAAATCAAGGTTTTCTGAATTTTCCTCCTGGGGTCTTCAAATCTTCAAGCTGGGTTGGACTTGTGCTATACTTCCATGTCTTCAATCTAGTTGGACTTGGTCTTCACTTGTATGATATAGTCTTGAGTCTTCAGTATGCTTGGACAGGACTCAAAAAAAATAAAATTAGCTCAATATGAGTTGACTAGCATTGGACTGAACTAGCTCAACATGAGCTGACTAGTACATAACTGAAATAATAACTAAAAATACTCAAATAACAACTAAAATGGACTCAGATGAGCTAAGCCCTTATTACAGATGGATTCATAAATTATTGAACAATTTATAGAGGATTGAAAAGCCTCTATCTTATTCTGGTACCTCCGGTGTCCCCACCAAAATACCAAAACACATGGGATTTGGGCTTAAATCAATTAGGGTTTTAGCAAAATGGTGAAAATGTCACAAAAACATCATGAATAATTTTTCAAAACTATGATAAATCAATAGAAATAAGTTTAGAACACTAGATTTTGGATGAAAATCCAAATTGTTTTTGGCCAAAATTAATCAAATAGTGGTTTTTCCTAAATTCAGATGGAATGAGCATGAAAATGGCCAAAAACCATGGGAAATCCAAGAAAAAACCCATTAAACCACCATTCCTTCAAATGGAATTTTAGAGAACCATTAAAACCCATGAAAATTTGATTGAAATCCCCCAAAAAAATCAAAAAAAAAATTATTCTAGGTTATGCGGCTTCACGGTAACGAAAATGAGAAAATAGGAGAAATAAATGGAAATAAAGTGAAATAAAAAGAGGGAATACCTGATACGTGAAGGGGTAAATGGGAAGAGGAGGGATTTGGAGTGTAGGGGACCACTATAGCTTGAGAGTGATGGGGGGAAGTAAAAACAAAACCCTCTGTCGATCGTTTTAAAAATAGATTTCTTTTCACAAGTGTCGACACTTAGTATTTGTTAAGTGTCGAACTTGGTCAGGTGTCGACACTTGACAAAATCCAAGTGTCGACACTTGGCCAAGAAAATCCCATAAAAAAATCAAAAAATTTTCAAAAAATCTAAGAAAATATTTAAAAGCTTTTGGGACTCAAAGCAAGTGTTTTTTGAGAAAAATACCTTGGGTAATATGAAGTTTGTGAGAGTTCTAGGAGAATGGGTCAATGATACTTAACTCTCTTCTAATCAGACAGAACCTTTCTTCACTCAATGGTTTGGTAAACACATCAGCTAATTGATCATCAGTACACACAAATTCAAGAATAACATTAGAGTTTTGTACATGATCTCTTATGAAATGATGTCTTATTTTAATGTGTTTACTTCTTGAATGTTGCACAAGATTCTTAGTTAGATTGATTGCATTAGTATTGTCACATCGTATGGGTATCTTAGTTAGTTTAATGCCAAAATCTTCGAGTTGTTGTTTGATCCAAAGGATTTGAGCACAACAGCTTCTAACTGCTATATATTCGGCTTCTGCCGTAGATAGAGCAACTGAATTTTGTTTCTTGCTACTCTAAGAGATCAAATTTACTCCAAGAAACTGATAGGTTCCACTAGTACTTTTACGATCAAGTTTACACCCAGCAAAGTCAGAATCAGAATAAGCAATCAATTCAAATGAAGAATCTCTAGAGTACCACAAACCAATTTCAATTATGCCAGATAGATATCTAAGTATGCATTTAACAGCCAAAAGATGAGACTGTTTAGGATTAGACTGATATCTAGCACACATAAAAATGCTAAACATGATATTTGGTCTACTGGAAGTAAGATATATCAGTGAACTGATCATGCCATGATATAATTTTTGGTCAATAGATTTACCTGATTCATCCTTATCAAGTCTACAAGTAGAGCTCATAGGGGTACCTAAAGGCTTGGTGTTCTCCATCCCAAACTTCTTGAATATTTCTTTTGTGTACTTTGCTTGGTTTATGAAGATCCCCTCTTTGGTTTGCTTTATTTGGAGTCCGAGGAAGAAGTTTAGTTCTCCCATCATGCCCATCTCGAAATCACCCTGCATTAGCTTTGCAAATTCTTGACAAAGAGATTCGTTAGTAGCACCAAATGTGATATCATCTACATAGATTTGTACTATTAAGAGATCATCATTCTTTTGCTTCAAAAACAAAGTTTTGTCTACATTACCTCTAGCAAAATCATTTTTGAGTAAGAAAGAGCTTAAACGATCATACCAAGCTCTAGGAGCTTGTTTCAAACCATACAAAGCTTTATGAAGTTTGTAAACATGATTTGGAAATTCAAAATTTTCAAAACCAGGAGGTTGTTCAACATAAACTTCTTCTTCAATAAAATCATTTAAAAAGGCACTTTTAACATCCATTTGAAATAATTTAAAATTCATAAAGCAAGCAAAATCCAACAATAGCCTAATTGCTTCAAGTCTAGCCACAGGAGCCAAGGTTTCATCAAAATCTATCTCTTCCTCCTGATTATATCCTTTGGCAACTAGTCTAGCCTTATTTCTAGTAACAACATCATTTTCATCAAGTTTATTTCAAAAAACCCATTTTGTGCCAATAATTAAAGTATTTGAAGGCATATCTACTAATGTCCAAACATTGTTTCTTTTGAATTGATTAAGTTCATCTTGCATAGCATTTATCCAATTACTATCACATTCAGCTTCCTCAATAGTTTTAGGTTCAATTTGAGAAACAAAAGCTAAATAATCATAGATATTTCTAAGAGATGATCGAGTACTTACACCTTTAGATGGATCACCAATAATTAGTTCTTTTGGGTGTCCATGAGCATACCTCCATTCTTTTGGCAGTGGATCGATTGTAGATGTGTTTTCATCACCTTGTACTTGATCTTCTTCAGTGTTTTGATCATCTTCTTGTTCTTTACTAGGATCTTCGTTGTTGTTTATACATTCAATTTTCTTGGTACCTGTTTTATCAGAAAGCATATCTTCTTTTCTTGAAGATTTATGGTCAGATTCATTAAATACCATATGTATGGATTCTTCAACAATAAGTGTTCTTCTGTTGAAGACCCTGTATGCCTTACTAGATGTGGAGTAGCCTAGAAAGACTCCCTCATCTGATTTGGCATCAAATTTGCTCAATTTATCCTTAACATTGTTTAAAATGAAACAACGGCATCCAAAAACACGAAAATAACTAATTGAGGGTTTTCTACCCTTCCAAAGCTCATAAGGTGTTTTCTTTAAAATCGATCGGATCAAAACTCGATTTAAAACATAGCATGCAGTATTTATGGCTTCCGCCCAAAAATATCTAGGTAAATCATTTTCACAAAGCATGGTGCATGCCATTTCTTCAAGAGTTATATTTTTTCTTTCTACCATCACATTTTGTTGAGGCGTCCTAGGTGCAGAAAAATTGTGATGAATGCCATTTTCAATACAAAATTTATCAAAATCAGCATTTTCAAATTCAGTTCCATGATCACTTCTCATAGATACAATTGAAACACCTTTTTCATTTGAAACTCGTTTATGAAATCTAATGAATTCAGAAAGCATTTCATCTTTATGTGCTAAAAACATGACCCATGTAAATCATGAGAAATCATCTACAATAACTAGACCGTACTTCTTACCTCCCAAACTAGATGTTCTAGTTGGCCCAAAGAGGTCCATGTGAAGCAACTCTGAGGGTCTAGATGTAGAGATTACTCCTTTTGGTATGAAAGAGGATCTGGTTTGTTTTCCAAGTTGACATGCACTACAAATCTTGTCTTTTTCAAAACTGAGTTTAGGCAAATTCTTTATCAAATTCTTTTTGCTAAGTTTTGAAATCAAATGCATACTAGCATGTCCTAGTCTACGATGCCAAAGCCAACTAGTTTCATTGATCTTGGCTTCCATTTCCACTAGGCATTGACCATTTTGAATCTGAAGATCATCAAGATCAACCATATAAATATTGCCATGCCTATGACCAATGAACTTGATGTCATTGTCATCTAAACTAGAAACAATGCACATAGAAGATTCAAAAATAACTTTAAAATCCTTGTCATAAAATTGACTAATACTAAGCAAGTTATGTTTCAAACCATCAATATATAAAACATTATCAATGTAAGAAGAGGGGGTGATATGGACTTCACCAATACCAATAATTTTGCCCTTTCCATTATCACCAAAAGTCACATTGCCACTATTTTGATATTCGAGTGATGAGAACTGCTCCACATCTCCTGTCATATGCCTTGAGCAACCGCTATCAAGGTACCACATTCTTTTCTTGTTGGTTGCAAGGCTTACCTACAATAAAGATGAAGTAGAGACTTTAGGTACCCAAGTCATCTTGGGTCCTTTCAAGTTAGTGGCATTGGTTTCTTTTGGAACCCAAACTTTCTTAATATTACTCAATCTTCTTTGTTGCACATATAAGATTTATGTCCTTTAGTACCACATGCATAACAAGTAATGGATGATGATGCAAGCAGAAAGAAATTTTTGAAAAGTTTTTGTTTCCTATGAGTTCTAAACCCTAAACCTGCTCTATCAAAAACAGCTCTTTGATTGTTCAAAAGAAAATTTAATTTTTCATCCAAAATTTCTTTGCTTTGTTTTGAAAGATTTTCATTTGAAACTGAAAAAACTTTTCTTTTTCAAAACTTCTTTTTCTTTTTCAAGAACTGAAATCTTATCATTTAATTTTCTATTTTAAAAAAGAAGGCATTCATTTTCATTTGAAAGCTTATCATTTGTTTTGGCTAAATCCAAATTTTGCTTTTTCAAATCTTTGTGTTTTGAATTTAGTTTTTGAAATTCTATGACAAATTCATCAAAAACTTCATGAAGTTCATCAAAACTAAATATAGTTTTCTATTTCAGAATGTACCTCATCATGATCCGTCATCAGATAGAAGTTTGCCACCTCCTGCTATTCTTCCTCAGAACTGGAGTCATCACTATCACTCTAGGTTGCCATCATGGCCTTCTTTCTTAACTTTCTTCTGCTTTTCCTGAGAAAGGGGCAGTCAACCATAATGTGACCGGGTTTCTTGCATTCAAAACAAGTGGGCTGCTCCTTCTCCTTCTCCTTGTCTTTCTCTTTACTTGGCTCACCTTTCAGAGGTTTTTTCTTGAAGTTGAATATTTTTTTCCTCATAAACCTTTTAAATTTTCTTGCCATAAGAGCCGTCTCATCTTCTTCATCATCTTCTTCGGAGTCATCGCTTGATTCTTCTCTAAAAGTGGATTTGAAGGTGATCACTTTCATCTTTTTGTCGATTTACACATTCTTTTGCTTGAGGGAGAGCTCATAGGTCATCAGTGACCCCAACAGTTGTTCAAGTGGAAGAGTGTTGACATCCTTGGCTTCTTCAATAGCTGTTACCTTTGCATCCCCAGAAGCTGGTAGAGACCCGAGAAGTTTATCTACAAGTTCACCATTAGAAACAATTTTTCCTAGGCTTCTCATGCCATTGAAAATATTTGTGAACCTAGTGTACATCTCACTAATAGACTTAGTAGGTTCTATTTTAAATATTTCATATGTATGAATAAGCATGTTAACCTTGGTTGTTTTCATTTGGTGTGTACCCTCATGGATAACCTCAAGTGTATCCCAAATCTCCTTGACGGAGAGTCAATTATATATTCTATTAAATTCACTTGGGTCAAGAGAGTAAAAGAACAAGTTCATAGCCTTAGAATTAAGCTCTATTTGCTTAATGTCATTCTCATCCCAATCATCTTCCATCTTTGGAGTGAGAATGCCATTAACCAACAAAGTAGGCTGATGAGGACATTTTACAATTATCCTCTATAAATTATAATCAATAGCTTGAATAAAAATGCGCATGCGTGTTTTCCAATATATGTAATTTATGACATTGAAGAGTGGGGGACGATTTGAAACTTGACCTTCAACTACACCCATTCCTATTAGGGCTGCCATTATCTTTCACTCAAGATCCTTGGACCTACAAGAGAGTACAGGTGCTCGGATACCCCTTGTTGCCCAAAAATAGAGCCCAAGAGGGGGGGTTAATTGTGTCTTTTTGAATTTAAAATAGTAATGTGAAGGTCTAGTGGTGTTTGTGAGTAATAAACTCAATGCTTAAGATTAAATGCAGTGAAAAGCAGTAAATCAAATATAATAAGCAAAGAGCAAGAGGGAAAGAAGGCAATCACATACAAACATAATATTTATAGTGGTTCGGTGCAAGCCTAGCACCTACATCCACTTCCCAAGCCATCTTTGGAAAATCCACTATAATCCAATCAAGATTACAGCCGACTTGTTTTTCAAAAGTCTCACAAGTCAAAACCTATGTTGGTGTTGTCACCTAGGCTCACCAACAACCTTTTATACTTGTTTTGTCTTCGGGCTCACAAGTTAACCCTAGTTGGTTTTATCCCTTTGGCTTACCAAAAAACCACAACAACCTTCTTTCAAGACACCCTTGAAAGCAAGGTCAAATCATAAGACAAAAATAGATATACAATTTCAAAAATAAGACAAACTCTCTTCAAGAGTAGAATGGAAGCTTTGAAGCTCAAGTTGATGCTTTGTCTTGTCTCCTCCTTGGAATATCCTTCAAAACACTTCTTTTGGAATGATGTAAGGATGAGCTTGTAGGCTTTTTCAGGGAATTAAACTATAAATGGCTCTTGATATGAAGTTCTTGAGAGAATATGGTGAGGACACCTACACAAAATTTCAGAACTCACTATGGATCTCGTAAGGAAGATCCAGACTCTGAACCATCCAGCAAATGCAACCCGGTAATTGTTTTCGGGTTTTAAAGTATGAAGTCTTTTGTTGCCAAACATCAAGAGAAGCTAGCAAAGGAGGGAAAATTTTCCCAATTTTAAAGCATGTGTCATGCATTTCTTGAGCTAAATTTTGTGAGTTTTAAAGCAAGGGCATGCCAGCAGCCCCGGCTCCTCCTGCAGCCCTTCATCATGATCCCTGCAGCTTTGTACCCATTTAAAAAAAAAAGAGAATTAAACTAATCTTTATATAGAGGGTTCTAGAGGGTGTTCTTGAGCCTATAAATAGGGATGGTTCTCTTGTATGAAGGAGGAAGAAAAAAAAGATGAAATGAAATACTGCTGGAGTGTTTTCTCTAGTGCCTTTGTTACAATTGTAACATTGAGGGGTGTGAGGCCCTAACCCTGCCTTCGTTGCGTTGCAACGTCGAGGAGTGTGAGGCTCTGGCTGCCTTCGCTGCACCCGTGGCGTCGAGGGGCGCGAGGCCTTATCTATCCTACCATTTTCCTACCATCTAAGCCCCCCTATCATCCATTCCATCATCCATAATTCTCACCACCATGCTCCAGAAGATCGAAGTTTTCAAGCTCGCCCGAATTTAGCCTTTCCACCTCGAACGGAGCTCCAGGAATTGTGATTGTCATTTTATTTGATGTCCTGGTACTCTTCTTGCTTTGATTTGGGTTTTGTACCTTGTAGGGTCTTTCTCCGGTAACGATCCCCCGAAGGAACCTTGCCAACATACATTTAGCACGATGCCACCCGTTGAGCAGCTGATTATTGATCATCTAAGCCGCATCTTCCCAGGAAGAGTGACCCTGGTGCTTTGGGAATATTTATTTACTGTTGTGTCATTTTACCTCACCTCCTTATCCTCAAGATCTGTTTTATTAATTGTTTGCATGTCCTAGATCGGGGATTTCTCAATCTCTGAGTCCTGGGTCTATTATTCTGCTCACTTAATTTTGGGGTCCAGCATGAGAGGTTGTATAAGTTGATATATTCCTTAAGTTGTTTTCTATCATCCTTGCTTGTTATGAGTCTCAATTTAATCAGATTTAAAGGTGATTTTCTTTGCATTGTATCTCTCATCATCTTCATGCCATCCTAGTCTATAGGTTCCCCATCATATTTGGTATCAGAGCAGGTTAGTTTAGGACTTGTTCCAGTCTCTGCACTTCAGGATTTCTGTTTTCACTTGTGACCTACCTGTAATCCATTTTAATTTCAATATAAGAATAGCTAGTTTCTTTGTTTTGTATTTTTTCCTAGTATCACTTTTAGTTAGCTGTTTTAGTTTAAAATTTTGTCTTTATAAAAAAATTATAAAAAAAATTAAAATTCCTGCAAGTTGTTGCTGTCCTGTTTACTGTTTACTGTTTTTTCTGTATTAGTTACATTTTCTGCCTGTAATCTACTTAAATCTCTATATAAAAGTAGTTAGTTTATCTTATTTATATTTTTTTCCCTGTAGAATTTTTAGTTATCTATCCTTGTTTAAAATCTCATCCTCAGAAAAAAACTACAAAAAAATTTAAAATTTCTGAAACCCTCTGCTGTCTGCATGCTGTTTTGCTGACTCTTCCATTTTAGTTAAGTTCCAAGACATGTTTAGAATAGCATAGGTTTTATTTGTCTAAATCCTTTCATCTAGTACGCTACTGATGTGTTAAGTGTCTACTGTGATTTTTCTGGAATTTTTTTTCACCATTAGAATAGGGTTCATTGCATGTTTCATTCCATCTCATGAAAAATCTATTTAAGGGCGGTAATTTCATAACAAAGGGGAGGACGTCATTACCTCTCCTTAGTGCACAACAACCACCCTCATTTTCGAACCTAAGCCTTTAAATTTAAAATCAATTAGCAACGTACTGCTTTGCTCTAGCGAGCCATAGGGACACCAACACGGTCGAGTCAAGACTTCGAGTCTACTCCTTGTGTCAGTCTATCTTGTGTGTGCCACTATTCTTGGTGTCTAGGCTGGTGAACCTAGGGCTTGTGAGTTGGTCCGCCATACCTGGCCAATCCCTGATTGGTGTCTAAGGTTGGCAGAAAGGGACCTTCACTCCCCTACACCTACCTGGCCAAGGATAAGGGTTACTACAGGTTAGCCTGTTGCATTGAGTTAGGCCCCAGTTGAGATTCTAGGTCTAGTTACCCTTAGTCGAATTTTCTGCTTGTGTGCTTGATTCATGTCTACTAGGGCAGGGACATCATATCAGCCGAGACACCTGTGGATAACCCTCAAGAGGCTTTACTAAGAACTATGTCAGAGCATTTTGCCCAAATGTCAGCACAGTTATCTGCCCAATTGACCAATCACTTAGATAACCGGTTGAATCAGTTTGAGGCTAGATTGGACACCATAGAGAGAACCCAGCAGCAGCATTCTGAGCCCGACCCTGGCACCCCAGCTTCGATGACACACCCTAGGAGGGCTAGAAATCTTGATCCTTTCGAAGAGCCTAACCCTAGGAGAGAGAGAACTTTTGACCCATTCGAGGAACCGCATCCTTGGAGGGCCCAGCAACCTGACCCATACCGAGATCATCCTCCTAGAAGACCCCATCAGGAGTTTGTTGATATGGAGGATAGGGCTTTTAAGAGCATTAGACTAGAAGCCCCCACATTTGATGGCACCCTGGACACCAAGGTATACCTGGACTGGGAAAAGGAAATGGACCAATATTTCGAGTGGTACGAGATGACGGAGGGTAGGAAATTTAAGTTTGCCAAGCTTAGGTTAATTCGCCAAGCCCGGATGTATTGGGATACTATTGAGAGACTAATGAGGCAAAGAGGACAGGAACCCGTGGCCACCTGGGGAGAGTTAAAAGCCAGGCTTAGGGAAAAGTACATACCTGTGTCTTACCACCAACGCCTTTTAGATCAGTGGCATAGGTTGATTCAAGGAAACAAGAGTGCCACAGAGTATATTGCCCAGTTTGATGAGTTGGCCATGAGGTGTGGGATGAACGAATCTGAGGCCGTGATTTTGTCTAGATTTAGGTCTGGTTTGAGAGAGGAGTTAAAGAGAGAGCTTTACCTGAGGGAGGCAAAAGATCTAGAGCAGGCCTACCAGGTAGCCAGGGATTTTGAGCAGTTCCATAAGACTCCCGCCTATTGAAAGATTGAACCCGCTAGGAGTCTATACCCTAGACCAGCCCAGCCTAATCCAGGCCGACCTTACCCTTCCCGTCCAAATCCGAGTAGTCTTGACCAAAACTGGACTGACCCTAGTCGACCCGAGTCTAGTAGACCCAGTCCCAGCCGGCCTCAAGATAATAAAGGTAAATCTGTAGAGGTCCCTAGAAAATCTGGCATTTGTTTTAGATGTCACCAGCCCGACCATTACTCTAGTGAATGTCCTACTAGATCCCTCCATATAGGTGGTTTAGAGGAAGAAGAGAACCCGAGACCGTTCATGAGTTGGAAGAAGAAGTGTATGAGGAAGGACTGACTTTAGCAGAAGAGTACGAGGGAGATGAGGAAACCTGTGACCCCACTACCTTGTGTGGAGTAGTTAGACGTATCCTTGCCCAATCTAAGGAACAAGAAGACTTGCGTAGGACCAACATCCTACACACTTTCATTAAGGTTGGAGAGAAGGTTTGTAAGGTTATCCTAGATAGTGGCAGTTGTATCAATGCCATTTCTGCTAGCATTGTCAAGACTTTTGGGCTAACCCCAATTCCTCATCCTAGCCCTTACAAGGTGTCCTGGATAGATTCCAGCTCCATTCCCATCAAGCTCCAGTGTCAAGTCCTCATCCAATTACAGTCGTACAAGGAGAAAGTGTGGTGTGATGTGCTGCCCATGGGGGTTAGCAGCATCATTTTAGGACGACCCTGGCTCTATGACCATGATGTCACTCTGTTTGGCAAGTCCAACTCCTGTTCCTTCAACCACTTAGGGAAGAAGATAGTCATTAACCTAGTGCCCCCTAAGGATGAAGTCAAGAAGGGAGCTAGCTCTTTGAAAAAGAAGACATCTGATTTAAATCTGATTAGTGCCAAAGAGTTAGAAAGGGAGATTGTGGAAGGTTCACCTGTTTGGTTAGTGTCCTCTAAGGAAGTTAAGAAACCAACCTTAGAAGACCCACCTCAGGGAGTCTTTGAAGTTTTGGAAGAATTTAAGGATGTATTTCAAGATGATCTGCCCGACCAACTTCCACCCCTTAGGGACATCCAGCATGCCATTAACCTTGTCCCGGGATCCACTTTGCCTAACCTGCCCCAATACCGGATGAACCCCAAGGAACATTTAGAGCACCATAAGCAAGTTAGTGAGTTGTTGAATAAAGGTTTTATCAGAGAGAGTTTGAGTCCTTGTGCCGTCGCAGTCCTTTTGACACCCAAAAAGGATGGCACATGGCAAATGTGCGTAGACAGTCGAGCTATTAACAAGATCACCATCAAATATCGGTTTCCCATACCCCGCCTAGACGACCTCTTAGACATGATGGCTGGAGCCACAATTTTCTCGAAGATTGACCTTAAGAGTGGCTACCATCAAGTTAGAATCCGACCCGGGGATGAATGGAAGACAGCATTCAAGACTAAGGATGGTTTGTATGAGTGGATAGTCATGCCTTTTGGATTATCCAATGCACCCAGCACTTTCATGAGAGTCATGACCCTGGTCCTTAGGATGTTCATCGGTAAGTTTGTGATAGTCTATTTTGACGACATCCTGATTTACAGCAAGAATGAGAAGGACCACCTGGACCACCTTAGGTTAGTGTGTTCGGCCCTTAGGAAAGACAGCTTCTATGCAAATCCCAAGAAGTGCGAGTTTCTGACCCGTAGGGTTGTCTTCCTAGGATTTGTCATGACCCCAGAAGGAGTAGCCGCTGATCCCGAAAAGATCAGGACGATAGTTGAGTGGCCTGTACCAACCTCTGTTACTGAAGTTCGTAGTTTCCACGGACTGGCCACCTTTTATAGATGATTCATTAGGGGTTTCAGCACCGTTGTCTCACCCATCACTGATTGCATTAGGAAGGGAGCTTTCGAGTGGACCAAAGCTGCTGATAAAGCCTTCTTAGAGCTAAAAGAGAAAATGACCCAGGCCCCCGTCCTAAGATTGCCCAATTTTTCCAAAGTGTTCGAGGTAGCATGTGATGCCTCAGGGGTAGGAATATGAGGAGTCCTATGCCAAGAGAACAACCCGGTAGCCTTTTTTAGTGAGAAGTTCAATGAGGCTAAGCTTAGGTATTCTACCTATGACAAGGAATTTTATGCCTTAGTACAAGCACTAAGATATTGGAGACATTACCTTTTACCTAATGAATTTGTGTTGTACTCTGATCACGAGGCATTGAGGTATCTGAGTTCCCAAAAGAAGTTGAACCCTAGACATGCTAAGTGGGTAGAATATATCCAGGCGTATACCTTTGTTTTGAAACATCGAGCGGCAACTGACAATAAGGTAGCCGACGCCCTGAGCCGACGATCTTTACTCCTGAGCACTATTAGAACCGAGGTTGTAGGGTTTAACCAGATTAAAGAGCAGTACGATACCTGTCCTGATTTCAGAAAGATTCACCAAGCCTTGAGTATTGGACCATCTAAGGAACACAGTCAGTATACCTTGTTAGATGGTTACCTATTTATGGAGAATAGGCTATGCATCCCAAGAACGTCTGTAAGGGAATTTTTGGTCTGGGAGACGCACGCAGGAGGCTTAGCTGGCCATTTTGGGAAGAATAAGACCATCCTAGCTATAGAGGAACATTTCTTTTGGCCAAGTCTGAAAAGGGATGTTGCCCAAATTGTGGCTAGGTGCCAAACGTGCGCTGTTGCAAAACAGCGAAAGCAGAAAACTGGCTTGTACACCCCTTTGCCCGTCCCTAATTGCCCTTGGCAAGATTTGAGTATGGATTTTGTGTTAGGATTACCTAGAACCCAAAGGAAACACGACTCAATCTTTGTTGTGGTTGATAGATTCTCCAAGATGGCCCACTTCCTACCATGCAACCAATCTTATGATGTCTCTAAGGTAGCCAAACTATTCTTAGATGAGATAGTTAGAATTCATGGCCTACCTAAGACAATTGTGTCCGATAGAGATGTTAGGTTCACCAGTTACTTTTGGAAGACCCTCTGGCACATGTCAGGGACCAAGTTGAAATTCTCCACTGCTTACCATCCCCAAACTGACGGCCAGACTGAAGTTGTGAACTGAAGCCTAGGAAACTTACTTAGGTGTCTTGTAGGCGAAAACATTAAGAACTGGGACTTGCTGTTACCCAAAGCCGAGTTCGCCTACAACAGTTCTATTAATAGGACCACCGGTAAAAGCCCATTTGAGATTGTCCATGGGTACCAACCTAACAAGCCACTTGACCTGATTCCCTTGCCATTGCATGCTAGGACATCCGAGTCTGCTGAATCTTTTGCATAGCATATTAGGAATCTGCATAAGGAAATCACCCAAAAAATCACATTAAGTAATGAGGCTTATAAAATACAAGCTGATTCTAGAAAGCGATTCAAGGAATTTTTTGTAGGGGATTTCCTAATGATCCGACTCAGACCAGAATGGTTCCCCTCAAGAACTATTAAGAAATTACATTCTTGAAGTACTGGTCCCTTTAAAATTATTGAGAGAGTAGGACCCAATGCTTACGTGCTTGAATTACCTCCTGATCTAGGCATTAGCTCCACTTTCAATATTGCAGATCTAATTGAGTATAAGGAGCCAACAGTAATACCCAGTGAGGCATTCGGACCTGATTCATTACTTGAGAGAGAACCCACCATAGAGTGTCCACTAAAAAGTCTGAGCGACGAGAGAAGATCGAGCGAATCCTAGATGATCAAATAATCAGTACTCGGCGGAATGGTTATCAACGCTACTTGGTAAGGTGGCAAGGACGTCCTGAGTTGGAGGATTCATGGGTTACCCGAGAGGACCTACAATGCATTGACCCGAACATTCTGGAAGAATATCAAAGCCGAATGAGCCTTTACTCGACGGAGTCAAGTTCTTCCCACCCTAGGAGGATTGGTGAGGACACCTACACAAAATTTTAGAACTCACTATGGATCTCGTAAGGAAGATCCAGACTCTGAACCATCCAGCAAATGCAACCCGGTAATTGTTTTCGGGTTTTAAAGTATGAAGTCTTTTGTTGCCAAACATCAAGAGAAGCTAGCAAAGGAGGGGAAATTTTCCCAATTTTAAAGCATGTGTCATGCATTTCTTGAGCTAGCAAAGGAGGGGAAATTTTCCCAATTTTAAAGCATGAGCATGCCTGCAGCCCCGGCTCCTCCTACAGCCCCGGCTCCTCCTCAGCCCTTCGTAGTTTTAAAGCAAGAGCATGCCTGCAGCCCCGGCTTTCAGCCTGCAGCTTTGTACCCATTTAAAAAAAAAGAGAATTAAACTAATCTTTATATAGAGGGTTCTAGAGGGTGTTCTTGAGCCTATAAATAGGGATGGTTCTCTTATATGAAGGAGGAAGAAAAAAAAGATGAAATGAAATACTGCTGGAGTGTTTTCTCTAGTGCCTTTGTTACAATTGTAACATTGAGGGGTGTGAGGCCCTAACCCTGCCTTCGTTGCATTGCAACGTCGAGGAGTGTGAGGCTCCGGCTACCTTCACTGCACCCATGGCGTCGAGGGGCACGAGGCCCTATCTATCCTACCATTTTCTAGCTGTCTAAGCCCCCCTATCATCCATTCCATCATCCATAATTCTCACCACCGTGCTCCAGAAGATCGAAGTTTTCAAGCTCGCCCGAATTTAGCCTTTCCACCTCGAACGGAGCTCCAGGAATTGTGATTGTCATTTTATTTGATGTCCTGGTACTCTTCTTGCTTTGATTTGGGTTTTGTACCTTGTAGGGTCTTTCTCCGGTAATGATCCCCCGAAGGAACCTTGCCAACATACATTTAGCACGATGCCACCCATTGAGCAGCTGATTATTGATCATCTAGGCCGCATCTTCCCAGGAAGAGTGACCCTAGTGCTTTGGGAATATTTATTTACTGTTGTGTTATTTTACCTCACCTTCTTATACTCAAGATCTGTTTTATTAATTGTTTGCATGTCCTAGATCGGGGATTTCTCAATCTCTGAGTCCTGGGTCTATTATTCTGCTCACTTAATTTTAGGGTCCAGCATGAGAGGTTGTATGAGTTGATATCTTCCTTAAGTTGTTTTCTATCATCCTTGCTTGTTATGAGTCTCAATTTAATCAGATTTAAGGGTGATTTTCTTTGCATTGCATCTCTCATCATCTTCATGCCATCCTAGTCTATAGGTTCCCCATTAGAATATTGGCTTTTTGGCTTTGAATGGACTTCAATACTCTTCAACGCCTTTAAGATGAAGTTGGTGGAGGTTAAATACAATAAGAAACTTCCAAAACATAATTTGTGACCATTGGAGCATCGAATCTAGCCTTTTGGAGCTTGAAAAGTGAGTTTTGCAAGTCAGAAAAATAGATCCGTTAGGGCTATCAAGCTTCAAGTGTCGACACTTGGCTCATCTGGTGTCGACACTTAGCAATCATGTGTCGACACTTAATTTCTAGGTGTCGACACTTGAACTTACAAGTATCGACACTTGATGCACAGGTGTCGACACTTGACACAGAAACCCTCCATTGGCAAAGTTCTGTATATTCAAAAATCTTAGGCCTTGAGTCAATATTTGGAAACCTAAGTGTCGACACTTGAAATGCAGGTGTCGACACTTGAGTTCTAGGTGTCGATACTTGGCATGCCATGAATTTTTCTGCATACCAAATGCTGAAGTGTCGACACTTGGCTTCCCAAGTGTCAATACTTGATATTGAAAAATTCATAATTAAGTATAATTTGAGCCAAAAACAAAAATATTAATTTTGAAATTTAGATGGAACATAAATAAATAACAATTGAACGTATAAAAGTCCTTTTTCCATGAAGAGGATGTCCAAAATTATGAAAAATGCTCTGTGCCATGGCATGCCATGATACATAAGCTTTTGAGATTTGAAGGGGCTTTCATCCTGAAAACTCATAGCTTGAAATACATATTAGTATACAATATGCACTCAATGTTTTGTTATTCATCAAAATCATTGGGTGGAGCCAACAGCAGCCCACTTCTGAAAGTCCAACTCTGGTCTGCAAAAGCTCTAGGTCAGCCCACTTTCAAATGTCCGACTCCGTTCGGTAAAGGCTCTAGGGCAGCCCACTTTCGAATTTCCGACTCCAGTCGGCAATGGATCTAGGGCAGCCCACTTCCGGAAGTCCGACTCCGGTCGGCAAAGGCTCTAGGGCAGCCCATTTCTGAAAGTCTGACTCTGGTCGGCAAAGGCTCTAGGGCAGCCCACTTCCGAAAGTCCGACTCCGGTCAGTAGATGCTCCAGGGTATCCCACTTTCGAAAGTCTGACTCCGATCGGCAAAGGCTCTAGGACATCCCACTTCCGAAAGTTCGACTCTGATTGGTAGAGGCTCTAGGATAGCCCACTTTCAAATGTCCAACTCCGGTCGGCAGAGGTGCTAGGGCAGCCCAATTCGGAAAGCCGATGGACCAACACTTAGGATAAATTTCCTAAGCTCTTTGCTCCGGCTTGAGCTGAAACCCGATCGCTGCCTCAACTGCTCCTTGGTTCGGAAAGCCGACGGACAAACACTTAGGATAAACTTCCTATGCTCGTTGCTCCGGCCTGAGCTAAAATCCGACCGCTGCCTCAACTGCTCATTGGTTTGGAAAGCCGACGGACCAACACTTAGGATAAACATCCTAAGCTCGTTGCTCTGGCCTGAGCTGAAATCCGACCGCTGCCTCGACTGCTCCTGGGTTTGGAAAGCCGATGGACCAACAGTTAGGATAAATTTTCTAAGGTCATTGCTCCGTCCTGAGCTAAAATCTGACCGCTACCTTAACTGCTCCTGGGTTCGGAAAGCCGATGGACCAACACTTAGGATAAATTTTCTAAGCTTGTTGCTCTGGCCTGAGCTAAAATCCGACCACCGCCCTAATCTATTCTCGGTCCAGAAGGCCGACGGGCCAGTTCATAGAGTGGAAATCCTAAGAGAATCTAGTTCGAACTTGGCCACTATTTGACACTTGCCTTGAAGATCCGACCACTCACTCAGATACGCTGACTGGTCCATACTTAGCAAAATTTAAGAAAGAAGATATGAAACAGTATAAGAAGACAACAAAAGCTTTTTAATTACTTTAGAAGGTTTCTTTACAAAAACTGAAGATCAGACCTTTACAAACAACTAGGTCTAACCTTCGGAGGTTACAACAACTACAGCCACTTCGGCCCCTTCAGTGCCAATGCTACTTTGGCCACTTCCGCAACGATCTCCGCTGGGGTGTCGGCCGCTCTGGTAGTCGGGTCCATCCCGTCCAAAGTTTCTTCCTCCGCCGGCTTCGGTGGCTGAAGGAATGCCAGATCGAGTTCTGGGAAGGTGGTACTAACCTTTCCCAGGAACTCATCGTACCTGTAGTTGAAGCCGACCGTCCCAGCCTCGTTCATCTTCTCCTTGAAGTCCTCGGAGGTCGTGTACTCCACGACGGCCTTCTCGCCGGCTGTCTTCAGCAGGTCTTGGGCCATCTTCCACAGGCCCTTGTATCTCTCTATGGATGCTTGATACCCCTTCGCGCGATTATGGAGATCAGACTGACGACCCTCCTCAACGTCCAGTCGACGGGCTAGGGTCTTGACCTTCTTCTTCCTTTCTTTCAGCCTTGCCTCCTGATCCAACTTCAGGGCAAGCAAGTCTTCTACCTATTCCTTCTGGGCCTCCAGTTCGGCCCACAGGGGGGACACCTCTGCTACTGCGGCCCTCATGCCAAGCACCTCTTCCCTGGAAGCCATCAGCATCGCCCAGGCTGTGTCCCTCGCTAGCTCGGTCACTTTGGCCATCTGGGATAACTGCTCTTTTATATAAAGTAGCTCACCCAGCCCTCATCCATCAGGAGGTTGTCCTTTATGAGCTACCTACAAACACTCACGGTTAGAAAATTACTAGTCGTAAGTTTGAAGTGAAGACAGGAATAGTAAAACTTACCCCCAAAAGATGGCGGAGAGAACTTTTGGCTGCCTTGTTCACTGACCACCCGTTAGTGTTAGGGGTGACCCTCTGAAGCTGTTCCTTCGCTTCCTCAGTAGCGCGCCATAGTAGGCGCTTCTCCTCCTCCCCGAGGGCACCAGCTGCCCTCTCGTCAACAGCCGACGGCCCCTCTCTTGTAGGGGTTCTTTGGGTCATCGGGGGGATCGGTGCATCCGCCTCCAACTGCGAGGATGCAGGGGCCGCTCCCGCCCCTATCAACATCGAGCGCCTCTCTTCCATCTAGGTGCCAGGCTGCCCGACCGAAGAAGATCTCTCAGAAGTGATCAGCCTCTTGCATTCGATCAGGGGCAAGTCATCCCCTGACTCAACCGACACCACCACGGCGGGCGGTTCTGCAGCCCGTTGTTTCTTCGGCCTTTCGGGTGCCAGTTCAGCCGCCCGCTTCTTCGACTCTTGCAGTGTCGGCTTCGCTATGCGGACGGCTCTTCGTTGTGCAGATCGTGCCGAGAGGACCTCCCGGTCCGGCTTCATCTTTTCGCCTGTCAATAATCAAAGTCAAAGTTTGTTGCACTCACCAAGCCGACAAGAAATAAAGAAGGGAAGCTGATTTCTCCCTACATGAATCTCGTCCTACCTAACATCGACTGCCGGCTGAGTCCGACATGGTGAAGACTCTCCTCAAAAAGCAAAAAATGGACAAATTTTGGATCCTCACCGTCTAATTTGTGGAAGTCAGCCTCGTCGGCCCTCGAGACTTTCCTTCCATTCAGGGCATTAGGCCTCGGCTCCCCCCTGGCTGCCTCAAAGCCCCACGGCTCCAGGCTATCTACAAAGAAATATCTGGACTTCCATCGGTGAATAGCAGACGGAAGCCCCCATAGGATCTTTCGATTAGGATGGGGATTGAACATCCACCATTCCTGACTTTGGAAGTCTTGTTTCAGTAGAAAGAAGTTTGAGAATAGGGATACCCTAGGCTCTATGTCGGCCCCCCGACACAAAACTACAAAGCCATAAAGGACCCTAATGCTGTTTGGTGTCAGCTGGGAAGGTGTGATCCTATAGGTGTTGAAGATCTGGACGAAAAAGCTATGAATCGGGTAACGAAGACCAGCTTTTAAGTGGTCATCGTACATAGGGAGGGCTCTTAAGTTCAAAGGCTCATTCACCCTACCCTCGCGGTTGGGGATCGTCAGGTGCAAAGTGGAAGGAATATTATATATGGTCCAAAGGCTTTCAACCCTCTCTCGGGTCATGGCCGATGAGATGTCAAACGGACTGGGTTCCCTATGACCTTGAGCCACATCCATCCTAAAATGGGTTGTAGAGAAGGAAGGAGGTTGGGGAAGATGAAGATGGAATTAACATAGTTCCTTGGTGGTGCGGGCACCAGACTCAGAAGAAGACTTCAGAGCTCCATCTGGATCTCTGATTAACCTTGCCCGAAGAATTAGGGTTTTTTTTTGGCTTGTAATAAGGGTTGACTGGATCAACTCAATTTTAGCTTGAGTCTATATTACCTGCATTTTATTTTGTTGTGTCATGTTGACTCAGTAGTGGACTAGGGCTTCAACCTGGGGTGTTACATTTTCTCCCAAGGCCAATCAAGTGGGCGCCACACTCCCAGCCACACTCCCAGCCATACGCCTGAGTCCAGGGGGTGCCACATCTCCATCCAGCAGCCTTTGGTCCCCACACCACAGATAGCAGCTCTCTTCTCTCATTCTCCAATTGAGGAGAAATCCACCAGGGGTCCACAAATCAAGGGGGCGGCCCAAGACTTTCCCAAAAGAACCAAACTATGAAAGGGAAGAAATTCTCTTGGAGAGAACTTCAAGGAGGCGCCCATTACCTGCCAGAAATATTCAAAACAAAGTTAGAAAGAGCCATAACTTGGGGAGAAAGAAAAGGAGGTATCCAAAAAGGGTTGAGCCATGGAAGGAAGGAGATTTCCCTTGAAGAGCAAGGTTAGGAGGCGCCCTAATCATTCCAACTAAAGCCAGATATAAAAGGAAATAAATTTTCTCTTAGAGGGCAAGGTTAAGAGGCGCCTAAACACTTCCAGATAAGGCCAAGCATAGAAGGAAAAAAATATTTTCTTGAAGAACCAAGCATGGAGGCACCATCTACCTTCCTTTTATAACCCAAATCAATTTTTTTTGGAACCTTGGCCGGCCATATGTATAGGGATTATCCTGATTTGTAGATCCCCTCCTTTAGTCCCACATGGGAAGATGTAAAACCCTACTCTCTTGTAAAGTCCTATAAATTAAACCCCTCTTGTAAGTTTAAATCAATCAGATGAATGAAACCAAATTTTTTTTGTGAGCAAACTTTGTGTTTTCTCTCTTCCGCACTTGCATCCAGGTGTTGAGCTCCGTGAGGGAGTAAATCCGGGTTCCCCAGGAACCTTGAGGAGGTGTGAGATCTCCAAAACCCAAACCCTAGGTTAGCCACTTCTACTCCAAACCCTAGCCGCCCACCATCCACTTCAATCCACCAAACCATAGCCTATCCCACCTCCCACGGCCTCTCTCTCCAAGTCCAAGCCGACCACCAGCATCCAGCTATAGTCCGGATACTTCAGATCCAAAGCTCTGTCTAGAGGGAGTCGACTCAGCCTTCACGAGAATCCAGATCTCAGCGACATCAGCCTTCAAGTTCATCGAACTAGTAAATCCTTCCCTGAGTCTCTGAATCCATCACTTGTTTTTTCTTCTTCCCAGATCTTGAGTCCAGGAGAAGCCGACCCAGCCACGAGATCAGTATTGGAGGATCAATTGCGAAGATAGCCGAATCCGAGGATCCAACAATCTGCCCGAGAGAGTTCTTCCACCCAAATTCTGTGAAGATCACTGTCTGGTTGGTAACCCATCTCTCCTCTCTATTTCTGTCCTGTTGAAAGTTCAGAGCGAAACCCTAGGTCTGGGAGTTTCTCAACCCCCAGCGATCCATTACTTCTGAACTACTCTGATAACCTAGTTTTTCTAAATTGTGCTTTCAATCATTACCTAGTTTCCTTCAACTTAGTTTAACTTTACTTTGAGTCAAAGCAAATTTCTGAAATATAATAATAATAATAATAAAAAAAATAATTAATCTTAATTTTTACTTCCGCATACGCTTCTTTGTTCTTTGTTCTACATCATTTTTGGTATCAGAGCCCTGTCTAGGGTTTCTATTTTGATTGCTTGTTTGAGTCTCTCTTTTTACTTTGTCTGCTCGAAGTAGACTCCCCAGGACATCCGGTCCAAGGAACGAAGCGAGGTGCAAACCTCCTCTTCCTATTCCATGGGGTGTTCCTAGGGCGTGTAGGGGATCCGTTGGGTTATAACTTCGTAGCAGGAATTGTAAACGGGGAAGTACTTTGTTTTCAGCCTGTAATTGCCCTGTTACAGGAATTATTTCTCACTGTAGGTAACTCCAAATTCAGTTATTTTATTTTTGTGAAACCGGTATAATTGAAAATATTTTGCATAATTTTCCTGTGATTTATTGGTTTCTGTGGGATTTCTGAGAATTAAATTACTGCAACTCTATTTTTATGTTCTGCAATCCAATTATTTTTGAGTGTTCATCTCTTAATTCATCTTAAGGGCATTTGAGCATCTAAGATAAGGGGAGGAGTTGATAACCTCTCCTTAGCCCAAAACCACCACCCACTCATTCGAACCTAAGCCTTTAATCTAAAAATTGATTAGACCTAATTTGCCCTAGTGGGCTAGGGACATCAACAAGTCGGGTCAAGGCTAGTGTTGAGTCAGTTTGTCTAGTTACTCTGTGTGTGCTTTGTACTCAGTGTCTAGAACGGTGGTTCAGGGACTACGTCCCGAAGGGCTTGTGTGTTGGTCCACCTACCTGGCCAATCACTGATTGGTGTCTAAGAATGGCAATTAGGGACCTAACACTCCCCTTACACCTGCCTGGCTAAGTCCCGAGTTACTACAGGCTAGCTTGCCAGTCTGATTGGGCATCTAGTTTGGGCACTAGGTCTAGTTAGCCCGTAGTCGATTCAGTTGAGTCTCATTTTGTATGTTTGCTTGCATCATCATGTCTACCCGGAATGGATTACCCTACCAACCTGGTCAAACCCAACCTGATTTAGAGGCCATGGTTAGAGCTCTTACTGAAAGTATGAACAAATTGAGCCAGGATTTGACTGCTACTATTACCCAGTGTAAAGAACAAGTCCATGAGAATTTTACCGAGCTTAGGGATCAAGTCCAAGTACTTGAGAAACGTAGACATCAAAATTGGATCCCTGATCCAAAATTTAATAGGCCCCAACCTCATCCACGCCAGGAGCCTAGGAGGACCTTATACCGTGATCCCGCGCATAACCTTAGGAAGCCTAACCATGATATCTATAATGTGGATCGTGTCTATGAGAGGTCCTTACAATATTCTAGACCTGTCGCTCAACAACCCAAGTCTTCTAGATCTAACCATTTAGATCCACACCCATGACCAAGTAAGGTCTCTACTAGCTTGAAACCCAGTGTGACCCAGGTTCCTATATCGCAAGAATATTTGTTTTGTGGAGAAAGAGGCCATAAATCTAGTCAGTGCCCATGCATAGGACTGGCTTGTGCTCAGCTAAGTTGTAAGAATCCTAAGAATGACATTAATGAGGGAGAACCCAAGCCTACCAATGAGGAAGAAGGGTTAGGTATGACAAGCCCAGAATCAGTTGACCCGATTACCACTGACCCGAAACCCATTGGAGATGGCATCGAGGAAGTATATAATGTTGGCTTGAGTCTAGTTGATGAATATGAGGGGGAAGAACTTGAAGAATGTGACATTGATACTATTGGTTCCTTACCTGAGGAGACCTTGGAAAGCAACCAACTGGTAGGACCTAGTTCAGAAATTCAAGAGATTTGTGAGAACCAGGTTCCTTTAGTCAAATACCCCCAGGAAGAACTCATAGTGTTAGCCCGAGCTATTAGTTCATACCCTCTAATGACAGTCATTCCCCAAGTACCAATTGAAGATCTTTGCACTGAACTGTTTAAATTTGCCCACCCTATGGTAGATCCTCTCCTTAGGATGACTGAATCAAGCCTCTTACAATTGGACCTTGTCCCATGCCCAGCCACTAAGGTCTCTCCCGTAATCTCAGTTGAACATCCTTGTCTTGAGCGGATTGATTCACCCAGTCCAGTAGAAGTCCTCCTTATGGCCCCAGACCCCTTCCTTTGCATGACTGACCTACCCTTCTATAGAGTATACCTTTCCACACCCATAGGTCAAATTTCAAGTCTTGAGGTCATCATCCATAGGCCCTTCCATGAATCATTCTCTAATCCAGTTATTGAGAAAGTGGATCATTATTTGCTTAGAGAACAAACCTTAACTATTGCAATCACATGTCCTAGGCTACTTCCCGAACCATCTCTTGATCCATTCCTGGGAGTAGCAACTTTTTACTTTCGTAAGGATGACCAGTTGACACTCATAGATCACCATTCAAACCTTCAGGTCACCACCTTTAGTCAACAGGTAATTCGAGACCCCAACTCATATCTCCTCCCTTTCTCTAGGACTTCCAATGCTTCTTACACCATCCAAGTATACTTTGTCGAAGTCTTTAGAGTGAACCACGTGTCAGAACCTATTAGGTTTGCCACCTACTTTTGGAAGACCTTATGGCACCTACTAGGCACCCATGATAAGTTTTCATGCTCTGCATGCCATCCTCCGACCCAAGGTCAAACCTAGAGAGCCATAGTTTGTTAGGTTTAGACCTAGGGTTCCTTTGAAATAAAGTCCATTCTTTAGGAATGCGTCGTCAGTCTAGTTTAGTTTTTTCTTGACCCTTTACTAGGCTTTGACTCAGATTTTGGTTTGATTGAGAGCACCAGGAATTGGGATTTGTTTTTTGTCCAGGGCTGAAATTGCATTCAATGTTTCGATCAATAGGTCTATAGGCTAGAGTCCCTTTGAAATTGTTCATGGATACAAGCCTCACACACCACTTGATCTGATTTCACTATTAGCCCACACACACAAGTCTCTTGATGCACTTGCATAGCATGTAAAGGACTTGCATAAAGAAATTCATGCCAAAATAACTTTAAGTAATGAAACTTATAAGAAGTTGGCTGATTCTCAAAGACGAGTCAAAACTTTTGTTAAGAGAGATTATGTAATGATTAGGTTAAGGCCTGAACGGTTTCCTCCTGGAACCGTTAGAAAGTTACATGCTAGAGGAGCTGGACCATTTAGAGTGGTGAATAGAGTAGGATCCAATGCCTTTGTGCTCGAGTTACCTCCAGAACTAGGCATTAGCTCCACTTTCAACATTACAGACCTAGTAGAGTTTAGAGAGCCAGCTGTGATTCCAAGTGAGGCTTTTGAACCTAATCCTGCTTTTGAGAGTGAACCTGACCCTGTGTGTCCACCAACAAACTGGCCTGTGAGGAAAGAGTAGATTGAAAAGATCCTGGATGATCAGGTTATCTCTACTCGTAATCAAGGATACCAAAGATACCTGGTCCGCTGGCAAGGAAGGCCAGATTCTGATGACTCTTGGATCTCCCGAGAAGAATTACAAGAATTGGACCCAGACCTCTTGGAGAGATACCAGAGCAAACTTGATCCATACTCGACAGGGTCGAGTTCCTCCCACCATGGGAGAATTGGTGCGGGCACCAGACTCAGAAGAAGACTTCAGAGCTCCATCTGGATCTCTGATTAACCTTGCCCGAAGAATTAGGGTTTTTTTTGGCTTGTAATAAGGGTTGACTGGATCAACTCAATTTTAGCTTGAGTCTATATTACCTGCGTTTTATTTTGTTGAGTCATGTTGACTCAGTAGTGGACTAGGGCTTCAACCTGGGGTGTTACATTTTCTCCCAAGGCCAAGCAAGTGGGTGCCACACTCCCAGCCACACTCCCAGCCATACGCCTGAGTCCAGGGGGTGCCACATCTCCATCCAGCAGCCTTTCGCCCCCACACCACAGATAGCAGCTCCCTTCTCTCATGCGCCAATTGAGGAGAAATCCACCAGGGGTCCACAAATCAAAGGGGCAGCCCAAGACTTTCCTAAAAGAACCAAACTATGAAAGGGAAGAAATTCTCTTGGAGAGAACTTCAAGGAGGCGCCCATTACCTGCCAGAAATATTCAAAACAAAGTTAGAAAGAGCCATAACTTGGGGAGAAAGAAAATGAGGTATCCAAAAAGGGTTGAGCCATGGAAGGAAGGAGATTTCCCTTGAAGAGCAAGGTTAGGAGGTGCCCTAATCATTCCAACTAAAGCCAGATATAAAAGGAAACAAATTTTCTCTTGGAGGGCAAGGTTAAGATGCGCCTAAACACTTCCAGATAAGGCCAAGCATAGAAGGAAAAAATATTTTCTTGAATAACCAAGCATGGAGGCGCCTTCTACCTTCCTTTTATAACCCAAATCAATTTTTTTGGAACATTGGCCGGCCATATGTGTAGGGATTATCCTGATTTGTAGATCCCCTCCTTTATTCCCACATGGGAAGATGTAAAACCCTACTCTCTTGTAAAGTCCTATAAATTAAACCCCTCTTGTAAGTTTAAATCAATTAGATGAATGAAACCAAATTTTTTTTCTGAGCAAACTTTGTGTTTTCTCTCTTCCGCACTTGCATCCAGGTTTTGAGCTCCGTGAGGGAGTAAATTCGGGTTCCCCAGGAACCTTAAGGAGGTGTGAGATCTCCAAAATCCAAACCCTAGGTTAGCCACTTCTACTCCAAACCCTAGCCGCCCACCATCCACTTCAATCTAGCAAACCCTAGCCTATCCCACCTCCCACGGCCTCTCTCTCCAAGTCCAAGCCGACCACCAGCATCCAGCTACAGTCCGGTTACTTCAGATCCAAAGCTCTGTCTAGAGGGAGTCGACTCAGCCTTCAAGAGAATCCGGATCTCAGCGACATCAGCCTTCAAGTTCTTCGAACTGGTAAATCCTTCCCTGAGTCTCTGAATCCATCACTTTTTTTTCTTCTTCCCAGATCTTGAGTCTAGGAGAAGCCGACCCAGCCACGAGACCAGTATTGGAGGATCCATTACGAAGATAGCCGAATTCGAGGATCCAACAATCTGCCCGAGAGAGTTCTTCCACCCAAATTCTGTGAAGATCACTGTCTGGTTGGTAACCCATCTCTCTTCTCTATTTCTGTCCTGTTGAAAGTTCAGAGCGAAATCCTAGTTCTGGGAGTTTCTCAACCCCCAGCGATCCATTACTTCTGAACTACTCTGATAACCTAGTTTTTTCTAAATTGTGCTTTCAATCATTACCTAGTTTCCTTCAACTTAGTTTAACTTTACTTTGAGTCAAAGCCAATTTCTGAAATATAATAATAATAAAAAAAAGAATTAATCTTAATTTTTACTTCCGCATATGCTTCTTTGTTCTTTGTTCTGCATCACTTGGGTCTCTAAAAAAGCCTAAAAGCAGTGCATGGGGGGAGGAGACGACTTTCTCTTCCAGCACAAACGCAGCAACATGTTCCTTCTAGGCACTGCCCTCCTCCTTTTATAGGCATCCAGGGGCCGCATTCCAAGCACCCCGCACGTGATGAGGTTCAACGACCGCTGCTTCAGTTCCCGGGTTGGAGAGAAATTCGAGGGGACGCGTCGGATCATTTCTAGCCACGATCAGTGTGATAGTCGAAGCAACGACGGATGGTCCACTTGATGCGGCACGCATATGATTAATGTTTTGAATATGGGGTTTGTAGAGCAATGAAACCTAATTATACTTAGCATTGTACTCATCTTAATAAGATTTAAGGATTATATGAAAAGGGACTATTACATGATTAGACACAACTCTAAAACTAAGAAGGAAGAAGATCTAGACAATAGGGGCTAATGATTGAGGATTTACCTTGATGAGTTTTCCAACCTTCCTATGATTCAAAACTTGAAACTACTGATGCTCTGGACTGGAGAACTTGGATAACAGTGATCAGAACCCTGGACTTGGGCTTCAGCTTGTTGGTTCATTGTCAAGGGGAACCCTGTTCACAACTCAAGGACTTCGAAGGACCCTGCAATGAAGATCAAAGTTAAGGTTGAAGGATGCAAACTTAAAGAAGGGATGGGAGAACTTCTGAACAAAGAAAAGATAATTGAGAAGATATGGCCGACTCCAACGCCTTTGCCTTGAGCTTGGATGATGAATTGCTAGGGAAGAGAGTGGCTTTGGACGTGGAAGAAGAAGATAGGAAAATTTCACACATAAAACTCAAGACAACTTCACTTCAAACTTCATTCATTTCCAAAATCAATCTCTTTTACAATGGGCGTCCAAGGCTTTAAATAGCCTCACAAAACTAGCTTTTGAAATTTAAAAACTCCCCAAATCGAGGAGGATTACAAGGGGGGTTGGAGGATTTGGTGGAGAGTTTGGAGGGATGTGGGGGGGGGTTGGAGGATTTGGTGGAGGACTTGGAGGGATGTGGCCAACCTCCTTGAATTTGAATCTCCCTTGTTGGCGCCCAAAGGGTGATGAGGTGGCTGGTGAAGTGGCACCTGATGACGTGGCATGGTGAGGTGGTCTTCTACTTGGATAAGAATGACATGTGCCGCCCAGTGGTCCTAGTTGATGGTCATTTTCTCTTGCTTGGTTGATGTGTCTTCTCTTCTTCATGTGGTCAAATTCTGGGGTCTAGAATTTGAGTCTTGTTCCTGGCTTTCATGGCTTTAAGACTTGATTAGACTTAACTCAACTGAATTAGACTTAACTCAACTGAACTGACTTGACTGACCTAGACTTTAAAACTTGAAATGGACTTACAAGAAATGAAATTTTAAAAGTAATTACAGGACTCAATAAACACTCTTGATTTGAAACTCAAAATTAATTACAGGACTCTTGAAAAGGAAATGACTCTTGAAAATAAAATATTTTTGAACTAAAGGATGCAAGGTAACCTAATTATCTTCGATCCAAATTGGGATAAGGCTAACCTTGTTGGAGTGAAGTTTTTTTCGGCTTCTGGTGTCCACACCAATTCTCCTGGGGTGGGCAGAACTCAACCCAGTCGAGTATGGTTCAGTTTTTCCCTGGTAATGCTCAAACAAGTCTGGGTTAAGTCTTTGCAGGTCCTCTCGAGTAATCCAAGAGTTATCGGACTCAGGTCGACCTTGCCATTGAACCAGGTATCGCTGATAGTCCTTATTCCTGGTAGTAAAGATCTTGTTATCCAAGATTCTCTCAATCCTCTCTCTCTGCTCAGGTAAGGTTGGTGGTGGACACTCGGAAATATGTTCACTATCAATGAAAGTTTCTTGCTCAAAAGGCTCACTAGGTATTAGTAGTGGTTCTTTGTATTCTACTAGGTCTGAAACATTGAAGGTTGTACTAATACCCATATCAGGTGGAAGTTCCAAAACATATGCATTAGGCCCTATTTTCTTTAAGATCTTAAAAGGTCCCGCTCCGCGGGCATGCAGCTTCTTTATGGTTCCAGGGGAAACCGTTTAGGGTTGAGCCTAATCATCGCATAATCCCCTTCACAGAATTCTTTAGCCCTCTTATGTGAGTCAGCTAAGTGTTTATAAGTTTCATTGCTCAGGTTGATCTTATTACTGATTTCTTTATGCAGATTTGTGACATGCTGTGCAAAAGACTCAGCAGACTCAGAAACTTACACAAGTACTTATGAAATGCAGACTGAACTAGGCATCTTTATTGAGAAGAATTTTATTGGACTCTCTAGGGCCTAAACCTAACAGATTAATGACTCTCTAGGTTTGACCCTGGTCTGGTATGCACATGAGAATTTACCATGGGTTCCTAGCAAATGCCATAAGGTTTTCCAAAAGTATGTAGCAAAAGGAATAGGCTTTAAAAGCTCATGCATCCTAGTAATCTCATCAAAATGAAACTTAATGGCTCTAAAATTATGATAAGACTCAGGGAAAGGCAGGAAATATGAATCCGAGAGTTGGGATAATTTAGGGGAATCTTGAAATAGACCTTGGTTACTCATGATGACCTTAAGATTAGAATTTTGATCTACAGGCGGGATGCTTCTAGGTAGTTGAAGGTCATCAGGAAAGTCTTCTAAAATAATGATTGGGTTCTTCTCAGGTACCTGAAGGAGTTCTTGTATCGAAGCTAAAGTATTGGGTTTTTCCTGAGAGCATTGTCTTACGGGAACCAAGTCCTCACTAAATTTTGGTTGTTCTGATGTTTCAGGACTAGGCTCAATAATCTTTTCTTTACCAAAGTTTTCCTCATGTAAGGTATTAAAGTTGTTCTCTTCACAGTCTTCCCCTTCATATTCATCTATTAAACTTATGTTAGTCTCATACACATATTTACTAGGTTCAGACTTGCCTTCTTCCTTCCCTAGCCCTTCAGTTTGAGGATACCCTAAGTCTTGAGTATCAATGAACTCAACTTGTACTTCAGGGTTCTTACTCCTATCATTCATATGAGTTAATGGGATAGTAGGAGTTGGTTGGTCTAAGGAAAATTGTTTAGCCAGCATTTGGTTCAATTGGGCCATTTGATCATTTAGGGCTTTCAGCATGGTTTCAAGATTCGGGTCCATGGCTACACTGGACTGGGTCTGGACTGATGAATATGAGGCTCCTGATCTAGTTTTCATGCATGCAAGTAGACTCAAGCTCGAGCTAAGGTTTCCTAGACCTAGAGCACAAATTAGAAGTCTAATTAATTGAACCAACTAGCTAGTAGTACTTATGGGACTTAGCCAGGTAGGTGGTGGGGAGTGAAGGTCCCTGATTGCCTATCCTTAGACACCAATCTTAGATTGGCCAGGTAGGCGGACCAAATCACAAGCCCTGATGCACCAATCCTAGACACCAAGCCTATAAGCACACACCAATTAGCTGACACGGTTAACTTGACCCTAACCTGAACCCAATTTGTTGGTGTCCCTAACCCACTAGGGCAATTAACGTTCTACTCAATTTTAATTAATGGGCTGGGATCGATATGCTGGTTGGTGATTTTTGGGCTAGGGACAGGTGATGAAACCCTGACCCTATGTCAAATTGATGCCCTTAATTTGATTTCCCATAAGATGAATGAAATGCAAAGGTGCTGCAGAAGTGTGTTGCAGTTTGAAAGTGGTGTGGAAAACATGATGAAAAAAATTTCCAAAAATTCTGAAAAATTCACAGAGGATTCCTAACTTATATGTTTCAATGTAGATGAAAGGAATTTTAAAACTAAAATCTATAATAATCTAAGCAGATCCTATAAATGAAGATAAATAAAAAGGACAGAACAGAACCCTAATGATAGTGTCGAACTGCAGAAATTTTTATTTTTTTTATAATTTTTTTCTAATGATGAAATTTAATATGGTGATAACTGACTTAAAAATGAACAAGAAAAAAAATATTTCAATAAAACATTAGCGACTTGCCTTTGGACCTGCAGACGGATTACAGTAAACAGATGCAAATTCTCAGAAAACAGAACCTAATCAAACAAGTGCAATGGCTTACCCAAAACTTCAATCTAAAAACTCACGTCCGGCCAGGGGCTCATTATTCCCATGGGTCATGACAGTGTACTGGAGTACACCCGCTCAGGAGGCGTGATTTTTAGATCTTGCTTGGATTTAAAGAAAACTATTCTACCCTAATGCAACCATGCTCTGATACCAATTTGATGCGGCACGCATATGATTAATGTTTTGAATATGGGGTTTGTAGAGCAATGAAACCTAATTATACTTAGCATTGTACTCATCTTAATAAGATTTAAGGATTATATGAAAAGGGACTATTACATGATTAGACACAACTCTAAAACTAAGAAGGAAGAAGATCTAGACAATAGGGGCTAATGATTGAGAATTTACCTTGATGAGTTTTCCAACCTTCCTATGATTCAAAACTTGAAACTACTGATGCTCTGGACTGGAGAACTTGGATAACAGTGATCAGAACCCTGGACTTGGGCTTCAGCTTGTTGGTTCATTGTCAAGGGGAACCCTGTTCACAACTCAAGGACTTCGAAGGACCCTGCAATGAAGATCAAAGTTAAGGTTGAAGGATGCAAACTTAAAGAAGGGATGGGAGAACTTGTGAACAAAGAAAAGATAATTGAGAAGATATGGCCGACTCCAACGCCTTTGCCTTGAGCTTGGATGATGAATTGCTAGGGAAGAGAGTGGCTTTGGACGTGGAAGAAGAAGATAGGAAAAATTTCACACATAAAACTCAAGACAACTTCACTTCAAACTTCATTCATTTCCAAAATCAATCTCTTTTACAATGGGCGTCCAAGGCTTTAAATAGCCTCACAAAGCTAGCTTTTGAAATTTAAAAACTCCCCAAATCGAGGAGGATTACAAGGGGGGTTGGAGGATTTGGTGGAGAGTTTGGAGGGATGTGGGGGGGTTGGAGGATTTGGTGGAGGACTTGGAGGGATGTGGCCAACCTCCTTGAATTTGAATCTCCCTTGTTGGCGCCCAAAGGGTGATGAGGTGGCTGGTGAAGTGGCACCTGATGACGTGGCATGGTGAGGTGGTCTTCTACTTGGATAAGAATGACATGTGCCGCCCAGTGGTCCTAGTTGATGGTCCTTTTCTCTTGCTTGGTTGATGTGTCTTCTCTTCTTCATGTGGTCAAATTCTGGGGTCTAGAATTTGAGTCTTGTTCCTGGCTTTCATGGCTTTAAGACTTGATTAGACTTAACTCAACTGAATTAGACTTAACTCAACTGAACTGACTTGACTGACCTAGACTTTAAAACTTGAAATGGACTTACAAGAAATGAAATTTTAAAAGTAATTACAGGACTCAATAAACACTCTTGATTTGAAACTCAAAATTAATTACAGGACTCTTGAAAAAGAAATGACTCTTGAAAATAAAATATTTTTGAACTAAAGGATGCAAGGTAACCTAATTATCTTCGATCCAAATTGGGATAAGGCTAACCTTGTTGGAGTGAAGTTTTTTTCGGCTTCTGGTGTCCACACCACCACTCCGTTAAGTGCACCAATGCCCTGATGGCGCCACGTGTCCTGCGTCGCATCAAGAACCCAAATGGGCAGCTGCCATGCACCGTACCGGCCATAACTGCTCCCACAATCCTTGCCAACCAGGCACTACCACATATCCCAGGGCAATAATCGGAGCAGGAAGCGGACGGATGCAACACGCCGAATCGGATTCGCCATCAATTGAAAGGCTGGCGCATTTATTGCCATTAAATGCCCTCGCCCTTCGAGCCTACGGACTCGCTCAAAGCACAAGGACAAGGGGGACAAATGTTATACCATGACGGCTCACCCTCAACCAGAACCGGCCCAATCTTGCGGTCTGACCCGACCGCCCTTCTCAAGGCTCCATCTAAGGGGGTCCGACCCACTAGAGCTGAGGTGCGAATGACCCTCTCCTGCTAGGGTCCGACCCACCATTCTCCGCCAGAGGTCCAACCCATCAGAGCTGAGGTCCGAACGACCCTCTCCTGTAGGGTCTAGCCTACCATTCTCCATCAGAGGTCCGATCCACCGGAGCTGAGGTCCGAACGACCCTCTCCTGCTGGGTTCCGGCCCACCATTCTCCGTCAGATGTATGACCCACCGTAGCTAAGGTCTGAACGACCCTCTCCTGTTGGGGTCCGGCCCATCGCTCTCCTTCGGAGGCTTGGCCTTTGGTCCAACCGACCGACTGTCACAAGGCTGACATCCGACAGGCGAGTCTTAGCATCCAGTGTATTCTAGAAGCACCTTTTTGTTATTGTGGGATCCTGCTATCCCTACGGCCCTGCTCCACTACTTTCACGATGCCGCCGTATCTACGCGCCACGTGGCCACTCTCCAAATTCTCCTAGGGGCAGATCAATCTTTCTCAGCCTCTCCCCTAATGGGTTTTGGACTATTTCATGCCTATATAAGGTACCTAGGGGACCCCGTTCGAAGGTAGAACAACTCATCCCTTTCCAGAGACTGTTCATTCCTTGATTCCTCCATTCTGTTGCCTTCAATCTCTTGCTAACTTAAGCATCGAAGGGTCCCCGGCCGGAACACCACCGGCATCCTTGGGGACTTTGTACAGGTTCGCCCGGGAGAGGAGCGCTCCAGCCTATTCATCCACCCGGGAGGAAGTTTGGGTTTCTTTGGTGATCTCGATAAAACCAAAGTGTATAGGTTTGGATTGTTATCCTTGTAAAACAATCTGACTGTATTCCGATTGGGGGATATGGTGAAATTCCCAAGTGGTGCTTGGGTAGTGGATGTAGGACCCGATTGCTCCGAACCACTCTAAATCTCTTTATGTTTGTGCTTATGCTCTTATCATCTTATTGTTTTTACTTAATTACTTCCCATATTGTATATTGTACCACAACACTAAAAGAATTTCAAAGTGCACATAATTGTGAAAAGTTTTTTAACCCCAATTCACCCCCCTCTTGGGAAGTCACCTAGGCAACAATGTCCATCGAGCATCCACTATCTACCATAATTCTTTTTGCAGAGTATTTTGCTATCGTCATCTTCACGATGACGGCATCATTATTCGGGTTGTCCACCGTAGCCGACCCTTTACCCGTGCAAGGGAGTACATCAACGCTCTCCTCTCTCCCCCTAGCCCTCTTCGGGGCCTTTCCTGCCCCATGGTATATCATCCCTATTAGCTTCTCGGTGGGACAATTATCAATGGTGAGAGGTAAGGGATCTTCATTCCAGACCACCGGGGCTGCCCCTCCATCCACATAATTATTGAGGTGGCCATGCTTGATCAACTCTTTTATCTCCCTCTTCAGCTAGCATCATTCCTCAGTGTCATGGCCATGGTCCCGATGGAAATGACAGTAGTGGGACCTATCTCGCCTAGCGGATGACTTCAGTGGAGGGGGTCAATGCAAGAAATGCTCACCATTAATTTTCGTGAGGGTTTTTGCTCTGGGGTTGAGGAGAGAAGTGAACTTCTTCTCCTTGGTGGGGCCGACTCTGGGCCTTGGCCTCGGTCACTAGACTGGCATCATTTTCTTAGGAGGGGTAGCATGATGCAGAACGAAAGCTCTGATACCAAAAATGATGCAGAACAAAAGAGGAGATGATGCGATGCGGAAGTAAATTAAGACTAATTCTTTTTTTTTGTTGTTTTTTTTTTTTTAATATTTTCAGAAGTCGGCTTTGACTCAAAGGAAAGTTAAACTAAATTGAAAGAAACTAGGTAATAATTGAAAGCATAATTTAAATAAAACAGGGTTATCAGAGTAGTTCAGAAGTAACGGATCGCTGGGGGTTGAGATAGTCCCAGACCTAGGGTTTCACTCTGAACTTTCAACATGACAGAAATAAAGAGAAGAGATGGGTTACCAACCAGACAGTGATCTTCACAAAGTTTGGTGGAAGAACTCTCTCGAGCAGATTGTTGGATCCTCGGATTTGGATACCTTCGCAATGGATCCTCCAATACTGGTCCTGTTGCTGAGTTGGCTTCTCCTGGACTCAAGATCTGATGAATGAATTCAAGTTTTTGTGTGAGCAAACTCTGTGTTTTCTACAAGGGGTATGGGATCCGATAGCGGGGTCGAGCCCCATGCTGAAGGCGGTGCGGAAGAGCTTAGGGATGAAGTCCCATCTTAGGATGATGTACGGACAATGGACGTCCTAGTTGAAGCTCCAGTTGTAACGGGCAGGGTCGAAGTTGAGGCCCTTGCCACACCTTCAGTGGGTCAGACCTAAGGTGTTTGTAAAGGTCTGACCTACCTTTGTAAATAGTTTCTTCGGACTTAATAGAAGAATCTTTTTTTCACTTGTGTGTATTGATGTAAATAAGATGGAACACCTTCTTTCTAAAATTTTTATAAGTGTTTTCGGTTGGCTCTTTAGGACCGCTAGCTTTTCAATGTAGCTGCCAGGCACTAGCTCGATTTGAATTTGAACATTTAGGAAAATTCTCAAGTGTTAGTCTGTCGGCTCATCTGAGCTTGAAACCTGTAGAGTGGCTGAGGGGCGGTAGCTCAGTCCGAACCTAGGTACATGGAAATCTTTCCAAGTTTTGGTCCATCGGCTCACCCAAATTTGAGCCTATTCTCCACGTGGTTCCATGCAGATCATTTTGAAGTAATTACCGACCGGGGTCAGACTTTTGGGAGTGGGCTGCCTTAGAGCCTCTGTCGATTGGTGTCGGACATTCGTAGTGGGCTGCCTTAGAGCCTTTGCCGATCGGGGTCAAACTTTTGGGAGTGGGTTGCCTTTGAGCCTTTGCCGACCGGGATCGGACTTTCAAAGTGGGCTGCCTTAGAGCCTTTGCCGACCGGGGTCAGACTTTTGGAGTGGGCTGCCTTAGAGACTTTAACAATTGGGGTCGGACTATCAGAGTGGGCTACCTTAGAGCCTTTGCCGACCGGGGTTGGGCTTTCGGAGTGGGTTGCCTTAAAGCCTTTGCTGACCAGGGTTGGACTTTCAGAGTGGGCTGCCTTAGAGCCTTTACCGACCGGGGTCAGACTTTCGGAGTGGGCTGCCTTAGTGCCTTAAAATGCAGAAGCTGGTCTATTCCTTGGTCAAAGCGGCCATGTGACTCCGACCGTACTTCCTGGCATATCCGATCATGGTGATGACTGACCAACCTCTTAAGGTGATCCTTCGAAGTCCGGACACCTCTGGTCGGCTAGCTAAATAAGCCATGAAACTCAATGAGTTCGACATTTCTTTCCAATCCCGATCGACGTTAAAGGCTCGGGTGATTTTTGACTTCATTGCATAATGCTCCTGGAAGCAAGGGGCATCCCCTCAAGCGGTTGAAGCACCTAAGGCCGATGCTATCGACGAAACCGCTGGACCAGCTTGGATGATGCGGGACTAATATGCATACAATTCTTTTTTTTTGTATGTTTTATATGTAGGGTGAGTGACTAATTCCCAAATTTCAGATTAAAATAAGTTATAGGGAATTTTGTATGAATTTTAGAAGATCATCATGCAGATTAGGACGTAGAAAAGTAGCAAAGAAGGATCGCCGGGGCTAAGAAGCCTCGGTTATGGCAAGTTCTCCTACAATAAAACTACTGGAGGTAGAGGGGTGTACCTCACAACGTCTGAGAAGATCGTAGTGGAGGGGTCTCTTGTTCCTCGATGAATGCAGCCTGGAAAACCGAGCCAATGACCCGCGGATTCCTGGCTTTCTGCTCGATGGTCCGATTGAGGCTTGGCTGGAGTCGTTGGATTCGTATGAACTCAGGGACCTGCAAACAACCTGTCAGGGGTTAGAAAACTCACAAAGGAACAAGAAAACAAAGGAAAAATAGCAAGAGAAGGCTTCTTTTGGAGTGGAAGTCCAGGGATCTGGAGGGTTTGTTGGCAGCAGGAAGATGATTGCAAACACCGGGAAGAAAAACTCTCACAAACCCCTTTATGCACACAGCAGGGTATCACACAACTCAATAGAAGAACTCAAGATTTTAATTCATATCAAAAAGTGAGTTTCATACAAGAGGCTAGGGTCCCTTAAATAGACCCTTAACCTTGGGCTCCAAGTAAGGGCACATTAGACTTTACAAAGGACTCCTTTTCCTTTTAAAACTTTAATTGGAATACAAGGCAAATAGGTAGAAAACTTCAACTCAAACACTCTCCTCTTGTCCTTCTCTTGGTCGGCCAAGGTGGTGACCATAAGTGGCCGACCAAGAGAGGAGGTGACCCTAGGGAGGGGCGCCCTAAATTCTACCTGGGCCTGGGCTGGCCCAAATTCCTTCAGCTGGTCCAGGGTTTCAAATTTGTTCCTGATTTTGTCTTCTCTTCCTGGACTCTTCAAGTCTTCAAGCTGGGTTGGACTTGGGCTTAACTTTATTGTCTTCAATTAGGTTGAACTTGGTCTTCACTTGTATGATGTGGTCTTGAGTCTTCAATTTGATTGGACAGGATTCAAAAATTGAAATTAGCACAACATGAGCTGACGAGTACTGAATGAACTGAACTAGCTCAACAAGAGCTGGACTAATTACAGGACTCAAATGTAGCTGGACTAAGCTTTATTACAGGGGACTCAAATATTAACTAAGTGATCCACAGAGGGTTGAGAAGCCTCTGCCTTATTCTGGTACCTTTGGTGTCCGCACCATTGGACCCTCCACGTGGATAGAGCGCCCAACCTTATGGGCTGCGGGAATAGCTTGATTCTGGTCGACCCGGACGGAGAAAGCTTGGAATATGCACACCACTTTTCATTTCAGGTGTCAAACAATCAAGCAGAGTATGAAGACCTCCTCGCAGGATTGTGAATCGCCAATGAATTGGGCATCAACCGAATAAGGCCCTTACTCGCTCCCAACTAGTGGTCAATCAGGTGAAGAGCGAATTCGAAGCAAGGTGATGCAAGACTAATATGCATGCAATTCTTTTTGTATGTTTTATATATGGGGTTAGGTGATTAATTCCTAAATTTCAGATCAAAATTAGTTGTAGTGAATTTTGTATGAATTTTTGAAGCCAAGCATGCAGATTAGAACTTAGAAAAGTACTAAAGAAGGATCGCCGGGGCTGAGAAGCCTCGGTTACGGCAAGTTCTCCTACAATAAAAAGACTGGAGGTAGAGGGGGTGTACCTGACAACGTCTGAAGTGCCAGATGAAGATTGTAGCAAAGGGATCTCTCGTTCCTCGATGGATGCGGCCTGGAAAACCGAGCCAAAGACCCGTGGATACCCGGCTTTCTGCTTGGTGGTCCGATTGAGGCTTGGTTGGAGTCGTTGGATTCATAGGAACTCGGGGACCTGCAAACGACCTGTCAGGGGTTAGAAAACTCAAAGAAGATCAAGAAAATAAAGGAAAACAGTAAAGGGAAGAAAGTTTTGGAGGGAGCTGGAAGGATGGTTGGCGGCAGGAAGATGATTGCAAACACCGGGAAGAAGAACTCTCAAACCCATTTATGCACATAGCAGGATAATCACACAAAGCAATTGAAGAACTCAAGGTTTATTTCATATATCAAAATCTCTCCCCGTACAAGAGGCTAGGGTCCTTTAAATAGATCCTTAACCTAGGGCTCCAAGTAAGGGCACATAAGTCTTTACATAAGAATCCTTTTCCCTCTCAAACCCTAGCTAGAAAATAAGGAAACATTAAATAGAAAATTTCCTAAAAATTCTCTTGACTTGGCCAACACTCCAAGGATGCCGAAGGGGGCGCGTTGGGCTTATAGGAGCAGCAAGAGGATGGCCCAATGGGGCTCGGGCGCATGGGTTTGGGCCTCTGGAAGCTGGGGTGGCCTAGTAGCCAGGTAGCAGGAATATTCCCTGGTATCTTGCTTCTTAGGGGCTTGGGCTTGGCACCTGGGCTTGATTTATTTGGGCTAGGAAGCAGATGGACTTCTAAAATCATGGATTCCTTGGTATATGAATATATTTTGGCAACTGGAAGTGAATCTGGACATCTGGAGGGCATCCACAAGGAATCAGGGTTTTCTGAATTTTTCCTCCTGGGGTCTTCAAATCTTCAAGCTGGGTTGGACATGGGCTATACTTCCATGTCTTCAATCTGGTTGGACTTGGTCTTCACTTGTATGATGTGGTCTTGAGTCTTTAATATGGTTGAATAGGACTCAAAAAAAAAAAATTAGCTCGACATGAGCTGACTAACATTGGACTGAACTAGCTCAACATGAGCTAACTAGTACAGAACTGAAACTCAAAAGACTCAAATAATAACTAAAATGGACTCAAATGGGCTAAGCCCTTACTACAGCTGGACTCATAAATTATTGATCAATTCACAGAGGGTTGAAAAGCCTCTATCTTATTCTGGTGTCTCCGGTGTCCCCACCAATTCTCCTGGGGTGGGAGGAACTCGACCCTGTTGAGTGAAGATCAAGCTGGCTCATATATCTCTCTAGGATTTCTGGGTTGAGGTGCTGCAAGTCCTCTCGAGAAATCCATGAATCGTCCGACTCTGGCCGGCATTGCCATCGGACCAGGAAGCGTTGATAACTGCGGCCTCGGGTCATAATGGCTTGATCGTCTAGGATACGCTCGATCCGTTCTCCTCTCTCAGGCCAAATTTATTAGTGGACACTCTGGGTTAGGGTCACTCACAATGAAAAGGAATAGGTTCAAAGGCCTCACTAGGTATCGCTGTCGGTTTCCTGTACTCAACCAGGTCTATGATATTGAAGGTAGAACTAATGCCCAAATCCGAAGGCATGTCTAACACCTAGGCATTTGATCCAACCTTCTCTATCACTTTAAAAGGTCCGGCTCCACTAGCATGAAGCTTCATAACGGTCCCTGGTGGGAACCGCTCTGGCCTAAGTCTAATCATGACAAAATCCACTACATCAAATTCTTTGATCTATCTTTGGGAATTAGCCAGTTTGTTTAAAATTAGTGTAGGTGGTGAACATGCTGGGCACATGCAGACTCCTAACAAATGATTCAAAGGACTCATACTAACACCTAATAGACTTGACTATGCATTCTTATAGAAGGAAATCTTAATGAACTCTTTGGATCTAAACCTAACAGATTATAGGTTCCTTAGGTTTGATCCTAGCTTGACATGCACATGAAAATTTGCAGTGAACTCCTAGCAAATTCCAAAGAGTATGCCAGAAGTAAGATGCAAACCTAACATGCGTGATGAATGCATGCAGTATTCTAATCTCAGTTAAATGCAATCTAATAATTCTAGAAATGTTAGAGATGTCAGGAAAGGGTAGAAAATAGGAAGTGGGTTCAGAAGTAGTTTGGTAGGGTAGGGAAAAAGGTTCAAGGTTAGTTGGATAAAGTTCGATATAAGAAGGCATGTCAGGGACTACTCCTAGACTAATGAGGCTAACCTTACGAGGTTGCGGTATATCTATGGGGTTTGCATAACGGAAGGATGGGTTACTAGTCCCAGGGAAGAGGTCCTTAATGGGAACTATAGGAGAAGGCTCATCCTGAGGGTACTTATTCAAAGAGATCAAGTCCTTAACAAATTCTTCTGGTTCTTGTATTTTAAGACTAGACTCTATAATCTGGCTCCCCTCTATGGTTTTCTCAGGTAAGGCTCTAGCAGTACCTAGGTTCTCTTCTTCTATTTGTTCTTCCACTATAGCTTTAGGTTGGATGTGGACAAGGCCAACTAGCTCTGGGTTGGTTTCTACCTGGGTATCTATTGGGTCAGCTAATTCTAGGTCATCTAAAGGTGTCTCCTCTTCTCCCTCATACTCATCCACTAGGCTCACATCAGCTTCATATACTTCCACGTTAATTTAAGCCTTGTCAATCTCAGGAATGGTTGGAGAAGGTCGGCTAGGGAAAAATTGGCTAGGTAATAGTTTCTGATTATGGACACTAATCCTAGTAGGTTCAGGTTGTATAAGGGGTAGTGGCACACTACTGGGTTCATATTTAGGGATACTAATCCTATGGGGTTCAAGTTAAATAGGGGAAGCATGACTATTACTAGGCTGATACTTTGGGGTTATGGGTTCTCTAGGCTCATAGGACAAGGGTGCAGATCTATGGGTCCTGGGATTATAGGATCTGGGGTCATAGGATTTTGGCTCATCTCTATGATCAGGTTCTAAGGATGGATCATGGTATGGGGTCATGGTAAGGGGTTCTTCTACGTTTACTATCATAATAAGGGTCATGGTAAGGGGTTCTTCTTGGTTCAGTATTATAGTATGGGTCAGGCTGAGGGGTTCTCCTAGGTTCAACCTCTCGATATGGATCAGGGTTTGGGGTCCTCCTATGTTGAGGATTGTAGTACGGGTCAGGATAAGGGGCTCTCCTAGATTCGACCTCATGGTATAGATCAGGGTTTGGGGTCCTCCTAGGTTGAGGGGACTCAGGATCTGGCTCAGACTGTGACCCATGGGTTCTTTGTATGGTCCCTACACGGCATTCTAACTGGTCAAACCTATTGGCAAGATGATCAATTCTATTGTTGGTTTGGGTACCAGACTGAGTTAACTGGGTCATCTGGGTAGTCATCTGGGTAGCCATCTGGGCCATTTGGTTTATAAGTGCTTGAATCTTAGCTTCCTGCTTATCCATGGGTTTTGGGAGATGGTGGATGAGATGGGACTCCTGATCTAATGCTCATGCAAGACTCGATCAAACCGACTACAGCTAACTAGACCTAGAGTCCAAAACTAAGGGCTCAATCAGGGTGGCAAACAAGCCTATAGTAACCCTATACTCAGCCAGGCAGGTGTAAGGGGAGTGTTAGGTCCCTGATTGCCAATCCTAGACACCAATCAGAGATTGGCCAGGTAGGCGGACCAGCACACAAGCCCTTCGGGATTGAATCCCTAAACCACCATTCTAGACACTGAACACAAGGCACATACAGGTTAGCTTGACACAATGATCTGACACTTAGCCCGGACCCGACCAGTTGGTGTCCCTAGCCCACTAGGGCAAATTAAGTCTAATTGATTTTCAGTTAAGGCTTGGGACTGAATGCAAGGGATGTGGTTTTGGGCTAAGGACAGGTGATCAAATCCTCTCCCCGTCTGATATAGCAAGAGTGCCCTTAAAAGTAAATTATACAGTGATGGTAGGCAGATAAGGAAGCAAATTAGGGTTTAGATGTTTTTTTTTTTGATATTTTTGGAGAATATGTAATTTTTTTTTTTATTTTGGTATTTTCTTAAATAGAAGAAAACTTGCAAATTATGGCCTAATATGCAAGAAATATACTAAAATTAAAAGATATGCAAAAGATGCTAAACAAAACCCTAAAACTTCCAAACTTGTCTTTCTAAAAAAATAGAGCCAAGAATTTGTAGGCTGTATTTTGGCTTGAAGAAAATTCACAGGCTGAAATAAAATATGAAAAAATTCTGAAAATTATTATGAATTATTTTGAATCCACCAAAATAAATTTTAGAATTTTTAGAGTTCTAATCTGGGAGAAATAATTTAAATAACAGAGTATATACATACTAAAAAATTGCAGAAAATAATCCCTAATCTAAGCTCTGATACCAAATGATGCGGGACTAATATGCATGCAATTCTTTTTATATGTTTTATATGTGGGGTTAGGTGATTAATTTCTAAATTTCAGATAAAAATTAGTTGTAGGAAATTTTGTATGAATTTTTGAAGCCAAGCATGCAGATTAGAACCTAGAAAAGTACTAAAGAAGGATCACCGGGGCTAAGAAGCCTCTGTTAGGGCAAGTTCTCCTACAATAAAAAGACTGGAGGTATAGGGGGTGTACCTGACAATATTTGAAGTGCCAGGTGAAGATCGCAGTGAAGGGATCTCTCGTTCCTCGATGGATGCGGCCTGGAAAACCGAGCCAAAGACCCGCGGATACCCGGCTTTCTGCTTGGTGGTCCGATTGAGGCTTTGCTGGAGTCGTTGGATTCGTAGGAACTTGGGGACCTGCAAACAACCTGTCAGGGGTTAAAAAACTTAAAGAAGATCAAGAAAATAAAGGAAAATAGCAAAGAGAAAAAAGTTTTGGAGGGAGCTGGAAGGATGGTTGGTGGCAGGAAGATGGTAGCAAACACCGGGAAGAAGAACTCTCAAACCCCTTTATGCACACAGCAGGGTAATCACACAAAGCAATTGAAGAACTCAAGGTTTATTTCATATATCAAAATCTCCCCTCATACAAGAGGCTAGGGCACTTTAAATAGACCCTTAACCTTGGGTGCCAAGTAAGGGCACATAAGTCTTAACATAAGAATCCTTTTCCCTCTCAAACCCTAGCTAGAAAATAAGGAAACATTAGGTAGAAAATTCTCTAAAAATTCTCTTGACTTGGCCAACACTCCAAGGATGCCTAGGGGGGCGTGTTGGGCTTCTAGGAGCAGCAAGAGGCTGGCCCAAAGGGGCTCCGGTGCATGGGTTTGGGCCTGTGGAAGCTGGGGTGGCCTGGTAGCCAGGTAGCAGAAATATTCCCTGGTATCTTGCTTTTAGGAGCTTGGGCTTGGTGCTTGGGCTTGATTTATTTGGGCTAGAATGAAGATGGACCTCTAAAATCATGGATTTCTTGGTATATGAATATATTTTGACATCTAGAAAGGAATCTGGGCTTCTGGAGGGCATCTGCAAGGAATCAGGGTTTTCTGAATTTTTCCTCCTGGGGTCTTCAAATCTTGAAGCTGGGTTGGACTTGGGCTATACTTCCATGTCTTCAATCTGGTTGGACTTGGTCTTCACTTGTATGATGTGGTCTTGAGTCTTCAATATGGTTGAATAGGACTCAAAAAATTAAAATTAGCTCGACATGAGCTGACTAACACTAGACTGAACTAGCTCAACATGAGCTGACTAGTACAGAACTAAAACTCAAAAGACTCAAATAACAACTAAAATGGACTCAGATGGGTTAAGCCCTTATTACAGATGGACTCATAAATTATTGATCAATTCACAGAGGGTCGAAAAGTCTCTGTCTTATTCTGGTGCCTCCGGTGTCCCCACCATAAGGGATTCAACCCTGGCCAAGTACTTGAACAAGGTACAAAGCCTCATCTCTCGGCTTAAATTATTCAAAATTCTCCATATACCTCGACTGCAGAACTCCCGAACAGATGCTTTATCATGATTGGCTATAGCGGTCACAAACACCTCTGACCGAACTTTTGTTAAGCACTTGTAGTGCACAAGTATTAATGAAGAGCCGGCTGAGGTCTGCCAAGTTGAATAGGAAGCCTCATGGATAGACCCAATTCTCTCATTCCTGACCAAGGGGACTCTCCTAGAAGACCCGATCAAGGCCAACATGTGTGCTGGACGGCCTCTAAGTACGTCATCCTTGATGGCATCCTTTACAGGTAATCATTCTCACAGCCACTACTAAAGTGTTTGGGACTGATTGATGCGGACTATGCACTTAGAGATGTACACAAAGGCATCTGCGACGACCACCTTGGAGGAAGATCCCTGGTGTCCAAGATAATCTGACAGGGATACTATTGGCCTACAATCCAGAAGGATGCATCGAATTTTGTCCGAAGGTGCGATGCATGTCAAAGGTACTACAATATCCAAAAGAGGCCTGCCAGCCAGCTAACTTCTCTTACCGCACCTTGGCCGTTTGCATTCAGCCAGCTCAAATTTCTTATTATGGCCATTGATTACTTCACCAAGTGGGTGGAGGCTGAACCACTGGCACAGATCACTGAGGCCAAGGTGGAAAACTTTGTCAGGAACTGCATCATCTTTTGATTCGGCATCCCACAGATAATCATCACCGACAATGGAAGGCAGTTCGACAACCCAAAATTTCGAGACATTTGCCAACAATATCACATCTCTCATCGGCTCACCTCAGTCAGCCATCCACAGTCCAATGGAGAGGCCGAAGTCACCAATTGAACAATCCTACATGGACTGAAGACCCGACTGAATGAAGCCCAATGTCTTTGGGCAAAAGAACTCCATTCAGTACTTTGGGCCTATCTGACGACCGCCCGAATGGCGATCAGGAAGACTCCATTCAGCCTTACTTATGGAAGTGAAGCCATCATCCCCGTTGAGATCTCTTTGCAATGCCTACGGATTGACCACTGTGCCGAGCCAACTAACTCAGAGCATCGGAGGGCTGACCTGGACCTACTTGAAGAAACCAGACTCTGAACAATCTTAAAGATGGTGACCTACCATCAAAAGATGGCAAAGTATTACAACTCATGGGTCAAGTCGCGAACTTTCCAAGTCGGAGATCTGGTCTTATGGAGATCTGAGATTTCAAGACCGACCGAGCAAGGGATCTCTCCCCAAATTGGGAAGCCCCTTATCGATTCGTGGAAGTAGATCGAGCCGGAACCTACCAACTCAAACATTTGGATGGATGACAGATCGCGTGTCTGTGGAATGTAGACAATCTCTGCAAGTACCATCAATAAAGTCTACAACTTCTTCTTTGAAGCACCTCCGAAAGTTCGACTCCGGTCGGCAAAGGCTCTTGGGCAGCCCAACTCCGAAAGTCCGATTTCGATTAGCAAAGGCTCTAGGGTAGCCCATCTTCGTAAGTCCGACTCCAGTCAGCAAAGGGTCTAGGGCAGCCCAACTCTGAAAGTCTGACTCTGGTCAGCAAAGGCTCTAATGCAGCCAACACCGAAAGTTCGATTCTGGTCGGCAAAGGCTCTAGGGCAGCCCAACTCCGAAAGTCCGACTCTAGTCGGCAAAGGCTCTAAGGCAGCCTACACCAAATGTCTGACTCCAGTCGGCAAAGGCTCTAGGGTAGCCTAACATCGAAAATCCGATTCTGGTTGGCAAAGGCTCTAGGGTAGCCCAACATTGAAAGTCTGACTTCGGTCGGCAAAGGCTCTATGGTAGCCCACACCGAAAGTTTGACTTCGATCGGCAAAGGCTTTAGGGCAGCCCAACTCTGAAAGTCTGATTCCGATCGGCAAAGGCTCTAAGGCAGCCCAATTCTAAATGTCTGACTCCGGTCGGCAAAGGCTCTAGGGCAGCCCAACTCCGAATGTCCGATTTCGATCGGCAAAGGCCCTAGGGCAGCCCACTCCAAAAGTCTAACTCTGGTCGGAACTTGGGAAAAGTTCCAAGGTATCTTGGTTTGGCGTGAGCCACTGTTCGGTGGCCACCTCAACATCTTCTCGTCTAGACAAGCTGATGAACTAATACTTGGGAGAAATTCCTCAAGTATCTTAGCTCGAATTAAGCTGCTGCCTGGTAGACGCCTTCGACTTCTGACGAGCCGATGGACCATCATAACACCTCAAGTCGAAGGATCCATACTTAAAAAACTTTCTAAGTTAATATTCTACATCAGGCTATTGTTCGGTAACTACTCCTTGCATTCCTACCAAACTGACTGGCGATACTTAAAAATATTTTTAAAGGAAAGAAGCTATGGTCAATCCGACCAACCACATGCACATTCAGACAAAGAAGATATGACAAAGGGGTTCTTATATATAAATAAAATTAACAGTACAAAAAGACGAGATCAGACCTTTACAACTGATCTAGGTCTGACCTTTACAACTGATCTGGTCTCCTTCGACTCAGCTCTGTCCGATGTAGTTGGGACTTCAGCTTCCACTTCGATCCCCTTTAGTTCAGTCGAAGTGCCCGTAGAGATATCTGCCGCATCCGCTTCGGCTTCAGCTTGGGCATCCGATCCAAGCTCCTCTGTGCTGGCCTCTTTACGAGGCTCGGCCCCTCCATCAGATGGAACCGCATCTTCTTCGGCTCCTCCCTATTCCGCCCAGTCTGGTAGTCGCAGAGATGAGAGATCAAACTCTGGGAAGGCAGCGCTGACCTTCTCCAGGTAGTCTTCATATCCATAGTCGTAGCTGTACAAACCGGCCTCATTCATCTCGGCTTTAAAGCTTTCGAATTTCTTGTACTCTTTTATGGCTGCTTCGGTCGCTGTCTTCATAACCTCTTGGGACTTCTTGAGCAGCCCCTTGAATCTCTCGGCTATGGCCTGGTGGCCCCTGGAGCGCCACTCGGACTCACACATTCATGCAGTCCCTTTAGCCACTCGACGGGCTAGGGATTTTATCCTCCACCTTTTGTTCTTCAACATGGTGGCCAGGACGTCCCGTTGAGACAACAAATCTACGACCTGATTCTTTTTTGCCTCTACCTTGGCCTGAAGGGCAGAGTGCTCTTCTTCGGCCACACTAAGATGGACAACTCTGCCCTTGGTTGCTGTCAGTGCCACTTCTGTGGCATCCCTCATTACTTCGGCTATCTCGACCTTCTTGGCTGAGTGCTCCTTCAGATCTATCAGTGCACCCAGGTCATCATCCATCAGCAGCATGTCATAAAGCAACTGTAAGCTATAACACAGTCAATATCCCAAGAACTAAAGCTAAGAGATTGGATGCAGACAACTTATTCCAATCATACGGCGGAATGAACTCCTCGCAGCCTCATTCACCGACCAACGGCCCGAATCACTCCAGTCGATTCCCTCGATAGCCCTCATAAGCAGGTTACTGACCTACTCACTTCGTGAATGGGGCGCGACATCTCGTGCTCGTCATCTCTAACCTGGACAGCTTGTCCCCTATCGGCCAACTCCTCTTCTGTTCCTACCTTCCCTTCGGTTACCGGGGGATTTTCCTCCATCAACTTGAGGAGCCAGGAGATCGGAGCTATCTCCCTAGAGGACTATAACGCTTGCCCATCTGCAGTTCGGGTGGCCGACTACCCGACCGAAGAATAGCGCTCCATGTGTTTCCCAACTAGTTTCTCCACCAGCGGCACATTGTCATCTCCAGAATCAATGGAGACGGCAGTGATGGCCTATTCCTCCATCTACTTCTTGGTCAGCCTTTCAGATGTCGGCTCCTCCACCCACTGTCTCTTGGGATTCTGAGGCAACGGCTCCATGGTCCATACAGCCCTCCTCTAGGCCACCAATGCCGAGATAATCGATCGTTCGGGCTTCATTTTACCGCCTGCAAGAAGGTAAAAGCAAAGTTAGTAAAGACAAAGCTGACAGAGGAAGATAGATTTAATTCAGTGTGGGTTTCTATCCTACCCAACTGTCGGTGTTGGCTGATCCAAGCTGAATGAAGAAGATCCTCTCGGAGCAGATCTCTCACAGATACCGGGTCGTCCTCGTCCAGCTTATTAAAGTCGGCCTCATTGGCCCTCAGAATTTTCCTTCCATCTACTGCTTTCGACCTTGGCTCTCTCCATGCTGGCTCGAAACCCCGGGGTTGTAAACTATCTACAAAGAAGTATCAGGACTTCCATTCGTGAATGGCCGACGGAAGTCCCCCTAGTATCTTCCGACCAGCGTGGGGACTGAACATCCATCACTCATGGCTATTGAAGTCCTGCTTTAAGGGAAAGAAGTTGGAAAAGAGAGACACCCTGGCCTCGACTCCGACCCTCTAACAAAGAACTAAGACTCTGCAGATCACCCAAATGCTGTTCGGGATCAGCTGCGTCGGAGTAATCCTATAACTAATGAAGATTTGAGTAAAAAAGCTGTGAAGTGTGAGTCGGAGGCCAGCCTTTAGGTGATCCTCGTACAATGGGAGGGCACCTAAGTTCAATGGACCATTCACCCTACCCTCCTTACTGGGAATGGTGAGGTGCAAAGTGGTCGGTATGACATAAATGACCTTAAGGTCCTCTACCTTATCTCTGGTCATGGTCGTGGAAATGTCGTAGGGACCTAGCTCCATAGACCCACGAGCGGACCTCCAGCTAGCAGAGGCCATTCCGATGGAGGCTAAGAAGAAGGAAATGGAGATGAATCTAACATGGTGGGAGAACTCCCTAACGATGGCTACAGTGGAGGAAGATGGAAGCTCTCTCTCCAAACCCAGGCACAGCGGAATACCCCCTCCGGGAGTTCATCCCTCCCTTTTATAGGCTCCCGGGTGATGAAAAGCGAAAGCTCTGATACCAAAATTGATGCAGAACAAAAAAGATGATGCGATGCAGAAATAAATTAAAATTAATGTATTAATTTATTATTATTTTTATATATATATATTTTCAGAAGTCGGCTTTGACTCAAAGGAAAGATAAACTAAATTGAAATAAACTATATAATAATTGAAAGCATAATTCAAAGAAACTAGATTATCAGAGTAGTTCAGAAGTAAAGGATCGCTCGGGGTTGAGAAACTCCCAGACCTAGGGTTTCGCTCTGAACTTTCAACAGGACAGAACTAAAGAGAAGGGAAGGGTTATGTACCAGGCAGTGATCTTCACAGAGTTTGGTGGAAGGACTCTCTCGAGCAGATTATTGGATCCTCGGATTTGGATATCTTCGCAATGGATCCTCCAATACTAGTCCTTTGGCAGGGTTAGCTTCTCCTGAACTCAGGATCTGGGAAAGAAGAAGAACAAGTTAAGGAACCAGATACTCAAAGAAAGGATTTACTAGATAAGAATAACTTGATAATTGATGTTGTTGGAATCCTGATTCTCCAGGATGCTGATCTGACTTCCTCTGGGATTTGCTCTGTATTTGAAGTTGCTGATCTGGACCCGGATGCTGGTGGTCAGCCTCTACTTGGAAGACAGGGGCCGTGAGATGATGAGGTAGATTAGGGTTTGGATGATTGGTGGAATGTAGAAGATGATGGGCGGCTAGGGTTTGGAATTGAAGTGGCTAACCTAGGATTTTGGTAGGATTTTGGGGTTGGAGATCTCACACCTCCTCAAGGTTCCTAGGTAACCCAGATTTACTCCCTCATGGAGCTCAACAACTGAATACAAGTACGGAAGAGAGAAACACAAAGTTGCTCACACAGAAATTGATTTCATTCATCATTATCTCAAAAACTTGCAAGAGGGGTTTATTTTATAGGTCTTCACAAGAAATTAGGGTTTTACATCTTCCCATGTGGGACTAATAGGATGGATCCTCAAATTAGGCTTGTAGAATCAAATCCTCCTCATATGGCTGGCCAAGAGCTTCCTTAAGTGTTGATTGGTGGCTCCAAATGGCAAGAAGGTGGCGCCTCCTTGCCTTGCTCTTCAAGAAAAATTTTTTTCCTTCCAAGCTTGATTTTATTTGGAAGTATTTGGGCGCCTCCTAGTCTTGCTCTTCAAGAAAATTTTTTTTCCTTCCATGCTTGGTTTTATTTAGAAGTATTTGGGCGCCTCCTAGTCTTGCTCCCCAAGTTTTGCTCCTTCCTTTTCATAGCATGGCTCTTATGGAATTATTTTGGGTGCCTCTTTGGATTGAGGATCCTAAATTGATCTCTCCTTAAGTGGCGCATGAAAGAAGGGACCTGCTTTCTTGTGGTGTGGGGACCAAAGCACATTGGATGGAGAAGTGGTGCCCCCTGGACTCTGGCATGTGGCTGGGAGTGTGGCGTCCACTTGCTTGGGCCTGGGAGAAAAATGTGGCACCCTGGACCTTGACTTGAAAAAGGTGGCACCAACCTGGAGAAGACCTAGACCACTACTAGGACTTGTATTGAGTCAACATGACTCAACAAAATTTAAATTATAGGGAAATACAGACTCAAGACTAAAATTGAGTTGAACAAGTCAACCCTTATTACAAAACAAGAAAACCCTATTTCTTCGGGCAAGGTCAATCAGAGATCAAGATGGAGCGCTGAAGTCTTCTTCTGAGTCTGGTGCTCGCACCAATTCTCCCGGGGTGGGAGGAACTCGACCCTGTCGAGTATGGATCAAGCTGGCTCTGGTATCTCTCCAAGAGGTCTGGGTCCAATTCTTGTAATTCTTCTCGGGTGATCCAAGAGTCATCAGAATCTGGCCTTCCTTGCCAGTGGACCAGGTATCTTTGGTATCCTCGATTACGAGTAGAGATAACCTGTCATCCAGGATCTTTTTAGTCTGCTCTTTCTTCACAGGCCAGTTTGTTGGTGGACACACACGGTCGGGATCACTCTCAATAACACGATTAGGTTTCAAAGGCTTACTAGGAATCACAGCTAGCTCCCTATACTCTACTAAGTCTGTAATGTTGAAAGTAGAGCTATTGCCTAGTTCTGGAGGTAACTCGAGCACATAGGCATTGGATCCTACTCTCTTCACTACTCTAAATGGTCTAGCTCCTTTAGCATGTAACTTTCTAACGGTTCTAGGAAAAAATCGCTCAGGTCTTAACCTAATCATTACATAGTCTCTCTCAACAAAAGTTTTGACTCGTCTTTGAGAATCAGCCAACTTCTTATAAGTTTCATTACTTAATGTTATTTTGGCATGAATTTCTTTATGCAAGTCCTTTACATGCTATGCAAGTGCATCAAGAGACTTGAGTGTGTGGGCTAATAGTGAAATCAGATCAAGTGGTGTGTGAGGCTTGAATCCATGAACAATTTCAAAGGGACTCTAGCCTATAGACCTATTGATCGAAACATTGAATGCAAATTCAGCCCTGGACAAAATACAAATCCCAATTCCTGGTGCTCTCAATCAAACCAAAATCTGAGCCAAATCCTAGTAAAGGGTCAAGAAAAACTAAACTAGACTGACGACACATTCCTAAAGAATGGACTTTATTCCAAAGGAACCCGAGGTCTAAACCTAACAAACTAAGGCTCTCTAGGTTTGACCTTGGGTCGGAGGATGGCATGCAGAGCATGAAAACTTATCATGGGTGCGTAGTAGGTGCCCTAAGGTCTTCCAGAAGTAGGTGGCAAACCTAATAGGTTCTGACACGTGGCTCATTCTAAAGACTTCGACAAAGTATACTTGGATGGTGTAAGAAGCATTGGAAGTCCTAGAGAAAGGGAGGAAATATGAGGTGGAGTCTCGAATTACCTGCTGACTAAAGATGGTGACCTGAAGGTTTGAAAGGTGATCTATGAGTGTCAACTGATCATCCTTACGAAAGGAAAAGTTTGCTACTCCCAGGAATGGATCAAGAGATGGTTCGGGAAGTAGCCTAGGACATGTGATTGCAACAGTTAAGGTTTGTTCTCTAAGCAAATAATGATCCACTTTCTTAAGAAATGGATTAGAGAATGATTCATGGAAGGGCCTATGGATGATGACCTCAAGACTTGAAATTTGACCTATGGGTGCGGAAAGGTATACTCTATAGAAGGGTAGGTCAGTCATGCGCAGGAAGGGGTCTGGGGTCATAAGGAGGACTTCTACAGGACTGGGTGAATCAATCCGCTCAAGACAAGGATGTTCAACTGAGATTACAGAAGAGACCTTAGTGGCTGGGCATGAGACAAGGTCCAATTGTAAGAGGCTTGAGTCAGTCATCCTAAGGAGAGGATCTACCATAGGGTGGGCAAACTTAAACAGTTCAGTGCAAAGATCTTCAATCGGTACTTGGAGAATGACTGTCATTAGAGGATACGAACTGATAGCTCGGGCTAACACTATGAATTCTTCCTGGGGGTATTTGACTGAAGGAACCTGGTTCTTACAAATCTCTTGAATTTCTGAACTAGGTCCTACCACTTGGTTGCTCTCCAAGGTCTCCTCAGGTAAGGAACCAATAGTATCGATGTCACACTCTTCAAGTTCTTCCCCCTCATATTCATCAACTAGACTCAAGCCAGCATCATATACTTCCTCGATGCCATCTTCAATGGGTTTTGAGTCAGTGGTAATCGGGTCAACTGATTTTGGGCTTGTCATACCTAACCTTTCTTCCTCATTGGTAGGCTTGGGTTCTCCCTCATTAATGTCATCCTTAGGATTCTTACCACTTAGCTGTGCATAAGCCAGTCCTATGCATGGGCACTGACTAGATTTATGGCTTCTTTCTCCAAAACCAACATTCTTGCGATATAGGAACCTGGGTCACACTGGGTTTCAAGCTAGTAGAGACCTTACTTGGGCATGGGTGTGGATCTAAATGGTTTGATCTAGAAGACTTGGGTTGTTGAGTGACTGGTCTAGAATATTGTAAGGACCTCTCATAGACACGATCCACACTATAGATATCATGGTTAGGCTTCCTAGGTTTATGCTCGGGATCACTATATAAGGTCCTTCTAGGCTCATGGTGTGGGTGAGGTTGAGGCATATTAAAATCTGGGTCAGGAGTCCAATTCTGATGTCTAGGTTCCCCAAGTACTTGGACTCGATCCCTAAGCTGGGTAAGATCCTCAAAGACTTGTTCCCTAAACTGAGCAACAGTAGAAGCCATATCCTGACTCAATTTGTTCATACTTTCGGTAAGAGTTCTAACCATGGCCTCTAAATCAGGTTGGGTTTGACCAGGTTGGGAGGGTACTCCATTCCGGGTGGACATGATGATGCAAGCAAGCACACAAAATGTGACTAGACTAAAGCGACTACTGGCTCACTAGACCTAGAGTACAAACTAGATGCCCAATCAGAGTGGCAAGCTAGCCTGTAGTAACTAGGGACTCAGCCAGGCAGGGTAAGGGGAGTGTTAGGTTTCTAATTGCCAATCCTAGACACCAATCAGTGATTGGCCAGGTAGGCGGACCAGCGCACAAGCCCTTCGGGACGTAGTCCCTGAATCACCGTTCTAGACACTGAGTACAAAGCACACACAGAGTAACCAGACAAACTGACTAAACCCTAGGCTGGACCTGACCAGTTGGTGTTCCTAGCCCACTAGCGCAAATTAAGTCTAATAAATTTTAAAATTAGGCTTAGGATCGAATAAATGGGTGGTGGTTTTGGGCTAAGGAGAGGTTATCAACTCCTCCCCTTATCTTAGATGCTCAATTGCCCTTAAGATGAATTAGGAGATGTCACTCAAAAAAAAAAAAAAAAAAAATTGAATTGAAGAAACACAGAAATAGAATTTCTGTAATTTAACTCTTAGAAATTTCACATAAATTAATAAATTACAATAAAATTATGTAAAATAGTTTAAATTATCTGGTTCCATCAAAATAAAAATCATATAATTTAGAGTTACCTGCAATGAGAAACAATTCCTGCAACAGTGTAGTTATAGACTGAAAATAGAATGCTTCCCCCGTTTATAATTCCTGCTACGAAGTTGTAACCCAGCGGATCTCCTACATGCCCTAGGAACACCCCATGGAATGGGAAGAGGAGGCTTGCACCTCGCTTCATTCCTAGGACCGGACGTCAAGGGGAGTCTACTTCGAGCAGACAAAGTAAAAAGGAGAGACACTCAAAACATGCAAGCAAGTCAGAAACCCTAGATAGGGCTCTAATACCAAAATGATGCAGAACAAAAGAGATGATACCAAAATTGATGCAGAACAAAAAAGATGATGCGATGCGGAAGTAAATTAAAATTAATGTATTTATTTATTTAATTTTTTATATATATATATTTTCAGAAGTCGGCTTTGACTCAAAGGAAAGTTAAACTAAATTGAAAGAAACTATATAATAATTGAAAGCACAAATCAAAGAAACTAGATTATCAGAGTAGTTCAGAAGTAAAGGATCGCTGGAGGTTGAGAAACTCCCAGACCTAGGGTTTCGCTCTGAACTTTCAACAGGACAGAACTAAAGAGAAGGGAAGGGTTATGTACCAGGCAGTGATCTTCACAGTGTTTGGTGGAAGGACTCTCTCGAGCAGATTGTTGGATCCTCGGATTCGGATATCTTCGCAATGGATCCTCCAATACTTGTCCTTTGGCTGGGTTAGGTTCTCCTGAACTCAGGATCTGGGAAAGAAGAAGAACAAGTTAAGGAACCAGATACTCAAAGAAAGGATGAACCAGATACTCAAATAAAGGATTTACCAGATAAGAATAACTTGAAAATTGATGTTGTTGAAATCCTGATTCTCTTGGATGCTGATCTGACTTCCTCTGGGATTTGCTCTGTATTCGAAGTAGCTGATCTGGACTCAGATGCTGGTGGTCGGCCTCTACTTGGATGAGAGGGGTCATGAGATGATGAGGTAGATTAGGGTTTGGATGATTGGTGGAATGAAGAAGATGATGGGCGGCTAGGGTTTGGAATTGAAGTGGCTAACCTAGGATTTTGGTAGAATTTTGGGGTTGGAGATCTCACACCTCCTCAAGGTTCCTAGGGAACCCGGATTGACTCCCTCACGGAGCTCAACACCTGAATACAAGTGCGGAAGAGAGAAACACAAAGTTGCTTACACAGAAATTGATTTCATTCATCATTATCGCAAAAACATACAAGAGGGGTTTATTTTATAGGTCTTTACAAGAAATCAGGGTTTTACATCTTCCCATGTGGGACTAATAGGATGGATCCTCAAATTAGGCTTGTAGAATCAAATCCTCCTCATATGGTCGGCCAAGTGCTTCCTTAAGTGTTGATTGGTGGCTCCAAATGGCAAGAAGGTGGCGCCTCCTAGCCTTGTTCTTCAAGAAAAATTTTTTTCCTTCCATGCTTGATTTTATTTGGAAGTATTTAGGTGCCTCCTAGTCTTGCTCTTCAAGAAAAAATTTTTTCCTTCCATGCTTGATTTTATTTGGAAGTATTTGGGCGCCTCCTAGTCTTGCTCTTCAAGAAAAATTTTTTTCCTTCCATGCATGGTTTTATTTGGAAGTATTTGGGCGCCTCCTAGTCTTGCTCCCTAAGTTTTGCTCCTTCCTTTTCATAGCTTGGCTCTTATGGAATTATTTTGGGTGCCTCCTTGGATTGAGGATCCTAGATTGATCTCTCCTTAACTGGCGCATGAAAGAAGGGACCTGCTTTCTTGTGGTGTGGGGATCAAAGCACACTGGATGGAGATGTGTCGCCCCCTGGACTCTGGCATGTGGTTGGGAGTGTGGCGTCCACTTGCTTGGGCCTCGGAGAAAAATGTGGCACCCTGGACCTTGACTTGAAAAAGGTGGCACCAACATGGAGAAGACCTAGACCACTACTAGGACTTGTATTGAGTCAACATGACTCAACAAAATTTAAATTACAGGGATATACAGACTCAAGACTAAAATTGAGTTGACCAAGTCAACCTTTATTACAAAACCAGAAAACCCTAATTCTTCAGGCAAGGTCAATCAGAGATCCAGATGGAGCCCTGAAGTCTTCTTCTGAGTCTGGTGCCCGCACCACAGGGTGTGGCTTCCCAATGCCTCTCAAGCACCACGATCCAACGGTAGACGACGCGACTCCCGGGTTTGGCGAGAACCCGATGGGATGCATCGGATCATATCTGGTCATGATCTGCATGACCGTTGAAGCAACGATGGATGGATCGCTCCGGACACCACGCTGACTGCTCTGATCTTGCCACGTGGCCCACATCGTGTCAGGAGCTTGACTGGCATGCGTTTCAGGACTGGTAGCCATCATGGCACCGTACCAGCAATAACTACCTCTCCTGCCACCATCAATCCGGTGCTAACACCTCTCTAAGGGCGGAGATTCAAAGCAGAAGATAGATGGTCGTAGCATGCCGAATTAGATTCGCCATCATCTTGAGGACTGGCACATTTATTGCTAAGTAATGCCCTCATCCTTCGAGCCTGCAAACCCGCTCGAAGACCAAGGGCAATGGGGGCAACTGTTATACCCTACTGGCTCACAGCCAGACTGGACCAGCCCCTCTTAGCGGTCCGACCGGCCGCTCTTCTAAAGCTCCAACGGATACACCCAGTCGAAGTTTGACCCATTGGAATAGAGGTCCAAACGACCAACTTTTGCTGGGATATAGCTCATTGCTCTCCTTCGAAAGTCCGACCCACTAGAGTAGAGGTTCGAATGACCCACTCCTGCTGGGATTCAGTCCACTGCTCTCCTTTAGAAGTCTGACCCACTAAGGCTGATGTCCGAATGACCCACTCCTGCAGCCCACTCCTACTGAGGTCTGGATGGGCACTCCTCTTTGGACAATCGACTCGCCCTCCTAGTCGACGTCCGATCGACTCACTTCAAGATCCAGAGAATTCCAGAAACCTCTTTCTGTTACAACGGAATCTTGCCACATCAGTGGTACTACTCCACTACTCCCACGATGCTACCCCATTCGGGCACCACGTGGCCACTCTCCGCTTCTCCTAGGGGCAGATCGATCTTTATCAGCCTCCCCCCTAACTGATTTTGGACTGTTCTGTACCAATATAAGGTACCCGGGGGACCTTATTTTGAGCTAAGTACACTCTTCCCTCTCCATACACTACTTCTCTGATTCCTCCATTCTGTTGCCTTCAAGCTCCAGCTAACATAGGCATCGGAGTGTCCCTCGTCGGAACACCATCGGCCCTTGGGGCTTTGTTACAGGTCGATCGGGGGAAGAGCACTCCAACACAGCCAACCTAGCTCGGTCCAAGAGATGTTGCAGCAACAGATTGGCGCTAGAAGAAGGGCCTCACTCGCTCTTCTACACTAAAAGGAGGAATCAACCAGTGAGATCTGGCAATGGCAAAGGGAAGAACCCAAAACATCTTCATCAGAAGATGTCATTCCTCGTCCGGGTCTGAGGGACCTCCCAGGGAGAATGATGCCATCGCCACCGCTGCTGTCACCGAGCCCAGTATCATTGTGGGGCTACAGCAGTTCCAGATGTTGCAGAACCGAATAGACATGCTTACTATGGCTGTTCATCACCTCCAAGAGGTGGCCGACAACCAGCACCAGCCACCCGCTGTGTCCTGCACCAACCACCGACCGGTCATTGAGGTAGGCTGGCCTCAGGAAGTCCCTCCACCTTTCACTCACATCATTATGGAGCCATAAAGGTCCTTGGGGACTCGTGCTGATAGCAAGAGGGTGAGGTCCGCCTCACCCTCCTATGCCAAATCCATCCTTGATGGTGTTTGTCCTCCTACCAAACTCCCAAGAGACTACACCAGCAAGATTCTACACATAGAGGAGTGCATCGTGAAAATTATAAATTGGCTGAAAGCCGAAGGGGGGTAGTCATACAACTCGCGCTCACCTTTTTCTGCCAAGATTTTGGCGGAGACCATTCCTCGCCACTTCAAAATTTCTCAAGTGGACCCATACGACGGTACCACCAACCAGGTATGATCCACTATTTCTCTCAGCTTCCCAACAACCATGAAGAAGGCCGCTCGGATGTGGTTCATCGCCATCTGACCAGGTATGATCCACTATTTCTCTCAGCTTGAAAATCTTTTTCTCTCCTATTTCAAGACATGTAGTCGGAACCCGAGGAACACCGACTGCCTTTTCCTCATGATGCAAAAGGAGAGAGAGTCCCTGCGAGATTACATGGCCCATTTCAACTCAGCAGCCATGGAGGTCCCGGATTTGAATGAGGCGGTAGCTATGTCGGCCTTCAAAAGAGGGCTCCACTCATCCAGGCTCACTTTCTCTCTGGACAAGAGGTTTACGATGAGCTACACTGAGCTGCTGGCCAGGGTGCAAAAACATGCCCTGGCAGAGGAACAAGCGACGAGCAAGTGCTAGGCGGAGGGTAGGCCGGCCTCGAAGAAATAGAGCGACAAGGCTCCCGAAGTCTGACCTCTCAATGACAACAATCGGTCGGCCCAATGCCAAACTCTGAAGCTAAAGGACTTTCCTAGGAGGCTCGAGACCTATGCGCTCCTCTCCCTTCCGAGGGAGAAGATCCTCCTGGAGATTGAGAATGAGACCTTTCTATAAAGGACTCATCCGATGAGGGCCCCCCCTGCATCCAAAAATAGAGATAAATTCTATCGATTTCATAAGGACCATGGGCACAGCACGAAAGAGTTCCTATAACTGAAAGATGCTATTGAAGACCTCATTTGGAGGGGGGACCTGCATAAATACGTCTGACCCCACCATGATCGGGCCGAAGCCTCAACTACCAGAAACCCTCCGGAGGAGGCGGAGCTTCCTAACTAGCGACCGACCTGTGGGGATGTCGACATGCAACATCGACGGTCCGACTGGAGGTATGAAGATGACCCAGATATTCTCAAGAGGTCGAGCGGTTCCAATGCAATCACCTTCTCTGATGAAGACCTCCTGGAGTCCCATGTCTTTGAAAATGATCCTGTAGTCGTGTCAGCAGTGTTTGCCAACTAAGATGTAAAAAGGATACTTATAGATAATGGAAGTTCTTCTAAGATATTACTGTATCATGCTTTTGTAAGAATGAATCTGTCTAGGTCAATGCTGCAAAAATCACCCATGCTGCTGACAGGTTTCGGAGAAAATTCTGTTGGAGTTGAGGGAGAGATAGTTCTCCCCATAACGACCGGAACGGAGCCTTTCTAGAAAACTCTCCCCATCAACTTTGTTGTCGTCTGTACGACCTTGGCATATAACACCATTCTTGGTTGACCGACCCTCAACAAGTTCCAAGCCATTGTATCCACTTACCATCTGTTGGCGAAGTTTTCGATCAGGAGCAGGGTCAGAGTTATGAGGGGAGACCATCAGATGGCCAGACAGTGCTTAACTATTTAGAACCAACAGTTGTAAGGCCATCATACTCTGGAACAGCTTAGCCCAAGGGCTGAAGCCAACAACCGTGGTCAGCCAGATGAAATGATCCTATTTGTCCCCCTTCGGGAGGATGACCCTACCAAAGTCCTCCTAATTGGAAGCTCTCTCAGTAAGGACATCAAGTCAGCGCTGATCAGCTTCCTGAGGAGTAATGCCGATGTCTTTGCTTGGTCATTGTCGGACATGCCAGGTATTCCGTCGGATGTCATCACTCACCAACTCAAAGTTGATCCGAACTACAGGCCTGTCCAATAGAAAAAGAGGTGCTTCGTTGCCAAAAGGAAAGGGCCATTGATGAAGAGGTGAAGAAGCTCTCAGATGCTGGTTTTATCAGGGAAGTCCATTACCCTGAATGGCTAGCGAATGTTATGATGGTGAAAAAGGATAACGGGAAGTGAAGGATCTGCATGGACTACACTGACCTCAACAAGGCCTGTCTGAAGGATAGCTTGCCCTTGCCAAAAATTGATCAGCTGGTGGATGCTACGGCTGGCCATCAGATTCTCAGTTTTATGGATGCTTTCTACGATTACAACCAAATCAAGATTCACCCAAAAGATGAGGAGAAGACCGCTTTTGTCATCGACAAAGGTTTATACTGTTATAGGATGATGCCCTTCGGCTTGAAGAACGCCGGTGCTACTTTTCAAAGGCTAATCAACCGAGTCTTCGAATGGTAGATTGGGAGAAACATTGAGGCATATGTAGATGATATGATAGTCAAGTGCCTCAACAGGGCTGACCACATCAAGGACTTGCAGGAATCCTTTGACACACTTAGATGCCATTGGATGAAGCTGAATCCTACCAAGTATACTTTTAGGGTGACTTCCGGCAAGTTCCTCGGCTTCTTGGTCACACAGAGAAGGATTGAAGTCAACCCCGACAAGATCAGAGCTGTTATTGAAATGGGACATCTGACCAATAAGAAGAAGGTGCATGAACTAACTGGCCGGATAGCATCTCTTAGCCATTTCATCTCCCAGTCGGCTGAGAATATCGGTCGGATCATTTCATCAAGATCGATGAATATCGGTCAGTTTTTGAAGCCTTGAAAAATTATTTGAAGAATCCTCCATTGCTGGCCAAGTCGACGGAGGGGGAGCTTTTGTATCTCTACCTATCGGTGTCGGAAGAGGCGGTCAGCTCCGTCCTCGTGCAGATAGGAGAAGATGGCCAGCAGAAGCCCATCTATTACATCTGTAAAGTCCTCCATGATGTCAAAAAAAGTTACCCAAAAATGCAGAAGCTGGTCTATTCCTTGGCATAGCGGCCAAGCGACTCCGACCATACTTCCAAGCACATCCGATCATGGTGATGATCGACCAACCTCTTAAGGCGATCCTTCGAAGTCCGGACACCTCCGGTCGGCTCGATAAATGGGCCATGAAACTCAATGAGTTCGACATTTCTTTCCAATCCCGATCGGCGTTAAAGGCTAAGGTGATTTTTCGACTTCATTGCAGAATGCTCCTGGAAGCAAGGGGCATCCCCTCAAGTGACTGAAGCACCTGAGGTCGACGCTATCGACGAAGCCACCGGACCAGCACCCTCCATGTGGACAGAGCATCCAACCTTGTGGGCTGTGGGGCTAGCCTGATTGTGGTCAACCCCGACAAAGAAAGCTTGGAATATGCACTCCACTTTTCATTTCAGGTGTCAAACAATCAGGTGGAGTATGAAACCATCCTTGCAGGATTGTGAATCGCCAATGAACTGGGCATCAGCCGAATAAGGGCCATCTCCGCTCCCAACTGGTGGTCAATCAGGTGAAGGGTGAATTCGAAGCAAGGGATTCAACCCTGGCCAAGTACTTGAACAAGGTACAAAGCCTCATCTCTCAGCTTAAATTATTCGAAATTCTCCATATACCTCAACTGCAGAACTCCCGGACGGAAGCTTTATCATGATTGGCTATAGCGGTCACCAACACCTCTGACCGAACTTTCATGAACAACCTGCAGCGCCCAAGTATTAATGAAGAGCCGGCTGAGGTCCACCAAGTTGAACAGGAAGCCTCATGGATGGATCCCATTCTCTCATTCCTAACCAAGGGGACTCTCCCGGAAGACCCGATCGAGGCCAAGCAAGTGTGCTGGACAGCCTCTAAGTATGTCATCCTTGATGGCTTCCTTTACAAACGGTCATTCTCACAGCCACTGCTAAGATGTTTGGGGCTGACCGATGCGGACTAATCACTTAGAGAAGTACATTAAGGCATCTGCAGTGACCACCTTGGAGGAAGATCCCTAGTGTACAAGATAATCTGACAGGGATACTATTGGCCTACAATCCAGAAGGATGCGTTGGACATCGTCCGAAGGTGCGATGCATGTCAGAGGTACTCCAATATCCAAAGGAGACCGGCCAGCCAGCTAACTCCGCTTACCGCACCTTGGCCGTTTGCATCAAGCCAGTGCAAATTTCTTATTGTGGCCATTGATTACTTCACCAAGTGGGTCGAGGCCGAACCACTAGTACAGATCACTGAGGCCAAGATGGAAAACTTTGTCCATAACTGCATCATCTTCCGATTGGCATCCCACAGACAATCATCATCGACAATGGAAGGCAGTTCGACAACTCAAAATTTCTAGACTTTTGCCAGCAATATCATATCTCTCATCGGCTCACCTCAGTCGGCCATCCACAGTCTAATGGAGAGGCCGATGATGGGGGACAGAGATGGATAGGATCGTTGGTGAGCCTAGAAGTCACCTAAATTAGGGTACTATTTTTTTTTTTTGGTATTTTTTCTCTAGGGGTGGTGAAGGAATAGTGGGGATGTAGGATAGGGATCTGGATCTCATGGACTTCGGGACTCACCATAACGAAGAGACCTCTCACCTCTAGGGCATTACACCCTCCTCGATACTTGGAGGCGCTAGGATGGATCTTAAAGGTCACAAGGGGATAAAGAAGATGGAATGGGAAGGGGGATAACTAGGGCATCACTCCAATGCCCGAAGGCGAAGGACAGAAGAATCACTCTTCTAAAAAACTCAAATTTTTTTATGAACTGAACTGATTTTTTACAAAGGACTGAGGGTGGTAGTTATAGACCTGTTCAACCCTCATTTGAATTTGAATACAAGATAAAAAGATAGGGATGACTCAAATTCAAATACAAGATAGGATAAGATAAGCCTATTCATATCTCAATCCTAACCAACCAAATCCTAATTCAAATTTTAAACAAAAGATAAATCCTAAATAAATTTATTCTAGAAATGCTCCAAGATCCATGCCACTTCGAGATCCGTGCTGCTTCGAGATTCGAGCGGGACGATGAACCCATCATTCCCCTGAGGTGGGGAAAACTCGACTCCATCGAGTCAGGCATCTAGGTCTTCTGTCTTTAGCTTCATATTATTTCCTTTAGACTCCAAACTGATAACCTTGAGATAAGTTTTTTTTTTATTTATTTTTTTATTTTTTTATATCAGTCCTGCTCTGAGATCTATACTCCAACATCTTGGGATAGCTTTGAGATCCGTGCAATCATGAACAGTACTGGCCCTGAAGTCGGCGACAGGAACCAGCTTGCTTTGAGATGCGTGTAGAGGAGAACGCCGATTTTGCGTTCACGTTCGTGCACCAGCTTCTCCTTTTCCTTCAATTGCTGAACCAGAGGCGGATTTTCACCAGCAGGCTCTCTAGTGATGGTGCTGGGGAGGAGGACTGTCTAGTGGTCACGGTGTAGTCGACAGCGGCTGGCGATGGCAACAGGGCAGAAGATGGCAGCACGAGGCGAAGGGGAATCTTCAAAATGGAAGGGATGATGGCACGGAAGGGTGTAGCGATTCTTCCTTGGTTCTAATGGAGGTGGAGTCGGGGTCATCGGCAAGGCCAAGGTTGTAGTCGCTACGGGAGGTGGGGTTGGAAAGGTGTCACAGGCAGCTTGGAGGATCTGGCGATGAGCGATGAGGACCTCCATGTCGCCAGCTGCTAAACACCCATTTAACAGCCATTAAACGGGATTAAACCAGGCCGGTGGAGGGAGGAGAAGAGACGCCAGCCCTTTATCAAACATTCGGTCGTTTGGCCTTCTTGTCGCAAGAAATTTTTTTTTCTCAGCTATTTTATCGTGTAAACGGTCCAAGTGAGAGGAAAAACCTCCGGTCCAATAAAAACCGGTCCAACCAAAAAAAATCTTGGTTCAACCTAATTGAACCAGTTTAAGCCCAATTAAATTGGGTTCAATTGGTTCACAACCAATTGAAGGCCGAAACGAACTCCGAATCAGTTCAAAACAAATTCAAAAAAATCCTGGCGCAGTGCTGGTCAGCCCGAAACAATTTTTGATTGACATAGACAAGGGCAAGATGGGGAAAAGGGTGCTCAAAAAATATTGTGACCATAAAACCGAGACGATCATAATCAATATCCAGATCAGAGAGTAATCCTCTATGGCGTGTGACCTCATAGGTTCGAACCTAAATGGTAGCACTAGAACAATTCTAGTACCAGCACAGGAAACCATCTAGAAATGGGTCCCGGCGTCCGGATAGGTCAAAGATGCGGGAGCAAACTATCGAACCTCTGGCATATGGTTACCGTATAATTCATCCCTTTGACCTCTAATTCTTAGGATGACTGAGATTGGGCTGCCAACCTAGACAGAGTCAGTCCACTACGTGTCTCAACCTCGCAAGCCCAGTGACTCTTCACTAGGGCTACCCCGGCCGAGGATTTGCTAAATTGAGATACTGCGAGACATTCAATCCAAATTGTTCGGACAGGTCAATTCCATCTTGGTCCATCACTGCTCCACAAGTACTTGCCTATACCCAGAAACCTTCCGTCACCGGATTAAAAATCAAGGTAGTCCGGCACCAAAGCACATGGAGATGCTTGCAAGCTACCATGATGACCTCATGTCAGAGGGACACAAATACCCATATCCAATCGTGAGTTTCCCTTTGGCAGAAAGGGGCTGCATAGAGTCATGTTCAATGAGATATCACATATCCCACTTGCATATCACATCAGTGTCACCACACTCATTTGGTCAAGAGGACAACCAAACGATGTGAACTGCAACAACCTATACTTGATATATTGCCGTCCAGTATAATATATCCTATGATTGTGAACAGGGTTTAAGGACCACTCGATACATCCTCTATGTATCGAAGTCAGTGTAGTCCTAAGGACTTCATAACATTGAAAGAGCTCATTTCAGGGAAATACAATTTGTGATGAGCAACCAAAAATAATATTTTATTAATTCATAAAATGAATACAATACTCAGCACAACCGCCTACAACCCAGGCGATTGGCTTTGGGACACAATTCCCAACAACACGCACTTGTACTAAAGCCAATCAAAAGAGTATCTAATACCCATTTTCCATTTACAATAGTCAAACTCTTTTATTCCAATCGCTTTAGTGAAGGGGTCGGCCAGATTTTCTTTTCCATCGATCTTCAGAAGATTGATGTCGCCTCGTTCCATGATTTCTCGTACGAGGTGGTAGCGCCGCAGTATGTGCTTGGTGCGGTGATGAGCTTTAGGCTCCTTAGCTTGAGCAATGGCTCCAGTGCTGTCACAGTACACCGGAACAGGACCATCTAGGGAAGGTGCCACCCCTAGCTCTCCAAGGAACTTCTGCAATCATACAGCTTCCTTTGCTGCATCTGATGCTACAATATATTCTGCTTCGCATACCGAGTCTGCAACAGTTGGCTGCTTGGAACTTTTCCAGCAGATCGCTCCTCCGTTCGGGGTAAATACAAACCCTGATACATTCTTGCTATCATCTCTATCTGACTAAAAACTAGAGTCAGAGTACCCCACAAGTTTCAAGTCAGGTCCTCCATAAATCAGCCATTGATCTTTAGTATTTCTCAAATACTTAAGGATGGACTTAACCACCTTCCAATGCACCTCACCTGGGTCAGACTGGTATCTGCTCACTACTCCTAGTAAGTATGCCACGTCTGGTCTAGTACAAGTCATATCATACATGATAGAGCCTACTGCATAAGCATAAGGTACTCTACTCATGCGCTCTCTTTCCTCAGGAGTTGTCACACAATCCTTCTTGGAATGAGTAATTTTAGAACCTATCGAAAGATAGCCTTTCTTGGAATTTTCCATGCTGAACCGTTTCAGCATGGTGTCAATGTACGTAGACTGGGACAATCCCAAAAGCTTCTTAAATCTATCTCTATAGATCTTCATACCTAGTATGAAAGAAGCTTCACCCAAGTCCTTCATGGAGAACTAAGATGATAACCAGAACTTTATTCCTTGTAATGCTGTGACATCATTCCCGATTAAGAGAATGTCGTCAACATACAGTACTAGGAATACAATCACAGAACCATTAACCCATTTATAGATGCACGGTTCTTCTCCGTTCCTAATGAAGCCATATGATTTGATAAACCTATCAAACCATAAGTTCCAACTTCGAGATGCTTGCTTGAGTCCATAGATGGACCTCTGCAACTTGCATACTTTTGATTCATCTATGGATGTGAACCCTTCAGGCTGTATCATATACACCTCCTCTTCCAGCTCCCCATTTAGGAAAGCGGTTCGGACATCCATCTGCCAGATCTAGTAATCAAAATATGCTGCCAGAGCAAGCATGATCCGAATGGATTTGAGCATTGCCACAGGGGAGAAAGTCTCATCATAATCGATACCATATCGCTGACGATACCCCTTGGCAACCAGACGGGCTTTATAGGTCTCTACCTTCTCATCTGCGTCACTTTTCCGTTTGATGATCCATGTACACCCGATGGGTTTTATTCCTTCAAGCAGATCAACCAATGTCCAAACATTGTTGATTTCCATGGACTCCATTTCGGATCGCATGGCTCCAAGCCATGCCTCTGAGTCAGATCTCTGAAGTGCATCCATATAGATGATCAGATCCTCATTGTTCTCATCGAGCTCAATGGGATCACCATTCCGGACCAAGAAACCATAGTATCTGTCCAGCTGACACGATATTCTATCGGATCTCCTAATGGGTTCTGGGTGTGATTCAATCACAGCCGGTTCTACGATGTCCTTAGAGTGTGCAGGTTCTTCTATTGGCTGAACTTCATCAAGTTCAATCTTAGAGGCTATAGTTCCTTCTCCAAGGAACTCCTTTTCCAAAAAGATAGCTCTAAGAGCAATGAACACCTTTTGTTCATTCTCCAAATAGAAGAAATACCCTTTAGTTTCCTTAGGATAACCAATGAATAAACATCGATCAGACCTAGGACCAAGTTTGTCTGATTCTAAATGCTTTACATAAGCCGGACAACCCTAGACCCGAATGTGTGAGATTAAGGGTTTACGTCCAGTCCACATCTCATACGGAGTGGAGACAACAGACTTACTTGGAACATCATTTAATAAGTAACAGGCTGTCTGAAGCGCATATCCCTAAAAGGATAGCGGCAAAGTTGCAAAACCCATCATGGATCGAACCCTGTCCAACAAGGTTTGATTCCTCCATTCAGATACACCATTCAACTATGGTGTTCCTGGAGGAGTCCACTGTGAGAGAATTCCATTCTCCTCAAGATATGTCAAAAATACACCAGATAAGTATTCGCTAACTTGATCAGATCAAGAGTTTTAATACTTTTTACAGTTTGCTTTTCTACTTCATTACGGTATCGTTTGAACATTTCAAAGGACTCAGACTTATGTCTCATTAGAAAGACATAACCGAACCTCGAAAAGTCGTCTGTAAAAGTAATGAAATATTTGTATCCTCCTCTGGCACTAACTGTCATCGGTCCACATACATCAGTATGTATTAGACTTAGAAGTTCTATAGCTCGTTCACCTTTTCCAGTAAAAGGTGATTTGGTCATTTTACCAAGTAAACAGGATTCACAAGTGGGCAGTGATTCAGAATCATTGACCTCGAGGAGTCCATCTCCTCGCATCTTGTTTATCCTATTTTGGTTAATATGACCTAGCCTACAGTGCCAAAGATACAAATCGTTGACATTATCTAACCTTGGGCGTTTGCTAGAAGTGTACATTACACTAACAGTCCTTGATAGTACGTATGTGCCATTATTTAATCTAGCTTTCATTATAACAGAGTTATTCAAAATAACATTGAAAAAATCTCCCTTTATTGATAGTTCAAAACCATAATTGGCCAAAAGGCCTACAGAGATTATGCTCATAATGAAACTAGGACAATAGTGACAGTCGACTAGTTCGACAGTACAAGACTCAAAGACAAGACGCAGGACTCCGACGGCCAGTACTGGAACACGATTTCCATTCCCGATGCTCAGAAACTGTTCTCCATCTTCTAATCTTCTGCTAACTTGAAGTCCCTGTAACGAATTACAAACATGAATTGGACTACCTGTATCCAATACCCAGTTAGCAGTATCAACAATTGAGTAATTACAAGGTTTTATCATATAAATACCTTGTTCAGCAGACTACTGCTTCCTCGGCCTGTTCGGATCAAGGGATGCAATATAAAGAGGACAGTTCCTCTTCCAGTGTCCCTTCTTCTTGTAGTAGAAGCACTCTGCAGAAGACTGATCAGCCTTATACTTCCTGGTCTGACTAGGGCCAGGAGAATTCTGCACCTTCTTTCCCTTCTTATTTATTTTCTTCTTCCCTTTCTTAAAGGGACGACGACCTCTACTTCCTCTTACTAAATTCACCACCCCCTTATTCAGTTGGTGGTCTTTCTCGAAAGTCTGCAGCAACCCCAAAAGACCATGGTAGTTTACTGCAGGCTTGTTCATTCTGTAATGATTGAGAAAATCAAGATAGAAGGAGGGAAAAGAATTCAAGATCGCATCCTTTCCGAGCTGCTCGTGCAAGGGGCATCCGAGTTTGCCCAGTTTTTCAATCAGCTCGATCATGTACAATACATGATCAGTGACTGAACCACCATTCGGCATCTTGGAGTTTTAGATGGCACAACACACTTTGTACCATTCTACATCATCCGGGGTGCCGAAGAATTCCTTCAACTTTTGAAGGATTTCATCAGGTTGGGCCTCCTCGAATTTGCGACTGAACTCGTCGTTCATCGCCGCTGATATAATGCAATGGATAGTAGTCCGAACAGAGACCCACTTCAGATAAGCATCTCTGACAGCACTCCGTGCATTAGCGGGAGGGATTTCAGGTGCCGGATCCGTTATCACATAGACGATCCGTTCATGCTCCAGAACGATTCTTAGTCTTCGATACCAACTATCGAAGTTGTGACCCTTTAACTTCTCGTTATTGAGAAGTGACTGGAGCGATAAGTTAGAAGACAACTGAAAAGAAAACAAGACCATATTAGTGTATGAATTAATTTTAACCAAAAGACTTGGACTTTAGTCTAAAGGTTTCTCCCACTAATTTTTTAATATTGGTAGCCTCTAACTCCAATCCATGAAAATACTTTTTCAAGTGGGTACTGAAATCCAATAGGCCTCACATGAGCCCGACTTTGGCCGGTTCACCCATACGAGCCTAAAGGTAGGTTCGTAAACCAATTGCTTCCCTAAACAATTTTCAGTATTTCATTTTGCCCTAGAGAACACCCCAATCGGCCTTGGGGCCCCCTATTGCAGTTCACTGGTTAGGTCCAACCATTAAAATGACAAATCCAATGCTTCCAGCTAACTAAAGACCAAGCCCGACTTTGGCCGGCCCACCTGGTCCCGTTAAGGAGGTTGCACTAAACCATCATCGATCAAATAGAAATTCCAGTTGCCGGATGTACACCCGTTCTTTGGAACTACCGATGCACACCAAGCTAGTGGACACATTTCTAACTAACATAATGGGAGGCTAAGACATTGTCAACACCTTGACATAGTCTTTTTAAGGACCTAATAATTTTAGAGGATTTTTAGTTGTGACAGAAGAAAAAGACAAGGACATGGATCATCCTCCCACTGAATCAATCAGATTCTAGGAGGGTTGATATGAATCAACAAACGATCCATGTGCACCTATAGATCAGTCAGACCGATCAACCTGGGAGACATGGGTTAACTCGAGTCATTGAGCTTTTCCAATCAGTTCTGGTCGACTCGACTAGCCAGGTAGGTGAGATCATGGATGAGTATCTGCCCTTAACCATCTTTCCAAGACACCAACCAAGTTGGCCAGGAAAGAGGTAGCCTCATACAACCATGATCACAATTCCAAACCTACCTCGACACCAGTCGGTTTACCAGACTCGATCAGATTAGCCTAAAGACTTGGGCATCCACTGAGCCACTAATTGGATCCATTTTAGATGAACGGATCAACTAATCTAACTATTAGATAGTTCTAAAGAAGGACCTTAATCAACTTTTGATTAATCTTCTTTTATCCGGTTCAACTAAACCTAGGTCTAACCCAGTTAAGGACCCAATTAGAGAACTAACCCAATTAACCCAAAATGGCTTATTCATGTCAAATTAGATTTCATAAACCTAATAATTTAATAAGCCAAATTCTTAATTAAAATAATTTTTAAATAAGTCTTTATGTAAAATAATTTTACATAACAAAAATCATGCATCAATATATTTTACAAATATTATATCCAATATAAAACATGCCTAAAAAACATGCCAATTTCATGTATCTAAAATTAAAACAATTTTTTTAATTTTATATCCTTTAAGGATCCTTCTGAAAAGGCCAACACAGACGATCCGTATCATGTCAAAGACACACAGTCGTGGTGAAGGTCTCAACTAGGTTCCAAAAGAATCTTGATACATCGTTAGATTAAACCAATTTTAATCTACATACATGCATACATGAATAAATTACACCTGTAACCTGGCTCTGATACCACTGAAAGAAACAGGATGCAGGTGGTTGGACAAGATCCTATGGTAGAGGCATGCAAATAGTTACTGGAGCAGAATGGATTTTAAAATAATTTTTAAAAATCATGCAACGGAAAACTGCTCCGCCCAGAACCTAATCTATTCATGTTGCATGTATAAAAATAGGCATGTAACAAAGTATATAATATTTGTAAAATATATAAATAAATACATTTATTCATGCATGATAAAATAAAATTTTTCATACCTTTATTCCACCTAGAATAACTCTAGAATATCTGCTAGAATAGCTGGGATAACAGGAATAACTTTATTCCTGTTGTCTTCTTCCTTTGGATGTTTGGTTACTCTATTTTTGATCTTCAAAACAGCGACCAAATGGCAATGTCCAGAGCTCCTTTTCCTACCGAATCGAAGTAGCGGCAAGGGAGAATGGTCTTCTTCGATTTCCAACCAAAATTTGCAAGAAAACACAATGTATAGGGTGTACAAAATCACCCAAGTTGCTGCCAGAAAAATTCTGCTACAGAAAAATAGCAGCCTTCTTCCTTGCATTTGGAGCTGTAGCAATGAATCTGGCTCGACCCTCTTGCTCCCAGGAGTAAAGGTATACTCCCTCTAGAGGGGAGACACGCCTGGGGTTCACCGATCCTTCTCCACGAGCGGTGCTAGCCGCTGGAAGGAGCAATGGTCACGGTAAGTTGCAGCAATTTTTTCTTTGCTGCAGATCAGATTTTGAGCACTACAAAATGGGTGAAATGGCCCTTGTAACAGTCCTTCACACTCTCCAAAAACCAACCCCAAGATCACTCGATTGAAGAAGAGATCAGCTTTGAATGAAGCTCCAAAAGAACAGCACTCAAAAAACTATTTGCTGGCTGTTGCACGGTGATGAAAAAAAACATCGGCTAAAACAGGGGACTGCTGGAATTTAAAGGCAGCAGGGATGAGGGAGAAGGAGTTGCTGGGAAAAGCAAATGACACCGGCTACTAAACACCCATTTAACAGCCATTAAACGGGATTAAACCAGGCCGGTGGAGGGAGGAGAAGAGACGCCAGCCCAGCATCAAACATTCGGTCGTTTGGCCTTCTTGTCGCAAGGAATTTTTTTTTTCTCAGTGATTTTATCGTGTAAATGGTCCAAGTGAGAGGAAAAACAACCGGTCTAATAAAAACCGGTCCAACCAAAAAAAAATCTTGGTTCAATCTAATTGAACCAGTTTAAGCCCAATTAAATTGGGTTCAATTGGTTCACAACCAATTGGAGGCTGAAACGAACTCTGAATCAGTTCAAAATTGATTCAAAAAAATCCTGGCGCAGTGTTGGTCAGCCCGGAATAACTTCCAGTTGACACAGACAAGGGCAAGACGGGAAAAAAAGTGCTCAAAAAATACTGTGACCATAAAATCGAGACGATCGTAATCGGTATCCGGATCAGAGAGTAATCCTCTATGGCGTGTGACCTAATAGGTTCGAACCTAAACGGTAGCACTAGAACAATTCTAGTACCACCACAGGAAACCATCTAGCAATGGGTCCCGGTGTCCGGATAGGTCGAAGATGCGGGAGCAAACTATCGAACCTCTGGCATATGGTTACCGTATAATTCATCCCTTTGACCTCTAATGCTTAGGACGACTGAGATTAGGCTGCCAACCTAGATAGAGTCAGTCCACTACGTGTCTCAACCTCGTAAGCCCAGTGACTCTTCACTTGGGATACCCCGACCGAGGATTTGCTAAATTGAGATACTACGAGACATTCAATCCAAATTGTTCGAACAGGTCAATTCCATCTTGGTCCATCACTGCTCCACAAGTACTTGCCTATACCTAGAAACCTTCCGTCACCGGATTAAAAATCTGGATAGTCCGGCACCAAACCACAGGGAGTTGCTTGCAAGCTACCGTGATGACCTCGGGTCAGAGGGACACATATACCCATATCCAATCGTGAGTTTCACTTTGGCAGAAAGGCGCTGCACGGAGTCACGTTCAATGAGATATCACATATCCCACTTGCAGATCACATCAGTGTCACCATACTCATTTGGTCAAGAGGACAACCAAACGATGTGAACTACAACAACCTATACTTGATATATTGCCATCCAGTACAATATATCCTTTGGTTATGAACAGGGTTTAAGGACCACTCGATACATCCTTTCTTTATCGAAGTCTGTGTAGTCCTAAGGACTTCATCAAATGGAAAGAGCTCATTTCAGGGAAATACAATATGTGATGAGCTGCCAAAAATAATATTTTACTAATTCATAAAATGAATACAATATTCAGCACAACCACCTATAACCTAGGCGATTGGCTTTGGGACATAATTTCCAACAGAACCAGCTTGCTTTGAGATGCATGTAAAGGAGAACGCCGGGTTTGCGTTCACGTTCATGCACCAGCTTCTCCTTTTCCTTCATGGACCGAACCAGGGGTGGATTTTCACCAGCGGGCTCTCTGGTGATGGTGCTGGGGAGAAGGACAGTCCAGTGGTCACGGTGTAGTCGACAGCGACTGGCGATGGCAACAGGGCGGAAGACGGCAACACGAGGCGAAGGGGAATCTTCAAAATGGAAGGGAGGATGGCACGGGAGGGTGTAGCGATTCTTCCTTGGTTCTAATGGAAGTGGAGTCAGGGTCGTCGGCAAGGCCAAGGTTGAAGTCGCTACGGGAGGTGGGGTTGGAAAGGTGTCGCAAGTAGCTTGGAGGATCTGGCGACCAGCGATGAGGACCTCCGTGTTGAAACCAGAATGCAGGGGCTTAGAAAGCCTAGCCTCGAATGCTCGCCAGATGCCGTTGATTCACCGTCATTGGGTGAAGGAAGGGTACGACGAGGGCCTCGACATCGCCGGTATTGTTAAGGTCGGGAGGCAACTGCTCCTCGAGCCAGGCAACACTGGTGACCAGGTAGGGCTTGGTGCAGAGGAGAAGCAGAGCAAGAAGGAAAAAGTGATAAATGAATTAATGGTAAGATTTCGTGATGAAGAACGGGGACCGAGCTCTCTTTTCCTCCATTAATGGAGATCATGAAGAGACAAAGAGGAGATCTCGGCTCAGGACGGGGAAGGGATCAATGGAGGAGGTAAGGCTATGAGCAACATGGAGGCGGGCCCTGTGATGGGCAGGGAGAGGCTCTATTGCAAGGACTTGGCGGTCGACGAGGTTTGTCAGTGTTGTAGAAGAAGCTTGCAGCGAAGGAGTGGCTGTCCACGGGGCGGTCACTACAGAGGAGGTTGGGACGGACCATGGAGCCGTCCATGTAGGTGAAGCTGTGCTTGAGGGAGAGGTTGTTGTTGGTCTAGAAGGTGGAGGGGGCGGCCGTGGGGTAGTCGAGGGGATGGGCGATGATGAGGTCGGCGATTGCCAGGGGGAGGAGGGAGAGGATGGCGAGGTTGGGAGAGGAGGGTGGCAAGGGCTCGATGGCAGTGGGAAGTGGAAGTCGCCTAGGAGGCGTTTGGCCCATTTGCTGGCATGGCACGCGAGTCTCTACGAGGTGGAGGAGGATGCGGAGGAGGAGCAGAGGAGGCGGGAGGCAGTGCGGAGGGCAGGGAGCGAGGTGGAAAGGGCGGCTCCACCACCGAAGTCTGCAAGGGAGGAGGAGGCGGTGTCAAGAGCGGAGAGGTGGGGAGAGTTTGGAAATGAGGAAGGCCTGGTGGGGGCGGTCGTTGGGGACATTGCGGTTCTAGTACTGGATGAGCGTGGCTTCTTCTTTTTGGGGACGGCGAGGGAGCGGCTACAGGGAGCACCCGTGGGAGGCTAGTAGATGAAGGCGAAATCATTGCTGTGGATGGTGACTGTGGGTAGTGGATCAAGCACAGGAAAGACAGAATGGCAGAACCGGTGGGGGATCTGGATTTGGCAACGAAACGTACCCTAATATGATCTATGGCTCTGATACCAAAATTGATGGGGGACAGAGATGGATAGGATCGTTAGTGAGCCTAGAAGTCACCTAAATTAGGGTACTATTTTTTTTTTTGGTATTTTTTCTCCAGGGGTGGTGAAGGAATAGTGGGGATGTAGGATAGGGATCTAGATCTCATGGACTTCAGGACTCACCCTAACGAAGAGACCTCTCACCTCTCGGGCATTACACCCTCCTTGATACTTGGAGGCACTAGGATGGATCTCAAAGGTCACGAGGGAATAAAGAAGATGGAATGGGAAGGGGGATAACTAGGGCATCACCCCCATGCCCGAAGGCGAAGGACAAAAGAATCACTCTTCTAAAAAACTCAAATTTTTTTATGAACTGAACTGATTTTTTACAAAGGACTGAGGGTGGTATTTATAGACCTGTTCAACCCTCATTTGAATTTGAATATAGAATAAAAAGATAGGGATGACTCAAATTCAAATACAAGATAGGATAAGATAAGCTTATCCATATCTCAATCCTAACCAACCAAATCCTAATTCAAATTTTAAACAAAAGATAAATCCTAAATAAATTTATTCTAGAAATGCTCCAAGATCCATGCCACTCCGAGATCCGTGCTGCTTCGAGATTCGAGTGGGCCGATGTTCCCATCAGCCGAAGTCACCAATCGAACAATCCTACATGGACTGAAGACCTGACTGAATGAAGCCCGAGGTCTTTAAGCAAAAGAACTCCATTCAGTACTTTGGGCCTATCGGACGACCGTTGAATGGCGATCAGGGAGACTCCATTCAGCTTACTTTTGGATGTGAAGCCATCATCCCCATTGAGATCTCTTTGCATTCCCTACGGATTGACCACTGTGCCGAGCCTACTAACTCTGAGCAGCAGAGGGCTGACTTGGACCTACTTGAAGAAACCAGACTCCAAACAAGCTTAAAGATGGTGACCTACCATCAAAAGATGGCAAAGTATTACAACTCATGGGTCAAGTCACGAACTTTCCAAGTCAGAGATCTGGTCTTATGGATGTTTGAGATTTCAAGGCCGACCGAGCAAGGAAACTCTCCCCATATTGGGAAGGCCCTTATCGAGTCGTGGAAGTAGTTCGAGCTAGAACATGCTCACTCAAACATTTGGACGAATGGCAGATAGCACATTTGTGGAATGTAGACAATCTCTGCAAGTACTATCAATAAAGTCTACAACTTCTTCTATGAAGCACCTCCGAAAGTTCGACTCCGGTCGGCAAAGGCTCTATGGCAACCCAACTCCGAAAGTCCGATTCTAGTCAACAAAGTCTCTATGGCAACCCAACTTCGAAAGTCTGAGTCCAGTCGGCAAAGGCTCTAGGGTAGCCCAACTCTGAAAGTCTGACTCCAGTCAGCAAAGGCTCTAAGGTAGCCTACACCGAAAGTCCCATTCCTATTAGCAAAGGCTCTAGGGCAGCCCTACTCCGAAAGTTCGACTCTAGTCGGCAAAGGCTCTAAGGAAGCCCACACCGAAAGTCTGACTCTAGTCGGCAAAGGCTCTAGGGTAGCCCAACTCTGAAAGTTCGATTCCGGTTGGCAAAGGCTCTAGGGCAGCCCAACTCTGGAAGTTCGATTTTGGTCGGCAAAGGCTCTAGGACACAACTCCAAAAGTCTGACTCCGGTCAACAAAGGCTCTAGGGCAGCCCAACTCCGAATGTCCGATTTCGATCGGCAAAGTCCCTAGGGCAGCCCACTCCAAAAGTTTGACTCCAGTCGGAACTTGGGAAAAGTTGCAAGGTATCTTGGTTTGGCCCGAGCCACTGTTTGGCGGCCACCTCAACATCTTCTCATCTTGACGAGCCAACGAACTAACACGTGGGAGAAATTCCTCAAGTATCTTAGTTCGAATTGAGCTGCTGCCTGGAAGACACCTTCGACTTTTGACGAGCTGATGGACCAATATCCTACCTCAAGCCGAAGGACTCATACTTAAAAAATTTCTAAGTTAATAATCTACATCAGGCTACTATTCGGTAACTACTCCTTGCATTCCTATCAAACCGACTGGTGAAGCTTAGAAATATTTTTAAAGAAAAGAAGCTACGGTTAATCCGAACAACCACATGCACATTCAGACAATGAAGATATGACAAAGGGGTTCTATTATATATATAAAATGGTCAGTACAAAAAGAGGAGATCAGACCTTTACAACCGATCTAGGTCTGACTTGCCGAAGTTATATCAATTATCTCCTCCGCCTCGACTCTGTTCGACGTAGTTGGGACTTCAGCTTCCACTTCGGTCCACTCTGGTTTAGCCGGAGTGCCCTTAGAGATATCTGCCGCATCCGCTTTGGCTTTAGCTTGGGCATCCGATCCAAGCTCCTCCGCGCTGGCCTCGTTACGAGGCTCGGCCCCTCCATCAGATTGAACCGCATCTTCTTCGGCTCCTCCCTCTTCCGCCCACTCTGGTAGTCACAGAGATGAGAGATCAAACTTCAAGAAGGCGGTGCTGACCTTCTCCAGGTAGTCTTCATATCCGTAGTCATAGCTGTACAAACCGGCCTCATTCATCTCGACTTTAAAGCTTTCGGATTTCTTGTACTCTTTTATGGCCACTTCGATCGCTATCTCCATAACCTCTTGGGACTTCTTGAGTAGCCCCTTGAATCTTTCGGCTATGGCCTGGTGGCCCATGGAGCACCACTCGGACTCACACAGGCATGCAGTCCCTTCGGCCACCCGACGGGCTAGGGATTTTATCCTCCACCTTTTGTTCTTCAGCTTGGTGGCCAGGACGTCCTGCTGAGACAACAAATCTACAACCTGATTCCTTTGTGCCTCTACCTTGGCCCGAATGGCAGAGTGCTCTTCTTCGAACACACGTAAGATGGACAACTCTGCCCTTGGTGGCTATCGCCACTTCTGCGGCATCCCTCGCTACTTCAGCTATCTCGACCTTCTTGGCTGAGTGCTCATTCAAATCCATCAGCGCACCCAGGTCGTCATCCATCAGTAGCATGTCCTGAAGCAATTGTAAGAGATAACACAGTCAGTATCCCAAGAACTAAAGCTAAGAGATCGTATGAAGACAACTTACCTGGTGCGGGCACCAGACTTATAAGAAGACTTCAGAGCTCCATTTGGATCTCTGATTGACATTGCCCGAGAAATTAGGGTTTGTAATAAAGGTTGACCTGGTCAACCAGTTTATTTATTTATTTCTTGAGTCACCATTTAAATTTTGTTGAGTCATGTTGACTCGGTGCAAGTCCCGATGTGGTTTCAATTTTATCCAATATGGTGCCGCAATTGTCTTCCAATCAAATCAAGGTCCAAGCAAGTGGAGGCCACACTCCAAGCCACATGCCCAGCCACACTCCGAGCACATGCCAGGGTCTAGGAGGCGCCACAGAGGCATCCCAGTGTCATGGTCCCCACATCCAAAGAAGAAAAAAATCAAATTGGAAGCCAATTTAAAGGAGGCGCCCATACCTGCCAATTTTGTCTAAGCAAAGAAGGAAAGGGACTTCTCTTGGAGAAAAAAATCAAAGAAGGACATCCAACCTACTCCTAATTGAAGTTCAAATCAAAATCAAAGAGCTTAACTTGGAGTGGAAGAAAAGAAGAAATGCCATAAGGAGAAGAGGACTCCAAATCCAAATCCAACTCCAAAGAAGAAGGCGCCATAAAAAAAAAAAAAAAAAAAAAATTCCAAAAAAATCCTTTATGGCCGTCCCAAATTTTTTTGAATTCTTGGTCGGCCAAGAGAGGAGGTTTTCTACCTAATCTAGAGGTTGGAGGAGTTTAGTCCCACATGGGAATTTGTACAAACTTGGAGAAAATTTTAGGTCTATATAATAGACCTCTCTTTGTAACTTTAGAAAATCAATGAAGAAAAAATTATTTTTGCTATTCTCTTGTGTTGAGTAACCTAGGTTTCTCTTCTTCCGCACTATTCTAAGTGTTGAGCTCCGTGAGGGGGTAATCCGGGTTCCATTGGAGCCTTGAGGAGGTGAGAGATCTCCATCTTTATCCAAAACCCTAGGTTAGCCACTTAAAAATCCAAAACCCTAGCCGCCCTTCATTATTTTCAATCCATCGAACCCTAGCTCCTTCCATCTCCCATGGCCTCTCTCTCTCTACAAGTCCAGGCCGTCCACCTTCATCCAGATCCAGTCCGGCTACTTCAGATCCAGAGCAAGTTCCAAAGAAAATCACATCAGCTTCTAGGAGAATCCAGTTTTCAGCAATTTCAAACTTCAAGTTCATCAACCTTGTAAATTTTTCCATTGACTCTCTGATTCCATCAATTGTTTTTCTTCTCTTCCAGATCTTGAGTTCAGGAGAAGCCAACCTGCCAAAGGACCAGTATTGGAGGATCCATTGCAAAGATATCTGAATCCGAGGATCCAACAATTTGCTCGGGATAGTTCTTCCACCAAAATCTGTGAAGATCATTGTCTGGTTAGGTAAACCATCTCTTCTCTTTATTTCTGTTCTGTTGAAAGTTCGGAGCGAAACCCTAGGTCTGGGAGTTTCTCAACCCCCAGCGATCCGTTGCTTCTGAACTACTCTGATAATTTAGTTTGCTTAAAATTGTGCTTTCAATTATCATATTAGTATCTTTCAATGTTAGGTTAATTTTTCTTTGATTTGAAGCCAACTTCTACAAACATATAAAAACAACAAAAAAAATTAGTTAATCTTAATTTACTTCCGCATCGCATCCCTTTATTTGTTCTGCATCATTTTTGGTATCAGAGCCCAGTCTAGGGTTTCTGATTTGCTTGCTTGCTTGTTTTGATTGTTTTCTCTTTTTATTTTGTCTGCTCGAAGTAGACTCCGCAGGATGTCCGGTCCTAGGAACTAAGCGAGGTGCAAGCCTCCTCCTCCCATTCCACAGGGTGTTCCTAGGGCGTGTAGGGGATCCATTGGGTTATAACTTCGTAGCAGGGATTATAAACGGGGAAGACAATCTAGTTGCAGCCCATAATTGCCCTGTTTTCTGAATTATTTCTCCCTGCATAAAACTCCGAATTGCATGATTTTTGCTTCGTTGAAACCAGTATAATTGATCCTATTTTCCATAACTTTTCTGTGATTTATTGGTTTCGGTAAAAATTCTGAGCATTAAAATACAACAACTCTATTTTTTGTGTTCTGCAATTCAATTCTTTTTGGAGTGATCATCTCATAATTTACTTAAGGGCAATTGAGCATCTAAGATAAGGGGAGGAGTTGATTACCTCTCCTTAGCCCAAAACCACCATCCAATCATTCGAACCTAGACCTAATTTAAAATCAGTTAGACCTAATTTGCCCTAGTGGGCTAGGGACACCAATTGGTCGGGTCTAGGCTAGTGTTGAGTCAGTTTGCCAAGTTATTCTGTGTGTGCTTAGCACTCAGTGTCTAGAACGGTGGTTCAGGGATCCATTCCCGAAGGGCTTGTGTGCTGGTCCGCCTACCTGGCCAATCACTGATTGGTGTCTAGGATTGGCAATCAGGGACCTAACACTCCCCTTACACCTGCCTGGCTGAGTCCTGAGTTACTACAGGCTAGCTTGCCACTCTGATTGGGCATCTAGTTTGGACTCTAGGTCTAGTGATCCAGTAGTCGATTTAGTCTAGTCTCATTTTGTGTGCTTGCTTGAATCATCATGTCTACCAGAAACGGAGTGCCATATCAACCTGGTCAAACCCAACCTGATTTAGAGGCCATGATCAGAACTCTTACTGAAAGTATGGCTAAAATGAATCAGGATATGACAAACACTGTGGCCCAGTTTAGCGCACAAATTCATGAGGATCTTACCCAACTTAGGGACCGAGTCCAAGTACTTGAAGAACCTAGACATCGGAATTGGACTCCTGACCCCGATTTTAATGTGCCTCAACCTCACCCACATCAGGAGCCTAGAAGGCCTTTATATAGAGACCCTGAACCTAATCATAGGAGGCCTGACCCAGAGCCTGAAGATAGAGATGAAAGGTTCATCAGGAACATCAAATTAGATGCACCCACTTTTGATGGTAGTCTGAACCCTAAGGTGTATTCTGATTGGGAGGGTGAGATGGACCAATACTTTGAGTGGTATGCTATGTCTGAGGAGAGGAAATACAAGTTTGCCAAGATGAAATTAGTGCGTCAAGCTAGGTTATACTGGGGGAACATTGAGCTAACCACTAGGAGACGGAATGTTGAGCCCATAACCACTTGGCAGGGTATGAAAGAAAAACTGAGAGATAAATACCTACCCATTTCATACCAGCAAAACCTGTTAGACCAATGGCAAAACCTGAAACAAGGAAACCGATCTGTCTCAGACTACATAGCTACTTTTGATGAATACCTAATGAGATGTGATGTGAGTGAAGCCCATGAAGTCACTTTGTCTAGATTTAGGGCTGGACTGAGGGAAGATATCAAGAGAGAACTATTTCTAAGAGAGGTTACTGATCTAGACCAAGCCTACCAGATTGCACTGAACACTGAGAAATTTCAGAGAGGACCTATACCTTCTAGGGTTAGTGCCCCATTCCCAAGGAATGGACCTAGCCAAGTTATCCCTAGTAAACCTTTTCAGGGTACTTCTACCCCTAGGCCCATGGACAAAGGTAAGGCACCTGACACCCAGAGAACCCCTAGTTCAAATATCACCTGTTTTAAGTGTCAGAAACCAGGTCACATTTCCAGTCAGTGTACTGCCATAGCCTGTTTCAAGTGTCATAAGGTAGGTCATGTTGCTAGCCAGTGCCCACGGAGATCCCTTTACATAGAAGAGGGAGAGAATGATAATTCCGAGCCCAGTGAGGAATTTGAAGAAGAAGTTTATGAGGCCGGAATGAATTTGGTTGAGGAGTATGAAGGAGAGGAGGAACCCAATGAATCTGACCAATTAGGAGTTGTAAGATGCATCCTATCCCAGAATCTAGTTCAAGAGGATTAGCGTAGGACTAACATCCTACAGACTTTTCTTAAATTAGGAGATAAGGTATGTAAGATCATCATAGATAGTGGGAGCTGTGTAAATGCCATCTCTACTAGCACTGTCAAGATGTTAGGCTTAATCCCAGTTCCCCATCCCAACCCCTATAAGGTTTCTTGGGTAGATTCTACCTCCATACCCATCCAGTCTAGATGTCAAGTCCAAATCCAAATGCAATCTTATCACGAAAAGATTTGGTGCGATGTCTTACCCATGGGGGTGAGCAGTATAATTCTCGGAAGACCTTGGTTGTATGATCATGATGCCACCCTCTTAGGAAAATCCAATACCTGTGTCTTTAGTTTCAATGGGAAGAAGATTACGATCCATTCAGTTCCCCCTAAGGACAAGGTAACTAAAGGAGCCGGTAAGGTTAAGGAGATGAAAACTGGAGTGAACCTAATCAGTGCTAAGGATCTAGAACAAGAAATTCATAGTGGTTCACCCATCTGGATGTTGACTGCTAAGGAACTTAGAACTTCGGAACCCTCAGAGCCTCCTCAAGAAGTTAAACCTGTGTTAAAAGAATTTGAGGATGTCTTTCCCGAGGATTTGCCAGACCACCTTCCACCTCTTAGGGATATCCAACATGCCATAGATCTAATCCCAGGAGCGACTTTGCCCAACTTGCCCCATTACAGGATGAATCCATCTGAGCATGAAGAACTGCAAAAGCAGGTTGGAGAATTATTGAGGAAGGGGTTTATTAGAGAAAGTCTTAGCCCTTGTGCAGTCCCAGCCTTACTGACCCCAAAGAAAGATGGCACGTGGAGGATGTGTGTTGACAGTCGTGCCATCAATAAAATTACAATCAAATATAGGTTTCCCATCCCTAGACTAGATGACATGCTTGATATGATGGCTAGTGCAATGGTTTTTTCTAAGATTGATCTCAGAAGCGGCTATCATCAGGTTAGGATTAGACCCGGGGATGAATGGAAAACTTCTTTCAAAACTAAGGATGGTCTTTATGAATGGGTTGTTATGCCTTTTGGGTTGTCCAATGCCCCCAGTACTTTCATGAGAATTATGACCCAAGTACTTAGAGCTTTCATAGGAAAATTTGTGGTGGTCTATTTTGATGACATCCTGATCTATAGTAAGACCCTAGCAGATCACCTAGGCCACCTTAGAGCAGTCTGCCAAGTTTTGAGGAATGATAGACTCTACGGTAATCTTAAGAAGTGTGAATTCATGACTAGTAGAGTTATCTTTCTTGGTTTTGTAGTAACCCCTGACGGCGTGGCGGCCGATCCTGAGAAGATTAGGTCCATAGTAGACTGGCCAGAGCCAACCAATGTGCATGAAGTTAGAAGTTTCCACGGCTTGGCTACCTTCTATAGGCGATTCATCAAGGGGTTTAGTACTTTAGCTGCTCCTATCACTGATTGTATTAGGAAAGGAGAATTTCATTGGACTAAGTCAGCCCATAAAGCCTTCCTAGATCTTAAGGATAAAATGACCCAGGCACCCATTCTGAGACTACCCGATTTTTCTAAAGTATTTGAGGTTGCCTGTGATGCTTCATGTGTAGGAATAGGTGGAGTCCTAAGCCAAGAGAATCATCCCATAGCATTCTTTAGTGAAAAACTTAATGATGCTAAGCTTAGGTATTCTACCTATGATAAGGAATTTTATGCGGTAGTGCAAGCTTTGCGTTACTGGAGACATTATTTGCTACCGCAGGAATTTGTACTATTTTCGGACCATGAGGCTCTTAGATTTCTGAACTCCCAAAAGAAGCTTAACCCTAGGCATGCTAAGTGGGTAGAATATATCCAGTCCTATACTTTTGTCCTGAAACATAAGGCTGGAGTTGAGAATAAGGTAGCTGATGCCCTTAGTCGCCGATCTCTGTTATTAACTTCTGTTAGAACTGAGGTCATAGGGTTTGAGCAAATCAAAGAGGAATATGAGTCTTGTCCGGATTTCATAACTGTGTATCAGGATCTAGTTCAAGGACCATCTAGTAATCACCAGGATTATACCCTTGTAGATGGTTTTTTGTTCTTCAAAAATAGGCTTTGCATCCCTAGAACTTCTCTTAGGGAATTTTTGATTTGGGAAATCCATGCTGGAGGTTTAGCCGGCCATTTTGGAAAAGACAAGACCATTCTAGCTATTGAAGACCACTTTTTCTGGCCTAGCTTGAAAAGGGATGTAGCTAATATTGTAGCTAGATATCGAACCTGCGCTGTTGCCAAACAGCGAAAACAAAACACTGGCCTTTATACCCCACTCCCTGTCCCAGATCGTCCTTGGCAAGATGTGAGTATGGATTTTGTGTTAGGTTTACCTAAGACCCAGAGGAGACATGATTCTATCTGTGTCATAGTCGACCGATTCTCTAAAATGGCCCACTTCTTGCCTTGTTCCCAAACCTTTGATGTGTCTAAGGTAGCCACACTTTTCTTCAATGAGATAGTTAGACTCCATGGCCTACCTAAGACAATCGTTTCAGATAGGGATGTCCGGTTAACCAGTTACTTTTGGAAGACCCTTTGGCATAAGTTAGGGACAAAACTTAAGTTTTCAACTGCCTATCATCCCCAAACTGATGGCCAAACTGAAGTAGTGAACTGTAGCCTAGGAAATCTGCTGAGATGTCTTGTTGGTGAAAACACCAGAAATTGGGATTTATACCTACCAAGGGCAGAATTTGCGTACAATGACTCGGTCAATAGGTCTACGGGTAAGAGTCCATTTGAAATTGTACATGGGTACAAACCTCACACACCTCTTGACCTAGTCCCTTTACCTGTCCACACTCGAGTCTCCGAGTCTGCTGAGAATTTTGCACAGCATGTAAAAGACTTGCATAAAGAAATTCATGCCAAAATAAATTTAAGTAATGAAACTTATAAGAAGTTGGCTGATACTCAAAGGCGAGTCAAATCTTTTGTTGAGGGAGACTATGTGATGATTAGGTTAAGGCCTGAACGGTTTTCTCCTGGAACCGTTAGAAAGTTACATGCTAGAGGAGCTGGACCATTTAGAGTGGTAAAGAGAGTAGGATCCAATGCCTATGTGCTCGAGTTGCCTCCAGAACTAGGCATTAGCTCTACTTTCAACATTACAGACTTAGTAGAGTACAGGGAGCCAGCTGTTATTCCTAGTGAGCCTTTTGAGCCTAACCCTATCATTGAGAGTGATCCCGACCCTGTGTGTCCACCAACAAACTGGCCTGTGAGGAAAGAGCAGATTGAAAAGATCCTGGATGATCAGGTTATCTCTACTCGTAATCGAGGATACCAAAGGTACCTGGTCCGCTGGCAAGGAAGGCCAGATTCTGATGACTCTTGGATCTCCCGAGAAGAATTACAAGAATTGGACCCAGACCTCTTGGAGAGATACCAGAGCCAACTTGAGCCTTACTCGACAGGGTCGAGTTCCTCCCATCCCGGGAGAATTGGTGCGGGCACCAGACTTATAAGAAGACTTCAAAGCTCCATTTGGATCTCTGATTGACATTGCCCGAGAAATTAGGGTTTGTAATAAAGGTTGACCTGGTCAACCAGTTTATTTATTTATTTCTTGAGTCACCATTTAAATTTTGTTGAGTCATGTTGACTCGGTGCAAGTCCCGATGTGGTTTCAATTTTATCCAATATGGTGCCGCAATTGTCTTCCAATCAAATCAAGGTCCAAAATGGTGCCACATTTGTCTTCCAATCAAATCAAGGTCCAAGCAAGTGGAGGCCACACTCCAAGCCACACGCCCAGCCACACTCCGAGCACACGCCAGGTTCCAGGAGGCGCCACAGAGGCATCCCAGTGTCATGGTCCCCACATCCAAAGAAGAAAAAAATCAAATTGGAAGCCAATTTAAAGGAGGCGCCCATACCTGCCAATTTTGTCTAAGCAAAGAAGGAAAGGGACTTCTCTTGGAGAAAAAAATCAAAGAAGGACATCCAACCTACTCCTAATTGAAGTTCAAATCAAAATCAAAGAGCTTAACTTGGAGTGGAAGAAAAGAAGAAATGCCATAAGGAGAAGAGGACTCCAAATCCAAATCCAACTCCTAAGAAGGCGCCATAAAAAAAAAAAAAAAAAAAAAAAATTTCCAAAAAATCCTTTATGGCCGTCCCAAATTTTTTGAATTCTTGGTCGGCCAAGAGAGGAGGTTTTCTACCTAATCTAGAGGTTGGAGGAGTTTAGTCCCACATGGGAATTTGTACAAACTTGGAAAAAATTTTAGGTCTATATAATAGACCTCTCTTTGTAACTTTAGAAAATCAATGAAGAAAAAATTATTTTTGCTATTCTCTTGTGTTGAGTAACCTAGGTTTCTCTTCTTCCGCACTATTCTAAGTGTTGAGCTCCGTGAGGGGGTAATCCGGGTTCCATTGGAGCCTTGAGGAGGTGAGAGATCTCCATCTTTATCCAAAACCCTAGGTTAGCCACTTAAAAATCCAAAACCCTAGCCGCCCTTCATTATTTTCAATCCATCGAACCCTAGCTCCTTCCATCTCCCACGGCCTCTCTCTCTCTACAAGTCCAGGCCGTCCACCTTCATCCAGATCCAGTCCGGCTACTTCAGATCCAGAGCAAGTTCCAAGGAAAATCACATCAGCTTCTAGGAGAATCCAGTTTTCAGCAATTTCAAACTTCAAGTTCATCAACCTAGTAAATTTTTCCCTTGACTCTCTGATTCCATCAATTGTTTTTCTTCTCTTCCAGATCTTGAGTTCAGGAGAAGCCAACCCGCCAAAGGACCAGTATTGGAGGATCCATTGCGAAGATATCTTAATCCGAGGATCCAACAATCTGCTCGGGAGAGTTCTTCCACCAAAATCTGTGAAGATCATTGTCTGGTTAGGTAAACCATCTCTTCTCTTTATTTCTGTTCTGTTGAAAGTTCGGAGCGAAACCCTAGGTCTGGGAGTTTCTCAACCCCCAGCGATCCATTGCTTCTGAACTACTCTGATAATTTAGTTTCCTTAAAATTGTGCTTTCAATTATCATATTAGTATCTTTCAATGTTAGGTTAACTTTTCTTTGATTTGAAGCCAACTTCTACAAACATATAAAAACAACAAAAAAAATTAGTTAATCTTAATTTACTTCCGCATCGCATCCCTTTATTTGTTCTGCATCATTACCCCAATCATATAACGGAATGAACTCCTCGTGGCCACATTCATCGACCACTGACCCGAATTGCTCCAGTTGATTCCCTCGACGGCCCTCATGAGCAGGTTCCTGACCTGCTAAGCTTCGCAAATGGTATGCTACATCTCACACGCATCGTCACTGACATCGACAGCTTGTCCCCTATCAGTCACCTCCTCTTCTGTTCCTACCTTCCCTTTGGCTACCAGGGGATTTTCCTCCATCAGCTCGAGGAGTAGGGATATCGGTGCTATCTCCCTGGAGGACTATTGCGCTCGCCCTTCTACAGTTCGGGTGGCTGACTACCCAATTGAAGAAGAGGACTCCACGTGTTTCCCGACTAGTTTCTCCGCTAGTGGTACATTGTCGTCTCCGAAATAAATGGAGATGGTGGTGATGGCCTGTTCCTTCATCTGCTTCTTGGTCGGCCTTTCGGATGCTGGCTCCTCTGCCCACTATCTCTTGGTCTTCTGAGGCAACGGCTTCGTAGTCCATACAGCCCTCCTCTAGGCCGCCAATGCTGAGATAATCGATCGGTCAGGCTTCATTTTACCGCATGCAAGAAGGTAAAAGTAATCTTAGTAAAGACAAAGCCGACAGAGGAAGATAGAATTAATTCGGTATGGGTTTCAATCCTACCCAAGTGTCGGTGTTAGCTGATCCCAACCGAATGAAGAAGATCCTCCCGGAGCAGATCTCTCATAGATACCGAGTCGTCCTCATCCAGCTTATTAAAGTCAGTTTCGTCGACCCTCAAAATTTTCCATCCATCTACTACTTTCGGCCTTGGCTCTCTCCATGCCGGCTCGAAACCCCAGGGTTCTAAACTATCTACAAAGAAGTATCGGGACTTCCATCCGTGAATGGCCGACGGAAGTAACCCTAGTATCTTCTGACCAGAGTGGGGACTGAACATCCACCACTCCTGGCTATGGAAGTCCTACTTTAAGGAAAAGAAGTTGGAAAAGAGAGACACCCTAGCCTCGACTCCGACCCTTCGACAAAGAACTAAGAAACTGCAAATCACCCGAATGCTGTTAGGGGTCAGCTGCGTCGGAGTAATCCTATAACTATTGAAGATTTGAGTAAAAAAGCTGTGAAGTGGGAGTCAGAGGCCAGCCTTTAGGTGGTCTTCGTATAATGGGAGGGCACCTAAGTTCAATGGACCATTCACCCTCCTCTCCTTACTAGGAATGGTGAGGTGCAAAGTGGTCGGTATGCCATAAATGACCTTAAGGTTCTCTACCTTATCTCTGGTCATGGTCATGGAAATGTCGTAGGGACCTGGCTCCCTAGACTCGTGAGTGGAACTACGACTAGCAGAGGCCATTCTGATGGAGGCTAAGAAGGAAATGGAGATGAAACTAACCTGGTGGGAGAACTCCCTAACGATGGCTAGAGCGGCGGAAGAAGGAAGCTCTCTCCCCAAACCCAGGCACAGCGGAAAACCCCCTCTAGGAATTCATCCCTCCCTTTTATAGGCACCAGGGGGTGGCTTCCCAATGCCTCTCGACCACCGCGATCCAACGGTAGACGACGCGACTCCCGGGTTTGGCGAGAACCCGATGGGATGCAACGAATCGTATCTGTTCACGATTCGCATGACCGTTGAAGCAATGATGGATGGATCACTTCGGACACCGCGCTGACTTCTCTGATCTTGCCACATGGCCCACGTCGTGTCAGGAGCTCGACGGGTGTGCGTTTTAGGACTGGCAGCCATCATGGCATCGTACCAACAATAGCTGCCTCTCCTGCCACCATCAATCCGGTGCTGACACCTGTCTAAGGGAGGAGATTCAGAGCAGAAGACAGCCGATCGTAGCACGCCGAATTAGATTCGCCATCATCTGAAAGGATTATGCGCTAAAGGCCAATCGAAATGTTGTATTTCGATGGAATTTTCTTTTGTATCCCAAACTAGTGTATTGACATTATCAATTAATAAAGGCATTTTATTTTCATCATACGCTGTGTCTTATTAATTTTATTAAGATATGATGAACCCCATAGATTAGGACTATGATTCTAGGGTTATGATGAGATCATACCAGTGAGACCTAAAGCCTTAAAACCCTAATCTAGAATATTCCTGGTCGATGAGATATTGAGTAGGGGATCAATGTTTCTGGTAAGACCAGCACATCCTATGTATGCTTGGTGAAAAGGGTGACTGATCTCACAGTCACTTGTGTTTGACACTAATACTAGGATATGGGTACTCATTAGAGAATGAGTTCACTAAATGGATCTAGCTTGAGAACATCTAATGGAACCTTATTTGTTTGTCAATACATAGTCTCATAGTGGGAGCTGTGCATGTGGTCCTTTGACCTGAGACTGCCATGGTACCTTGTATGCATGAATCCATACTTTGGTTCACACTCAATCATGACACTGAGTCATGCATGGGGTGATACTGGGTATGGTGGATTGCATATGGGGGTTTTGAGTAGGTCAAAAAGGAATCGATCAACCGTAGTAAGAGGGAAGCGCATCCAGATTATTTCAATCAAATGAAGATTCGAAAAATCTTTGATCAAAGTATGAACATTAGAAATAGTTTCTAATGGTTCATTAATGAATCATCATTATCAGATTGAGCAAGGAATGAATATGAAATTGGATTTGACAAGAATCCATATCCATAGTCATATTCAGGGTGCAAGTAGATCGAAGGACTGAATTACCTGGTAAATCACCACTAAAGGGTGTTTTGGTAAATCAACCAAAATTTCTCATCCTCCGGGTATGCATGACACGTTGCTAGATGTCAATCTTGTCTTGTTGGTCTTCATGAACCAATTGATTTGGTTTCATGAGTCAATTCGATGTGTGATTCGAATTGGATAATTAGGTGAGCCAATTTGACCTAATTAGGTAAATCGGGTTCGATCGGATCGAATCGGCTCAAACCTAAACCTACTGCTGGCTAGATGTGGAACCCAATGGGTCACATACAATAGAGACTTGGCCAAGGAGGTCATTCATGATTTAATTAGGGTTATAGGATCCTAATTTGTTAGCCGGATTACATACTAGCATATGCAGGCTAACCTAATTCCTAACCCAATTGGATTGGGTCCGGTTGCTTGCTAATTGGGCTAACCTAATTATAAAATACCTAAATTAGGTTGAGTCCAAAGTCGGGCTAGCATAATAAGAGCAAAATCTGATTTTAATTTGGATTTAAGGGCATTTTAGGTGCCATACATGAAGAGTCCCATGGCATGGGACTCTTGGTACCTAAATGATACCTTAACTTCAAAAGGGCACAGAATAAGCTATAAATCTCTGATTTGAATATAATTTATATGGTCAGAAAGGAAATTTTATGCTCTTTCCAATGACACCCAAATTGTCTATGTTTTGACTGGTCAGCATTTTTTAAAATTTGCATGGAAGAAGATGGCGCGCACGGTGCATGAAGAGTCGCAACTCTTTATGTGGCGCACGGTTTTGATGGAGAGTCCTTCTCCTATCAGAACTCTTCATAATCTTCGATGTTTGAAGATTGAATAGGTACCTCTTGCCTTCCTAGGGACCGGTAATTGACATGTGGCAAGTGAGAATTCATCCAGATAAAAGAAGGGATGTGAATAAGGCCTTCGGTGCATGAATGGGCTTATTAGATATGATTTTTTAAGCCAGATAACTTCTCTTTGGTCTTGAAAAATCATATCTGATAAGTTGATGAAAGGACATATCACACGCCCCTCTTGTATCTATAAATAGGAGGCGGTGAAATGAGTCTAAAAAAAAAAAGAATTCCATCGAAGTATTATTCTGAGTGTCTCTCTCTCTCCCTCCTTCTTTCTTTAAGACAAGACTTGTCTTGTTAAGACAAGGTCTTTTCTAATAGGACAAGGCTTTGTTTTAGGATATAAGCCTAAGGGATCCTAGAGGATGGTTGTCCTAAAACCAAGAGTGGTTTAGGAGAGTGTCTTTAGTGCTCTACAGTAGGACAGGGTGTCCTATAATGGTCAATAGACCAAAGGCTGCCGAAAGAGTTCCACTTCTCCAAACAACTTGAAGAAGGAGTTCTTCCTTGGTCCGAGTTTCGTGCGGATCACCGTTGGAGGGCGAACATTTCGGCGCCTGGTGGAGAAGATGGCTGAATCAGGATTTTCTTCATCAGATTGGATACTAGCGGTTCAGGTTGTTGCCTAAACACTAGTTTATATTATATATGCATGTTTGTATGTTTTAATTCCTAGTAAGGAGGTCTTGGCTTAAGGGTTTGGTAGTGGTTTCATAATAAAATTTTGAAATCCACGCTTTCGCCCTGGTCACCAAAACCCTTACAGTGGTATCAGAGCCACCTTATTAGGGCTAAATCATACAAAATTTGAAGTTGCCCAGTTTTGTAGGACTCTTGAGGTTGCCGATTTTGGTATGACTCTACAAAAATAAAGTTGCCCAATTTTGTAGGACTCTTGAGGTTGCCCATTTTTGTTGGACTCTATAAAAGTTGAAATTTTCCAATTTTGTAGGACTCTACAAGAGTTTAAAGTTACATATGATTGATATGTTTATGCAAATATGTATGTCACTGGTTAGGGTTTTCACTTAAACCTTAACCGATATAAAGATATGTTTAGCTTTCTAGTAATCATACTAAAATAAGGTTGCCCTGGCAAAATGGTGGATCCATTATGTGGTAGATGGTTGTCTTAGTATGATGACACACTTGGCACATTATAAAATGATATATGATGCATGGTAACATTAGAATGTACTTCTATTTGAATTGCCCTCTATTAAAATTATATTAAATTGTAGTGTCATATACCAAAAGCAAAATAATCAAGATGATTACTTGATCATTTGGTGTCTAGGAAAAGTCGTTCATGATCGATAAAGAGGACATGGTTTTTAATTGGTTCTGTTGACTGACCTGGCCAATTTTTATTAGTGTCTAGAAAAGCAACGAGGGGACTCCCACTACTCTCCCACTTACGTGGCCGAAAAGATTAACTTAATTCTTGATTGATATGCTTAGTATAATATTCACTACATTAGGCCTTCCTTCATGCTAGGTTATTATTATGTTATGATCCGTATTACGTTTGTTGTGCACACACAAGGCCTATTATGGTAACTAACACAATTTTGGCCTAGTGCATTTGATGCTTATGGCATGATTTAACATAATACTTTGTTGTGAACACACAAGGGTATTATTATTACAATCATGGCTATAAAGGAATGAAGGGTCCTACTTAACTAAAAATATTATAGTTTGTTGTGCACACACAAGGCTATTAATATTTTAGAGGCCAGGTTTTGTTGAGAATTGTATGAGATACAATTGGAAAGAGTTTTCCTACCTTTGAACTTATAAAAGATTTGTTGTATACACACAAGGTCTTTTATAAGGAATTAGGATCTCAACTCCACTAAGAAAACCAATTAGGATTTCTCAATCATCGTATAGAGGGTTATGATGCTTGATAAAATAGTGGAAGACATAATTAACTTAAAGTCCTAATTTAATTATGTTTTGTCAACATTGGTTGTTTGCTTATGTTATGTTCTTTGTTAATGTAGATTAAATGGCCTCTTCACTCTCACTCCGTAATATACTTGATGCCAATAAATTGACTGGACCGAACTATGTTGACTGGTTGAGAAACCTAAAGATAGTACTCAGCCAGGAAAACTTTCTTAAATTCTTGATACCCCTACCTTGGAACCTTTAGGGGAAGATGCCTCGCAAGTGGAAAAGACCACATACAATATGTGGCAAAATGACTCATTCACTGTCAAATGTATCATGCTTGCCTCTATGACCAATGAGTTGCAGAAGCAACATGATAGCATGGACACTAACTCCATACTGCTCAATCTAAAAGAGCTATATGGAGAACATAGTCGAATTGCTAGATATGAGATATCTAAGTACTTGTTCCATGCGAGAATGATAGAAGGTACATCCATACAAGACCATGTACTGATGGTTATTGACCTGATCACTCTATTAGGTCAATTGGGTTTTGTTATTGATGGGGAGTTGAATCAGGATTTGATCCTGCAGTCACTCCCGGAGTCATTTTCACAGTTTATTCTTAATTATCATATGAACAAACTTAACACTTCCTTGCCTGAGCTGTTAAACATGTTAAAAGCAGCAGAGAGCCATTTAAAGAAAAATAAGGCTCCACTTCTTCTTGTGGATTGGATCAACAAGAAGAAGTCAGGAAGAAAGGGTTCCAAGCGGAGATTGAACCCAAAAAAGGGGCATAAAGAAGAAGAAATGAAAGAAGGCCTCCGGACAAATGACCCACTTTCACTGTGGCAAGCTGGGTCATTGGAAGAGGAACTGCAAGGCTTACCTTGCAGGTGTGAAGCCTGGTGCATCAGATGCATTAAAATGTATGAAAGAAGTTCATACTATTTTGTCATTGGATTCTTCCATTACAAATACTTGGGTATTGGATACCGCTTGTGGTCATAATATCTGCAAATCATTGCAGGGGCTGCAGAGGCTTAGAGTATTAAAGGAAGGAGACTTCGAGCTCTACGGTGCTGGAGAAGAGTCCATCCAAGCAGAGGCCATAGGGACTTATATCTTGAAGTTACCTTCGGGGAAGATTTTAGAGCTGAGAGATTGTTACTATATGCCTAAGGTCATTAGAAATATCATATCTGTACCATTGTTACTTAGACAAGGTTGTACTATGAATGTGATTGCAATAGTTGCTCAATCAGCTTTTCTAATCAAATTATATGTTGTGGCATATTTTGCAATAGTCTTTTAACTCTATCCACTAATAACCATATACTTCATGTAAGTAACAAACGAAAGAGAGATAATGTAAACAATACTTTACTCTGGCACTATCGGCTTGGACATATTAGTGAGACTAGGATTAGCAAGTTATACAAGAAAAAATTTCTTAATTCTTATAATTATGAATCATTAGGAACTTGTGAATCATGTCTCATGTGTAAATTAGCCAATACTCCATTTAGTGGACATAGAGAAAGGACAACTGTGTTATTAGGACTCATACATACAGATGTTTGTGGGCCTATGACAACTCAGGCCAAGGGTGGATACTCTTATTTCATCACGTTTACTGATGATTTTTCAATGTACGGATTTGTGTATCTTATGAAACATAAGTCCAAAGCCTTTGATAAATTTTTAGAGTATCAAAGTATGGTAGAGAAACAAGCAGGAAAAAGTATTAAAATCCTTCGATCAGATCGAGGAGGTGAATACTTATCCACCAAGTTTCTCGATCACTTTAAAGAAAAGGGGATTATCTCTGAATGGACCCCTCCTTACATACCACAATTAAATGGTGTTGTTGAAAGGAGGAACCATACCTTATTAGATATAGCATGGTCCATGATGTGCTTCACAGAGTTACCTATTTCCTTTTGGGGATATGCCTTGGAAACCATGGCTAATATCTTAAATAGAGTACCATCTAAATCTATCTCTAGCACTCCATATGAGATATGGAGGGGTAAGAACCCAATCTTAAGTATCTTAAGATATGGGGATGTCCAGCCTATGTCGAAAGAAATTTTGGACATAAGCTGGATGCTAGAGCAGATAAGTGTCTATTTGTAGGATATCCTAAAGATAGTATAGGATATCTATTCTACCACCCTACTGAACAAAAAGTTTTTGTCAGTAGGCATGCAACTTCTCTGGAGAAAGAGTTCATCCTACAAAAGGGCAGTGGGAGAAATATTGAACTTGAAGAAGTTCAACAAATAGATACATCTCAACCAAATGATAACATAGTTAGTATAGAACTAGAACACACCACTCCTATCCGTAGGTCATCATGCACCTGAGAGGTATGGGTTCATTATTGAAAATAATGAAGCCCAGATCATTGAAAATGATGAGCCTTTAACCTATACGGATGTTATCATGAGTAGGGACTCAAACATATGGCTGGAAGCCATGAGATCCAAAATGGATTCCATGTATGTCAACCAAGTGTGGACTTTGGTTGATGCAACAGAGGGTGTTAACCCTATTGGATGCAAATGGGTGTATAAGAAAAAGATTGGGGTAGATGGCCAAGTCGAAACTTATAAATCCATATTAGTGGCTGAGGGTTTCAGACAAAAACAGGGAATAGATTATGATGAAACATTCTCCTGTTGCCATGCTCAAATCTATTCGGATCATGCTTGCTATAGCAGCATATCATGATTATGAAATCTGGTAGATGGATGTGAAAACTGCATTTCTTAATGGTTTTCTAGAGGAAGAGGTCTATATGTCACAGCCAGAAGGTTTTGTCTTGGAGACTAAACCTAATCAGGTATGTAGGCTGAAGAAATCCATTTATGGATTAAAGCAAGCATCTAAGAGTTGGAACATCCGATTTGATAAGACAGTCAAAGAGTTTGACTTTATCAAAAATGAGGATGAACCTTGTGTGTACAAAAAGACTAGTGGGAGTGCCATAGTTTTCTTGGTTCTGTATGTGGAAGACATACTCCTCATTGGGAATGATATCCCAATGTTACAATCAGTCAAGGTATAGTTATCTAAAAAGTTTTCCATGAAAGACTTGGGAGAAGCATCCTATATACTGGGTATCAAGATCTATAGAGATAGATCTAGGACAATGCTAGACTTATCCCAGTCTAGGTACATTGACCAAGTGCTAAAGAGATTTAGCATGGAGGGAAGTAAAAGAGGTTACTTGCCCATTGGTCATGGCATACATCTTTTTAAGAAGATGTCTCCTAAGACACCTGAAGAAAGAAATAGAATGATTTATATACCTTATGCTTCGGCTGTAGGATCTATAATGTATGCTATGTTATGTACCAGGCCTAATGTGGTATCTGCCTTAGGTATAGTTAGCAGATTTCAGGCTGATCTAGGAGAGGATCACTGGAAGGTTGTGAAAAATATTCTTAAGTACTTGAGAAGGACTAAAGATATTTTTATGATGTATAGAAGATCTGATCTTAAACTGGAAGCTTATTCAGATTCTAGTTTTCAATCGGATTCAGCTGATAACTAATCAATTTCAGGGTATGTTTTTACCTTAAATGGAGGAGCTGTAAGTTGGAAGAGTTCTAAACAGCAGATTGTAGCTGACTCAACAACTGAGGCAGAATACATTGCTGTTAGTGAAGCTGCCAAGGAAGCTGTCTGGATGAAGAAGTTCATCTCAGAGTTTGGCGTTGTTCTGGAGATTGAACGTCTAATATCACTTTTCTGTGATAATAATGGAGTCGTCGCTCAAGCTAAGTAACCTAGAGCTCATCACAAATCAAAGCACATTCTAAGATGCTTCCATCTCGTTCGAGAGATTGTTGAAAGATAAGAAGTCTGCATTAAAAGAGTAGAAAAGAAGAACAACATAGCAGACCCGTTCACTAAGGCACTACCATAGCGGGAGTTTGATCGCCACCTCGATTGTATGGGGTTAAAATTTAAAGGCGATTGTCTTTAGTGCAAGTGGGAGATTGAAAGGATTATGCCCTGAAGGCCAATCAAAATGTTGTATTTCGATGGGAATTTTTTTTGTATCCCAAACCAGTGTATTGACATTATCAATTAATACAAGCATTTTATTTTCATCATACGTTTTGTCTTATTAATTTTATTAAGATATGATAAACCCCATAGATTAGGGCTATGGTTCTAGGGTTATGATGAGATCATACCAGTGAGACCTAAAGCCTTAAAACCCTAATCTAGAATATTCATGGTCAATGGGAAATTAAGTAGGGGATCAATGTTTCCGGTAAGACCAGCACATCCTATATATGCTTGGTGAAGAGGGTGACTGATCTCACAGTCACTTGTGTTTGACACTAATACTAGGATGTGGGTGCTCATTAAAGAATGAGTTCACTGAATGGATCTAGCTTGAGAACATCTAATGGAACCTTATTTGTTTGTCAATACATAGTTCTCATAGTGGGAGCAGTGCATGTGGTCCTTTGACCTGAGACTGCCATGGTACCTTGTATGCATGAATACATACTTTGGTTCACACTCAATCATGACACTGAGTCATGCATGGGGTGATACTGGGTATGGTGGATTGCATATGGAGGTTGTGAGTAGGTCAATAACGAATCGATCAATCCTAGTAAGAGGGAAGCACATCTAGATGATTTTAATCAAATGAAGATTCGAAAAATCTTTGATCAAAGTATGAACATTAGAAATAGTTTCTAGTGGTTTATTAATGAATCATCATTATCAGATTGAGCAAGGAATGAATATGAAATTGGATTTGACAAGTATCCACATCCTTAGTCATATTCAGGGTGCAAGTAGATCGAAGGACTGAATTGCCCAGTAACTCACCACTGAAGGGTATTTTGGTAAATCCACCAAAATTTCTCATCTTCCGGGTAGGAATGACATGTCGCTTGACGTCAATCATGTCTTGTAGTCCTTCATGAACCAATTGATTTGGTTTCATGAGTCAATTTGATGTGTAATTCAAATTGGACAATTAGGTGAGCCAATTTGACCTAATTAGGTCAATTGGGTTCGATCGGATAGAATTGGCTCAAACCTAAACCTACTACTGGCTAGATGTGGAACCCAATGGGTCACACATAATAAATACTTGTCCAAGAAAGTCATTCATGATTTAATTAGGGTCATAGGATCTTAATTGGTTAGCCGGATTACATACTAGCATATGCAGGCTAACCTAATTCCTAACACAATTGGATTGGGTCCGGTTGCTTGCTAATTGGGCTAACCTAATTATGAAAAACCTAAATTAGGTTGAGTCCTAAGTGGGGCTAGCATAATCAGAGCTAAATCTAATTTTAATTTGTATTTAAGGGCATTTTAGGTGCCATACATGAAGAGTCCCAATGGCATGGGACTCTTAGTACCTAAATGATACCTTAACTTCAAAAGGGCACAAAATGAGCTATAGATCTCTGATTTGAATATAATTTATATGGTTAGAAAGGAAATTTTATGCTCTTTCAATGAAACCCATATTTCCTATATTTTTACTAGTCAACATTCTTTGAAATTTGCATGGAAAAAGGATGGCGCGTGCGGTGCATGAAGAGTCGCAACTCTTCATGTGGCACGCGGTTTTGATGGAGAGTCCTTCTGCTATCAGGACTCTTCATAATCTCTGATATTTGAAGATTGAAAAGGTGCCTCTTGGCTTCCTAGGGATCGGTATTTGACATGTGCCAAGTGAGAATTTGTTCAGATAAAAGAAAGGATGTGAATAAGGTCTTCGGTGCATGAATGGGCTTATTAGATATGATTTTTCAAGCCAGATAACATATCTTTGGTCTTGAAAAATCATATCTGATAAGTTGATGGGAGGACATATCACACGCCCCTCTTGTATCTATAAATAGGAGGCGGTGAAATGAGTCTGATATAAGAATTCCACCGAAGTATTATTCTGAGTGTCCCTCTCTCCCTCCTTTCTTTAAGACAAGATTTGTCTTGTTAAGACAAGGTCTTTTTGATGCGGAAAAAAAAAGATGAGGATGATGATGGATGAGAAAGATGATGCTAGCTCGGATGATGCAAAGGTGGTTATATCTTGTTTTCTTTTAGAGTTTTATCTTGATTCTCGAAGATGAACAAAGGGGCAAACATAGGATAAATTGTAACAACGAAACCAATTCCAGCAGGTAGAATCTCTAGAGAGTAGGGATGGAGAACAGGACCCCGGGATTGAGAAACCCCAGTAGGACTAGCTCGCCAAATAATACCTAACCTGGGAGAAATAGGCACGAACCTCCATGCTTGTCGCACCCGATGACGAGATCGATCTCACTTGGCGGATGCGGCCAGGATGCTCGAGCAGTCGGTACCCGCGATGGCGCCAGCCTCCAGGTTACATGATCGTGAAGGTGAAGTGAACTGTCTCCGATGCCCGTGGTACCTGGAAAGACCTGAAAAAAAATCTGTGATAGAATCAATGGAGAGTTGAGGAGTAGTGAAGTAGAAGTAGGGTTAGGGTTAGGGAAGGTTTCGAGCCCGGTGCCTGGAGGGATCCGAAGTCGAAAGGATAGCTTGGGGCCTTGCACCCCGTGACGTCCCAGAGGACGAAGGAAGCTCTCACTCAACCTAGCCTAAGAGACAAGGATTGAAGAAGAGGATGGAACACACAAGCTTTCTTTCATTAATCATCAATTATCCTTTACAAGAGGGGTTTGGGTCCTTTAAATAGGCACTCAAGAGCACTTTGAAATTTAAACTACCCCATTACACTTGGCACCCAAAATTTGGAGGACTTCTTTGGCCGACCAGCTTGGATTGGCATGAATCTTGGCTTGGAGTGGGGCGTTGCACCTTGACTTCCCTCTTTGGGTTGCTTGGTTTTGGTAGAAGGCATGAATGGAGGCTTGATGTCTTCACCATGCCTTTCTTGCTTAACTTCTTTATGGAAGGAGGCTTGAGTGGAGGCATGCATCAAGGGATCATGCCTTTCTTGCTTAACTTCTTTATAGAAGCAGGCTTGAGTGGAAGCATGCATCAAGGGATTTGAAACTTCTTTCCACTTGGAGAATGGAGGATGCCTTTCTTGCTTGACTTCTTAATGGAAGGAGTCTTGAGTGGAGGCATGCATCAAGGGATTTGAAACTTCTTTCCATGACCGCCCATCCTAGATTGGAAGAGAGCTTGAAGAGGGGAGGGGAAGGGGGATGGATCATTTGAGTGGTCCCCCCTCTTGGGCGCCCAAAACAAACCACATGTCATCACCTCAGTGCGCCACATAAACAGATAAGGTGGGCCCTGAGCTGACTGGGCTTCCTTCTAGGTTTGGCTCCAAAAAGACACAAAATTGAGACCCATACTTACAAAGGACTCATATTGAGACTCAGACTGAGACTCGACTCGATATAGGACTAGTTTGACCTAATGGGTCAGACATAACACAAAACAAAAATGAATAGGTCTGAGGCTTATAGCCTTATTACAGGACTCGATAAAAACAAAACCCTAATCTGAGATCCACAGAGGGTTGAGGAGCCTCTGTCGGATCCAGGTGCCCACACCAGTTCTCCCTGGTGGGAGGAACTCGACCCCGTCGAGTAAGGGGCAGACTGGCTTTGGTACCTCTCCAAGATGTCATGGTCGATGCGTTGCAAGTCTTCCCGGGTAATCCAAGAGTCATCAAATTCGGGTCGACCTTGCCATCGGACCAAGTAACGTTGGTAGCCTTTGCCCCGAGTGGTGATTGCTTTGTCATCCAGGACACGCTTGATCCACTCTCCTTTCTCAGGCATATTTAGAGGTGGACACTCAGGTTCAGGTTCACTCTCAAAAGAAAAATCAGGCCCAAATAGCTCGTTAGGTATTTGTGCAGGCTCCCTATACTCGACTAGTTCAAAGATATTGAAAGTCGAGCTAATTCCATAGTCCGGGGGTAACTCTAGCACATAGGCATTGGGGCCCATTCTCCTAATTACTCTAAAGTGACCCGCTCCACGAGCATGTAGCTTCTTAACGGTTCCCGGAGGAAACTGTTCAGGCCTAAGCCTAATCATTACAAAATCCCCTATGTTAAATTCTTTGTTTCGCTTTCAAGAATCAGCCAGATTTTTATATGTGGTATTACTTATGTCAATTTTCTGGCTTATTTCTTTATGAATGTCCCTAATATGCTGTGCAAGTGATCATGCATATTCTGAGACTTAACTAGACACAAAAGTAATCTAAACTAGGTATTCCTAGTAAGAGGAATTTATTGGGGTCCTAGGGCCTAAACCTACTAGACCATTGGTTCTCTAGGCTTGACCCTAGCCTGGTATGCACAAGAAAAATTTTTAAGGATCCCTAACAGATGCCATAAAGTATGCCAGAAGTAGAGGGTGAATGGGATGGGCTCTAAGGAGTCATGCAAAATGATAATCTCAACAAAAAGTGCACTCATAGCCCTAGAAATGTGCGAAGGTTCGGGGAAGGGTAGGAAATAAGGAGGAGACTCATGGACTGGTTCAAGGTTTAGGCTACTGACCTTAATATGTGAATGTAGGTCTACAGGCATGCTCATCTTAACCTCATTGTCAGTACTAGGAGGATCGATAGGTGCAAGTCCTCGGGTAGGCGGGATGCTCCTAGATAGTGGAGGGTTTTCGGGTTCAGAACATTCATCTTGAGAATCTATACCTTCATCTACTTCGTTTGATCTTGGCTTGGTCAGTTTTGCTTCAAGGTCTATAGCGGATTTAGGATCATTATCATTTGGGTCCTTGATAAGTTCTGGGGTATCCTTAATGATTCCATCAGGTGGGAGCTGATTAATTAAATTATCAGGCGATACCTCCTCACATTCTTCTTCTTCTTCTTCATATTCATTAATCAAGCTTATGTCAGGCTCATATATGACTTCCTCAAACTCACAGATCTTTTCTTCTTTGATTCCTCAATGGGTTTGGGTTCAGTTTCAATCGGTTCATCTATAAGTAGGGCAGGGGCGGTGCACTAACTGGCAAGATGCTAAGGTTTATGACACCTATAGTTGTTACCTTGGGGATCGGGTCTCCTCTGGACTTCAATAGCCTTACCCTTATCCTCTGTACTGTATTGGTGTCGATTTAGACTGGGATGACTAGGACTGGGTTGGGCTAGGCTTGGTCGACTGGGGTCAGATCGGTTCGGGCTTGGTCGACTTGGGTAATCCTGGCTATAACCTTGGGTGGATCCAGGGATGTGGCATTGGTTCCTAAAAGGCTCAGGTCTTCTATAGGCGGGAGCTCTCTAGAAATGCTCACGGAGCCTAGCGGCTTCCTCTATGGGACCTAGTCTGGCCTCTACTTGATCACATCTATCATCTAACCGGGTGCTTAACTGAGTTATGGCTCGAGTCAGGGATTCGTTCATGGCTGCAAGCTCAATACGAAGTTTGTCCATGTCTTCGATAGGGGTTGGAGACGGTGGGTGAAAAAGGGCTCCTGATCTAGTGCACATGCAAACATACAAAATGGTACTACGGTGTGCTAGACCTAGGAGATCTCACCAAATGAAAAGTCAAGAAGACGAACCGGGTAGTAGTAACATGGCACCTGGCCAGGTAAGCGTAAGGTTAGTGGAGGTTTCTCTTTGCTTGCCTAGACACCAATCTTGCAATTGGCTAGGTAAGCGAACCAACCCACTTCCCTTTGGGATCTAGTCGCTGAACCGCTTCCCTAGACACCAGCTACACAAGCACACACTTCCAAGCAATCTAGCTTGGCTCGACACTTGGGTTGACCTGACTTCGTGGGTGTCCCTAGCTCACTAGAGCAGATTAATGTATAATTGATTTTAGTTAATGGCTAGGGTTCAAAATGTCGGGTGGTGGTTTTTGGGCTAGGGACAGGTTATGAACTCCTGACCCTTTGTTAACTTGTCGCCTTTAGGTGTATTATGAACAATGTATGCACACAAATGTCTATGAAAATGATTAATTTTTTTTTTTTTTTTATATTTGTGTGTCTTTCAGATGTATGGATGCTAAGCAAAATGTAAAAATCTAAACATGAACTAAATACATGAACTAACTAAATGAGACAAGAAAGAGATGCTAGCTAAAACTGCAGGCCTGAGATTTTCTCAGGTGATATTTCGGCTTGTAGAATTTCTACAGGCTGAAATAAAATATGAGAAAAGAGTAGAAAAATCTCCGAAATTCAGCAGATCTAGAAAAAAAAAATAGAAACTAAACAGAGATTCCTACAAAGAGAAAAAATTAAAATAGCAGACCAATTACGAAATGGACAAAATGCAGAAACTAAATGCAAGAGCACTAGTTCTAGCCTAGGCACTGATACCAAGAATGATGTGGGGAAAAAAAGGATGAGTTGATGATGGATCAAAAAGATGATGCTAGCACGGATGATGCAAAGGTGGTTATATCTTGTTTTCTTTTAGGTTTTATCTTGATTCCCGAAGAAGAACAAAGGGGCAAACATAGGATAAATTGTAACAACGAAACCAATGCCAGCAGGTAGAATCTCTAGAGATTAGGGATGGAGAACAGGAACTCTGGATTGAGAAACCGCAGTAGGACTAGCTCGCCAAACAATACCTTACCTGGGAGAAATAGGCACGAACCACCATGCTTGTCACACCCGATGACGAGATCGCTCTCACTTGGCGGATGCGGCCTGGATGCCCGAGCAGTCGGTACCCGCGATGGCGCCAGCCTCCAGGTTACGTGATCGTGAAGGTGAAGTGAACCGTCTCCGATGCCCGTGGTACCTGGAAAGACCTGAAAACAAATCCGCGACAGAATCAATGGAGAGTTGAGGAGTAGTGAAGTAGAAGTAGGGTTAGGGTTAGGGAAGGTTTCTAGCCCGGCGCCTGGAGGGATCCGAAGTCGAAAGGATAGCTTGGGGCCTTGCACCCCTTGACGTCCGGAGGACGAAGGAAGCTCTCACTCAACCTAGCCTAAGAGACAAGGATTGAAGAAGAGGATGGAACATACAAGCTTTCTTTCATTAATCATCAATTATCCTTTACAAGAGGGGTTTGGGTCCTTTAAATAGGCACTCAAGAGCACTTTGAAATTTAAACTACCCCATTACACTTGGTGCCCAAAATTTGGAGGAGGACTTCTTTGGCCTACCAGCTTGGATTGGCATGAATCTTGGCTTGGAGTGGGGCGTTGCACCTTGACTTCCCTCTTTGGGTTGCTTGGTTTTGGTAGAAGGCATGAATGGAGGCTTGATGTCTTCACCATGCCTTTCTTGCTTAACTTCTTTATGGAAGGAGGCTTGAGTGGAGGCATGCATCAAGGGATCATGCCTTTCTTGCTTAACTTCTTTATAGAAGGAGGCTTGAGTGGAGGCATGCATCAAGGGATTTTAAACTTCTTTCCACTTGGAGAATGGAGGATGCCTTTCTTGCTTGACTTCTTTATGGAAGGAGTCTTGAGTGGAGGCATGCATCAAAGGATTTGAAACTTCTTTCCATGATCGCCCATCTTAGATTGGAAGAGAGCTTGAAGAGGGGAGGGGAAGGCGGCATGGATCATGTGAGTGGTCCCCCCTCTTGGGTGCCCAAAACAAACCAAATGTATCACCTCAGTGCGCCACATAAACAGATAAGGTGGGCCCTGAGCTGACTGGGTTTCCTTCCAGGTTTGGCTCCAAAAAGATAAAAAATTGAGACCAAGACTTACAAAGGACTCATACTGAGACTCAGACTGAGACTTGACTCGATACAGGACTCAGTTTGACCTAATGGGTCAAACATAACTCAAAACAAAAAGGAATATGTTTGAGGCTTATAGCCTTATTACAGGACTCGATAAAAACAGAACCCTAATCTGAGATCCACAAAGGGTTGAGGAGCCTCTGTCGGATCCAGGTGCCCATACCACTTTTCTAATTGGGCAAGGCTTTGTTTTAAGACATAAGCCTAAGGGGGCCTAGAAGAGGGTTGTCCTAAAAACAAGAGTGGTTTAGGAGAGTGTCTTTAGTGCCCTACAGTAGGACAGGGTGTTCTACAGTGGTCAATAGACCAAAGGCTGCTGAAAGAGTTCCACTTATCCAAGCAACTTGAAGAAGTAGTTCTTCCTTGGTCCGAGTTTCGTGTGGATCACTGTTGGAGGGCGAACGTTTGGGCGCCTGGTGGAGAAGAAGGCTGAATCAGGATTTTTTTCATCGGATTGGATACTAGCAGTTCAGGTTGGTGCCTAAACTCTAGTTTATATTATATATGCATGTTTGTATATTTTAATTCCTTGTAAGGAGGTCTTGGATTAAGGTTTTGGTAGTGGTTTTATAATAAATTTTTGAAATCCACTGATGCGGGACAGGGATTGGACTGGATCGCTGGCGAGCATGAAAGTCACCAGAGATTAGGATTTGCAAAGAAGGAGGAAAGAAGAGGGTGCAGGGTTAAGAAAAATACTGGGGTTCACATAGATTCCCCAAGAAGAACAAGCATATAGAAAAGGGGCTCACATAGATGCCCTGGGCTCACACAAATGCCCAAAATCAGGAATCACATAGAAACCCTTGGAAGATGGAGAAGGGATCATATAGATACCCTAGGATCACACAGATCCTTCACATAGAACAATAGAGATTTTATTCATCCATCCTCCGCATTACAAAAGGCTGAGGGTGGTATTTATAGATTTTCCAACCCTCATTTGAATTTGAATACAAGATAAAAAGATAAGAACGAATCAAATTCAAATATAAGATAGGATAAGATAAGCCTATCCATATATCAATCCTAACCAACCAAATCCTAATTCAAATTTTAAACAAAAGATAAATCCTAAATAAATTTATTCCAAAAAATGCTTCAAGATCTGTGCCACTCCAAGAATTATGCTTGCTCCAAGATCCGTGCTTGAGATGTCCCCATCATTCTCCTACGGTGGGGAAAAAACTCGACTCTATCGAGTTTGGGTCAGGCTCCAGCTTCAGCTTGACTTTAGCTCCGGGAACTCCAAACTTTTAGCTTGACATAACCATGATTTTTTTTTTTAATCAACTTTGCTTTGAAAATGGTGCAGCTTTGAGATCGGTGTGCTTTGAAATCTGTGCTTTGAAAATGTGCTGCAGGCAGTTCTTGGAGAGCTTGGCATAGACGAAGCAGAAAACAGGGGTGAGGGCTGGAAGGGAGGAATGGTGGTGGGTGACCGACTGGGGGGAGGGTGGTCCGACGTCGATGTTGGGGAAGGATCCGTGGACGAGATTTGAAACAGGGAAGAAAGAAAACATTGGGCCGGTGATGAAACAGAAAAATCCTAATCCTTTATCTCTGATACCACTTGATGCGGGACAGGGATTGGACTGGATCGCTGGCCAGCATGAAAGTCACCAGAGATTAGGATTTGCAAAGAAGGAGGAAAGAAGAGGGTGCAGGGTTAAGAAAAATACTGGGGTTCACATAGATTCCCCAAGAAGAACAACCACATAGCAAAGGGGCTCACACAAATGCCCTAGAAGAACAAGCACATAGCAAAGGGGCTCACATAGATGCCCTGGGCTCACACAGATGTCCAAAATCAGGAATCACATAGAAACCCTGGGAAGATGGAGAAGGGATCATACAGATACCCTAGGATCACACAGATCCTTCACATAGAATAATAGAGATTTTATTCATCCATCCTCCTCATTACAAAAGGCTGAGGGTGGTATTTATAGATTTTCCGACCCTCATTTGAATTTGAATACAAGATAAAAAGATAAGAACGAATCAAATTCAAATATAAGATAGGATAAGATAATCCTATCCATATATCAATCCTAACCAACCAAATCCTAATTCAAATTTTAAACAAACCATAAATCCTAAATAAATTTATTCCAAAAAATGCTTCAAGATCTGTGCCACTCCAAGAATTATGCTTGCTCCAAGATCCGTGCTTGAGATGTCCCCATCATCCACGCTTCCGTCCTGATCACGAAAACCCTTACAGGGTGGCTGTTTAGGGCTAGGAAAATGTGATCAAATCACTCCCCCATCTATCATAGTAAAATTGCCCTTAAGGAGATTTAGGTATGATGCAAGCACACATAAACCCTAATGCAGTATGAGACTAAAAATCAGAAAAATTACAGAAAATAATTTTTTTTTTGTGTTTTATGCAAATGGCAGATTTAATTTCAGATGATTAGTGAAAACTCAAGTCAGAGAGGCTTGGGTTTGGGGGGGTTTGATGGTTGATTAAGTTTAAACCTAAACTAAGCATGCAGAAATTTCAGCAATAAGTTTTTTTTTGGTTTTGATTTTGCAGATTTTTTCTTTCTATATTCAGAGCAAAGAAATTATCAAAAAATGCAGAAATAAAAGATCTAATTGTGTTCCTAATTACTGCTTAATTTGATTAAAATAGAAAAGGTTTGATGAACGAAATCCCTAGGGTTTCTAACTAGTTTGCAGATTTTCAGGACAGCAGAAATTCTGGTTAGGTTTTTTGTGATGCAGATTTTTTTAATTTTTTTGATCTATAAAAATTAACTAAAATTGTAGAAAAGCATAGGACTCAACATAGATCAAGTGGTGTGAATTTCATAGAAAAACAATAAAAATTTAATGGGAAAACATACCTATGTTTAGACTACTAATGCAAATCCCAGCATGCAGAAATTCTGTTTCTGGTGTTTTGCTTTTTTGTGATGCATGAACCTGCCCTAATCCTAAGCTCTGATACCAAAAATGATGGGGGACATACCACGGATGATGCGGGATGAACATGCTACTGAAAAACCAAATTAAAGAAAGTAGTAAATTTCAGATTTATTGGTCTTGTTCCCGAAAAGGGGTAAAAGATGTTAGGGTTATCATGCTAGATCTAAATTCTACTAGCATAGCAAAAATCTAACAAAATAATGAAAGAAGAAGGATCCTAGGGCTAAGAAACCCTATTATGGACATGTTCTATCTCAAAAACTTAGACAAAGAGAGAAGGGGATTGGGTTTCACATACCAGGCAATGATTTCTTGTTGTTGTAGAAGAGATCACTCATCTCATATTGGTGCCTGGATGATCAGGTCTCTTTTTCATGGATCTGTTGACTTTTTGTCAGCTGGACTTGCAGGCAAGGAGAACATCTTCCTAGGATGGTTTCACCAGAGGGATCCTGCAAATGTCAGGGGTTAGATTCACAGATGATAAAAAAAAATATAAAATTGGAAGAATGAGCAGTGGAGGAGTTGATGGAGTGTTGGGGTTGGCTAGTGGCCAGATGCAGTGGGAGGATGATGCAGGATGAAAGCTCTGATACCAAAAAATGATGCAGAACAAATAAAGGGATGCGATGCGGAAGTAAATTAAGATTAAATAATTTTTTTGTTGTTTTTATATGTTTGTAGAAGTTGGCTTCAAATCAAAGAAAAGTTAACCTAACATTGAAAGATACTAATATGATAATTAAAAGCACAATTTTAAGGAAACTAAATTATCAGAGTAGTTCAGAAGCAACGGATCGCTGGGGGTTGAGAAACTCCCAGACCTAGGGTTTCGCTCCGAACTTTCAACAGAACAGAAATAAAGAGAAGAGATGGTTTACCTAACCAGACAATGATCTTCACAGATTTTGGTGGAAGAACTCTCCCGAGCAGATTGTTGGATCCTCGGATTCAGATATCTTCACAATGGATCCTCCAATACTGGTCCTTTGGCGGGTTGGCTTCTCCTGAACTCAAGATCTGGAAGAGAAGAAAAACAATTGATGGAATCAGAGAGTCAAGGGAAAAATTTACCAGGTTGATGAACTTGAAGATTGAAATTGCTGAAAACTGGATTCTCCTGGAAGCTAATGTGATTTTCCTTGAAACTTGCTCTGGATCTGAAGTAGCCGGACTGGATCTGGATGAAGGTGGACGGCCTGGACTTGTAGAGAGAGAGAGGCCGTGGGAGATGGAAGGAGCTAGGGTTCGATGGATTGAAAATAATGAAGGGCGGCTAGGGTTTTGGATTTTTAAGTGGCTAACCTTGGGTTTTGGATAAACATGGAGATCTCTCAGCTCCTCAAGGCTCCAATGGAACCCGGATTACCCCCTCATGGAGCTCAACACTTAGAATAGTACGGAAGAAGAGAAACCTAGGTTACTCAACACAAGAGAATAGCAAAAATAATTTTTTCTTCATTGATTTTCTAAAGTTACGAAGAGAGGTCTATTATATAGACCTAAAATTTTCTACAAGTTTGTACAAATTCCCATGTGCGACTAAACTCCTCCAACCTCTAGATTAGGTAGAAAACCTCATCTCTTGGTCGACCAAGAATTCAAAAAAATTTGGGACGGCCATAAAGGATTTTTTTTGGAATTTTTATGGCGCCTTCTTTGGAGTTGGATTTGGATTTGGAGTCCTCTTCTCCTTATGGCATTTCTTCTTTTCTTCCACTCCAAGTTAAGCTCTTTGATTTTGATTTGAACTTCAATTAGGAGTAGGTTGGATGTCCATCTTTGATTTTTTCTCCAAGGGAAGTTCCTTTCCTTCTTTGCTTAGACAAAATTGGCAGGTATGGGCTCCTCCTTTAAATTGGCTTCCAATTTGATTTTTTTCTTCTTTGGGTGTGGGGACCATGACACTGGGATGCCTCTGTGGCGCCTCCTGGACCCTGGTGTGTGCTCGGAGTGTGACTGGGCGTGTGGCTTGGAGTGTGGCCTCCACTTGCTTGGACCTTGATTTGATTGGAAGACAAATGTGGCACCATTTTGGACCTTGATTTGATTGGAAGACAATTGCGGCACCATATTGGATAAAATTGAAACCACATCGGGACTTGCACCGAGTCAACATGACTCAACAAAATTTAAATGGTGACTCAAGAAATAACTAAAAATAAATAAACTGGTTGACCAGGTCAACCTTTATTACAAACCCTAATTTCTCGGGCAATGTCAATCAGAGATCCAAATGGAGCTCTGAAGTCTTCTTCTGAGTCTGGTGCCCGCACCAATTCTCCCACGGTGGGAGGAACTCGACCCTGTCGAGTAAGGCTCAAGTTGGCTCTGGTATCTCTCCAAGAGGTCTGGGTCCAATTCTTGTAATTCTTCTCGGGAGATCCAAGAGTCATCAGAATCTGGCCTTCCTTGCCAGCGGACCAGGTACCTTTGGTATCCTCGATTACGAGTAGAGATAACCTGATCATCCAGGATCTTTTCAATCTGCTCTTTTCTCACAGGCCAGTTTGTTGGTGGACACACAGGGTCGGGATCACTCTCAATGATAGGGTTAGGCTCAAAAGGCTCACTAGGAATCACAGCTGGCTCCCTGTACTCTACTAAGTCTGTAATGTTGAAAGTAGAGCTAATGCCTAGTTCTGGAGGCAACTCGAGCACATAGGCATTGGATCCTACTCTCTTTACCACTCTAAATGGTCCAGCTCCCCTAGCATGTAACTTTCTAACGGTTCCAGGAGGAAACCGTTCAGGCCTTAACCTAATCATCACATAGTCTCCCTCAACAAAAGATTTGACTCGCCTTTGAGTATCAGCCAACTTCTTATAAGTTTCATTACTTAAATTTATTTTGGCATGAATTTCTTTATGCAAGTCTTTTACATGCTATGCAAAATTCTCAGCAGACTTGGAGACTCGAGTGTGGACAGGTAAAGGGACTAGGTCAAGAGGTGTGTGAGGTTTGTACCCATGTACAATTTCAAATGGACTCTTACCCGTAGACCTATTGACCGAGTCATTGTACGCAAATTCTGCCCTTGGTAGGTATAAATCCCAATTTCTAGTGTTTTCACCAACAAGACATCTCAGCAGATTTCCTAGGCTACGGTTCACTACTTCAGTTTGGCCATCAGTTTGGGGATGATAGGCAGTTGAAAACTTAAGTTTTGTCCCTAACTTATTCCAAAGGGTCTTCCAAAAGTAACTGGTGAACCGGACATCCCTATCTGAAACGATTGTCTTAGGTAGGCCATGGAGTCTAAATATCTCATTGAAGAAAAGTGTGGCTACCTTAGACGCATCAAAGGTTTGGGAACAAGGCAAGAAGTGGGCCATTTTAGAGAATCGGTCGACTACGACACAGATAGAATCATGTCTCCTCTGGGTCTTAGGTAAACCTAACACAAAATCCATACATCTTGCCAAGGACGATCTGGGACAGTGAGTGGGGTATAAAGGCCAGTGTTTTGTTTTCGCTGTTTGGCAATAGCGCAGGTTCGATATCTAGCTACAATATTAGCTACATCCCTTTTCAAGCTAGGCCAGAAAAAGTGGTCTTCAATAGCTAGAATGGTCTTGTCTTTTCCAAAATGGCCGGCTAAACCTCCAGCATGGATTTCCCAAATCAAAAATTCCCTAAGAGAAGTTCTAGGGATGCAAAGCCTATTTTTGAAGAACAAAAAACCATCTACAAGGGTATAATCCTGGTGATTACTAGATGGTCCTTGAACTAGATCCTGATACACAGTTATGAAATCCGGACAAGACTCATATTCCTCTTTGATTTGCTCAAACCCTATGACCTCAGTTCTAACAGAAGTTAATAACAGAGATCGACGACTAAGGGCATCAGCTACCTTATTCTCAACTCCAGCCTTATGTTTCAGGACAAAAGTATAGGACTGGATATATTCTACCCACTTAGCATGCCTAGGGTTAAGCTTCTTTTGGGAGTTCAGAAATCTAAGAGCCTCATGGTCCGAAAATAGTACAAATTCCTGCGGTAGCAAATAATGTCTCCAGTAACGCAAAGCTTGCACCACCGCATAAAATTCCTTATCATAGGTAGAATACTTAAGCTTAGCATCATTAAGTTTTTCACTAAAGAATGCTATGGGATGATTCTCTTGGCTTAGGACTCCACCTATTCCTACACCTGAAGCATCACAGGCAACCTCAAATACTTTAGAAAAATCGGGTAATCTCAGAATGGGTGCCTGGGTCATTTTATCCTTAAGATCTAGGAAGGCTTTATGGGCTGACTTAGTCCAATGAAATTCTCCCTTCCTAATACAATCAGTGATAGGAGCAGCTAAAGTACTAAACCTTTTGATGAATCGCCTATAGAAGGTAGCCAAGCCGTGGAAACTTCTAACTTCATTCACATTGGTTGGCTCTGGCCAGTCTAATATGGACCTAATCTTCTCAGGATCGACCGCCACACCGTCAGGGGTTACTACAAAACCAAGAAAGATAACTCTACTAGTCATGAATTCACACTTCTTAAGATTACCGTAGAGTCTATCATTCCTCAAAACTTGGCAGACTGCATCTAAGGTGGCCTAGGTGATCTGCTGGGGTCTTACTATAGATCAGGATGTCATCAAAATAGACCACCACAAATTTTCCTATGAAAGCTCTAATTACCTGGGTCATAATTCTGATGAAAGTACTAGGGGCATTGGACAACCCAAAAGGCATAACAACCCATTCAGAAAGACCATCCTTAGTTTTGAAAGCAGTTTTCCATTCATCCCCGGGTCTAATCCTAACATGATGATAGCCGCTTTTGAGATCAATCTTAGAAAAAACCATTGCACCAGCCATCATATCAAGCATGTCATCTAGTCTAGGGATGGGAAACCTATATTTGATTGTAATTTTATTGATGGCACGACTGTCAACACACATCCTCCACGTGCCATCTTTCTTTGGGGTCAGTAAGGCTGGGACTGCACAAGGGCTAAGACTTTCTCTAATAAACCTCTTCCTCAATAATTCTCCAACCTGCTTTTGCAGTTCTTCATGCTCAGATGGATTCATCCTGTAATGGGGCAAGTTGGGCAAAGTCGCTCCTGGGATTAGATCTATGGCATGCTGGATATCCCTAAGAGGTGGAAGGTGGTCTGGCAAATCCTCGGGAAAGACATCCTCAAATTCTTTTAACACAGGTTTAACTTCTTGAGGAGGCTCTGAGGGTTCCGAAGTTCTAAGTTCCTTAGCAGTCAACATCCAGATGGGTGAACCACTATGAATTTCTTGTTCTAGATCCTTAGCACTGATTAGGTTCACTCCAGTTTTCATCTCCTTAACCTTACCGGCTCCTTTAGTTACCTTGTCCTTAGGGGGAACTGAATGGATCGTAATCTTCTTCCCATTGAAACTAAAGACACAGGTATTGGATTTTCCTAAGAGGGTGGCATCATGATCATACAACCAAGGTATTCCGAGAATTATACTGCTCACTCCCATGGGTAAGACATCGCACCAAATCTTTTCGTGATAAGATTGCATTTGGATTTGGACTTGACATCTAGACTGGATGGGTATGGAGGTAGAATCTACCCAAGAAACCTTATAGGGGTTGGGATGGGGAACTGGGATTAAGCCTAACATCTTGACAGTGCTAGTAGAGATGGCATTTACACAGCTCCCACTATCTATGATGATCTTACATACCTTATCCCCTAATTTAAGAAAAGTCTGTAGGATGTTAGTCCTACGCCAATCCTCTTGAACTAGATTCTGGGATAGGATACATCTTACAACCCCTAATTTGTCAGATTCATTGGGTTCCTCCTCTCCTTCATACTCCTCAACCAAATTCATTCCAGCCTCATAAACATCTTCTTCAAATTCCTCACTGGGCTCGAAATTATCATTCTCTCCCTCTTCTATGTAAAGGGATCTCCGTGGGCACTGGCTAGCAACATGACCTACCTTATGACACTTGAAACAGGCTATGGCAGTACACTGACTGGAAATGTGACCTGGTTTCTGACACTTAAAACAGGTGATATTTGAACTAGGGGTTCTCTGGGTGTCAGGTGCCTTACCTTTGTCCATGGGCCTAGGGGTAGAAGTACCCTGAAAAGGTTTACTAGGGATAACTTGGCTAGGTCCATTCCTTGGGATTGGGGCACTAACCCTAGAAGGTATAGGTCCTCTCTAAAATTTCTCAGTGTTCAGTGCAATCTGGTAGGCTTGGTCTAGATCAGTAACCTCTCTCAGAAATAGTTCTCTCTTGATATCTTCCCTCGGTCCAGCCCTAAATCTAGACAAAGTGACTTCGTGGGTTTCACTCACATCACATCTCATTAGGTTTTCATCAAAAGTAGCTATGTAGTCTGAGACAGATCGGTTTCCTTGTTTCAGGTTTTGCCATTGGTCTAACAGGTTTTGCTGGTATGAAATGGGTAGGTATTTATCTCTCAGTTTTTCTTTCATACCCTGCCAAGTGGTTATGGGCTCAACATTCCGTCTCCTAGTGGTTAGCTCAATGTTCCCCCAGTATAACCTAGCTTGACGCACTAATTTCATCTTGGCAAACTTGTATTTCCTCTCCTCAGACATAGCATACCACTCAAAGTATTGGTCCATCTCACCCTCCCAATCAGAATACACCTTAGGGTTCAGACTACCATCAAAAGTGGGTGCATCTAATTTGATGTTCCTGATGAACCTATCATCTCTATCTTCAGGCTCTGGGTCAGGCCTCCTATGATTAGGTTCAGGATCTCTATATAAAGGCCTTCTAGGCTCCTGATGTGGGTGAGGTTGAGGCACATTAAAATCGGGGTCAGGAGTCCAATTCCGATGTCTAGGTTCTTCAAGTACTTGGACTCGGTCCCTAAGTTGGGTAAGATCCTCATGAATTTGTGCGCTAAACTGGGCCACAGTGTTTGTCATATCCTGATTCATTTTAGCCATACTTTCAGTAAGAGTTCTGATCATGGCCTCTAAATCAGGTTGGGTTTGACCAGGTTGATATGGCACTCCGTTTCTGGTAGACATGATGATTCAAGCAAGCACACAAAATGAGACTAGACTAAATCGACTACTGGATCACTAGACCTAGAGTCCAAACTAGATGCCCAATCAGAGTGGCAAGCTAGCCTGTAGTAACTCAGGACTCAGCCATGCAGGTGTAAGGGGAGTGTTAGGTCCCTGATTGCCAATCCTAGACACCAATCAGTGATTGGCCAGGTAGGCAGACCAGCACACAAGCCCTTCGGGAATGGATCCCTGAACCACCGTTCTAGACACTGAGTGCTAAGCACACACAGAATAACTCGGCAAACTGACTCAACACTAGCCTAGACCCGACCAATTGGTGTCCCTAGCCCACTAGGGCAAATTAGGTCTAACTGATTTTAAATTAGGTCTAGGTTCGAATGATTGGATGGTGGTTTTGGGCTAAGGAGAGGTAATCAACTCCTCCCCTTATCTTAGATGCTCAATTACCCTTAAGTAAATTATGAGATGATCACTCCAAAAAGAATTGAATTGCAGAACACAAAAAATAGAGTTGTTATTTTTTAATGCTCAGAATTCTTACCGAAACCAATAAATCACAGAGATATTATGAAAAATAGGTTCAATTATACTGGTTTCAACAAAACAAAAATCATGCAATTCGGAGTTTTATGCAGAGAGAAATAATTCAGATAACAGGGCAATTACGGGCTGCAACTAGATTGTCTTCCCCGTTTATAATCCCTGCAACGAAGTTATAACCCAATGGATCCCCTACACGCCCTAGGAACACCCCGTGGAATGGGAGGAGGAGGCTTGCTCCTCGCTTAGTTCCTAGGACCGGATGTCCTGGGGAGTCTACTTCGAGCAGACAAAATAAAAAGAGAAAACAATCAAAACAAGCAAGCAAGCAAATCAGAAACCCTAGACTGGGCTCTGATACCAAAATTGATGCAGGACGAAAGCTCTGATACCAAAAAAATGATGCAGAACAAATAAAGGGATGCGATGCGGAAGTAAATTAAGATTAACTAATTTTTTTGTTGTTTTTATATGTTTGTAGAAGTTGGCTTCAAATCAAAGAAAAGTTAACCTAACATTGAAAGATACTAATATGATAATTGAAAGCACAATTTTAAGGAAACTAAATTATCAGAGTAGTTCAGAAGCAACGGATTGCTGGGGGTTGAGAAACTCCCAGACCTAGGGTTTCGCTCCGAACTTTCAACAGAACAGAAATAAAGAGAAGAGATGGTTTACCTAACCAGACAATGATCTTCACAGATTTTGGTGAAAGAACTCTCCCGAGCAGATTGTTGGATCCTCGGATTCAGATATCTTCGCAATGGATCCTCCAATACTGGTCCTTTGGCGGGTTGGCTTCTCCTGAACTCAAGATCTGGAAGAGAAGAAAATAATTGATGGAATCAGAGAGTCAAGGGAAAAATTACCAGGTTGATGAACTTGAAGATTGAAATTGCTGAAAACTGGATTCTCCTGGAAGCTGATGTGATTTTCCTTGGAACTTGCTCTGGATCTGAAGTAGCCGGACTGGATCTGGATGAAGGTGGACGGCCTGGACTTGTAGAGAGAGAGAGGCCGTGGGAGATGGAAGGAGCTAGGGTTCGATGGATTGAAAATAATGAAGGGCGGCTAGGGTTTTGGATTTTTAAGTGGCTAACCTAGGGTTTTGGATAAAGATGGAGATCTCTCACCTCCTCAAGGCTCCAATGGAACCCGGATTACCTCCTCACGGAGCTCAACACTTAGAATAGTGCGGAAGAAGAGAAACCTAGGTTACTCAACACAAGAGAATAGCAAAAATAATTTTTTCTTCATTGATTTTCTAAAGTTACAAAGAGAGGTCTATTATATAGACCTAAATTTTCTCCAAGTTTGTACAAATTCCCATGTAGGACTAAACTCCTCCAACCTCTAGATTAGGTAGAAAACCTCCTCTCTTGGTCGACCAAGAATTCAAAAAAATTTGGGACGGCCATAAAGGATTTTTTTTGGAATTTTTTTTTTTTTTATGGCGCCTTCTTTGGAGTTGGATTTCGATTTGGAGTCCTCTTCTCCTTATGGCATTTCTTCTTTTCTTCCACTCCAAGTTAAGCTCTTTGATTTTGATTTGAACTTCAATTAGGAGTAGGTTGGATGTCCTTCTTTGATTTTTTCTCCAAGAGAAGTCCCTTTCCTTCTTTGCTTAGACAAAATTGGCAGGTATGGGCGCCTCCTTTAAATTGGCTTCCAATTTGATTTTTTTCTTCTTTGGATGTGGGGACCATGACACTGGGATGCCTCTGTGGTGCCTCCTGGACCCTGGTGTGTGCTCGGAGTGTGGCTGGGCGTGTGGCTTGGAGTGTGGCCTCCACTTGCTTGGACCTTGATTTGATTGGAAGATAAATGTGGCACCATTTTGGACCTTGATTTGATTGGAAGACAATTGCGGCACCATTTTGGATAAAATTGAAACCACATCGGGACTTGCACCGAGTCAACATGACTCAACAAAATTTAAATGGTGACTCAAGAAATAAATAAAATAAATAAACTGGTTGACCAGGTCAACCTTTATTACAAACCCTAATTTCTCGGGCAATGTCAATCAGAGATCCAAATGGAGCTCTGAAGTCTTCTTATGAGTCTGGTGCCCGCACAAGAGGACACCTGGCATGGAGGGGCGGCCTAGCTACTGATGAAGACTCCTGGAGGATTGCTACTGGCAGACTAGAAGTGGGAAATTAGCTGGCGGCCAAGGACTTGGAAGGGTTGGTGGCTTAGGCTGATGGGATGGAGGTTGGCTAGGGTTTGGTTGGAAGGGAATAGATGTTGGGCAGCTAGGGTTTGCAAAAAGGAAAAAGAGATAACTGGGCCTCGCACCCACTCCCTCATGGAGGTCGACATTATTAAAGAACGATGGCGATTGGAATAAAACAAGCACTCAATTTTTTCATTCATAAAAGTTAATGAATACAAGAGGGAGAGGGGGTGGGTATTTATAGATTTACCCAAGTTCCTAGACTCCCTGATAGACTGGGATTACATAACTTGAGGGCCAAGAAAACACTCATAGGCTTAGGAACTAGACTCCTCTTGGGCTTGGGTAGAAAATCCACATTGGACTAGGAGGGGCGCCCTACTTGCTAGGCTAGGAGGGGGCGCCAACCATCAATGGGCCTGGGAGTGGGCGCCAATTTTGTAGGCTTGAGCTGGGTAGCACTTCTTCTTGGCCGAGGCTTGGACTGGGCGCCAATACAGGTGGGCTTGAGAGGGCACCACTTCTTCCTAGCCCAGGATGCCAACTCCAAGGGCTTGGGCACTGATTTCAAGTGGGCTTGGGTGCTTGACTAGGGACCAGGTGCATGAAGTTCAGCTCTAGTTGGGGGCTTGGTGAATTTCGTTCTCTGGTGACTCTCCTCTTGACTTAATTTGAACGAAAATACAGGACTCAAAGGCCCTAATTGACAAAGCTCGAAATAGGCCGAATAAACCAAAAGGACTCAACAAAACTAACTAAATAGGACTCAATGGACTTAGTGAATCCAATTGACTCACTTTATTACAGAACTCAATGTTTATAGGACTCAATGTGCTCATTAAAAATTTGAGCAACTTCCTAACACATGCCTTAGAGATCTTCATGGAACCTTGAAATTTTGTCTGCTCTTGATGTCCCCATCAGAAAGCCTTCAACTGAGCCAGCTTCAAAAAGCTTTTGGCCTAACACCCAACACCCGAAAGCCCTTGATTGGGATAAGAAAGATTTGATGCTTGAAAGCTTTCAACTAGGCCAGCATCGAAAAGCCTTTGACCCGATGCCCAACTCTGAAAGCTCTTGGTTAGGACAAGAAAGGTTTGATGTTCGAAATCCATCGACTGGGCCAACATCGAATAGCCATTAGCTCGATGCCCAACTCTTGAAAGCCCTTGGCCAAGATAACAAAGATTCGATGCCCAAAAGCCTTTGGCTAGGGCAATGTTGGAAAGTCATTAGCTCGATAACCAACTTCCAAAAGCCCTTGGCTGGGACAAGAAAAATTTGATACCTGAAAGCCTTCAATTGGGCCAACATCGAAAAGCCTTTTGCCTAATGCCTAACTCCCAAAAGCCCTTGGTCGGGACAAGAAATATTTGACGCCTAAAATCCTTCGGTTGGGCTAGCATTGAGAAACATTTGGCTCGATGCCCAACTCTCGAAACCCCTTGGTCAGGACAAGAAAGATTTAACATCCAAAAGCTTTCAGTCGAGTTAGCATCAAAAAGTATTTGGCCTAACACCCAACTTCTGAATGCCCTTGGTCAATGTTACAATAGTAAACAAGATCCATTCGGCCATGACACGCATCCTCCTTGGAGGCTGGCGCGGCCACATACCTCTCCACCTCGGCCCCACTTCGGCCATGTGGTGGTTCAGCCCAGCTCGGCTCGGCCCCACTTTGGCCATGTGGCAGTTCAGCACAGCTCGGATCGACCCCACCTCGGCGGTGAACTAGTACCTCAGCCTCACTTCGGCCATGAGAAGTCTAGCATCGGTAGTTCTATTCAGCTCGGCAGCCTGGCCTGGAGCCCAGCCATGCATGAAAGGTAGCCAACTTTGGCCTACGAAGCTCTCCGGATCGGCCTGGCTTCACTTTGCCCGGTCCATGCATCATCAGAGAGAAGCCGCGTCTAGATCAGTGCCTCCGCATGCTCATGCCCAGCACAGCACAGCATACATGCGCCAAGGTACAGCGCACGTGCCAGGGTACCACGCCAAAGTACCGCATCCCTTCGAACGTGGCATCCACGGCTCAACTTCGCCCGCACGGCGCGCCCTCCGCGACAGGTCGGCGATCCCGCGCGGCTCCGGCTCTTCCCAGCGGTTCTTCGATGAGCGAACCCCCCTGCAGCTCCGGCGCAGCTCGGCGCGCCCGCGGTACCGAAGCTCAGCCCATAAGTCTCTACCCTGCGAGCACCCACAGGCGCACGCCTCTGTTCGCGCGCGTGGGAGATGCATACACCCCCTCCGACTCCGCGTGCTCTAGCCCGGCGCGGAGGGGCCCCAGGCATCTCTGAGCTCGGCACCAACGCTTATGTTCCTCTCCTGCTCTGTCTGTGGTTCGCTTCCGACTCCAAGCTCGCCATCGCCCAGGCCGGCGCATCGGCAGCACCCCGTACGGCTCCGCCCGACCTCGCCTGCATCCTAAGTGCGCTCTGCGTGGCATCTTACCAGGCTCTAACTCCGCCTGCGGGAGGCCGGTGCCTCTGAGCCCGGCGTGGAACACCCAGCTCCTCTGAGCGCGGGGTGGCACGCCCGGCGCCGCGAGACCCCAGCTCCTCCGGCATTCGTCCGACCTCGGCGGCGCCCCACAAGTCTCCGCCCGGCATGCCCGCGTTTGGCTCCAGCCACCCTAGCCTGGCTCCGACTCCGCTTGTGGGAGGTCGGCGCCTCCGAGCCAGGCGCGGAATGCCCGGCTCCACCGAGCCCAGGTGGCACGCCCGGCGCCGCGGGACCCCAGCTCCTCCGGCGTTCGACCGACCTTGGCAGCATCCCGAAGTCTCCGCCCGGCATGCTCGTGTCCTGGTCTAGCCACCCCAGCCCGGCTTCGACTCCGCCTGCGGGAGGCCGACGCCTCCGGGCCCTGCACGGATTTCCCGGCTCCTCCGAGCCCCGGGCGGCACGCCCGGTGCCACGGGACCCCAGCTCCTACGGCATTCGACCGACCTCGGTAGCGCCCCGCAAGGCTCCATCCGGCATGCCCGCATCCTGCTCCAGCCACCCCAGCTCGGCACCTTTTCTGTTCCTTGGTCCATGCGCACGGGAAGTACGCACGTCCATCACTTGCACTAGGGCAGGCCCAAGCCAGGGTTATGACCTGCAGCTCCCCGGCAGTGCGTCACCCACAGCCGGAGAGCCCCCGCGCCCACCACGCCTCCGGCTTTCGCCCAGGCTAGTGCCCGGTCCGCCTGTGCGAGCTCGCTGGAGGCTACCGCCCGAATCGGTGCCGAGTTCGCCCCGTGGAAGGCTCGCCTCTGGGCTTTGGCGCCTCCGGCTCCTCCTGATCTCGCCAACGGTGTGACGGTCTGCCCCAGCTCACCCCCACCAGCTCCGGCACCGGCTCAGCGGGGCAAGCCCGCGGCTGCCCTGTGCCAGCCCGGCTCCGCCCATGCTTGCGACTGTCCAAGTTCGGTGCACCCAGCTTCGCTTTCGCCCGTGGGAAACCCACCTCGGCACCGCCTCCGCTCGCAGCTCTGGTCGTACCACGCTCGAGTCCGGCGATTGGTGCCCCGGTCCGGTCCTCCCGGTTCGGCTCCTAGCTCGGCATGGCTGCACCCTCGCGCGCCCGCAGCTCCGCAACCACGCCAGGACACGCCCCAGCGCCGGTGCACCTCGGTGCCACCTGCCCTCGCTCCTTGCAGCACCTCAGCTTCGGCACCCCTAGTTCGGTGGTCTTCCATCCGTTCGGCCTAGTTCGTCGGGACGCCCGTACCGGTCCGCTACGACTCCCGGGTCCACAGCTAAGGTCGGCACCTTGGCTCCGCCCGTGCCAAGATCGTGCCAGCACACGTCCACTGCACGCCCGCGCCGGTCCACTCCGGCTCAGCCAGCTCCAGCGCATGGTCGCCCGCAGGGGACCGCACCACCTCGCCACTATGCTTGGGAATGCCCCTGCTCCATGCAACACCTCGGCTTCGGCACCCCCAGTTCGTCGGTCTTCCATCCGGTTCGGCCCAGTCCAGCGGGATGCCCGTACCGGTCCGCTCCGACTCTCGGGTCCGCCGCCAAGGTCGGCACCTCGGCTCCGCCCATGCCAAGCTTGTACAAGCACACGTCCACGGCACGCCCGCGCTGGTCCACTCCGACTCCACCAGCTCCCGCGCCCGGTCGCCCGCAGGGAACCGCACCACCTCGCCACTACGCCTTGGAACGCCCCCGCTCCATGCAGCACCTCGGCTTCGGCACCCCCAGTTCAGTTGTCTTCCGTCCGGTTCAGCCCAGTCCGGTGGGATGCCCGTGCCGGTGCGCTCTGACTCCCGTGTCCGCCGCCAAGGTCGGCACCTCGGCTCCGCCCGTGCCAAGCTCATGCCAGCACACATCCACGGCATGCCCGCACCGTTCCACTCCGGCTCCGCCAGCTCCCACACCGGTCGCCCGTAGGGGACCGCACCACCTCACCTCTATGCCTGGGAACGCCCCCGCTCCATGCAGCACCTCGGCTTCGGCACCCCCAGTTCGTCGGTCTTCTATCCGGTTTGGCCCAGTCTGGCGGGATGCCCATAACGGTCCGCTCCGACTCCCGGGTTCGTCGCTAAGGTCGGCACCTCGGCTCCGCCACGCCAAGCTCGTGCCACCACACGTCCACGGCACACCCGCGCCGGTCCACTCCGGCTCCGCCAGCTAACATGCACGGTCATCCACAGGGGACAGCACCACCTCGCCACTATGCCTAGGAACGGCCCCGCTCCATGCAGCACCTTGGCTTTGGCACCCCCAGTTCGGCGGTCTTCCATCCGGTTCCGCCCAGTCCAGCGGGATGCCCGTACCGGTCCGCTCCGACTCCTTGGTCCGCTGCCAAGGTCGGCACCTCGGCTCCGCCCGTGCCAAGCTCGTGCCAGCACACGTCCATGGCACGCCCGCGCCGGTCCACTCCGACTCCGCTAGTTCCCGTGCCCGGTCGCCCGCAGGGGACCGCACCACCTCGCCTCTACACCTTGGAACGCCCCCGCTCCATGCAGCACCTCAGCTTTGGCACCCCCAGTTCGGCGGTCTTCCATCCGGTTCAGCCCAGTTTGGCGGGATGCCCGTGCCGATGCACTCCGACTCCCGTGTCCACCGCCAAGGTTGGCACCTTGGCTCCGCCCGTGCCAAGCTCATGCCAGCACACGTCCACGGCACACGTGCCAGTCCACTCTGGCTCCTCCAGCTCCACGCCCGGTCGCCCGTAGGGGATCGCACCACCTCGCCTCTATGCTTGGGAACGCCCCCGCTCCACGCAGCACCTCGGCTTCGGCACCCCCAGTTCGGCGATCTTCTATCCATTTTGGCCCAGTCCGGCGGGACGCCCGTATTGGTTCGCTCCGACTCCCGGGTCCGCCGCCAAGGTCTGCACCTCGGCTCTGCCCATGCCAAGCTCGTACCAGCACACGTCCACAGCACGCCCGTGCCGGTCCACTCCGGCTCCACCAGCTCCCGCGCCCGGTCGCCCGCAGGGGAACGCACCACCTCGCCTCTACGCCTGGGAACACCCCTGCTCCATGCAACACCTCGACTTCGGCACCCCCAGTTCGGCGGTCTTCCGTTAGATTCGGCCCAATCTGGCGGGACGCCCGTGCCGGTCCGCTCCGACTCCCTGGTCCGTCGCCAAGGTCGGCACCTCGGCTCCGCCCATGCCAAGCTCGCGCCAGCACACGTCCACGGAATGCCCGCGCCGGTCCAATCCGGCTTCGCCCGCTCCGGCGCCCGGCTCACCTCCGCGCCCAGTCCAGAACACCCGGTCGACTCCGGCTCCGCCCGGTGCACCCCCGTAATGGTACGGCATGCCCCGGCTCTGCCCGTGCCTGGTCTGACTCTGCCCGTGGGACTGCATCTCATTTCCGCCTGCTCCAATGCCCAGAACCATGTGCATGGGGGAGACCCTGCATGCCTTTACTCGATCCGTGCAGCTGCCCCGTGCACCTCATCTCGTATGCACAGAAGCCCTGCAGAAGGGCTATGCGACCTACCTCAACTATGGGATGCCTCGAACCATGCTCACGAAGAGCCTCTCTTGCCTCATCTCGAAGCACGTGCCATAATTCATCCATTTCCATTGTAGGTATGCTGCTTAAAATGCAGGTATGGAGGAGGGCTGGATTGCAGCCCGACACGTCACCATCTCTGCCAAACTGAGCCACCGCCTGCAAAGGAGGGCTATGTTAAAGCTCTTGGATACAACTTACACCAATTAGGAAGGCGTGTCCCATCTTCCTGGAAGGAGAAGGTTGACCAACCTTTCTCAGCCTCCCAGGCCTGCAGAAGCCTCTCAGACCTATACCAAGAAGAACATGCCTCTCTGAACACCAAGAGCTGCTCGTCTACATAAGAGCAGCGGGAAAAGGTAAGATGGGGGAGGTAAGAGACAACACACTCTCATCATTCTTACATGATCGTCCATTTTTTATCACCCTCTGGCAACTTATAGTCCCCCAAGCTCTCTGCCTCAGAGGTCCCTTATTTCCTTCGATCGTCCCGCTGACTTTATCGTCGAAGTATCTTTGCCGGAATCCCCGGCGCAGGTCTCCCCTATTTTTGCAGGTATCGCCCAACGGAGGGACAATAAGAAGGAAGATTACTCCTCACCGGAGAGGCCCACAGGAGGACCACCACAGTACCAAGCCCCTTTCATCCCAACTATGACTATGTTCCCCTTGATCATCTCCGACTAACGAGCACGGTGATGCTGGCATGGAGCCAACTCACCTAGGCAATGTAAGATCTACCGACCACGGCGATCTAGGTGGCAACAGTCAAGACACAAAAAAGAAAAAATTGCTACTCAAAGGCCTTCAGTTAGGCCAGTGCCAACAAAACCATAAAAGCTAGTTATTGAATCCCATGCAGGGTCCTAAAGCTTGAAACTAGATGATCAACGTTATAAAGCCTTTTTTGCTAAAGAACCGTATTGACACCACTGGACCAAGAACTAGACAAGAATTATATCGAAAACTCATTGGATATTCCTGGTATAAATTATCCCAAACTTTATGGGAAAGAACCAATCCACTAAGTATTCGACATGGAGTGACTTGCTACGATATTAGCCCCATATGCCGAGTCACTACCCAAGGATGGTGGTAGCAATATACTTAGTTGCGTGGCAATAACAGTTTCAAGTTTTAACTAGTGGATGATGGGTTCTTTGTTTTGTGATATTAAATATGGTGCTAGAGAATATTTGCAACTGAGTATAATGAATCACAACATTCGAAAGAAAAAAAATTGAAACTTTTTTATTAGCAATATAAAAGTGACCCGAAGGTCTTACAAAATGGTTTCCCCTATAGGGCTAACCAATGACACAATAAAAATCAAAACATACGAAAAAGATAATAGAGATTTGGAGAGGATGGCACATCGATACTTCATTCATTCCTCGCCACTCCCGAAGCTGGCACACCTTTGGCCACGGGATCCTAATCCAGTTCATCCTCATCCAAGAAATCTATATTGAGGTCTAGGTAGCATTCGAGGACTCTCCTCCGGGTATCATCCATCCCTTTAGTTAAAGCGGGCTGGGCAAAATGCATCTTCTCTTGGCGGCACTCCTTGGAAGCTATGTAAGCTTCCACCGCCTGATGCTTGGCCTCCTTCCTCTACACTTTGAGAGTAAGAATCTCTTATCATGCAGTGTCAAGAGCCTCCTTCCAGGAGAGCTCCTCCTTTAGCCAAATCTTGCTTAGCCCAATCATGTTTGAGGCTAGCTTTGGCTATTTTTTGGCCAGCCTCAACCTCCTTCAAGCATGCTACTATCTCATTCCTTTTCTTCTCTTTTGTTGACCAGCATCCTCTTAAATCATAGTAATTCCTGATAAAGTGGCACATCTACAAAATTATTGGTCTAGTAACAAATTGCCAAATGATTAATATTGAACCTAAAATGATTATTGGTCAAGTAACAAATTTCTAAATGATTAACAAATTGCCAAATGATAAAGTGGCACATCTTCAAGGTAGTCTAGACCACATCCTTTTAGTGCAGGTAATTCCCCTCTCCAATGATGCAATCCGAGCTAATGGGATGGATGAATTTTTCAAATAAGCCCCAGGCCATTGCCTAATTATCAAAGGTACAAACTTCAGACCTCGAAGCTTAATTGCCAGGGGTTCCTTGGGAGGCATCCACTAGAGGGGCGGAGGAAGAGCCCTTGCCCCTAGTCGGTTGAGGGTGCTTCACCGCAGGCAGGGGATGAATCTCTAGAGCATCGGACAAACTGGGGATGATCATGATTGGAGCCCTTAAAGGCTCCCCAATGGCGAGAGCTTCTTCAGCCTTCTTCTTTTTTAAAGTTGCCTTTCTTGGTTCGCAGGAAACCTAAGGATCCATGTTTAGAAAAAAAGAAGAAGAGCGATTAGGAAAATATAAGTAAATATAAAAATATAAACTAAAGAGTAAAAGAGATGAATCAGGGTTCTTCTTACCTTTTATCTAAACTTGGCTAAACTTCATCATGAGAAGGGTTGCCTTGGATAGCAAGGCCTTCAAGCTGGGGACATGAAACTGCTAAAGAATACTGATCCACCCCTCTTCTTTAGACGAAAGGGTAGGATGGGTCAGTTGTCAGGATTGGATGCCCCGCTATGAGAAACCCTAGTGATTGACATCAGATGCTTTAGAAAGAAAAACCGCTCCTTCCAATGGTATGTAAAGGAAGGAGCACCCCGAATCAAAGGGCGATCCCTTTATGAGGACAAGCAAACCACCATCCACAAAATTGATGGTGTTTGCCAAAATAGAAAAAAGCCCTAAAGTATGGGACCGAAGGATAGATCCTGGCTAAGACACGAACTACTAAAATCCAAAAAGGAATCGGAGGGTATTTGGTGTAAATATACAAGGTGGAAGACCTATGGCTTTAAGGAACTCAATAAAAAAGGGAAATAATGGTAATCTTAATCCGGTAATGAAAAGCTCTCTACATAGGGCCAACCGTCCAGAAGGAGGGTTGCATGCCCAATCAGTATCAAGTAGGACTTCCAACTCAAACTCTCAAGGATTTGGAACTTCTTGCAAAGTCTTTCCAAATATGGTTCTTAGATCATGGACTGGATAAGTCTAGGAAGAATGTACCCTTCATGATCCCCTAGTACTTCCTCTTTGGGGACCCCTAGAAACTCTGCTGCAGGGTTTCTAGATCCTCCTTCGAGATCCATTGGACCCTATGACCACACTACAATAGTCAGTACAACACTACCTTAATTAGCCTTTGCCACTTCAACGGGAACTTTAGAATCAGTAGGTTGTGGTCCAAAGACTAGGAACCCTCCATCTTGGAAGTCCACTCTATGTTCAACATCTTAAGATCAAACAAAAATTCCTAAAAGTAGGAGAAATTAATCCAAAAATAAATACCACAAACTCTTAGAAGCTCGAAACCAATAATAGGTAACAAAAAACCAATATAACAAAGGTGAAAGCAATTTTAAGAGACATGAAAAGGCCCTCCAATGAGCTCAAATAGGAGTTCAAAAATCCCAATCAAGAAAAAGACAAATAAGATAGGGGCAAATGCTGGCAGGACTAACTAGAAATGCAGAGAGAAGAGCTTAGAGAGATGAGTTAAGAAGAGGAAGAAAAGGTATCGAGTGAAAAAGAACAAATTGAATAGCGAAGGCCCTCGCATTTATAGATTCAGCCAATGGCCTATATTGGACTAGTGCCCAATTGATCCTCTAGATGTAGGACAAGTGGCAGCTATGAAAGAATAATATACTAAAAGCCAATCATTGTAAGGGCATTTCTGTAAACTTCCAAACTCATATATGACATTTTTATGTATTAAAAAAAGGCATTTAGTTTTCATCATACTGCTGTGTCTGATTAATAGATTATAGTGAACCCCGTAGGTTAGGGAAATGGAATTAGGGTTATGATGAAGATCATAATAATGAGACCTAAATTTCTATAAACCCTAATCTAGAATGTTCCTGGTCGTTGGATTATCGATTAGGGGATCGATACTTCCTGGAAGACCAGCATATCCTATGTATGCTCTTAAGAGAGGGTGGTTGATCTCATAGCCACTAGTGTAGAGACATTAATATAAGGATATGGGTGCTCATTGTAGACATGAGTTCACTGAACTGATCCACACTGAGAACTTCTTATGGATGCCTTACTGCTTGTCGAAAGATAGTTCTCACAGTGGAAGTTGTGCAAGTGATCTTTAGACCTGAGATCACCTTAGATCCTTATGCACACTAAGCCATGTTTTGATTCATACCCATTCATGACATTGAGTTATGCACAGGATGTTCTTGAATATGGTGGAAGGTGTATGAAGGATGAGAGTGGATCAACAAGGAATCGATCATTCCTAGTAAGAAGAAATATTATCCCAAGAAATCTCTTCAATTAATGACTCAGGGAGTCTTTGATCAAAGCCAGATGAGATTAGAAAAGGTTTTCTAATCAGTCATCAATAGAGTCATCATTATCGAATTGAGATTCGAAATGACTAAGTGCTAGGGTTTGACATTAATCCATACCCATCACTTATTCGAGATAAAAGGAGATCGAGAGATTGAGTTGCTTGCTAACTTTTCACTAAAGGGTATGTTTGGTAATTTTCACCAAATTCCTCATCTTCTGGGTAGGCATGACATGTTGCTAGATGTCAATCATGTCGTGTAGGTTATCATGAGTCAATTCGGTTAGATTCATGAGTCAATTTAAAAGTTGGTTCAAATTGGCAACTTGAGTAAGTTCAATTTGACCTAATTAGGTCAAACAGGTCCGATTGGATCGAATCGACTTGGACCCAAACCTACTGCTAGCTAGATGTGAAAACCAAAGGATCACACACATATGAGAATTAACCTGAGAATTTATTGGATATTATATTAGGGTTAATTAATCCTAATTGGCTAGCTAGATTGCATACTAGCATATGTATGCTAGCCTAATTCCTAACCCAATTAGATTGGGTCTATTTGCTTACTAATTGGGCAAACCAATTTATGAGAAATCTAGATTGGGTTGTGTCCTAAGTAGGGTCAAATAATCTTATTTTATTTGGATTTTATCAGCCTTTATCTTGGATTTATGAAGAGTCCAAACTAGATTGGACTCTTGGCACCTTTTGGAGTTTGCGCTAGAAGTTATTGGCGTGAAATAAGCACGGAGTCTTTTTGCTTTGGGGAAGTGGTTTCCCGATAAGCAAGGAGTCTCTCCCATTATCCTAACACCCATTCCTTCAGCCTCTTTACCGTACAAGAAAGAAAGAAGGATGAAATTGGCACACGCAACATGAAGAGTCGCGACTCTTCATGGTTGCTGCACCAATTCAAATTCAAATGGAATGTTTTATTATTGAAGGGATATGTCTCTTCATTCCCATGCCAATTGCCTTCTCATCAGTTGGTTACATGCCACATGGTGTGAAAAATAATCACTGGTTAAATCCAAGAGATGCAGATTAGTCTTTTGGCGCATGAAAGGATATATTCTTAGATCCAAAAGACTCCTTCTCATTGAAGGGTCTTATTTGATCTGATGAAAAGCAGATCAAGGGCTGATGAAGAGCCTTTTCCCACGCCTCTTGCTTTCCTATATAAACCCATCGATGTTTTACCGAAAGCAATCTATTATGTCCTTTCTTTCTTACATTCTTGCACTTATCCTCTTTGTCTCTTCCTTCCCTTATTAAGACATTGTTCTTTCTTTAAGACAAGTCTGCCAAATTAAGATAAGGGCTTAGGAAGAGAATAAAGAAGTGTTAAGTAGAAGTAAGAAGAGTTTTGGAGAGGGTTCAGAGTACTTATCTGGATGGTATTAGTCTGGAAAAGATGAAAAGGCTGTTGAAGGCTAGGAAGGCTGCCAAAGAGTCCTAGTGGTTTAAGCAAACAAGAAAGGAGTGTCTCCTTGGTTCAATTCTCGTGTGGATCACCTCTGGAGGGCATGCACTTGTGTGCCTAGTGGAAAGAAGAAGGTTATAGCGTATCAGGTATTCTTCTTAAGCTTCATTATATGATTAGTTAATTGTTTTGCTCAAGGGATTCTGGATTAGGGTTTGATTTCTTATATTTTTTAAATGAAAATTTTAAAATTTTACCATTCACTGTGTCATTGAAACCCATCAGTGGTATCAGAGCCACCATGATGCGTTCCATTAATGGTCATTTTATGCTTGGTTGAATACTATATAAAATGTTAAGCATGATATTATGATATGCAAATATTATGCATGATACTAGTATCATATCTTATGTTGCTTGTCACTGATTAGGGTTTTTCACTTAAACCCTAATCTACATAGAGATATGTCTAGATGTTTAAGTCACATTCTGAAATTAGGTTGTCCTAACATAACGGTGGATGTCTATTATGTTGTAAGGTTGTCCTAGAATGATGACTCACTTGACACATATTTTGTATATGTATGGTTTTATGGGATGAATGTTTTATATGCGTTATCTATTAGAATGTGTTAAGAGACCATAAATGCCCTCATAAAATTATATTTAGTCATAGTGTAAATTAATCATGAAGCAAATCTATTTAGGGATCTTTGATTAAGCCAATTGGTGTCCAGGCAGGTGGTTCTGTGAAGGTAAAGGGAATGAGATTTTTAATTGGTTCTGTTATCTGACCTGGCCAATTCTATTGGTGTCTAAGGAAAGCAGCAGGGGGACCCCCTCATCTCTTCCACTTACCTGGCCAATTTGGCTATATCTAGACCTTAAGTTAGAAATGCAAATTGGTTAAGTACACTACAAAATTGCCTTCCTTCATGCTAAGCCAAATCCATGTCAAACTTACTATTATAGGTTTGTTGTGATTAACACAAGACCTATTTTAGGATTTGATATGATATCTGTCTTAGTATTTTCTATGCTATATAGTATGATTGATTATGTAGCTTTGTTGAGTATACTCAAGGGTGACATTATTCAATAATGACTATATAAAATGAAGGGTTTGACTAAAGTAATACATTATAGTTTGTTGTGATTAACACAAGGCTATAAATGTATTAGAGGCAAGTCTAATGTTGAGAATTGCAATAGGGTGCAATTGGAAGGGATTTTCCTACCCTTAAACTCATGGGTGTTTGTTGTGATTAACAGAAGGCATTCATGAAGGATTGGGATCTCAACCCCACTAAGGAAACCCTAGTATGGTTTCCCGCTTACCATATTTGAGGGTTATGGTATTCAAATAAAATAGTCTGAGACATAATTAGATGTAAAGTCCTTATCTAGTTATGGATGTCATCTTGAGTGGTCTACTTATAGTTGTTCTTTATTTTTATGTAGATTATAATTTCATGGCTTCTACTCTGTCACTACATGGCATCTTGGATGCCAACAAGCTGACCAGTCCCAATTATGTGGACTGGTTGAGGAACCTGATGATAGTTTTATTTTAGGAAAGGATTGCCTATATCCTTGATACTCCTGAACCTGATCCGGTAGGAGAGGATGCTACCGAGGAGGAAAGAGCCACATATAAAATGTGGCAGAATGACAGCATGACTGTCAAGTGCATAATGTTGGCCTCAATGAGTAATGAACTCCAGAGGCAACATGAGAAAATGGAACCTCAGTCCATATTGCTCAATCTCAAAGAGCTTTATGGGCAGCATAGTCGGACTGCACGATACGAGATATTAAAGCAATTGTTCTGAGCACGAATGAGTGAGGGCTCTTCCGTTCAGACACATGTCCTCAAAATTATTGGCCTAATCACCCAGTTAGGTAAGTTAGGATTTGTGATGGATCGGGAGCACAATCAGGATTTAATCCTACAATCACTCCTAGACTCCTCACAGTTTGTCATGAATTACCACATGAACAAACTAAATACTTCATTGCTAGAGTTTTAAATTTGCTCAAAACAGCAGAGAGCCACTTTAAAGTGGTAAGGCTGAGCTTCTTCTAGTCAATAATAAGAAGAAGCAAGCAATGAAGAAGGGTCCTAAAAGAAAGAGGAACCCTAAGAGTAGCTTCAAGAGCAAGAAGAAGGCAAGGAAGCCCTCCACTGATGGATCCTGTTATCACTGTGGGAAGCAAGGGCACTGGAAGAAAAATTGCAAGTTGTACCTTGCAAAAAAGAAGCAACTTGCTGTTGGATCATCTAAAGGTTTGTTAATGATACAAACAAGTTTATCATTAAGTTCTTCAGCTTCTAATTCATGGGTACTTGATACCGCATGTGGATCTCATATCTGCAAATCTTTGCAGGGGCTGCAGAGGCCTAGAAGACCGAAGAAAGGTGACTTCGAGCTATTCAGCGCAAGTGGAGATCCAATTCAAGCTGAAGCTGTTGGCACCTACTTATTGTTATTGCCTTCGGGCAATATTATAGAATTAAAAGAATGCTATTATGTACCCAATGTTATTAAAAACATTATTTCTGTACCTTCCTTGTTACAACAAGGTTATGAAATAAAGTTAACAAGCCTGGGATGCTCGATTTTCTTTTCAAAGAAATTCTTTGGTTATGGTACATTTTCTAATGGTCTTTTAACTCTATCACTCAATGATGAAGTCTTGGTTGTTGAGAACAAGAAAAGAAAGAGAGATGATGTCAAAGTCACATATCTTTGGCATTATCGCCTGGGTCATATTAGTGAGTCCCGAATAAGCAAGTTATACAAAGATAACTTCTTCGAACCTTTTGATTTTGAGTCATTAGGAACATGTGAATCCTATCTCATGGGAAAATTGACTAAGTCTCCATTCACCGGACATGGAGAAAGGGCAACTGAGTTGTTAGGACTAGTTCACACAGATGTGTGTGATCCTATGACAACCCAGGCCAGAGGAGAATACTCTTATTTTATCAGTTTTACTGAAATTTATCAAGGTTTGGATATGTGTATCTAATGAAACACAAGTCTGAATCTTTTGATAAATTTAAAGAGTATCTAAAAGACGTTGAGAAACAAACAGGGCATAGTATTAAAATCCTTCGATCTGATCGAGGAGGAGAATACTTGTCCTGTGAATTTCTTGATTTTCTAAAAGATAAAGGCATTCTCTCAGAATGGACCCCTCCATATACACCATAGTTAAACGGTGTAGCAGAAAGGAGAAATCATACCTTATTAGATATGGTATGGTCCATGATGTGCTCCACTGATCTTCCAGTCTCTTTTTGGGGTCATGCCCTAGAGACCGCTACTCACATTTTTAACAGAGTACCATCAAAGGCTGTCAATAGCACTCCATATGAATTATGGAAAGGGAGAAAACCAAGTCTTAAGTATTTCAAGATTTGGGGCTACCCAGCTTTTGTCAAGAATGTTTTTGGATATAAGTTAAGTGCTAGGGCTGACAAATGCAGATTTGTAGGATATCCTAAAGAAGGAATGGGCTACATTTTCTATCACCCTACTGAACAAAAGGTTTTTGTCAGAAGACATGCAACCTTCTTGGAAAAAGAATTCATCCAAGAAGATGGCAGTGGGAGGAAATTTGAACTTGAAGAAGTTCAACCTACACCTGATGTAATTCCTCAACTAGAGGTTCATATAATTCAGAAACATCCACAACACTCACCTCCTTTCCGAAGGTCAGAGAGATTGCAGGGTACACCTCTCCGATATGGCTTTGTCATTGGAAATGACAATGAGTCGAGTATCATTCAGGATGATGATCCTGTAACCTATTCGGAAGCTGTCAAGAGTAAAGACTTCGACAAATGGCTAAATGCCATGAAATCAAAAATGGACTCCATGTAATCTAACCAGGTTTGGACATTGGTTGATCCACCTGAAGGAGTTAACCCAATTGGATGTAAATGGATCTTCAAGAAGAAGATTGGAGCAGATAGCCAAGTAGATACCTACAAAGCTAGGCTAGTGGCAAAAGGTTTCAGACAAAAACATGGTATTGATTATGATGAAACCTTTTCACCAGTAGCAATGCTCAAGTCTATCAGGATTATGCTTGCAATAGTAGCATACTATGATTATGAAATGTGGTAGGATTATGCTCAAGTCCATCAGGATTATGCTTGCAATGCTCAAGTCCATCAGGATTTTGCTCAAGTCCATCAGGATTATGCTTGCAATAGTAGCCTACTATGATTATGAAATCTAGCAGATGGATGTAAAGACTGCTTTCCTCAATGGATACCTTGAGGAAGAAGTCTATATGTCATAACCAGAAGGGTTTGTCTCAAGTGGGAGACATAATTAAGTATGCAAGCTTAAAAAATCCATATATGGATTAAAGCAAGCGTCGAAGAGTTGGAACATCCACTTTGATGAAGCAATCAGGGAGTTTGGCTTCATTAAAAATGTGGATGAACCTTGTGTGTATAAAAAGACTAGTGAAAAAACAACTGTCTTTTTTGTTTTGTATGTCGATGACATACTTATCATTGGGAATGATATCCCAATGTTACAATCGGTCAAGACTTGGCTATCTTCAAAGTTTTCCATGAAGGATTTGGGAGAAGCATCCTGTATATTGGGAATTAAGATCTATAGAGATAGATCTAAGAGGATGCTAGGTTTATCTCAATCTAGGTACATTGACTTAGTGTTGAAAAGATTCAACATGGATGGGAGTAAGATAGGTTACTTGCCCATGAGTGAAGGCATACATCTCTCCAAGAAATTGTCACCTAAGACATCAGAAGAAAGAGAGAGAATGGCTAAGATTACTTATGCTTCAGCTATAGGATCAATAATGTATGCTATGTTATATACCAGGCCTGATGTTGCTTATGCCTTTGACATAGTAAGCAGATTCCAGGCTGATCCAGGAGAGGATCATTGAAAAGCTGTGAAAAATACTCTTAAGTACCTGAGAAGGAATAAGGATGTTTTTCTAATCTTTGGAGGATCAGAATTGAAACTATAAGGATATACAGATTCTAGTTTTCAATCAGATCCAGATGATAGCAAATCCATATCAGGGTATGTCTTTACCCTATATGGTAGAGCAATAAGTTGGAAGAGTACAAAGCAGCAAATTATAACTGACTCAGTCATTGAGGCAGAATACATAGCTGCAAGTGAAGCCGCAAAGGAAGCTGTTTGGATAAAGAAATTCATTACGGAATTGGGCGTTGTTCTTGAAATACAACAACCAGTGCCACTTTATTGTGACAACATTGGAGCTGTTGCATAAGCTAAGGAACCAAGGTCTCATCATAAGTCCAAGCACATTCTGAGATGCTTCCACCTCGTTCGAGAGATCATGGAAGAAAAGATGTTTCCATTGAACGAGTTGATACAAAGAACAATATAGCAGACCCATTCACTAAAGCACTACCCCAGCAGTAGTTTGATCGTCACTTAGAATGTACGGGTATTACATATAAGGGCGATTGGCTTTAGAGCAAGTGGGAGATTGAAAGAATAATGCCCTGAAAGCCAATCATTGTAAGGGCATTTCTGTAAACTTCTAAACTCATGTATGACATTTTAATGTATTAATAAAAGGCATTTAGTTTTCATCATACTGCTGTGTTTGATTAATAGATTATAGTGAACCACGTAGGTTAGGGAAATGGAATTAGGGTTATAATGAAGATCATAATAGTGAGACCTAAATTCTTATAAACCCTAATCTAGAATGTTCCAGGTCGTTGGATTATCGATTAGGGGATCGATACTTCCGGAAAGACCAGCATATCCTATGTATGCTTTTAAGAGAGGGTGGTTGATCTCACAGCCACTAGTGTAGAGACACTAATATAAGGATATGGGTGCTCATTGTAGACATGAGTTCACTGAACTGATCCATACTGAGAACTTCTTATGGATGCCTTACTGCTTGTCGAAAGGTAGTTCTCATAGTGGAAGTTGTGCAAGTGATCTTTAGACCTGAGATCACCTTAGATCCTTATGCACACTAAGCCATGTTTTGATTCATACCCATTCATGACATTGAGTTATGCACAGGATGTTCTTGAATATGGTGGAAGGTGTATGAAGGATGAGAGTGGATCAACAAGGAATCGATCATTCCTAGTAAGAAGAAATATTATCCCAAGAAACCTCTTCAATTGATGACTCAGGGAGTCATTGATCAAAGCAGGATGAGATTAGAAAAGGTTTTCTAATCAGTCATCAATAGAGTCATCATATCGAATTGAGATTCGAAATGACTAAGTGCTAGGGTTTGACATTAATCCATACCCATCACTTATTCGGGATAAAAGGAGATCGAGAGATTGAATTGCATGCTAACTTTCCACTGAAGGGTATTTTGATAATTTCTACCAAATTCTCATCTTTCGGGTAGGCATGACATGTTGCTAAACGTCAATCATGTTGTGTAGGTTATCATGAATCAATTCGATTAGATTCATGAGTTAATTTGAAAGTTGGTTCAAATTGGCAACTTGGGTCAGTTCAATTTGACTTAATTAGGTCAAACGGGTCAGATTGGATCGAATCGACTTGGACCCAGACCTATTGCTAGCTAGATATGGAACCCAAAGGGTCACACACATATGAGAATTAACCTGAGAATTTATTGGATATTATATTAGGGTTAGTTAATCATAATTGGCTAGCTAGATTGCATACTAGCATATGTATGCTAGCCTAAATCCTAACCCAATTAGATTGGGTCTATTTGCTTGCTAATTGAGCAAACAAATTTATTTGAAATCTATATTGGGTTGTGTCCTAAGTGGGGTCAAATAATCTGATTTTATTTGGATTTTATCAGCCTTTATCTTGGATTTATGAAGAGTCCAAACTAGATTGGACTCTTGGCGCCTTTTGGAGTTTGCGCTAGAAGTTATTGGAGTGAAATAAGCAAGGACTCTTTCTTCTTTTGGGAAGTGGTTTCCACATAAGCAAGGAGTCTCTCCCCTTATCCTAACACCCATTCCTTCAGCCTCTTTACCATACAAGAAAGAAAGAAGGATGAAATTGGACCGTGCAACATGAAGAGTCGCGACTCTTCATGGTTGCCGCACCAATTCAAATTCAAATGAAAAGTTATATTATTGAAGGGATATGTCTTTTCATTCCCACACCAATTTCCTTCTCATCAGTCGGTTACATGCCACATGGCATGAAGAAAAATCATCGGTTAAATCCAAGAGATGTAGATAAGTCTTTTGGTGCATGAAAGAATGTATTTTTAGATCCAAAAGACTCCTTCTCATTGAAGGGTCTTATTTGATCTGATGAAAAGCAGATCAAGGGCTGATGAAGGGCCTTATCCCACGCCTCTTGCTTTCTTATATAAACCCATCAGTGTTTTATCGAAAACATTATATTCTGTCATTTCTTTCTTACATTCTTGCACTTATCCTCTTTGTCTCTTCCTTCCCTTGTTAAGACATTATTCTTTCTTTAAGGCAAGTCTGCCAAATTAAGACAAGGGCTTAGGAAGAGAATAAAGAAGTGTTAAGTAGAAGTAAGAAGAGTTTTGGAGAGGGTTCTGAGTGCTTGTCAGGAGGGTATTAGTTTGGGAAAGAAGAAAAGGCAGTTGAAGGATAGGATGGCTGCCAAAGAGTCCTGTGGTTTAAGCAAGCAAGAAAGGAGTGTCTCCTTGGTTCATTCTCGTGTGGATCACCTCTGGAGGGCATGCACTTGTGTGCCTAGTAGAAAGATGAAGGTTATAGCACATCAGGTATTCTTCTTAAGTCTTATTATATGATTAGTTAATTGTTATGCTCAAGGGATTCTGGATTAGGGTTTCGATTTCTTATGTTTTTCAAATAAAAAATTTTGAAATTCTACCATCCGCTGTGTCATTGAAACCCATCAAGCTAGTCATAGACTGGAACACGTCCTCATGGATCGTTGGAACTGAAGCATCCCAAATACATCTCCTCCATCCCCTCCCCTTCCATGCAAAAAATCATGATACCCTCGATCTCCATGATGCCTTGGATCATTAAGAAGCTATAAATGCTCACCACCCCCCCTCTCGAGCAAAACATGATGAAACATCTTCTTGAATGTCATAACAAATTAAAGAAAATTTGAAGCACAATTCGTCCGAGAATGAGCTTTGGTCACTCCTACATACCCAAAAAAATTGACTCTATCAAAAATTGCTAGATGAGGAATGCTTGGACCGAAAATACTCAATGATAGAAGAAACATTCTCAAAATATACCGAACCATGATGCTTGGGAAAATCTTACATCTTATTCATCTTAAAAGTATCATACAAATCAAAAATAAAAACATAAAAATTACAATATCAGTTTCCTTTTTTCTGCTCTAGATTGATTGGATTGCCCAGATGGGATTATATGGCATACATTGTGATGGGAGTCTGAAGTAGGCATGCCCCAGCTTCAAGAAGAATTTGGGTTGCCAAGGTCTTGCAATCCTCGAAGCCAACTCCATATGATTTGCTCTCAGCATGTCGAAGCGAAGTTTCAGCAACCCCCATGCGCACTTCAACCAGAGTTGTTTTGGTCTCCATCCTTAAGATTTCATTGCCATAATCAACCACCCTATCGCTCAAGCCATCAATAGTAGCCTTGGCCACCTTTAACTAGTGTTGCAAGGATAGGTTCTCTCCATATCTATGGTTCGATGGTTTTGAACACATTGGAAGGCAATGGCATTCCTATTCTTCTCCTCTTCCAACTCCAGTTGAAGAAGCTAAGTGGTGGGGACACCTGAGGCACCAGAATAAGATAGAGGCTTTTCAACCTTCTGTAAATTGATCAATAATTTATGAGTCCATCTGTAATAAGGGCTTAGCTCATCTGAGTCCATTTTAGTTGTTATTTGAGTATTTTGAGTTGTTATTTTAGTTCTGTACTAGTTAGCTCATGTTGAGCTAGTTCAGTCCAATGCTAGTTAGCTCATGTTGAGCTAATTTTTTTTTTTTGAGTCCTATCCAAGCATATTGAAGACTCAAGACCACATCATACAAGTAAAGACCAAGTCTAACTAGATTGAAGACGTGGAAGTTTAGCCCAAGTCCAACCCAGCTTGAAGATTTGAAGACCCCAGGAGGAAAAATCAGAAACCCTGATTCCTTGCAGATGCCATCCAGATGCCCAGATTTCTTTCCAGATGCCAAAATATATTCATAGACCAAGGCATCAATGATTTAGAGGTCCATCTGTATCCTAGCACAAAGAAATCAAGCCCAGGCGCCAAGCCCAAGCCCCTAAGAAGCAAGATACCAGGGAATATTCTAGCTACCTGGCTACCAGGCCACCCCAGCTTTAAGAGGCCCAAAGCCATGCACCGGGCCCCTTTGGGCCGGCCCCTTTCTGCTCTTAGAAGCCCAACACGCCTCACTAGGAATCCATGGAGTGTTGGCCAAGTCAAGAGAATTTTTAGGGATCTTTCTACCTAATGTTTCCTTATTTTCTAGCTAGGGTTTGAGAGGGAAAAGGATTCTTATGTAAAGACTAATTTACCCTTACTTGGAGCCCAAGGTTAAGGGTCTATTTAAGGGACCCAAGCCTCTTGTATGAAACCTAATTTTTATATGAATTAAAACCTTGAATTCTTCTATTGAGTTGTGTGATACCCTGCTGTGTGCATAAAGGGGTTTGTGAGAGTTTTTCTTCCCAGTGCTGCAATCATCTTCCTGCTGCCAACAAGCCTCTCAGATCCCTGGATGCCCACTCCAAAAGAAGCCTTCCCTGGCTGTTTTCCCTTTGTTTTCTTGTTCCTTTGTGAGTTTTCTAACCCCTGACAGGTCGTTTGCAGGTCCCCGAGTTCCTATGAATCCAACGACTCCAGCCAAGCCTCAATCGGATCATCGAGCAGAAAGCCGGGTATCCGCGGGTCTTTGGCTCGGTTTTCCAGGCCACATCCATCAAGGAACGAGAGACCCTTTGCTAAGATCTTCAAAGACATTGTCAGGTACACCCTCTCTACCTCCAGTAGTTTTATTGTAGAAGAACTTGCCCTAACCGAGGCTTCTCAGCCCCGGCGATCCTTCTTTTCTACTTTTCTAGGTCCTAATCTGCATGCTGATCTTCTAAAATTAATATAAAATTCCCTACAACTTATTTTAATCTAAAATTCAGGAATTAATCACTCAACCCCACATATAAAACATACAGAAAGAATTGCATCCATATTAGTCCTGCATCATTTGGTATCAGAGCATAGATTAGGGCTTGTTTTCTGTAACTTTTTAGTCTGTATATACTCTATTTTTAAATTATTTCTCCCAGATAAGAACTCTAAAAATTCTGAAATTTATTTTCTAGATTCAACATAATTCACAGTAATTTTTAAGTTTTTTCAGATTTTATTATGGCCTGCGAATTTTGTGTAAGCCAAAATACAGCCTGCAAATTTTTGGCTCTATTTTTTTTCAGCAAGACAAGTTTGAAAGTTTTAGGATTTTGTTTAGTATTTTTTGCATATCTTTTAATTTTAGTATATTTCCTGCATATTAGGCCATAATTTGCAAGTTTTCTTCTATTTAAGAAAATACCAAAAAAAAAATTACATATTCTCCAAAAATACCAAAAACATCTAAACCCTAATTTGCATCCCCATCTGTCTGCCATCGTTGCATAATTTACTTTTAAGGGCACTCTTACTATATCATATAAGGGGAGGAGTTGATAACCTCTCCTTAGCCCAAAATCACATCCCTTGCATTCGTTCCCAAGCCTTAACCTAAAAATTAACTAGACTTAATTTGCCCTAGTGGGCTAGGGACACCAACTGGTCGGGTCCGGGCTAGTGTTAGATCACTGTGTCAAGTTAACCTGTGTGTGCCTTGTGCTCAGTGTCTAGAACGATGGCTTAGGGATTCAATCCCGAAGGGCTTGTGTGCTGGTCAGCCTACCTGGCCTATCTCTAATTGGTGTCTAGGATAGGCAATCAGGGACCTAACACTCCCCTTACACATGCCTGGCTGAGTACAGGGTTACTATAGGCTAGTTTGCCACCCTGATTAAGCATCTAGTTTAGACTCTAGGTCTAGTCAGCTGTAGTCGGTCTGATCAAGTCTTGATGAGCACTAGATCAGGGGTGTTTGCCACCCTGATTGAGCATCTAGTTTAGACTTTAGGTCTAGTCAGCTGTAGTCGGTCTGATCAAGTCTTGCATGAGCACTAGATCAGGGGTTTCATATCACCCACCTCCTTCACAAATGTCTGAACCCATGAAAAATTTGCAAGCACAAATAAAACCACTCACTGAGCATCTAACCCAATCCATGGCCCAATTGACTACCCAGTTAACTCAGTCTAGTACCCAAACCTATAATAGAATTGACCATCTTGTCGATAGGTTTGGCCAGTTAGAAGGCCATGTAGGGACCATAGAAAGAACCCTTGGGTCACAGTCTGATCCAGATCCTGAGTCCTCTCATCCTGACCCGTACTACAATCCTCAACCTATGTGGACCCCAAATCCTGATCCATACCGAGAGGTTGAACCTAGGAGAGCCCCTCAGCCTGACCCATACAATAAAACTGAACCTAGAAGAACCCCTTACCATGACCCTTATTATGATACTGAACCTAGAAGAACCCCTTACCCTGACCCTTACTATGATACTGAACCCAACACCCAATATTTTGATCCATATAGGGAGTGCAACCCTAGGAGAACCCAATATTCTGACCCATATAGGGAATCCAACCCTAGGAGAACCCAATACTCTGACCATATAGGGAGTCCAACCCTAGGAGAACCCAATATCCTAACCTATATAGGGAGCCTAACCTTAGGAGGACTCCATACCATGATCCATCCTTAGAACATGACCATAGAGCTGATCCAAAATCCTATGACCCCAGATCCTATAATCCCATGACCCATAGATCTGCACCCTTGTCCTATGAGTCCAGAGAACCCATAACCCCTAAGTATCAGCCTAGTACTAGTCATGCTTCCCCTAGTCAACTTGAACCCCATAGGATTAGTATCCCTAAATATGAGGCCAGTAGTGAGCCACTACCCTTAGGCAACCTGGACCTACTAGGAGTAGTACCCATAATCAGAGACCAGAACCTAACCAATTTCCTGCTAGCCGACCTTCTCCAACCATTCTTGAGATTCACAAGGCTTACATTAACGTGGAAGTGTATGAAGTTGATGCGAGCCTAGTGGATGAGTATGAGGGAGAAGAGGAGACACCTTTAGTAGACCTCGAATTAGCTGACCCAGTAGATACCCAGGTAGAAACCAACCCAGAGCTAGTTGACCTTGACCACATCCAACCCAAAGCTATAATGGAAGAATAAATAGAGGAAGAGAACCAAGATACTGATGCTCGAGCCTTACCTGAGGAAACCATAGAGGAGAGCCAAATTATAGAGTCTAGTCCAAAATTACAGGAACCAGAAGAATTTATTAAGGCCTTGATCTCTTTGAATCAATACCTTCAAGATGAGTCCCCTCATATGGTTCCCATTAAGTACCTCTTCCATGAAATTGGCGACCCATCCTTCCATAATGCAAACCCTGTAGATATAGCTCAACCTCGTAAGGTTAACCTCAATAGTATAGGATTAGTTCCTGACACCCCGTCTTTTATCCTACTTTATCCAACTACCCATGAACCTTTTCTCTACCTTACCAAACTAATTCTGAACCCACTTCCTATTTTTGCCCTTTCCTGACACCTCCAGCATTTCTAGCATTATTAGATTGCATTTAATTGAGATTAGCATACTGCATGCATTCATCATGCATGTTAGGTTTGCATCTTAATTCTGGTACACTCTTAGGAATTTGCTAGGAGTTCAATGTAAATTTTCATGTGCATGTCAAGCTAGGATCAAACATAGGGAACCTATAATCTGTTAGGTTTAGATCCAAAGAGTTCAATAAAATTTCCTTTTATAGGAATGCATAGTCAAGTCTGTTAGGTGTAGGTTTGAGTCCTTTGAATCATTTGTTAGGAGTCTGCATGTGCCCAGCATGTTCACCACTTACACTAATTTTAAACAAACTAGCTAATTCCCGAAGATGGATCAAAGAATTTGATGTAGTGGATTCTATCTTGGTTAGGCTTAGGCCTAAAAGAAGCTTCATGCTCGCAAAGCCGGACCTTTTAAAGTGATAGAGAAGGTTGGATCAAATGCCTAGGTGTTAGACATGCCTTCGGATTTGGGCATTAGTTCTACCTTCAATATTACAGACCTGGTTAAGTATAGGGAACCGGCAGCGATACCAGTGAGGCCTTTGGACCTATTCCTTTTCATTGTGAGTGACCCTAACCTAGAGTGTCCACTAACAAATTGAACTGAGAGAGGAGAATGGATCGAGCGTATCCTGGACGAGTTCCTCCCCCCGGGAGAATTGGTGGGGACACCTGAGGCACCAGAATAAGACAGAGGCTTTTCAACCATCTATAAATTGATCAATAATTTATGAGATCTGTAATAAGGGCTTAGCTCATCTGAGTCTATTTTAGTTGTTATTTGAGTATTTTGAGTTGTTATTTCAGTTCTGTACTAGTCAGCTCAAGTTGAGCTAGTTCAGTCCAATGCTAGTCAGCTCATGTTGAGCTAATTTTATTTTTTTTGAGTCCTATCCAAGCATACAGAAGACTCAAGACCACATCATACAAGTAAAGACCAAGTCCAACCAGATTAAAGAAATGAAAGTTTAGCCCAAGTCCAACCCAGCTTGAAGATTTGAAGACCCCAGGAGGAAAAATCAGAAACCCTGATTCCTTGCAGATGCCCTCCAGATGCCCAGATTTCCTTCCAGATGCCAAAATATATTCATAGACCAAGGAATCCATGATTTTAGAGGTCCATCTACATCCTAGTCCAAAGAAATCAAGCCGAGGCGCCAAGCCCAAGCCCCTAATAAGCAAGATACCAGGGAATATTCTTGCTACCTGGCTACCAGGCCACCCCAACTTCCAAAGACCCAAACCCATGCACCCGGGCCCCTTTGGGCTGGACCCTTGCTGCTATTAGAAGCCCAACACGCCCCCCTAGGCATCCTTGGAGTGTTGACCAAGTCAAGAGAATTTTTAGGGATTTTTCTACCTAATGTTTCTTTATTTTCTAGCTAGGGTTTGAGAGGGAAAAGGATTTTTATGTAAAGACTAATGTACCCTTACTTGGAGCTCAAGGTTAAGGGTCTATTTAAGGGACCCTAGCCCCTTGTATGAAACCTAATTTTGATATGAATCAAAACCTTGAATTCTTCTATTGAGTTGTGTGATACCCTGCATGTGCATAAAGGGGTTTGTGAGAGTTTTTCTTCCCAGTGCTATAATTATCTTCCTGCTGCCAACAAGCCTCTCAGATCCCTGGACGCCCACTCCAAAAGAAGCCTTCCCTGGCTATTTTCCCTTTGTTTTCTTGTTCTTTTATGAGTTTTCTAACCCCTGACAGGTCGTTTGCAGGTCCCCGAGTTCCTACGAATCCAACGACTCCAGCCAAGCCTCAATCGGATCATCGAGCAGAAAGCCGGGTATCCGTGGGTCATTGGCTCGGTTTTCCAGGCCGCATCCATCGAGGAACGAGAGACCCCTTTGCTGCAATCTTCAAAGATGTTGTCAGGTACACCCCCTCTACCTCCAGTAGTTTTATTGTAGGAGAACTTGCCCTAACCGAGGCTTCTCAGCCCCGGCGATCCTTCTTTTCTACTTTTCTAGGTCCTAATCTGCATGCTGATCTTCTAAAATTCATATAAAATTTCCTACAACTTATTTTAATCTAAAATTGGGAATTAATCACTCAACCCCACATATAAAACATACAAAAAGAATTACATGCATATTAGTCCCGCATCACTAAGCCTCAGTAATAGCTTTGTCCCTGCATGGCTTGATGAATCTTATCATCCTGTCTCGAAGAGCTGCTACCCTGCACCTCATCCAAGGTAAGGTGAAGTTTCTTCCATGTCAATTCATTCTAACTCCAAGCCAAATTAAGCTCTTCCTAGAACCACTAGATTTGGTTGTTTTCTTCGGCTTTTAACTCTATAATCACTGCTTTGTGACTCTTTTCCTATTTTGCAATCTTTGTTTCAACATTCAAGATCATCCAAGCTTCACCCATGCATGCGGCCTCTAACTTTTGATGCATTAAAGTGAGATGGCTACCTGCTTTCTCCAACTTTACTATCAAACAGACAATATTTTTTGAAAGACTGTCCGCATGCTTCTTTTGTTATCTAAATTCTTTCTCTACTTCGGTGGCATGGGTCTCGACTTTGCCAAGACCTTGCTTGGCATCTGCACCTTTCTCTTCCATCGCGACAACATTTACTTTGGCAATTTTGGTTGACATCATGAAAGAGTACAAGTGATCCGATAGCTACGTTAAATTTGAATGACACCATATTATTAAAAAGGATGATACACCAAAAATCAAATAATGGCTCAGGCAATAAACTTTCTATATACCTAAATAATGGCCTTAAAAGCTATGTTCTCATGCTCTTTAGGCTTGTACTCACAAGCTTGATAGTTGCCTGAGGCTCGAAGGAAAGATCAGACTCATTCTTCAAAAAACAATGGGTCCCTAGGGGCATCAGAGCTACCAAAATTGCTTCCCAAGGTTCCAACCTTGGGAACGAACACTAGAGGGGATGCACAAATCTCTATTACACAAGGCATCATCCTTGTAGTGCTTCAAGACAACTCTTTGTAAATATCGAACATTGCATGGATCCATGAGATATTCAAGATCATCAAAAAAGGTTGCCAAGAATTGCCTTCTTACACTGAAAATCATCGCATGACAAGTGTAAGATAACCCTGGCTCAAGCATCTCCATTTATAAGCCACCTCTAAGATCCCTTTATAAAGGGGCCAGCCATGGTAGCTCCTCACACCTCCCAAGAAAGATATCATAAGTGCAAAACCAAAACTACCTGATAAGCTCACCTTTTGAGAACTTGAAAACCAATTGAACTATTGGGATCCTTAAAGCATGATGCTATAACTACTCTGCATCTCGAATGCTCAACATTCAAATTAAGGAATGAGGATCCATTGATATGGGAAGAGACCCTATATTGAGGATCCCAAGGGTTATAAGATCGATGATGATCTGATCAGACCTAGTTCAGGATGCTCGAGAGCCATATTCGACTATTTTGGACCCCGATATCTGGATCTATGATACTTTGAGCATGGATAAAGTAGATAGAACATCTAGACAAACTAGATGTCCCTAATAAAGGGTGTCAGAAGGAAAAACCCTATCACCCAATTCTATTCCTTTAGGAGGAGAGAACCGAGAAAGGCACTTCGAGCCCCCAGTCCTACCGATGGTAACCGTAATATACGGCATGATCTATAAAAACTTCGTTCCCTCCTAGACCAAAATTTTTGACTTTACTCTAGTACCTATCTATGGTCCTTCTAGCCCTTAATAGAATTAGGCCAAATGATCTTATCGAACTGCAAGTCAATCGGGTCACTAGCCAACTGACCCCCAGTTGGGATGCACATTGTTATCTACTTTCAATATATTAGGGACCCGAGTCCCCCAAACCCCGAGTTTCACATAACTTCGATCAGAAAAGGCTCTTAAACTTTTCGAATTCCAGTACGAGGCCTCGATCCGATCTATCATTCCTATAAAAGCATTAACCAAAGAGCCAAGCAGGAATCTATCGATACTCATCCTGAAATGCCCTCTGTAGTAGACAAATTGTCAAGTCCTGGTATTTGAGACAAATCTCAGTCATAAAAGAGAAGTAAAGCAGAAGGATTCTACTTCTCATCTAGTGCCTCTTTTCATCCTCAAATTATCGCCCACTCCAAGGTTGGTGGTCCATTCAAGCATTTATTCAAATTCAAATATTCCAAGATCAAATGGAAGATTATCTTATCCTCTTTTGAATTCAAGAGGATCCATGATAAATGGAGGTTTATCTTATTTCAAATGCAAGGAGATCAAGTTGACATCCAAGCAAGATTAACGCCAAGATGGAGGAAAAAATGAGATGCCAAATATTTATGAATTGTCGCCCATTAAATGCCACTCAAATTTTAAGAGGAGTGAAGTAGAAGGACTCCTCATCCCACATTTCTCATTTTGTCTCCCTACATTATTTCACTGCCCATTCCTTGTAGAAGTCCAAGTGCAAGGGAGTCTACTCCATTTGAATTCAAAGATTTCATCCAATTTCAAAAGGAGATAGGAGTCCAATATTATCCTCTCAAGGGGCCCTATCTTAATCTATCTTGTATTTAAATGAGTTTGTTCTTATCATGCTACTATCTAAGGGGTCTATAAATACCATCCCATTCCCCTCTTGTAAACCAACTTATGATTGATTAATGAAACTCTGCAAGTTTCCTTTCTCCAATTACTGGGTAAGTGTTGAGAGTGCAATTGTTGGTTAAACAATTATAGTGTGTGAGTGCTCTGGTGGTTAAGCATTGCACTGTTGTGTGTGGAGTACAAAAGTCTGAGTTATTTCCTGAGTCCAAGATCCTTAAGCTAGGTGCCACCAACTTCAACATCCAGTCTAGATCCAGAACCCATCTGACCAACCTTTTTTCCCTCCCTCATTTCAAGTTTCCACTCTACTTTTATCAATCTAATCACAGTTATTTTGTAGGATCCTTAGTATTCTTGATCAGAAGAGGAGGTTTTCCTTGCCATCCAACAATCAACGAGAAGATTTGTTTCGAAGGACTAAAGTTTGCAATCCTACGACGAGATTGCAAGAATTGATTCCAGATCTGTTGAAACAGAGAAGGGAAAAGTGTTATTGGTAAGTAACAATCCAAATCTCATTAGATCTGATTAATTGAAGTCAGGTCAACCTTGAATCGATGGTTTTTTAATCATCGGATCCAGGGTTCTTTATGTGATTACATGCTGATTATATTACGGGTAGTTAGTAGAGACTTAGTCTAATTTTTGTTAAATTAATTTGATAGTTTATTTGAGTTGCTACCATTGCTCATAAAAAAAAATTTAAATTGTAATTATTAGAATTAGTCTTTGCATCCATCTCGCATTAGCAAAACTATAGGAATTCACTCCAAAGCTACCTCTTTTCCTCTCTCACTGACTAAAGTTCATCACATAACCAATGAACTCAAGCATAAGTATCCTCCTTTAGGTCTATAATTTTAGCCTAGAAGCCTTCCTTTAAATTAGTGATTTCTACATTTGCCTTCACTGTGACTTGAGCTTCTCACTGGTAGGCATCACTTATCTACTTATGCATCAACGAAAGCCATTCCCTTGCCTGTTTCAACTTTTTTGTCAAGCCCTTAGCATCATCTATGATGGCATTAGTGCACTTCTTCTATCGCTAAAATTCTTGCTCTACCTTTGATGCCTGTACTTTGGCCTTATAGGCCTCCCTCTTGGAAGTAGCCCTTTCCTTAGCTGCTGCCACCTTCATCTCACCACCAAAGACTCCATGAAGAAGTTGAGGTACTGTGCCAATTGCATGTCAAATCATTGTTAAGAGAACAAGAGGCAAAGTACTCAGAAGAGATATACCATTGTACCTAGATGACCAACTAAAAAGCTCCATGCTTATAGGATTTGGTGTCAATTTTGTGCATCTTCAATATGTCGGTAGGTAGGAGAAGCATATGAATCAAATCCTTAACCATCCTTGAACCCTTAGCAAAACTTGGGGTCAGTAACTCTAAGACATGATTCCTCGACATTCACTCCTTCGATGATGGTCCTTTACTAGATGTTCATCCAATCGAGGTGCCAGACTTTTATAGTCTCCTAACAGCCTTTCAAAGTTCCTTAAGATTGCCTGGATCCTTGAGTTTTTGATCCTACATTGAAAATCCCAAATATCTCAGAACTCTAGCATTAGAAATTTCCATGCTCACTAGAAATCACCCTTCAACAAGTGAAAACCTCTCCCTATAAAGTTAGAATGGTAGTGAAAAAGATGGCCCTATACCCACTTTTAAAAGGGAAAGCTACATACAACTGTCTTGATTTGATAAATAACAAAATACTTAAGTATATTTGAGTACTAACTATGTGTTACAAGTGTATTCAGCAGATCAAAGTACTCATCAAATATAAAGTATTAATGCAGGACGAATGCTCTGATACCAAAATGATGCAGAACGAAAATGTGGAATGTGGAAGCAAATTAAAATTAATATATTTTTTTTATTTATTTATTTTCAGAAGTCGGCTTTGACTCAAAGGAAAGATAAACTGATGTTGAAAGAAACTAAGAAATGACAGAAAGCACAATTGAAAGGAGTGGATTATCAGAGTAACTCAGAAGTAGGATCGCTGGGGATTGAGAAACCCCTAGACCTAGGGTTTACTCCTCTTTCAAGAAACAGACGAAGAGAGAAGAGAAGGTTTTATACCTGACTGTGATATCTCTCGTTGCTTCAATTGAAGGACACTCTCGAGCAGATTGTAGGATCCTTGGAGACGAGGTATCTTCGCAATGGATCCTTGGATTGTAGTCCTATGGCAAGGTTGGCCTTCTTCTTGAACTCAGGATCTGGAAGAAGAAGAACAAAAAAAAAAGAACCAGAAACTCAAAGAAAGACACTGACCTGAGGACTTAATGAAGATTGTTTGATGTAGAAGTTTCAGAGATCTTGATACTGATCTGACTCTTTGTTGAACTTGCTCTGTAGTTGAAACAGTTGATCTGAACCTGGATGATGGTGGCCGGCCTCTATGTGGAAGAGAGGGGCCGTGGGATGTAGATGGAAAATTAGGGTTTGGTGGTGGTGGAGTAGAGATGGGTGGACTAAGCTAGGGTTTTGGGGTTGGAGATCTGACACCTCCTCAAGGTTCCCAGGGAACCCGGATTTACTCCCTCACGGAGCTCAACACTTGAATACAAGTGCAGAAGAGAGAAACACAAAGTTGCTCACAAAAAAATTGATTTCATTCATCATTTTTTCAAGAGTTACATAGAGTTGAATATATAGACATAACAAAGAAATAAAATTTTATACATTTTCCATATGGGACTAATAGGACTAACCCACACTTTAGGCATCAAATTCTCTTCCCAAGACTCCTTCCATGAGTGGGCAGCCCAAAAACTCCAAGAAAACTTTAAAATCAGCTCCAAATGGCAGGTTATGGTGGTGTCTCCTAGTATCTCTCCATGAATCAAGGATTTTTCCTTCATGTTTTGGCTTTTTGGACACCTCCTAGTCTTGCTCAACAAGTTTAGGCTTCTTCCTTTCAAGGCTTTGGCACTTTTGGAAACTTTTGGGTGCCTCCTTGATTTTCTCCCCAAGACATGCTCTCTTCCCTTTTATAACTTGGATTTTTATGGAACATTGTGGGGCACCTCCTTGATCCTCTCTTCAAGAAAAATTCTTGCCATCCTGGCTTGGGTTTATCTGCAAAGAAGTTGGCTCCTCCTTGGATTGAGGTATCTTGATGGATTTCTCCCCCAAGTGGTGCAAGAAAAAAGAACCTGCTTACTTGAGGCATGGGGACCAAGGTACACTGGATGGAGATGTGGCAGGGAGTGTGGCACCCACTTGTAGCTGGAAAATATGGTGCCCTATGGCAAAGGGAATGACACCTACCTTGGCCTTGGACTGGGACTGAGTCAACATGACCCAACAAAAATAGAAATGACAAAATTATAGACTCAAAATTGAGTTGATCAGGTCAACCCTTATTACAAAACCAGAAAACCCTAATTCTTCGGGCAAGGTCAATCAGAGATCCAGATGGAGCCCTGAAGTCTTCTTCTGAGTCTGGTGCCCGCACCAATTCTCCCAGGGTGGGAGGAACTCGACCTTGTTGAGTAAGGCTCAAGTTGGCTCTGGTATCTCTCCAAGAGGTCTGGATCCAAATCTTGTAGTTCTTCTCGGGAGATCCAAGAGTCATCAGAGTCTGGCCTTCCTTGCCAGCGGACCAAGTATCTTTGGTATCCTCGATTACGAGTAGAGATAACCTGATCACCCAGGATCTTTTCAATCTGCTCTTTCCTCACAGGCCAGTTTGTTGGTGGACACGCAGGGTTGGGTTCACTCTCAAGAGTAGGATTAGGCTCAAAAAGGCTCACTGGGAATCACAGCTGGCTTTCTATACTCTACTAGGTCTGTAATGTTGAAAGTGGAGCTAATGCCTAGTTTGAAGGCAATTCGAGCACATAGGCATTGGACCCTACTCTCTTCACCACTCTAAATGGTCCAGCTCCTCTAGCATGTAACTTTCTAACAGTTCCAGTAGGAAACCGTTCAGGCCTTAACCTAATCATTACATAGTCTCCCTCAACAAAAGATTTGACTCGCCTTTGAGAATCAGCCAACTTCTTATAAGTTTCATTACTTAAATTTATTTTGGCATGAATTTCTTTATGCAAGTCCTTTACATGCTATGCAAGTGCATCAAGAGACTTGTGTGTGTGGACTAATAGTAAAATTAGATCAAGTGGTGTGTGAGGCTTGTATCCATGAACAATTTCAAAGGGACTCTAGCCTATAGACCTATTGATCGAAACATTATATGCAAATTTAGTCCTGGACAAAATACAAATCCCAATTCCTGGTGCTCTCAATCAAACCAAAATCAGAGCCAAAGCCTAGTAAAGGGTCAAGAAAAACTAAACTAGACTGACGACGCATTCCTAAAGAATGGACTTTATTCCAAAGGAACCCTAGGTCTAAACCTAACAAACTAAGGCTCTCTAAGTTTGACCTTGGGTCGGAGGAGGGCATGCAGAGCATGAAAACTTATTATGGATGCCTAGTAGGTGCCATAAGGTCTTCCAGAAGTGGTGGCAAACCTAATAGGTTCTAAGGAGTCTTGCAACCTAGAGATCTCAGTAAAGTGTAATCCCATAGCTCTAGAAACATGAGAAGATTCAGGGAAGGGTAGGAAATAAGAATCAGAGTATTGAGGTGGCTTATCAGAAACAAGAAACAAACCTTGGTTATTCAGGATGACCTTAAAATAAGGACATTGTTCTATAGGTGCACTCATCCAAACCTCATGATTTGCTCTAGGAGGGTCTACAAGTGCAAGTTCTAGGGTAGGCTGGGTGCTCCTAGAAGGAGGAAGGTTATCAGGAAGGTCTTTGGAATGTTATCTAAAAAGTCCTCTAAGCTACTGTCTTTTTCTTGTTCTTGGCCCTTCTCAATGGGCAATTCTTATGAACCCCTTCCTTCTTCACACTTCTCTACCAGATTTGACTTAGGGGTGTCTTCTTTGGATTCCTTAATGAGTTCAGAGGTATTCTCACTTAAACTCTCATTGGGTGCAATTTCCTCTTCCTGAACTTCCTCAAAAGGGTCTTCTCTTAGGGTTAGCTCCTGAATTCCTTGAGTGGTAGTGGTCCACTCAATAACCCCATCAGATAGGAGTTGGTTAATTGAATTATCGGGAGAGATATCCTCAAATTCTTCTTCTTCATATTCATCTATCAAACTTATGTCAGGCTCATATATTTCTTCCTCAATCTCACTGAAAGGTTCTAATCTATTCTCCTTTGATTCCTCTTTAAGTACGGCTCTGGTCAGGTCAACTAATTTTGGGATGGCCATGCCTAACTCCTTCTCAGTGTTATCCTTCTGGTCAAGAGGTGACACAAGTGGGAATTGACAAACAAAAGTCTGGTTCACTACGGGTGTCGGATCAATCGGAACTTGACTCAAGTTGGTAGAGGTTGGCTTTAAGTCCAAAGTACTTGATTAGACCACTCATAGTCTTGGGCTTCTTGGTAGGCTCGGTCTAACTTATTGGTCTTTTCAAGGCATAGCTTCCTATAAATGTCTGGGTGTAACCCAACCCTAAACCTCGATGTGATCTAAGCTTCGGTCTCAATGGTATTGCATTTCATGTCATACCACTGGAAGTCCTCGATATATTTAGACACAGGCCTATTACCTTGTCGCAATTGGTACCATTGGTCTAAAAGTCTTTTCTCATAGGATCTACCTAGGTACCTATCTCTCAACTTACTTCTCATATCTCTCCAAGTATATATTTCCTCTTTTCTTTGATAACACTCATGCTCAATAGCAAACCAATGCGACCTAGCATGTTTGGTGAACTTTGTTTTGGCCAACCTAATTTATCCTAATTTCGATATGTTAGTGCACTCAAAATACCGATCCATTTGTTCTTCCCACTTAATATATGTCTCTTGTCTTCCATCAAAAGTGGGTGCATAAGGTTCGGTGTTCCTAACAGGTCCCTTTTCTGAGTCAACCAAGTATGGATATAGGCTCCTAGGGTTATGCTCGAGATCACGGTATAAGGTCCTCCTAGGCTCCTGGCATGGGTGAGGTTGGGGCCTATTAAATTTTGGATCAGGGGTCCAATTTTGATGTCTACGTTTCTCAAGTCCCTGAGCTCAGTCTCTAAACTGGGCAAAACCCTCATTCATATCCTGACTCAATTTGGTCATACTTTCGGTAAGAGTTCTAATCATGGCCTCTAAATCAGGTTGGGTTTGACCAGGTTGGTAGGGTACTCCATTCCGGGTAGACATGATGATGCAAGCAAACACAACAAATGAGACTCAACTGAACGACTACGGGCTAACTAGACCTAGAGCCCAAACTAGATGCCCAATCAGAGTGGCAAGCTAGCCTGTAGTAACTCGGGACTCAGCTAGGCAGGTGTAAGGGGAGTGTTAGGTCCCTAGATGCCAATCCTAGACACCAATCAATGATTGGCCAGGTAGGCGGACCAGCACACAAGCCCTTCGGGATAGAATCCCTGAACCAACATTCTAGACACTGAGTACAAAGCACACACAGAGTAACTAGACAAACTGACTCAACACTAGCCTTGACCCGACTTGTTGATGTCCCAAGCCCACTAGGGCAAATTAAGTCTAATAAATTTTAAAGTTAGGCTTAGGATCGAATGAGTGGGTGGTGGTTTTGGGCTAAGGAGAGGTAATCAACTCCTCCCCTTATCTTAGATGCTCAATTGCCCTTAAGATGAATTAGGAGATGATCACTCAAAAAAATTGCATTGCAGAACACAAAAATAGAGTTGCGGTAATTTAACTCTCAGAAATTTCACAGAAACCAATAAATCACAGGAAAATTATATAAAATAGCTTCAATTATACTGGTTCTAGTAAAATAAAAATCACATAATTTGGAGTTACTTGAACTGAGAAACAATTCCTGCAACAGGATAGTTACGGACTAAAAACAGGGTGCTACCCCCGTTTACAATTCCTGCTACGAAGTTGTAACCCAACGGATCCCCTACATGCCCTAGGAACAACCCGTGGAATGGAAAGAGGAGGTTTGCACCTCGCTTCGTTCCTAGGACCGGATGTCTTGGGGAGTCTACTTCGAGCAGACAAAGTAAAGAGGAGAGAGACTAAAAACAAGCAAGCAAAACAGAAACCCTAGACTGGGCTCTGATACCAAAATTGATGCATAACGAAAAATCTGATACCAAAAATAATGCAGAACGGATATGTGGAATGCGAAAGCAAATTAAAATTAATGTATTTTTTTTATTTATTTATTTTCAGAAGTCGGCTTTGACTCAAAGAAAAGATAAACTAATGTTGAAAAAAACTAAGAAATGACAGAAAGCACAATTGAAAGGAGTGGATTATCAGAGTAACTCAGAAGTAGGATCGCTGGGGATTGAGAAACCCCCAGACCTAGGGTTTACTCCTCTTTCAAGAAATAGACGAAGAGAGAAGAGAAGGTTTTATACCTGACTGTGATATCTCTCGTTGCTTCAATTGAAGGACACTCTCGAGCAGATTGTAGGATCCTTAGAGACGAGGTATCTTCGCAATGGATCCTCGGATTTAGTCCTATGGCAAGGTTGGCCTTCCTCTCGAACTCAGGATCTGGAAGAAGAAGAACAAAAAAAAAAGAACTAGAAACTCAAAGAAAGACACTGACCTGAGGACTTAATGAAGATTGTTGGATGTAGAAGTTCCGGAGATCTTGATATTGATCTGACTCTTCGTTGAACTTGCTCTATAGTTGAAACAGTTGATTTGAACCTGGATGCTGGTGGCCGGCCTCTATGTGGAAGAGAGGGGCCATGGGATGTAGATGGAAAATTAGGGTTTGGTGGTGGTGGAGTAGAGATGGGTGGACTAAGCTAGGGTTTTGGGGTTGGAGATCTCACACCTCCTCAAGGTTCCTAGGGAACCCAGATTTACTCCCTCACGGAGCTCAACACTTGAATACTAGTGCGGAAGAGAGAAACAAAAAGTTGCTCACAAAGAAATTGATTTCATTCATCATTTTTTCAAGAGTTACATAGAGTTGAATATATAGACATAACAAAGAAATAAAATTTTATACATTTCCCATGTGGGACTAATAGGACTAACCCACACTTTAGGCATCAAATTCTCTTCCCAAGACTCCTTCCATGAGTGGGCAGCCCAAAAACTCCAAGAAAACTTGAAAATCAGCTCCAAATGGCAGGTTATGGGGGTGTCTCCTAGTATCTCTCCATGAATCAAGGATTTTCCCTTCATGGTTTGGCTTTTTTGGACACCTCCTAGTCTTGCTCAACAAGTTTAGGCTTCTTCCTTTAATGGCTTTGGCACTTTTGGAAACTTTTGGGTGCCTCCTTGATTTTCTCCCCAAGACATGCTCTCTTCCCTTTTATAACTTGGATTTTTATGGAATATTGTGGGGCACCTCCTTGATCCTCTCTTTAAGAAAAATTCTTGCCATCCTGGCTTGGGTTTATCTGGAAAGAAGTTGGCTCCTCCTTGGATTGAGGTATCTTGATGGATTTCTCCCCCAAGTGGTGCAAGAAAAAAGAACCTACTTACTTGAGGCGTGGGGACCAAGGTACACTGGATGGAGATGTGGCAGGGAGTGTGGCACCCACTTGTAGCTGGAAAATGTGGTGCCCTATGGCAAAGGGAATGACACCTACCTTGGCCTTGGACTTGGACTGAGTCAACATGACCAAACAAAAATTGAAATGACAAAATTACAGACTCAAAATTGAGTTGATCAGGTCAACCCTTATTATAAAACCAGAAAACCCTAATTCTTCAGGCAAGGTCAATCAGAGATCCAGATAGAGCCCTGAAGTCTTCTTCTGAGTCTGGTGCCCGCACCAATTCTCCCAGGGTGGGAGGAACTCGACCTTGTTGAATAAGGGTCAAGTTGGCTCTGGTATCTCTCCAAGAGGTCTGGATCCAAATCTTGTAGTTCTTCTCGGGAGATCCAAGAGTCATCAGAGTCTGGCTTTCCTTGCCAGCGGACCAAGTATCTTTGGTATCCTCGATTACGAGTAAAGATAACCTGATCATCCAGGATCTTTTCAATCTGCTCTTTCCTCACAGGCCAGTTTGTTGGTGGACACACAAGGTTGGATTCACTCTCAAGAGCAGGATTAGGCTCAAAAAGGCTCACTGGGAATCACAGCTGGCTCTCTATACTCTACTAGGTCTGTAATGTTGAAAGTGGAGCTAATGCCTAGTTCTGAAGGCAACTCGAGCACATAGGCATTGGACCCTACTCTTTTCACCACTCTAAATGGTCCAGCTCCTCTATCATGTTACTTTCTAACAGTTCCAGGAGGAAACCATTCAGGCCTTAACCTAATCATTACATAGTCTCCCTCAACAAAAGTTTTGACTCGCCTTTGAGAATCAGCCAACTTCTTATAAGTTTCATTACTTAAATTTATTTTGGCATGAATTTCTTTATGCAAGTCCTTTACATGCTATACAAGTGCATCAAGAGACTTGTGTGTGTGGACTAATAGTGAAATCAGATCAAGTGGTGTGTGAGGCTTGTATCCATGAACAATTTCAAAGGGACTCTAGCCTATAGACCTATTGATCGAAACATTATATGCAAATTTAGTCCTGGACAAAATACAAATCCCAATTCCTGGTGCTCTCAATCAAACCAAAATCAGAGCCAAAGCCTAGTAAAGGGTCAAGAAAAACTAAACCAGACTGACAACGCATTCCTAAAGAATGGACTTTATTCCATAGGAACCCTAGGTCTAAACCTAACAAACTACGGCTCTCTAGGTTTGACCTTGGGTCGGAGGAGGGCATGCAGAGCATGAAAACTTATTATGGATGCCTAGTAGGTGCCATAAGGTCTTCTAGAAGTAGGTGGCAAACCTAAAAGGTTCTAAGGAGTCTTGCAACCTAGAGATCTCAGTAAAGTGTAATCCCATAGGTCTAGAAACATAAGAAGATTCAGGGAAGGGTAGGAAATAAGAATCAGAGTTTTGAGGTGGCTTATCAGAAACAAGAAACAAACCTTGGTTATTCAGGATGACCTTAAAATGAGGACGTTGTTCTATAGGTGCACTCATCCAAACCTCATGATTTCCTCTAGGAGGGTCTACAAGTGCAAGTTCTAGGGTAGGCTGGGTGCTCCTAAAAGGTGGAAGGTTATCAGGAAGGTCTTTGGAATGTTTATCTAAAAAGTCATCTAAGCTATTGTCTTTTTCTTGTTCTTGGACCTTCTCAATGGGCAATTCTTGTGAACCCCTTCCTTCTTCACACTTCTCTTCCATATTTGACTCAGGGGTGTCTTCTTTGGATTCCTCAATGAGTTCAGAGGTATTCTCACTTAAAATCTCATTGGGTGCAATTTCCTCTTCCTAAACTTCCTCAAAAGGGTCTTCTCTTAGGGTTAGCTCCTGAATTCCTTGAGTGGCAGGGGACCCCTCAATAACCCCATCAGGTAGGAGTTGGTTAATTGAATTATCGGGAGAGATATCCTCAAATTCTTCTTCTTCATATTCATCTATCAAACTTATGTCAGGCTCATATATTTCTTCCTCAATCTCACTGAAAGGTTCTAATCTATTCTCCTTTGATTCCTCTTTAAGTACAGCTCTGGTCAGGTCAACTAATTTTGGGATGGCCATGCCTAACTCCTTCTCAGTGTTATCCTTCTGGTCAAGAGGTGACACAAGTGGAAATTGACAAACAAAAGTCTGGTTCACTACGGGTGTCGGATCAATCGGAACTTGACTCAAGTTGGTAGAGGTTGGCTTTAAGTCCAAAGTACTTGATTGGTTATATCTTAAAGACCACTCATAGTCTTGGGCTTCTTGGTAGGCTCGGTCTAACTTATTGGTCTTTTCAAGGCATAGCTTCCTATAAATGTCTGGTTGTAATCCAACCATAAACCTCGATGTGATCTGAGCTTCGGTCTCAATGGTATTGCATTTCATGTCATACCACTGGAAGTCCTCGATATATTTAGACACAAGCCTATTACCTTGTCGCAATTGGTACCATTGGTCTAAAAGTCTTTTCTCATAGGATCTACCTAGGTATCTATCTCTTAACTTACTTCTCATATCTCTCCAAGTATATATTTCCTCTTTTCTTTGATAACACTCATACTCAATAGCATACCAATGCGACCTAGCATGTTTGGTGAACTTGGTTTTGGCCAACCTAATTTGTCCTAATTTTGATATGTTAGTGCACTCAAAATACCGATCCATTTGTTCTTCCCACTTAATATATGTCTCTTGTCTTCCATCAAAAGTGGGTGCATAAGGTTCGGTGTTCCTAACAGGTCCCTTTTCTGAGTCAACCAAGTATGGATATAGGCTCCTAGGGTTATGCTCGAGATCACGGTATAAGGTCCTCCTAGGCTCCTGGCATGGGTGAGGTTGGGGCCTATTAAATTTTGGATCAGGGGTCCAATTTTGATGTCTATGTTTCTCAAGTCCCTGGGCTCGGTCTCTAAACTGGGCAAAACCCTCATTCATATCCTGACTCAATTTGGTCATACTTTCGGTAAGAGTTCTAATCATGGCCTCTAAATCAGGTTGGGTTTGACCAGGTTGGTAGGGTACTCCATTCCGGGTAGACATGATGATGCAAGCAAACACACCAAATGAGACTCAACTGAACGACTACGGGCTAACTAGACCTAGAGCCCAAACTAGATGCCCAATCAGAGTGGCAAGCTAGCCTGTAGTAACTCGGGACTCAGCCAGGCAGGTGTAAGGGGAGTGTTAGGTCCCTAGATGCCAATCGTAGACACCAATCAGTGATTGGCCAGGTAGGCAGACCAGCAGACAATCCCTTCGGGATAGAATCCTTGAACCACCGTTCTAGACACTGAGTACAAAGCACACACAGAGTAACTAGACAAACTGACTCAACACTAGCCTTGACCCGACTTGTTGATGTCCCTAGCCCACTAGGGCAAATTAAGTCTAATAAATTTTAAAGTTAGGCTTAGGATCGAATGAGTGGGTGGTGGTTTTGGGCTAAGGAGAGGTTATCAACTCCTCCCCTTATCTTAGATGCTCAATTGCCCTTAAGATGAATTAGGAGATGATCACTCAAAAAAATTGCATTGCAGAACACAAAAATAGAGTTGCGGTAATTTAACTCTCAGAAATTTCACAGAAACCAATAAATCACAGAAAAATTATCTAAAATAACTTCAATTATACTGGTTCTAGCAAAATAAAAATCATGCAATTTAGAGTTACTTGAACTGAGAAACAATTCCTGCAACAGGATAGTTACGGACTGAAAACAGGGTGCTTCCCCCGTTTACAATTCCTGCTACGAAGTTGTAACCCAACGAATCCCCTACACGCCCAATGAACACCCCGTGGAATGGGAAGAGGAGGTTTGCACCTCGCTTCATTCCTAGGACCGGACATCCTGGGGAGTCTACTTCGAGCAGACAAAGTAAAAAGGAAAGAGAGTTAAAACAAGCAAGCAAAACAGAAACCCTAGACTGGGCTCTGATACCAAAATTGATGCATAACGAAAAATCTGATACCAAAAATAATGCAGAACGGATATGTGGAATGCAGAAGCAAATTAAAATTAATGTATTTTTTTTATTTATTTATTTTAGAAGTCGGCTTTGAGTCAAAGAAAAGATAAACTAATGTTGAAAAAAACTAAGAAATGACAGAAAGCACAATTGAAAGGAGTGGATTATCAGAGTAACTCAGAAGTAGGATCGCTGGGGATTGAGAAACCCCAGATCTAGGGTTTACTCCTCTTTCAAGAAACAGACGAAGAGAGAAGAGAAGGTTTTATACCTGACTGTGATATCTCTCGTTGCTTCAATTGAAGGACACTCTCGAGCAGATTGTAGGATCGTTGGAGATGAGGTATCTTCGCAATGGATCCTCGGATTGTAGTCCTATGGCAAGGTTGGCCTTCTTCTCGAACTCAGGATCTGGAAGAAGAAGAACAAAAAAAAAGAACCAGAAACTCAAAGAAAGACACTGACCTAAGGACTTAATGAAGATTGTTGGATGTAGAAGTTTCGGAGATCTTGAAACTGATCTGACTCTTCGTTGAACTTGCTCTGTAGTTGAAACAGTTGATCTGAACCTGGATGCTGGTGGCCGGCCTCTATGTGGAAGTGAGGGGCCGTGGGATGTAGATGGAAAATTAGGGTTTGGTGGTGGTGGATTTGAGATGGGTGGACTAAGCTAGGGTTTTGGGGTTGGAGATCTCACACCTCCTCAAGGTTCCTAGGGAACCCGGATTTACTCCCTCACGGAGCTCAACACTTGAATACAAGTGCGGAAGATAGAAACACAAAGTTGCTCACAAAGAAATTGATTTCATTCATCATTTTTTCAAGAGTTACATAGAGTTGAATATATAAACATAACAAAGAAATAAAATTTTATACATTTCCCATGTGGGACTAATAGGACTAACCCACACTTTAGGCATCAAATTCTCTTCCCAAGACTCCTTCCATGAGTGGGCAGCCCAAAAACTCCAAGAAAACTTTAAAATCAGCTCCAAATGGCAGGTTATGGGGGTGTCTCCTAGTATCTCTCCATGAATCAAGGATTTTCCCTTCATGGTTTGGCTTTTTTGGACACCTCCTAGTCTTGCTCAACAAGTTTAGGCTTCTTCCTTTCATGGCTTTGGCACTTTTGGAAACTTTTGGGTGCCTCCTTGATTTTCTTCCCAAGACATGCTCTCTTCCCTTTTATAACTTGGATTTTTATGGAACATTGTGGGGCACCTCCTTGATCCTCTCTTCAAGAAAATTTCTTGCCATCCTGGCTTGGGTTTATCTGGAAAGAAGTTGGCTCCTCCTTGGATTGAGGTATCTTGATGGATTTCTCCCCCAAGTGGTGCAAGAAAAAAGAACCTGCTTACTTGAGGCGTGGGGACCAAGGTACACTGGATGGAGATGTGGCAGGGAGTGTGGCACCCACTTGTAGCTGGAAAATGTGGTGCCCTATGGCAAAGGGAATGACACCTACCTTGGCCTTGGACTTGGACTGAGTCAACATGACCCAACAAAAATTGAAATGACAAAATTACAGACTCAAAATTGAGTTGATCAGGTCAACCCTTATTACAAAACCAGAAACCCTAATTCTTCGGGCAAGGTCAATCAGAGATCCAGATGGAGCCCTGAAGTCTTCTTCTGAGTCTGGTGCCCGCACCAAGTATGTTGAGAGTTAAGAATGCTTATTACCTTGTTGAAGAAGTTACTTATATTGATGGAATTTCAAGTTAAATGGACCTTAGGACATAAGAATGATCTTGAAGGACTCAAATTTTATGTTTGGAGAAGTTTTAGCAGAGTTTCAGTAGAGTCTCAGGAGAGTTTCAACCAAGTGTCGACTCATGGTGATCAAGTGTCAACTCAATGTGTCGACTCTCAGAAGCTTGAGCTTGATATGCAAAAGAAGTTTCAGATGGCGTGTATGAAGTGTCGACTCTTGAAGCTCAAGTATCGACTCATTTATCGACTCAAGTGTTGACTCAAGGCCTGATACCAAAAATGATACAGAACATGCTGAATTCAGATTTTTTCTTAAGTGTCACTCATGGTGATGAAGTGTCGACTCAAGTGTCGACTCACCAAAAAAAGTATCAATGCATCACAGGATTTCAGAGAGCTTCATAAGATATTTTTGACCTAGTGTCAACTCATGACCTAAAATGTCGACACCTGTAGGTCTAGATGAATAGTAATAGCAAATTTTTTGAAGAGTAGAATCTTGTTTGCTCCTAACGATTATTTTCTCCTCTTCAATGGTCAAAAATGGTCATTTAAGGCTTGGAAAGGTATTTAAAGTGGACCAAACTCATGGAGGAAGCATTCACTACAAACTAATGAGCAACTAATGAGAGTTCATTGAATATTCATTAAGAGATCATTACTTTTGAGTGAAGTTGAGCCTTCAAGAATTTAAGAGCATTCAAGAAGCATTCAAGTCCAATCATCAAGAATCCATTAAGGCTTCAACAACTTGGGGACAAGCTTCTCAACTACAATCAAAAAGCTTCAAAGGGATATTTGCTTTATTGCTTTATTTTTGATAGCTTATTGTATCTTTACTTTGAACTTGAATTTATTGTTGTTCCAAGTTTTAGGTGGATTGAAACTAGTGATTTGGTTGTTGGTGAGCCTTGTAAAACTAACTTAAGTTGTTGGTGAGCCTTATAAAAACCAACTATGTTATTGGTGAGCCTTGTGAAAATGAACTAGGTTGTTGGTAAGCCTTGTAAAAACCAACTAGGTTGTTGATGAGCCTTGTGAAAACCAACTAGCTTTTTGTTAGCCATATGAAAACCAAGAAGGTTTTGATTAGTGAGCCCAAAAAAACTACTCTACTGTAATCAAGATAAGAATATAGTGAAATATCCAAGTGAATCTTGGATAGTGGATGTAGGTGCTTTGGAGTGCACCGAACCACTATATATTCTAGTATTTGTGATTATCTATCTTTTTATTCTAGCATTTACTTTATACTTCCACTGCATACTTAAATGAGCATATAAACATTTGCCAACACACTAGCACTTATCTTTAATCTTTGTAAAAACGTTTTAAAGCCGAATTCACCCCCCCTCTTGAATTACTTTGGCTAGGTAACAAGTGGTATCAGAACCTTGTACTCAGCATATAGGTCAACTGTCTTGAGTTAAAGATCTATGGCAGCCCCTATAGGATTTAGTGTTGTTGAGGGTCAAGCCTCAAATAGATCGTCCATTTTTAATGACACTAACTACACTTATTGAAAGACCCACATGAGAATTTATATGCATTCAATAGATTACAATCTTTGGAAAGTTATTGTAAAAGAACCCTATATTCATTCAACAATGGTTAATGGCATTTCCATTCCAAAACTAAAAGAGGATTGGGATGAAAATGATATTAAGCAATCAGAGCTTAATGCCAAAGCGATGAATTTGATTTATTATGCATAGGATCCTAGTGAATTTAATAGGATTTCTATATATTTCTATATGCACATCTACAAAGAAAATTAGGGATACACTTGAGGTTACTCATGAGGGTACCCATCAAGTGAAGAATACTAAAATTAATATGCTCATTCATATATATGAAATATTTAGAATGGAGCCTAATTGATCTATTATTGATATGTATACTAGATTTACTAATATTATAAATAGTATGAGAAGTCTTGGAAAAGTTATGTCTAATGCTAATCCTGTAAATAAAACTATCAGGTCATTGCCAACATCTTAGGATCCGATGGTCATAGTAATCCAAGAAGCAAAAGATGTTGAGAAAATTTTCTTGGAGCGACTTGTCGGTTCACTCATGACTTATGAATGGAACTTGAAACAAAAGGCAGTGGATGCAGATAGAAAGAAGAAGATCATTGCATTCAAATCCACCACACCAAATGAGTCTTCAAGTGAAGAATTAGAAGAAGGCAAAAATGAAGATTAAGAGGCACTTATGGCAAAGAAATTCAAAAGATTTATGAGAAAAAAGAAATTCCCTTACAAAAAGAAGCCATAGCCTAGCAAAGAAAAAGGATAAGAAAAGGAAAAAGAGAAGGAGAAGGACCAACCAATTTGCTTCGAGTACAAGAAGCCCGGACACTACAAGATTGATTGTCCTATCCTAAAGAAGTTCAAAAAGAAATTCAAGAAGAAAGCTATGATAGCAACCTGGAGCTATATTGAAGACTCCACTTCAGAGGAAGAACAATCAAAAGTTGCCAACCTTTGCCTATTGGCTCATAAAGATGAGGTATAATCTGAACATGAATTTGAATTTACATTTGAAGAACTTAGAGATGCTTTTGATGGACTTATATATTGACCCCTGGAATGATTTTGATGATAACCAAATATTGGAGCAAGCATTTAATTACTGACTATCTTTCAAGTATTCTCAAAGTTTTTGTAGGATGTTTTCATTGAACAACCTTGGTTCTTATAATATTATAGAATGTCAAGTTAATTTTTGTTAAAATGCAATGTAAAGAAGAGCCCAAAGAAAAATCAATCATGTTTTCATAAAAAGGGCCACTTCTATGTAATTTTCTAGTCTAATTTTCTCAAGATCAGTGTTTGAAGAAGTTGGAAAGTCTTTAAGCTATTTTGAAGTCACTGGATGAAGTCTAAAGAAATTTGAACAACTGAGGAACTAAGTCTCAAGAGCTGACTAAAGACTAGCGAGCCGACTCAAAGTTTGGCATTGAGGGATATGCCCTACAAGCCAATCTATGTTGTATCTCCCAAACCATTGTAATTGAAAATATTCTAATAAAGGCATTATTTTTCATCAAACGCTGTGTTTATTATTATATGATGAACCCCATAGATTATGGCTATGATTTTAGGGTTATGATGAGGTCATACCAGTGGGACCTAAAGTCTTATAACCTTAATCTAAAATATTCCTAGTCAAAGGAACCTTGAGTAGGGGATCAGGGTTTTTCCGGTAAGACTAGCACATCCTATGTATACTAAATTGGGTGACTGCTCTTACAGTCACTTGTGTATGACACTAATACTAGGATGTGGGTTCTCATTAGAGATTGAGTTCACTAATATGATCCAACTTGAGAACATCTAATGGAGTCTTAGCTACATGTCAATAGAAGGTTCTCATAGTGGGAGTGGTACAAGTAATCCTTTGACCTAAGACTGCCATAAGTACCTTATGTACATGAAACCATGCTTTGGTTCAATTCTAATCATGACACTGAGTCATGCACAGGATTGATACTGGGAATGCTGAATTGGATATGAAGGTAATGAGTAGGTCAACAAGGAATCGATGACTCTTAGTAAGAGGAGATTGCATCCGCTAGTTATCAATCGAATGATGATTCAGGGAATCTTTGATCAAAGTAAAGATATTAGAGATGATTTCTAATATCAAGATAATTGAATCATCAATATAAGATTGAGCTAGAAATGAATATAATATTGGAGTTGACATATATCCATATCCATAATTATATTCTGGGTGCAGGCTGATCGAACGATTTAATTGTACGATAACTTTCTACTGAAGGGTAGTTTTGGTATTTCACTAGAATTTCTATATCTTCCAGGTAGACATGACACGTTGCTAGACGTCAATCTTGTCTTGTGGGTTGATCAAATTTAATGATCATTTGATAGGAAGAGTCCTAATTGATCAAAATCGGGTAAGGCCGATTTGACCTAAATCGATTAGAAAGAGTTCTAATCAAATTAGGTCAACTTGTATTCGAACCCACTGCTGGCTAGATGTGGAACACAATGGGTCACACACTTAAGAGAATTGATCAAGGTTTTAATTTTATAATTAAATCATTTTTGCATGACGACACTCTAGCAGGTGTTGCAAATCCTAGCTTCTATTTGAATTAGATTCGAATTAGAGTTCCAGATTGGTTCAATTTGGGTTCTAATTGGATCTAATTAGACCCTAATTGAGGTTATAGGGATTATGGCTAACCCTATTGGCTAACCATGTATCTAGGCTAGCCCCACACCCGCCCCTTATTCTTTTCACGCCAAAATGCCAAGAGTCCATGCGCTAATGGACTCTTGGCGCGCCATTTGGAAAAGTCCATGGTGCATGGACTCTTGATGCGGTCCATATAATTCTCTGATGTTTTTATATGTGGCGGCATTCTTTCTCTCCTTTAGCACCTCAGATGTGCCCCCTTGGATGGGAATCCAACGGTTGATGGGTTTTTAAGAAAGGAAGAAAGCACTTGTTGCTTCCCGGTTGCACGTAATAACATCTCTTCGGAGATTTAAATTCGCGACTCCTTTCTTTTAAAAACATCGCGACTTTTCCTTTAAGAAAGGCCGTGGGATTTAATCTGGAAGGCCGTGAGAAGGAGGGAAAGGGCGTGAGAAAATGAGAAGGGCGTGAGAAGGAGTTTACGTAGAGATGTGTGGGCACCTATCTGAAATCTATTTAAGGGGTCAGGAAAAATCAGAACTGAGTAATGCTTTTATTTTTCTTCTTCCTCTCCAAAAGTCTCCTTCCCGCTTTTCTTGTTTTACATTGTTTCCTTTACAGAGGACTCCTCTGTCGAAACTCTGTTGCTGAACAAGAATAAAAGAGAAGGTCTCCGACGGTAAAGGAAAGAAAGAGTTCTGATTTTATTCTTTCCTTTCTTTCTTACATTAAGACATTCTTGTCTTAATTTCTCCTCCAATTTAAGACAAGCCTAAATCCTCTTAGGACAAGGTCTTATCTTCAAGACAAGGGTGTCTTAGTGGGTCAAAGTCTTAATGGAAGGAGGAGAAGAGATCAAAGAAAGGGAGGCAACCTCTTGTATGGAAGAATTCTAGCCATAATCCGAAGAATTGAGTTCTAGGAAGAAGAACTCAATAGGAGGAACCATTGGACGAGAAGATAGTGTTCTTGATCATTGCTCTGTATGGATCACCATCGGAGGGCGGACACTTGGATGCCTGGTGAATTCAGTTAGCCCCTTCAACTTCAAGTTTGTTGGAATAAGCGATTACAGGTTGGTACCCTTATCCTAATTTGCATATATATGCTTGTCATATATTCTAGTCTTATTTAAGGAGTTCCTGGTTTAGGGTTTTTGGTGTGAATTTAGTTTTAATTTTGAAATTACCCTTCCGCTGTGTTGCATCGGAACCCTACAGGCATGGCAAGAAGTTTTCTGGCATGCAGACATTTGAGCTGACTCGAGTCAGAAGAGCTAACTCGTGTAGAGTATAATTTTGATGTTCTGAGAATTCGAGCCGACTCGAGCTATCCGAGTCGACTCAACCAGGGTGAAGATTTTCTCAGACTGATAACTAAGCCAACTCAAGTATTGAAGAGCCGACTCTTCCCGAATGCTGAAAATCTCAGTTATGAAGAACCAGCCAAGCGAGTCGACTCGAAGCAGAAGAGCCGACTCGACCAGAGTGTTATTTTGACCTAATTGAGAATCCAAGCCGACTCGAAGCAGAAGAGACAACTCAACCAGAGTGAAGTTCTGACCTACTTGAGGATTCGAGCCAACTCGAGCTATCTGAGTCGACTCGAGTGACTGTTTTATGTTAGTAATGGCTAGTTCCAAAACTCTTATTTTGAATCCAAAATGGCATCCAACAGTCATATTTCGAATCCCAACGTTCTACAATGACTAAAACCACTTGAAATCAATTGGAGAAAGTATTTATAAGTGGTATGAACCACTTTTAGAGAAGTTAATGAGAAGGAATAAGAAATTAAAGAGCTTTCACTGAACATTCAAAAGAACACACTAGAGAGCATTCAAAGCAAGCACTCAAGACTTTACCAACTCTTATAAGAATCTTGAGGCACTCATTGAGAAAGTTAAGAAGCCTTGAAGAGCATTCAAAGTGCAATCAAGAAGGCTTCTCAAAGTGCTGCAACTGCAGCCATCCGATAACTTTGGTTTGTCATATTATTGCTTTATTCTTTTAACTCTTCATTTGAGTTGTACCAAGTATAGCAAGGGGCTATAACTTTTAGTTTGATAGGTTATTGGTGAGCCTTAAAAACAAAGTATAGTATCTTGTTAGTGATCCCATTCAAAACTAACTTTGTATTGGGTTTCTGGTTAGCCCGGGATAAAACCAAGTTTGGGTTTTGGATTGTAAGCCCGTGAAAACAATCTGAATGTATTTCGAGGGTGAAAATAGTGAAAATCCCAAGTGGTATCTTAGGTAGTGAATGTAGGAGCGAGGTTGCTCCGAATCATTTTGCTATGTATGTGATTGTGTTTCCTGTTCTTACCTGCTTTCGCAGTAGTTAACTTAATTCACAGCACATACCACACTAAGAATATAAAAAGGAGCACATACTTGCAATAATTTTTTAAATACCCAATTCAACCCCCCTCTTGGATAAGCCACTTGGGCAATAACAGGTATCAGAGCAGTTTCTTTGAATTTTAATTAGAGTAAAGGTCTTATGGCAAACAATATGAGTACCTCTCAAGCCGAAGTCCAATCCACAAATAGATCTCCACTATTCATAGGCACTAACAATACTTATTGGAAAGCCCGAATGAAAATATATATTCAGGCTATGGACTTTCAATTGTGGAAGGTCATTCTTAAGGGACCTTAATAACCCATGATAAAAGTTGATGGTGTGGATGTCCCATTACCTGAAGAGGAATGGGATGAACATGAAATGAAAATGGATGAGCTGAATGCCAAAGCCATGAACTTGTTATACTATGCTTTGGATGCTAATGAGTTTAATCGAATTTCTACTTACACATCAGCAAAAGAAATTTGGGATAAACTCGAGATAACCCATGAGGGAACTTCCCAAGTGAAAATCTCAAAAATTAATCTTCTTGTACATAGTTATGAAATATTCAAGATGGAACCCAATGAGACTATTTCTACCATGTTCTTACATTTTATGGATATTATTAGTAGTTTAAAGAGTCTTGCAAGACTTACTCTAATGCAGATCTTTTGCAAAAAATATTAAGATCCCTGCCAGATAAGTGGGACCCGAAAGTGGCTGCCATCAAAGAAACAAAGGATTTAAATACCCTACCATTGGATGAGCTATTATGATCCCTGATTACTCATGAGCTAGCTATGCAGCATAAAAGTGAAGATGACCTAAAAAAAAAAGTCAATTGCCTTCAAGAATACTGTAGAGATGAAGAAACAAGAAAAAAGAATTGATGATGAAAGCCCCTCCTTCGAAGGTGATCTTGAAGATGAAGACATTGCACTTTTAGAGAGGAGATTTAGAAAGTTTATGGGCAAGAAAAAGGAATGATATTGGAGAAAATTTCATAGGAAAGGAGAATACACAAGGATAAAGAAAAGGAAAAAGAAAGTGATAAAGAGCAACAACCCATTTGCTATGAATGCAAGAAACCTGGGCATTTTAGTTCAGACTATCTGAATTTGAAGAAATTTTTTTTTAAAAAAAAGAAGAAAGCTATGGTTGCAACTTGGAGAGATAGTGAGGAGTCTACTTCAAATAAAGAAGGAGAGGCCACAAAAATTGCAAATATATGTCTAATGGGTCTTGAAGATGAGGTAATATCCCCTGATCCTCATGAAGAATTTACTTTTGAAGAGCTAAATAATGCATTTCATAAAATGTTGGCTAAATATAAAAAGGCTGGTTTGAAAATAAAATCTTTGAAAAATAGTAATGATATTTTGATGAAAGAAAAAGAAGAGATTTCATAAAAGAATAAGATCTTACAAAAAGAATTGAACACCTTTTCTGAAAAATATATTACTTTGGAAAATAAAAAGAATGATTTCCTTGAGAAAAACAAGGTTTTGCATGAAGAAAATGTTGGCTTACAAAAAGAAGTTGAAAAACTTAAACCATTAATTGAAAAGCTAACATTGAATTCAAATCAACTTGAATTCAAATAAACTTGAATTGATTTTGAAAGATTAAAGAGACTCAAGTAATAAAGCTGAAATTGGTTATAATTCTTTATAAACAAATAAAATTTTAGCTACAAAGTTTACACCTTCAAAAGCTTATGTTCCTAAGTTTTCAAATCAAAGGTCATTTGTTTCAAATGCTTCTACATCTGCATCTAAAGCTTCAATTTTTATATCTTTGGAAAATTCAAGAATTATTTGTTATGCTTGCAATGGAATTGATCACAAGTCATCTTAATGCAAGTACAATAGAAATGTTAAAAGTAAGATTAGAAAGATTTGGGTTTCCAAAGGACCGACTTCTACTGACCTGCAAGGATCCAAGAAAGCAAGGGTACCTAAAAGAACTCCATGACTATTTTGTAGGAATGTCTTGCAGCCCAAAACACAAAGAAATGATGGTATCTTGACAGCGGCTGCTAAAGACATATGATGGGTGACAAGGATCAATTCAACACCCTAGAGATGAAGGATGGAGGAATGGTCGCTTTTGGTGACAAAGGCAAGGGAAAAATAATTTGCATCAGTAAAATCAGAATAACCCCTTCTACATTTATTGAAAATATATTGCTAGTAGACAAATTGAAGCACAGTTTGCTAAGTATTAGTCAATTATGTGATAGAAGCTTCAAGGTTGTCTTAGAATTATCTATGTGTACTATAACAAACTCACTTGATTCTAGCACCAAGCTCATTGGTCATAGACTTGGAAATATATAAGTGGTAGATTTGAATGATCTAGCAATGTCTAGTAGTACAAGTCTTATGGAAATGAATGCTAAAACCAAGGAGTCTAGCTTACTTTGGCATAGAAGATTAGGTCATGCTAGCATGCATACAATTGCTAAGTTAATTTTCAAAGATCTAGTTAGAGGTTTACATAAATTCAAAGTTGATTTTGAACATGTTTGTGATGTTTGTTAACTAGGTAAACAAACTAGGAGGAGTTTTAAATCAAAAAATATGGTTTCAACTTCTAGACCTCTTGAACTACTACATATTGACCTATTTGGACCAACTAGGACTACAAGCCTAGGTGCTATAAAATATGGACTCGTGATAGTAAATGATTTTTTGAGATTTACTTGGGTTTTATTTATTGCACACAAAGATGAAGCATTTAAAATTTTTTAAAAATTTCATAAAAAAGTTTCAAATCAGAAAAATCTTTCAGTTATTTCAATAAGAATTGATCATGGCACAGAATTTGAAAATTAATATTTTGATGATTATTGCACTGAGCATGGCATTGATCACAGCTTCTCTGCTCCTAGAACACCATAGCAAAATGGTGTTGTAGAAAGGAAAAATAAGACTTTGGAAGAGATGGCCCAAACAGTATTATGTGAAGGCAATCTTGCAAGGTACTTTTGGATAGATACGGTGAACACTGCTTGCTATATTTTAAATTATGTTTTGATTAGACCTATTTTGAAGAAAATTCTCTATGAACTTTGGAATGACAAAAAGCCTAACAATCATTACATTCATATTTTTTGTTGTAAATGCTTTGTGTTAAACAATGGAAAGGATAACCTAGAAAAGTTTGATGCTAAATCTGATGAAGCTATCTTTCTTGGTTATTCAATTAATAGCAAAGCTTATAGAGTGTTTAATAAAAGAACATTGATAGTAAAAGAATCTGTTCATGTTATGTTTGATGAATCTAACCCCTCTCCTTCTAGAAAAGAAGAGTGTATAGACAATGATGTAGGTATACTTGATAAAGAAATTGAGGAAATGATCTTGAAGGACAAACCAATTCAAGAAGGAGAAGAAATGGTAAGTGAAGATCATGATTATCTACAAAGAAATGAAGATATGTAACTTCACATCCTAAAGATTTAATTATTGGTTATCCTTCTCAAGGTGTTAGTGTAGGGTTCCGGTGCAACACAGCGGAAGTGTAATTTAAAAAATTGAAACTAAATTCACACCAAAAATCATAAACCAGGAACTCTTTAAATAGACTAGAACATATGACTAGCATTTCTATGCAAATTAGGATTAGGGTACCAACCTGTAGTTGCTTATTCCAACAAACTTGAAGTTGAAGGGGCTAACTGAATTCACCAGGCATCCAGGTGTCCGCCCTCCGATGGTGATCCACACAGAGCAATGATTAATAAACACTATCTTCTTTTCAATGGTCCCTCCAATTGAGTTCTTCTTCCTAGAACTCAATTACTTGGATTATGGCTTGAATTCTTCCACACAAGTGGTAGCCTCCCTTTTCCTTGATCTCTTCTCCTCCTTCCACTAAGACCTTGGCCATTTAGACACCCTTGTCTTGAAGAAAAGACCTTGTCCTAAGATGATATAGGCTTGTCTTAAGTTGGAGGAGAAATTAAGACAATAATGTCTTAATGTAAGAAAGAAAAGAAAAAATCAGAACTCCTTTCTTTCCTTTACCGTCGGAGACTTTCACTCTTATTCTTGTTCAGTAGCAGAGTTTCGACAGAGATGTACTCTGTAAAGGAAACAGTGCAAGAGCAAGAAAAGAATGAAAGAGTCTTTAGGAGAGGATGAAGGAATAAAAGAAAAGCATTACCGAGTTCTGATTTTCTGACCCTTTATATAGATCTCAGATAGGCGCCCACACACCTCTCCTTAAACACCCATCTCACACCCTTCTCATTTTCTCACGCCCCTTCCCACTTTCTCACGGCCTTCCAGATTAAATCCCACGGCCTTTCTTAAAGGAAAAGTCGCGGTGTTTTAAAAAGAAAGGAGTCGCGACTTTTCATCTCCGAAGAGATGTTATTTCGCGCGACCGGGAAGCAACAGGTGCTTTCTTCCTTTCTTAAAAAATCATCAGCCATTGGATTCCCATCCAAGGGGGCATATCTGAGGTGCTAACTCTAAGAAAGGAGGCCACCCCAAATAAAAACATCAGAGTTTTTTATGGAGCACGCCGCGAGTCCATCCGCCATGGACTCTTCCAAATGGCGTGCCAAGAGTCCATTAGAGCATGGACTCTTGGCATTTTGGCATGAAAAAGCTAAGGGGCGGGTGGGGGGCTAGCCTAGGTACATGGTTAGCCAATAGGGTTAGCCATAATCCCTATATCCTCAATTAGGATCTAATTAGATCCAATTAGAACCCAAATTGAACCAATCTGGAACCCTAATTCGAATCCAATTCGAATAGAAGCTAGGGTTTGTAACACCTGCTAGAGTGTTATCTTGCAAAGATGATTTAATTACAAATTAAACTCTTGATCAATCCTCTTAAGTGTGTGACCCATTGGGTTCCACATCTAGCCAGCAGTGGGTTAGAATACAAGTTGACCTAATTTGATTAGAACTCTTTCTAATCAATTTAGGTCAAACTGGGCTTACCCGATTTGATCAATTAGGACTCTTCCTAAAAAGTGATCTTTGAATTTGATCAACCCATAAGACAAGATTGACGTCTAGCAACGTGTCATGTCTACCCGGCAGATATGGAAATTCTGGTGAAATACCAAAATTACCCTTCAGTAGAGAGTTACCGTACAATTAAATCTTTCGATCAGCCTGCACCCAAAATATAACTATGGATATGGATATATGTCAAATCCAATATTATATTTATTTCTAGCTCAATCTTATATTGATAATTCAATTATCTTGACATTAGAAACCATCTCTAATATCTTTACTTTGATCAAAGACTCCCTGAATCATCATCCGATTGTTAACTAGCTGGATGCAATCTCCTCCCACTAAGAGTGATCGATTCCTTGTTGACTTACTTATTACCTTCATATCCAATTCACCATTCCCAGTATCAATACTATGCATGACTCAGTGTCATGATTAGGATTGAACCAAAGCATGGGTTCATGTACATAAGGTAATTATAGCAGTCTCAGGTCAAAAGATTACTTGTACCACTCTCACTATGAGAACCTTCTATTGACATGTAGCTAAGACTCCATTAGATGTTCTCAAGTTGGATCATATCAATGAACTCATTCTCCAATGAGCACCCACATCCCAGTATTAGTGTCATACACAAGTGACTGTGAGAGCAGTCACCCTCTCCAGTATACATGGGATGTGCTAGTCTTACCGGAAAATCCTGATCCCCTACTCAGGGTTCCTTTGACTAGGAATATTCTAGATTAAGGTTTTAAGACTTTAGGTCTCACTGGTATGATCTCATCATAACCCTAAAATCATAGCCCTAATCTATGGGGTTCATCATATAATAATAAACACAGCGTATGATGAAAAATATTGGCTTTATTAGAATTTTTGTCAATTACAATGGTTTGGGAGATACAACACAGATTGGCTTGTAGGGCATATCCCTTTCAATCTCCCACTTACACTAAAGCCAATCGCCTTTAAATCTTAATCCCATACACTCGAGGTTGCGATCAAACTCTCGCTGTGGTAGAGCCTTAGTGAATGGGTCTGCTACATTATTTTTTGTATCAACTCTATTTATGTAGACATCTTGTCTTTCTACTATTTCTCGGACGAGATGGAAGCATCTCAGAATGTGCTTGGACTTATTATTGAGCTCTTGGTTCCTTAGCTTGAGCAACAGCCCCAGTGTTGTCACAGTAAAGTGGCACTAGGTTTTCAATCTCAGGAACAACACCCAACTCTATGATGAACTTCTTCATCCAGACTGCTTCCTTGGCGGCTTCACTAACAGCTATGTATTCTGCCTTTGTGGTTGAGTCAGCTATAGTCTGCTGTTTGGTACTCTTCCAACTCACTGCTCCACCATTTAGGGCAAAAACATATCCTGAAATGGATTTGCTATCATCAGGGTCTGATTGAAAACTAGAATCAGAATAAGCTTCTAGTTTAAGATCAGAACCACCATAAACCAGAAAAATATCCTTAGTCCTTCTCAGGTACTTAAGAATATTTTTAACTGCTTTTCAATAATCCTCTCCTGGATCAGCCTGAAACCTACTGACAATGCCTAAAGCATATGCCACATCAGGTCTGGTACATAACATGGCATACATTATGGACCCTATTGCCGAAGCATAAGGTATAGAATTCATTCTATTTCTTTCTTCAGGTGTCTTAGGAGACATCCTTTTAGAAAGATGTATGCCTTGACTCATAGGAAGATAACCTCTTTTACTTCCATCCATGCTGAATCATTTCAGCACTAAGTCAATGTACCTAGATTGGGATAAACCTAGCATCCTCTTAGATCTATCTCTATAGATCTTAATACATAGTATATAGGATGCTTCTCCCAAATCATTCAAGGAAAACTGGTTTGATAGCCAAACTTGACTGATTGCAACATTGGGATATCATTCACAATGAGGAGTATGTCATCTATATACAGAACCAAGAAGACTATGGCACTCCCACTAGTCCTCTAATAAACACAGGGTTCATCCACATTTTTGATAAAACCAACCTTTTAATAGTTTCATCAAAGCGGATGTTCCAACTCCTGGAAGCTTGCTTTAATCTATAAATGGATTTCTTTAGCTTGCATACTTGATTAGGTTTATTCTTTGAAATAAAACCTTCTGGCTGTGACATGTAGACTTCTTCCTCAAGGAAACCATTGAGGAATGCAGTCTTCACATCCATCTGCCAGATCTCATAATCATGGTATGCTGCTATAGCAAGTAAAATCTGGATTGATTTGAGCATGGCAACAGGTGAGAATGTTTCATCATAATCAATTCCCTGTTTTTGTCTGAAACCTTTTGCCACTAATCTGGCTTTATAGGTTTCAACTTGGCCATCAGTGGGGGGGACACAAAAGGCACCAGAATAAGATAGAGGCTTTTCAACCCTCTGTGAATTGATCAATAATTTATGAGTCCATCTGTAATAAGGGCTTAGCCTATCTGAGTCCATTTTAGTTGTTATTTGAGTCTTTTGAGTTGTTATTTCAGTTTTGTACTAGTCAGCTCAATTAGGAGTAGGTTGGATGTCCTTCTTTGATTTTTTCTCCAAGAGAAGTTCCTTTCCTTCTTTGCTTAGACAAAATTGGCAGGTATGGGCGCCTCCTTTAAATTGGCTTCCAATTTGATTTTTTTCTTCTTTGGGTGTGGGGACCATGACACTGGGATGCCTCTGTGGCGCCTCCTGGACCCTGGTGTGTGCTCGGAGTGTGACTGGGCGTGTGGCTTGGAGTGTGGCCTCCACTTGCTTGGACCTTGATTTGATTGGAAGACAAATGTGGCACCATTTTGGACCTTGATTTGATTGGAAGACAATTGCGGCACCATATTGGATAAAATTGAAACCACATCGGGACTTGCACTGAGTCAACATGACTCAACAAAATTTAAATGGTGACTCAAGAAATAACTAAAAATAAATAAACTGGTTGACCAGGTCAACCTTTATTACAAACCCTAATTTCTCGGGCAATGTCAATCAGAGATCCAAATGGAGCTCTGAAGTCTTCTTCTGAGTCTGGTGCCCGCACCAATTCTCCCGGGGTGGGAGGAACTCGACCCTGTCGAGTAAGGCTCAAGTTGGCTCTGGTATCTCTCCAAGAGGTCTGGGTCCAATTCTTGTAATTCTTCTCGGGAGATCCAAGAGTCATCAGAATCTGGCCTTCCTTGCCAGCGGACCAGGTACCTTTGGTATCCTCGATTACGAGTAGAGATAACCTGATCATCCAGGATCTTTTCAATATGCTCTTTCCTCACAGACCAGTTTGTTGGTGGACACACAGGGTCGGGATCACTCTCAATGATAGGGTTAGGCTCAAAAGGCTCACTAGGAATCACAGCTGGCTCCCTGTACTCTACTAAGTCTGTAATGTTGAAAGTAGAGCTAATGCCTAGTTCTGGAGGCAACTCGAGCACATAGGCATTGGATCCTACTCTCTTTAACACTCTAAATGGTCCAGCTCCCCTAGCATGTAACTTTCTAACGGTTCCAGGAGGAAACCGTTCAGGCCTTAACCTAATCATCACATAGTCTCCCTCAACAAAAGATTTGACTCGCCTTTGAGTATCAGCCAACTTCTTATAAGTTTCATTACTTAAATTTATTTTGGCATGAATTTCTTTATGCAAGTCTTTTACATGCTGTGCAAAATTCTCAGCAGATTCGGAGACTCGAGTGTGGACAGGTAAAAGGACTAGGTCAAGAGGTGTGTGAGGTTTGTACCCATGTACAATTTCAAATGGACTCTTACCCGTAGACCTATTGACCGAGTCATTGTACGCAAATTCTGCCCTTGGTAGGTATAAATCCCAATTTCTGGTGTTTTCACCAACAAGACATCTCAGCAGATTTCCTAGGCTACGGTTCACTACTTCAGTTTGGCCATCAGTTTGGGGATGATAGGCAGTTGAAAACTTAAGTTTTGTCCCTAACTTATGCCAAAGGGTCTTCCAAAAGTAACTGGTGAACCGGACATCCCTATCTGAAATAATTGTCTTAGGTAGGCCATGGAGTCTAATTATCTCATTGAAGAAAAGCGTGGCTACCTTAGACGCATCAAAGGTTTGGGAACAAGGCAAGAAGTGGGCCATTTTAGAGAATCGGTCGACTACGACACAAATAGAATCATGTCTCCTCTGGGTCTTAGGTAAACCTAACACAAAATCCATACTCACATCTTGCCAAGGACGATCTGGGACAGGGAGTGGGGTATAAAGGCCAGTGTTTTGTTTTCGCTGTTTGGCAACAACGCAGGTTCGACATCTAGCTACAATATTAGCTACATCCCTTTTCAAGCTAGGCCAGAAAAAGTGGTCTTCAATAGCTAGAATGGTCTTGTCTTTTCCAAAATGGCCGGCTAAACCTCCAGCATGGATTTCCCAAATCAAAAATTCCCTAAGAGAAGTTCTAGGGATGCAAAGCCTATTTTTGAAGAACAAAAAACCATCTACAAGGGTATAATCCTGGTGATTACTAGATGGTCCTTGAACTAGATCCTGATACACAGTTGTGAAATCCGGACAAGACTCATATTCCTCTTTGATTTGCTCAAACCCTATGACCTCAGTTCTAACAGAAGTTAATAACAGAGATCGGCGACTAAGGGCAACAGCTACCTTATTCTCAACTCCAGCCTTATGTTTCAGGACAAAAGTATAGGACTGGATATATTCTACCCACTTAGCATGCCTAGGGTTAAGCTTCTTTTGGGAGTTCAGAAATCTAAGAGCCTCATGGTCCGGAAATAGTACAAATTCCTGCGGTAGCAAATAATGTCTCCAGTAACGCAAAGCTTGCACCACCGCATAAAATTCCTTATCATAGGTAGAATACCTAAGCTTAGCATCATTAAGTTTTTCACTAAAGAATGCTATGGGATGATTCTCTTGGCTTAGGACTCCACCTATTCCTACACCTGAAGCATCACAGGCAACCTCAAATACTTTAGAAAAATCGGGTAATCTCAGAATGGGTGCCTGGGTCATTTTATCCTTAAGATCTAGGAAGGCTTTATGGGCTGACTTAGTCCAATGAAATTCTCCCTTCCTAATACAATCAGTGATAGGAGCAGCTAAAGTACTAAACCCCTTGATGAATCGCCTATAGAAGGTAGCCAAGCCATGGAAACTTCTAACTTCATGCACATTGGTTGGCTCTGGCCAGTCTACTATGGACCTAATTTTCTCAGGATCGGCCGCCACGCCGTCAGGGGTTACTACAAAACCAAGAAAGATAACTCTACTAGTCATGAATTCACACTTCTTAAGATTACCGTAGAGTCTCTCATTCCTCAAAACTTGGCAGACTGCTCTAAGGTGGCCTAGGTGATCTGCTGGGGTCTTACTATAGATCAGGATGTCATCAAAATAGACCACCACAAATTTTCCTATGAAAGCTCTAAGTACCTGGGTCATAATTCTCATGAAGGTACTAGGGGCATTGGACAACCCAAAAGGCATAACAACCCATTCATAAAGACCATCCTTAGTTTTGAAAGTAGTTTTCCATTCATCCCCGGGTCTAATCCTAACCTGATGATAGCCGCTTTTGAGATCAATCTTAGAAAAAACCATTGCACCAGCCATCATATCAAGCATGTCATCTAGTCTAGGGATGGGAAACCTATATTTGATTGTAATTTTATTGATGGCACGACTGTCAACACACATCCTCCACGTGCCATCTTTCTTTGGGGTTAGTAAGGCTGGGACTGCACAAGGACTAAGACTTTCTCTAATAAACCCCTTCCTCAATAATTCTCCAACCTGCTTTTGCAGTTCTTCATGCTCAGATGGATTCATCCTGTAATGGGGCAAGTTGGGCAAAGTCGCTCCTGGGATTAGATCTATGGCATGCTGGATATCCCTAAGAGGTGGAAGGTGGTCTGGCAAATCCTCGGGAAAGACATCCTCAAATTCTTTTAACACAGGTTTAACTTCTTGAGGAGGCTCTGAGGGTTCCGAAGTTCTAAGTTCCTTAGCAGTCAACATCCAGATGGTGAACCACTATGAATTTCTTGTTCTAGATCCTTAGCACTGATTAGGTTCACTCCAGTTTTCATCTCCTTAACCTTACCGGCTCCTTTAGTTACCTTGTCCTTAGGGGGAACGGAATGGATCGTAATCTTCTTCCCATTGAAACTAAAGACACAGGTATTGGATTTTCCTAAGAGGGTGGCATCATGATCATACAACCAAGGTCTTCCGAGAATTATACTGCTCACCCCCATGGGTAAAACATCGCACCAAATCTTTTCGTGATAAGATTGCATTTGGATTTGGACTTGACATCTAGACTGGATGGGTATGGAGGTAGAATCTACCCAAGAAACCTTATAGGGGTTGGGATGGGGAACTAGGATTAAGCCTAACATCTTGACAGTGCTAGTAGAGATGGCATTTACACAGCTCCCACTATCTATGATGATCTTACATACCTTATCCCCTAATTTAAGAAAAGTCTGTAGGATGTTAGTCCTACGCCAATCCTCTTGAACTAGATTCTGGGATAGGATGCATCTTACAACTCCTAATTGGTCAGATTCATTGGGTTCCTCCTCTCCTTCATACTCCTCAACCAAATTCATTCCGGCCTCATAAACTTCTTCTTGAAATTCCTTACTGGGCTCGGAATTATCATTCTCTCCCTCTTCTATGTAAAGGGATCTTCGTGGGCACTGGCTAGCAACATGACCTACCTTATGACACTTGAAACAGGCTATGGCAGTACACTGACTGGAAATGTGACCTGGTTTCTGACACTTAAAACAGGTGATATTTGAACTAGGGGTTCTCTAGGTGTCAGGTGCCTTACCTTTGTCCATGGGTCTAGGGGTAGAAGTACCCTGAAAAGGTTTACTAGGGATAACTTGGCTAGGTCCATTCCTTGGGATTGGGGCACTAACCCTAGAAGGTATAGGTCCTCTCTGAAATTTCTCAGTGTTCAGTGCAATCTGGTAGGCTTGGTCTAGATCAGTAACCTCTCTCAGAAATAGTTCTCTCTTGATTTCTTCCCTCAGTCCAGCCCTAAATCTAGACAAAGTGACTTCGTGGGCTTCACTCACATCACATCTCATTAGGTATTCATCAAAAGTAGTTATGTAGTCTGAGACAGATCGGTTTCCTTGTTTTAGGTTTTGCCATTGGTCTAACAGGTTTTGCTGGTATGAAATGGGTAGGTATTTATCTCTCAGTTTTTCTTTCATACCCTGCCAAGTGGTTATGGGCTCAACATTCCGTCTCCTAGTGGTTAGCTCAATGTTCCCCCAGTATAACCTAGCTTGACACGCTAATTTCATCTTGGCAAACTTGTATTTCCTCTCCTCAGACATAGCATACCACTCAAAGTATTGGTCCATCTCACCCTCCCAATCAGAATACACCTTAGGGTTCAAACTACCATCAAAAGTGGGTGCATCTAATTTGATGTTCCTGATGAACCTATCATCTCTATCTTTAGGCTCTGGGTCAGGCCTCCTATGATTAGGTTCAAGATCTCTATATAAAGGCCTTCTAGGCTCCTGATGTGGGTGAGGTTGAGGCACATTAAAATCAGGGTCAGGAGTCCAATTCCGATGTCTAGGTTCTTCAAGTACTTGGACTCGGTCCCTAAGTTGGGTAAGATCCTCATGAATTTGTGCGCTAAACTGGGCCACAGTGTTTGTCATATCCTGATTCATTTTAGCCATACTTTCAGTAAGAGTTCTGATCATGGCCTCTAAATCAGGTTGGGTTTGACTAGGTTGATATGGCACTCCGTTTCTGGTAGACATGATGATTCAAGCAAGCACACAAAATGAGACTAGACTAAATCGACTACTGGATCACTAGACCTAGAGTCCAAACTAGATGCCCAATCAGAGTGGCAAGCTAGCCTGTAGTAACTAAGGACTCAGCCAGGCAGGTGTAAGGGGAGTGTTAGGTCCTTGATTGCCAATCCTAGACACCAATCAGTGATTGGCCAGGTAGGCGGACCAGCACACAAGCCCTTCGGGACGTAGTCCCTAAACCACCGTTCTAGACACTGAGTGCTAAGCACACACAGAATAACTCGGCAAACTGACTCAACACTAGCCTAGACCCGACCAATTGGTGTCCCTAGCCCACTAGGGCAAATTAGGTCTAACTGATTTTAAATTAGGTCTAGGTTCGAATGATTGGATGGTGGTTTTGGGCTAAGGAGAGGTAATCAACTCCTCCCCTTATCTTAGATGCTCAATTGCCCTTAAGTAAATTATGAGATGATCACTCCAAAAAGAATTGAATTGCAGAACATAAAAAATAGAGTTGCTGTATTTTAATGCTCAGAATTTTTACCGAAACCAATAAATCATAGAGAAATTATGAAAAATAGGTTAAATTATGCTGGTTTCAAAGAAGCAAAAATCATGCAATTCAGAGTTTTATGCAGTTAGAAATAATTCAAACAACAGGGCAACTACGGGCTGCAACTAGATTGTCTTCCCCGTTTATAATCCCTGCTACGAAGTTATAACCCAATGGATCCCCTACACGCCCTAGGAACACCCCGTGGAATGGGAGGAGGAGGCTTGCACCTCGCTTAGTTCCTAGGACCGGACGTCCTGGGGAGTCTACTTCGAGCAGACAAAATAAAAAGAGAACAATCAAAGCAAGCAAGCAAATCAGAAACCCTAGACTGGGCTCTGATACCAAAAATGATGCAGAACAAATAAAGGGATGCGATGTGGAAGTAAATTAAGATTAACTAATTTTTTTGTTGTTTTTATATGTTTGTAGAAGTTGGCTTCAAATCAAAGAAAAGTTAACCTAACATTGAAAGATACTAATATGATAATTGAAAGCACAATTTTAAGGAAACTAAATTATCAGAGTAGTTCAGAAGCAACGGATCGCTGGGGGTTGAGAAACTCCCAGACCTAGGGTTTCGCTCCGAACTTTCAAAAGAACAGAAATAAAGAGAAGAGATGGTTTATCTAACCAGACAATGATCTTCACAGATTTTGGTGGAGGAACTCTCCCGAGCAGATTGTTGGATCCCGGATTCAGATATCTTCGTAATGGATCCTCCAATACTGGTCCTTTGGCCGGTTGGCTTCTCCTGAACTCAAGATCTGGAAGAGAAGAAAAACAATTGATGGAATCAGAGAGTCAAGGAAAAGATTTACCAGGTTGATGAACTTGAAGATTGAAATTACTGAAAACGGGATTCTCCTGGATGTTGATGTGATTTTCCTTGGAACTTGCTCTGGATCTGAAGTAGCCTGACTGGATCTGGATGAAGGTGGACGGCCTGGACTTGTAGAGAGAGAGAGGCCATGGGAGATGGATGGATCTAGGGTTTGATGGATTGAAAATAATGAAGGGTGGCTAGGGTTTTGGAATTTCAAGTGGCTAACCTAGGATTTTGGATAAAGATGGAGATCTCTCACCTCCTCAAGGCTCCAATGGAACCCGGATTACCCCCTCACGGAGCTCAACACTTAGAATAGTGTGGAAGAAGAGAAACCTAGGTCACTCAACACAAGAGAATAGCAAAAAATAATTTTCTTCATTGATTTTTTAAAGTTACAAAGAGAGGTCTATTTTATAGACCTAAAATTTTCTCCAAGCTTGTACAAATTCCCATGTGGGACTAAACTCCTCCAACCACTAGATTAGGTAGAAAATCTTCTCTCTTGGCCGACCAAGGGTTCAAAAAAAATTGGGACGGCCATAAAGGAAATTTTTTTTGAATTTTTTTGGTGCCTCCTTTGGAGTTGGATTTGGATTTTGAGTCCTCTTCTTCTTATGGTATTTCTTCTTTTCTTCCACTCCAAGTTAAGCTCTTTGATTTTGATTTGAACTTCAATTAGGAGTAGGTTGGATGTCCTTCTTTGATTTCTTCTCCAAGAGAAGTCTTCTTCCTTCTTTGCTTAGGTAAAATAGGCAGGTATGGGCGCCTCCTTTAAAGTAGCCTCCAATTTGATTTTTTCTTCTTTGGATGTGGGGACCATGACACTGGGATGCCTCTGTGGCGCCTCCTGGACTCTGGCGTGTGCTCGGAGTGTGGCTGGGCGTGTGGATTGGAGTGTGGCCTTCACTTGCTTGAACCTTGATTTGATTGGAAGACAAATGTGGCACCATTTTGGACCAAATTGAAACCATATTGGGACTTGCACTGAGTCAACATGACTCAACAAAATTTAAATGGTGACTCAATAAATAAAATAAATAAACTGGTTGACCAGGTCAACCTTTATTACAAACCCTAATTTCTCGGGCAATGTCAATCAGAGATCCAAATGGAGCTCTGAAGTCTTCTTCTGAGTCTGGTGCCCGCACCAGATGGCTACCCAGATGACCCAGCTAACTCAGTCTGGTATTCAAACCAATGATAGAATTGACCATCTTGCCAATAGGTTTGATCAGTTAGAAGTCCGGTTATGGACCCCAGGAAAAACCCATGGGTCACAGTCTGAGCCAGATCCTGATTCCCCTTAACCTAGGAGGACCCCAAACCCTAATCCATACCCTGAGGTCGAACCTAGGAGAGCCCCTCATCCTGACCCATACTATAACCCTCAGCCTAGGAGGACCCAAAACCCTGATCCATACCGAGAGGTTCAACCTAGGAGAGCCCCTCAGCCTGACCCATACAATAATACTGAACCTAGAAGAACCCCTTCCCATGACCCTTATTATAATACTGAACCTAGAAGAACCCCTTACCATGACCCTTATTATGATACTGAACCCAGGAAAACCCAATACTCTGACCCATATAGGAAGTCCAGTCCTAGGAGAACCCAATACTCTGACCCATATAGGGAGTCCAATCCTAGGAGAACTCAATATTCTGACCCATATAGGGAGTCCAACCCTAGGAGAACCCAATATTCTGACCCATATAGGGGGTCCAACCCTAGGAGAACCCAATATCCTGACCCATATAGGGAGCCCAACCTTAGGAGGACCCCATACCATGATCCATCCATAGAACCTGACCATAGAGCTGACCCAAATCCTATGACCCCAGATCCTATAATCCCATGACCCATAGATCGGCACCCTTGTCCTATGAGCCCAGAGAACCCATAACCCGTAAGTATCAATCTAGTACTAGTCAGGTTTCCCTTAGTCAACTTGAACCCCATAGGATTAGCACCCCTAAATATGAGCCCAGTAGTGAGCCACTACCCCTTAGGCAACCTGAACCTACTAGGATTATTGTCCATAATCAGAAACCAGGACATAGCCAATTTTTTCCTAGCCGACCTTCTCCAACCATTCCTGAGATTGACAAGGCTTACATTAACGCAGAAGTGTATGAAGCTAATGCAAACATAGTAGATGAGTATGAGGGAGAAGAGGAGACCCCTTTAATAGACCTCGAATTAGCTGACCCAGTAGATACCCAGGTAGAAACTAACCTAGAGCTAGTTGACCTTGACCACATCCAACCTAAAGCTATAGTAGAAGAACAATTAGAGGAAGAGAACCTAGGTACTGCTGCTAGATCCTTACCTGAGGAAACCATAGAGGAGAGCCAAATTATAGAGTATAGTCCAAAAATACAAGAACCAGAAGAATTTATTAAGGACCTGATCTCTTTGAATCAATACCTTCAAGATGAGCCCTCTCCTATAGTTCCCATTAAGGACCTCTTCCCTGAGATTAGTAACCCATCCTTCCATTATGCAAACCCCATAGATATATCGCATCCTCATATGGTTAGCCTCATTAGTCTAGGATTAGTCCCTGACATGCCTTCTTATATCGAACTTTATCCAACTAACCTTAAACCTTTTTCCCTACCCTACCAATCTAATTTTGAATCCACTTCCTATTTTCTGCCCTTTCTAGATACCTCCAGCATTTCTAGGATCATTAGATTGCATTAAGCTGAGATTAGCATACTGCATGCATTCATCATGCATGTTAGGTTTTCATCTTACTTCTGGCATACTCTTTGAAATTTGCTAGGAGTTCACTGTAAATTTTTATGTGCATGACAAGCTAGGATCAAACCTAGAGAACCTATAATCTATTAGGTTTAGATCCAAAGAGTTCAATAAAATTTCCTTCGATAGGAATGCATAGTCGAGTCTGTTAGGTGTCAGTATGAGTCCTTTGCATCATTTGTTAGGAGTCTGCATGTGCCTAGCATGTTCACCACCCGCACTAATCTTAAAATAACTAGCTAATTCCCGAAGAAGGGTCAAAGAATTTGATGTAGTGGATTCTATCTTGGTTAGGCATAGGCCTAAAAGAAGCTTCATGCTCGCATAGCAGGACCTTTTAAAGTAATAGAGAAGGTTGGATCAAATGCTTAGGTGTTAGACATGCCTTTGGATTTGGGCATTAGTTCTACCTTCAATATTATAGAACTGGTTGAGTACAGGGAACCGGCAACGATACCTAGAGAGGCTTTTGAACCTATTCCTTTTCATTATGAGTGACCCTAATCCAGAGTGTCCACTAATAAATTTGGCCTGAGAAAGGAGAACGGATTGAGCGTATCCTGGACGATCAAGCCATTATGACCCGGGGCCGCGGTTATCAACGTTTCCTGGTCCAATGGCAAGGCCGGCCAGAGTCGGACGATTCATGGATTTCTCGAGAGGACTTGTAGCACCTCAACATAGACCTCCTCGAGAGATATGTGAGTCAGCTTGATCTTCACTCGACAGGATCGAGTTTCTCAAATCCCGGGAGAATTGGTGGGGACACCAAAGGCACCAGAATAAGATAAAGGCTTTTCAACCCTCTATGAATTGATAAATAATTTATGAGTCCATCTATAATAAGGGCATAGCCTATCTGAGTCCATTTTAGTTGTTAATTGAGTCTTTTGAGTTGTTATTTTAGTTCTGTACTAGTCAGCTCATGTTGAGCTAGTTCAGTCAAATGCTAGTCAGCTCATGTTGAGCTAATTTTATTTTTTTGAATCCTATCCAAGCAAACTGAAGACTCAAGACTATATCATACAAGTGAAGACCAAGTTCAACTAGATTGAAGACATGGAAGTATAGCCCAAGTCCAACCCAGCTTGAAGATTTGAAGACCCCTGGAGGAAAATTCAGAAAACCCTGATTTCTTGCAGATGCCCTCCAGATGCCCAGATTTCCTTCTAGATGCCAAAGTATATTCATAGATAAGGGCATCCATGATTCCAAAGGTCCATCTACATCCTAGCCCGAAGAAATCAAGCCCAGGTGCCAAGCCCAAGCCTTAAAGAAGCAAGATACCAGGGAATATTCCTGCTACCTGGCTACCAGGCCACCCCAGCTTCCAAAGGCCCAAACCCATGTGCCCGAGCCCCTTTGGGCCGGCCTCTTGCTGCTCCTAGAAGCCCAACACGCCACCCTAGGCATCCTTGGAGTGTTGACCAAGTCAAGAGAATTTTTAGGAATTTTTTCTACCTAATGTTTCCTTATTTTCTAGCTAGGGTTTGAGAGGGAAAGGGATTCTTATGTAAAGACTTATGTGCCCTTACTTGGAGCCCAAGGTTAAGGGTCTATTTAAAGGACCCTAGCCTCTTGTTTGAAAGGAGATTTTGATATGAATTAAAACCTTGAGTTCTTCTATTGAGTTGTGTGATACCCTGCTGTGTGCATAAAGGGGTTTATGAGAGTTCTTCTTCCCGGTGTTTGCAATCATCTTTCTGCTGCCAACAAAACCTCCAGATCCCTGGATGCCCACTCCAAAAGAAGCCTTCTCTTGCTATTTTTCCTTTGTTTTCTTATTCCTTTGTGAATTTTCTAACCCCTGACAGGTCATTTGCAGGTCCCCGAGTTCCTACGAATCCAACGACTCCAGCCAAGCCTCAATCGGACCACCGAGCAGAAAGCTGGGTATCCGTGGGTCATTGGCTCGGTTTTCCAGGCCGCATCCGTCGAGGAACGAGAGACCCCTTCGCTGCGATCTTCACAGACATTATCAGGTACACCCCTCTACCTCCAGTAGTTTTATTGTAGGAGAACTTGCCCTAACCGAGGCTTCTCAGCCCCGGCGGTCCTTCTTTGCTACTTTTCTAGGTCCTAATCTGCATGCTGATGTTCGAAAATTCATACAAAATTCCCTACAAATAATTTTGATCTGAAAATCAGGAATTAGTCATCTAACCCCATATATAAAACATACAAAAAGAATAGCATGCATATTAGTCCCCCATCAATCAGCCCCAAACTTTTTCTTATAGACCCATTTGCACCCAATAGGATTAACACCCTCTGGTGCATCGACCAAAGACCATACTTGGTTTACATACATAGAGTCTATCTCGGATTCCATGGCTTCTTGCCATCTATCTGAATCAGTACTCAAGATAGCTTCCGTATAGGTCAGAGGTTCATCATTTTGAATGACTTGGGCTTCATTATTTTCAATAATAAACCCATACCTCTCAGGTGCCCATAGCACTCTATCAGACCTACGGGAAGGAGTTTTGTGTTCTGGTTCTGTTCTAATGGTTGAGAACTGTCTATCTGTATTTCTTGTACTTCTCCAAGTTCAACAGTTCTACCATTGCCCTTTTCTAAAATGAACTCTTTTTCTAGAAAAGTGGCATGCCTGCTGACAAAAATCTTTTGTTCAGTAGGATGGTAGAATAGATATCCTCTACTCTCACTAGGATATCCTACAAATAGACATTTATCTGCTCTTGGTTCCAACTTAGGTCTAAAATTTCTTTTAACATAAGCTGGACATCCCTATACTTTAAAATATTTAAGATATGGTTTCTTTCCACTCCAAATTTCATTTGGAGTACTAACAACGGATTTAGAAGGTACCTTGTTCAGAATGTAAACAGCAGTTTCTAGGGCATGACCCTAGAAGGAAATGGGTAAATTTGTGAAGCACATCATGGATCGTACCATATCTTATAAGGTACGATTCCTCCTTTCAGCTATACCATTTAGCTGTGGTGTATAAGGAGGGGTCCATTCAGAAAGAATTCCATTAACTTTAAGATAGTCTAAAAACTCCATGGATAAGTATCCTCCTCCTCGATCAGAATGAAGAACTTTAATACTTTTCTTGGTTTGTTTTTCGACCATACTTTGATACTCGTTAAATTTATCAAAGGCTTCAGATTTATGTTTCATAAGATACACACATCCGAACCTAGATAAAGCATCTGTAAAAGTGATAAAATATGAGTATCCACCTCTAGCCTGAGTTGTCATTGGACCACATACATCAGTATGTATAAGTCCTAATAACTCAGTTGACCTTTCTCCATGTCCAGTAAATAGAGTCCTGGTCATCTTACCCATGAGACATGATTCGCAAGTTCCTAATGATTCATACTCATAAAGGTCAAGGAATTTTTTCTTGTATAACTTGCTTATCCTAGACTCATTAACATGACCAAGTCGATGATGCCAAAGTAAAGTATCATTAAAGACTTTTCTTTTTCATTTATTATTGACATGAAAAATACTATCATTGGAAGAAAGAGTTAAGAGCCCATTGCTAAATATGCCAGAACAAATAATTTTATTAGATAACATTATCGAGCAACCAGTGCTCGTTACATCCATTACATATCCTTGTTTTAATAACAAAGGAATAGATATAATGTTCCTAATAATCTTAGGCATATAATAACAATTTTCTAACTCCAAGATCTTCCCTGAAGGCAACTTCAAAATATAGGTCCCTACAGCTTCTGCTTGGATGATATCACCACTAGCACCGTAGAGATTGAAGTCACCTTCCTTCAATACTTTAAGCTTGTGGAGGTCCTGCAAAGATTTGCATATATGGTAACTACAAGCGGTATCCAATACCCAAGTATTTGATATAGACGAATTTTATGTCAATATAGCATGTATCTCATACATACCTTTTGGTGCATCTGATGCACTAGGCTTCACAATTGCAAGGTAAGCCTTGCAATTCCTTTTCCAATGTCCCGCTTTGCCGCAAAAGAAACAGGTTGACTGTTTTGAGGCCTTCTTTCCTTTCTTATTCTTATTGATGCCACCCTTAGGGTTTAGCCTCCTATTAAAATCCTTTTTGCCTGATTTCTTCTTATTGGTCTTATCAACAAGAAGACGTGGAGCCTTTTCTTTCTTAACGTGGCTCTCTGCTGTTTTTAACATATTTAATAGCTCAGGTATGGAAGTGTTCAGTTTGTTCATATGATAATTCAAGACAAACTAAGAAAATGACTCTGGGAGTGATTGCAGGATCAAATCCTGATTCAACTCCCCATCCATAATAAAACCTAATTGACCCAATCTGGTGATTAAGTCAATTACCTTCAGAATATGATCCTGAACGGATGTTCCCTCTGTCATCCTAGCACGGAATAACTGCTTAGATATTTCGTATCTAGCAGTTCTGCTTTGTTCTCCATAAAGTTCTTTTAAATTGAGCATTATGGATTGAGTATCCATGTTTTCATGCTGTCTCTGTAACTCATTGGCCATAGAGGCCAGTATGATACACTTGATAGTGAGGGAGTCATTCTGCCACATTCTGTATGTGGCCATATCTTCCTGTGTGGCATCATCCCCTAGTGGATTAAGACTAGGGGTATCAAGAATATAAGAAAGTTTTTCTGAACTCAGTACAATCTTTAAATTTCTCAACCAGTCCACATAGTTTGGACGAGTCAGTTTGTTGGTATCTAAGATACTTCTCAGTGATAATGAAGATGCCATTTATCTACATTTAATAAAGAACAATACATAAGAAAACAACCATGAAATTACTTACATAATTAAATTAGGTCTTCAATTTAATTATGTCTCCCACTATTTCATCAAAAATCATAGCCCTCACTATGATAATCGAGAAGAACCCTGATCGGTTTTTCTTAGTAAGATTGAGATCCTAATAAATTATAAAAGATCTTGCAGATAACACAACAAATCTTTTACAAGCTCAAAGGAAGGAAACTCTTCCAATTATATCTCATATAATTCTCAAGAAGTAACTTGGCCTTTAGAATATTATTAGTCTTGCAGAAAACACAACAAACCATAATGTTCTAGTTAAGTCAAGATCCTTTCATTTCTATACAGTCAGTACTCAAATATAATGCCCTTGTAGATAACACAACAAGGCATTATACTAAATATGCTATAAGCATATCTGTGCACTAGACTAGTATTATGTCAATCACCATATTAGGTCTTGCAGATAACACAACAAACCTAATGTGGTTCATAACACAATAATGATCCAGCATGAAGGAAGGCCAATATATAGTATTTTTAAAACTAAGAATTTTAGTCAAGATTTAAATATAATCAAATCGGCCAGGCAAGTGGAAGAGATGTGGGAGTCCCCCCGTTGCTTTCCTAGACAATAATAAAAATTGACCAGGTCAGTCAATGGAACCAATTAAAAACCACAATTCTCTTTACCTTCCCAGAACCACCTTTCTAGACACCGAATGATCAATTGATCATCATGACTTGTGATGCTTATTAGTTAAATATACTATGACTTAAATAATTTTTAAGAGGAGGGTTTTATAAAATTGCCAGCACATTCTTATAGAACATATCACAATCATATCACTCTGATAAACAAATATGTGCTAAGTGTGTCATCATACTAGGACAACCCTTTACCACATAATGGATCCACCATTATGCCAGGGCAACCTTATTTCAGTATGATGAATTCAAAACTAAACATATCTCCATAATAATTAGGGTTTGAGTGAAAAACCCTAACTAGTGACATATATCAAAAACATATATGCAATCAAAGATATGCTAAGTGTAGTAACATATTAGGATTTAAAAACCCTAATATGTAACATCCAAACTATCATAGATTATAGTCCTAATTAAGGTGGCTCTGATACCACTGTAGGGTTCCGGTGCAACGCAGCGGAAGTGTAATTTCAAAAATTAAAACTAAATTCACACCAAAAACCCTAAACCAGGAACTCCTTAAATAGACAAGAACATATGACTAGCATTTCTATGCAAATTAAGATTAGGGTACCAACCTGTAATCGCTTTTTCCAACAAACTTGAAGTTGAATGGGCTAACTGAATTCACCAGGTGTCCAGGTGTCCGCCCTCCGATGGTGATCCACACAGAGCAATGATCAAGAAACACTATCTTCTTTTCAATGGTCCCTCCAATTGAGTTCTTCTTCCTAGAACTCAATTGCTTGGATTATGGCTTGAATTCTTCCACACAAGAGGTAGCCTCCCTTTTTCGTGATGTCTTCTCCTCCTTCCACTAAGACCTTGGCCCTTTAGACACCCTCGTCTTGAAGAAAAGACCTTGTCCTAAGATGATATAGGCTTGTCTTAAGTTGGAGGAGAAATTAAGACAATAATGTCTTAATGTAAGAAAGAAAAAAAAAATCAGAACTCCTTTCTCTCCTTTACCGTCGGAGACTTTCACTCTTATTCTTGTTCAGTAGCAGAGTTTCAACAGAGGTGTACTCTGTAAAGGAAACAATGCAAGAGCAAGAAAAGAATGAAATAGTCTTTAAGAAAGGAAGAAGGAATAAAAGAAAAGCATTACCGATTTCTGATTTCCTGACCCTTTATATAGATCTCAGATAGGCGCCCACACACCTCTCCGTAAACACCCATCTCATGCCCATCTCATTTTCTCACGCCCCTTCCCACTTTCTCACGGCCTTCCAGATTAAATCCCACGGCTTTTCTTAAAGGAAAAGTCACGGTGTTTTAAAAAGAAAGGAGTCGCGACTTTTCATCTCCGAAGAGATGTTATTTCGCGCGACCAGGAAGCAACATGCGCTTTCTTCCTTTCTTAAATAATCATCAGCCATTGGATTCCCATCCAAGGGGGCATATCTGAGGCGCTAACTCTAAGAAATGAGGCCTCCCCAAATAAAAACATCGAAGTTTTTTATGGAGCGCGCCAAGAGTCCATGCGCCATGGACTCTTCCAAATGGCGCGCCAAGAGTCCATTAGCACATGGACTCTTGGCATTTTGGCATGAAAAAGCTAAGGGGTGGGTGGGGGGCTATCCTAGGTGCATGGTTAGCCAATAGGGTTATCCATAATCCCTATATTTTCAATTAGGGTCTAATTAGATCCAATTAGAACCCAAATTGAACCAATCCGGAACCCTAATTCGAATCCAATTCGAATAGAAGCTAGGGTTTGCAACACCTGCTAGAGTGTTATCCTGCAAAGATGATTTAATTATAAATTAAACTCTTGATCAATCCTCTTAAGTGTGTGACCCATTGGGTTCCACATATAGCCAGCAGTGGGTTCGAATACAAGTTGACCTAATTTGATTAGAACTCTTTCTAATCGATTTAGGTCAAACCAGGCTTACCCGATTTGATTAATTAGGACTCTTCCTAATAAGTGATCTTTGAATTTGATCAACCCACAAGACAAGATTGACGTCTAGCAATGTGTCATGTCTACCTGGAAGATATGGATTTTCTGGTGAAATACCAAAATTACCATTCAGTAGAGAGTTACGTACAATTAAATCTTTCGATCAGCCTGCACCCAAAATATAACTATGGATATGGATATATGTCAAATCCAATATTATATTTATTTCCAGCTCAATCTTATATTGATGATTCAATTATCTTGATATTAGAAACCATCTCTAATATCTTTACTTTGATCAAAGATTCCCTAAATCATCATCCGATTGTTAACTAGCTGGATGCAATCTCCTCTCACTAAGAGTGATCGATTTCCTTATTGACCTACTTATTACCTTCATATCCAATTCACCATTCCCAGTATCAATCCTGTGCATGACTCAGTGTAATGATTAGGATTGAACCAAAGTATGGGTTCATGTACATAAGGTACTTATGACAGTCTCAGGTCAAAAGATTACTTGTACCACTCCCACTATAAGAACCTTCTATTGACATGTAGCTAAGACTCCATTAGATGTTCTCAAGTTGGATCATATCAGTGAACTCATTCTCCAATGAGCACCCATATCCCAGTATTAGTGTCATACACAAGTGACTGTGAGAGCAGTCACCCTCTCCAGTATACATGTGATGTGCTAGTCTTACCGGAAAACCCTGATCCACTACTCAGGATTCCTTTGACTAGGAATATTCTAGATTAAGGTTTTAAGACTTTAGGTCTCACTGGTATGATCTCATCATAACCCTAAAATCATAGCCCTAATCTATGGGGTTCATCATATAATAATAAACACAACGTATGATGAAAAATATTGCCTTTATTAGAATTTTTGTCAATTACAATGGTTTGGGAGATACTACACAGATTGGCTTATAGGGCATATCCCTTTCAGTTAGGACTAAGTCTTCACTTAGAGATGCACATGACTATCTAGATTTTGTCTCATAAGTAGAGCCACATAGTATAGAAAGGCTGAAAATGACCCTAATTGGATGATGGCCATGCATGAAGAACTTAATCAATTTGAAAGAAATAATGTATGGACCTTAGTAAATAGACCCTCATACCATCCAGTAATAGGAACCTAATGGATTTATAAGAATAATTTAGATGAATAAGGAAAATAATTAGGAAGAAAGTAAGATTAGTGGTAAATGGTTATTATCAAGAAGAAGGAATAGATTTTTATGAGACCTATGCACCCGTAGCAAGACTAGGAGCCATTAGATTGTTACTTACATTTGCTTGCTACTTGAATTTCAAACTATTTCAAATGGATGTAAAGAGTGCATTTTTGAATGATTTTATATCTGAAGAAATTTTTGTAGAACAACCACCAGGTTTTGAAAGTCATACTTTTTCAAATCATGTTTTCAAACTTAATAAAGCATTGTATGGATTGAAACAAGCACCTAAAGCCTGGTATGATAAATTAAGCAAATTCTTACTTAAAAATGATTTTGTTAGAGGTAATGTAGATACAACTTTGTTTATTAAAAAGAAAGAAAATGATATGTTAGTTGTACAGATTTATGTAGATGATATTATTTTTGGTGCAACTAATGAGAATCTTTGTAAAGAATTTGCTGAGTTAATGCAAGATGAATTTGAGATGAGCTTAATGAGTGAATCGATCTACTTCCTTCGACTCCAAATTAAGCAAACAATGGAAGGAATTTTTATCAACCAAGCAAAGTACATCAAGAAAATTATTAAGAAGTTTGGTATGGAATCATCCAAAGAAATGAGCACACCCATGAGCCCTACATGCAGATTAGACAAAAATGAAGATGGCAAAAATATTGATCAAAAGCTTTATCGAGGTATGATCGAATCACTGTTGTACTTAACTGCTAGTAGGCCTGATATCTTGTTCAGTGTATGCATATGTGCTAAATTCCAATCTAATCCTAAATAATTATATTTGATTGCTATTAAAAGAATCATAAAATATCTTAAATGAACAAGTAATCTTGGTCTATGGTATTTTAAGCAATCTTTATTAAATTTAATTGGCTTTTTTGATACTGATTATGGTAGATGTAAAATTGATAGAAAGAGCACTAGTGGTACTTGCCAATTTCTAGGGTTGAACTTAATTTCATGGCACTGTAAGAAACAAAACTCCATAGCACTATCTACAGCTAAGGCAAAATATGTAGCTGTAGGGAGTTGTTGTGCACAAGTGTTATGGATTAAGCAATAGCTAAAAGACTTTGGTGTTACACAGATTAAAGTTCCTATCAAATGGGATAACACAAGTGCTATCAATCTTACAAAAAATTCTATTCAGCATTCAAGAACCAAGCATATTGAAATTAGGCATCACTTCATTAGAGATCATGTACAAAATGGAGATATTAAACTTGAATTCATTTCGACTAAAAACCAACTTGCTAACATCTTTACAAAGCCTCTTAATGAAAAAAGATTTAAAATGATTAGAAGTGAATTAGGATTGTGTGATCTTTTTTAGATTTTTTTACCTAATTTCTTCTAAAAATTAAGAAAAATTATCTAGAAGACCTCCTACATTAATTTAAAGACAATGAGAACCTTATCTAGAGTGCTACTATCCTTAGGAATCTTTTTGGTAGGTTTTTAGGGCATTTTCGAGCATTTTTGCTCGAGCCAACTCGAGCAGACATGCCTCTGGCTGAGTCGACTCGATTGTTAGGTTAGGGCTTTTTATATAAAACATGTAAGACTGATTTAGGGCTCATTTTCACTATTGAATCCTAGCCAAACCATCGAAAACCCTTCCAAAGGCTTTGGGACCACTCTCCCTTCTCATTTTCCTTGAAATTCTTCATCTTTTCCCCTTTGTTTTTCGAATGGCTCCAAAATGGGCAGTAAGGAAGCATCCTCGGGCCATCGACTCTAGTGCTCAAAGTAAAAGAAGAAGTAAGAGAAGAGAAGAAGAAGAGTCAACTCGAAGGCAGGAAGAAGAGGAAGTGGAAAATGAGTCCTGATGCAGAACAAAGAACAAAGAAGCGTATGCGGAAATAAAATTAAGATTAATATTTTCTTTTGTTATTATTATTATTATTATTATTTTATATTTCAGAAATTGGCTTAACTCAAAGTGAAGCTAAACTAAGTTGAAGGAAACTAGGTAAAGATTGAAAGCACAGTTTAGAAGAAACTAAATTTATCAGAGTAGTTCAGAAGTAATGGATCGCTGGGGGTTGAGAAACTCCCAGACCTAGGGTTTCGCTCTGAACTTTCAACAGAACAGAAATAGAGAGAAGAGATGGTTTACTAACCAGACTTGTGATCTTCTTAGGGTTTGGTGGAAGAACTCTCTCGAGCAGATTGTGGGATCCTCGGAGTCGGCTATCTTCGCAATGGATCCTCTAATACTGGTTTCGTGGTTTGGTCGGCTTCTTCTGGACTCAGAATCTGGGAGAGAAAAGGAACAAAAGATGGAATTCAGAAACTCAAGAAGAAATCTTACCAGGCTGAAGAACTTGAAAGCCGAGGCTGCTGAGATCAGGATTCTCCTGGAGGCCGATCTGACTTCCTCTTAGAGTTACTGCAGACCTGAAGTATCTGGACCGGAGTTGGATGCTGGTGGCCGGCCAGGGCTTGGAAATGGTGGCCGTGAGAAGGGGAAAAAACCTAGGTCTTGGTGGAAAGAGAAAGGTGATGGCGGCTAGGGTTTGGGAATTTAGTGGCTAACCTAGGGTTTAGGGTTTTGGAGATCTCTCACCTCCTCAAGGTTCCAGGGGAACCCGGATTTACTCCCTCATGGAGCTCAACACTTAGAAGCAAGTGCGGAAAAGAGAAAACATAAGTTTGCTCATAAAAATTTCTTTTCATTCATAGATTGTTTTCAACTTACAAGAGGGATGTAATTTATAATGCTTTACAAGGGAGAAGGGTTTCATATTTTCCCATATGGGACTAAAGGAGGGGATCTCCAAATTAGGGCAAAACCCTTACATATAGTTGGCCAAAATACCAAAAATTAGGATTTGGGTTATAAATGGCAGGTAGATGGCGCCACCTTGCTTGGATTTTTTCAAGAAAAATTTTCTTCCTTCCCTGATGAACTCTTTTGGACTCCTCCTTTCCTTTTCTCCCTAAGTCAAGGCTCTTCCCATCTTTGTTTTAGGTGTTTTTGGCAGGTAATGGGCGCCCCTTGATATTCTCTTCCAAGAAAAACTTCTTCCCTTCTTTGCTTGGAATCACTTGGGAAAGTCTTGGCCGCCCCCTTGATTTGTGCTCTTCTCTTTATCTGGTGCATGAAAGAAGGAGGTTGCCATCTGTGGAGTGGGGACCAAAGGCTGCTGGATGTGGATATGGCGCCCCCTGGACTGGGAGTGTGGCTGGGAGTGTGGTGTCCACTTGCCAGGTCTTGGGAGAAAATGTAACATCCCCGGTTGAAACCCTAGTCGACTACTGAGTCAACATGACTCAACAAAATAAAAATGCAGGTAATGTAGACTCAAGCTAAATTGAGTTGATCTAGTCAACTCTTATTACAAACCAAAAACCCTAATTCTTCGGGCAAGGTTAATCAGAGATCCAGATGGAGCTCTGAAGTCTTCTTCTGAGTCTGTTGCCCGCACCAATTCTCCCAGGGTGGGAGGAACTCGACCCTGTCGAGTATGGATCAAGCTGGCTCTGGTATCTCTCCAAGAGGTCTGGGTCCAGCTCTTGTAACTCTTCTTAGGAGATCCAAGAGTCATCAGAATCTGGCCTTCCTAGCCAGCGGACCAGGTATCTTTGGTATCCTCGATTACGAGTAGAGATAACCTGATCATCCAGGATCTTTTCAATCTGCTCTTTCCTCACAGGCCAATTTGTTGGTGGACACACAGGGTCAGGTTCACTCTCAAGAGCAGGATTAGGTTCAAAAGCCTCACTGGGAATCACAGCTGGCTCCCTATACTCTACTAGGTCTGTAATGTTGAAAGTGGAGCTAATGCCTAGTTCTGGAGGCAACTCGAGCACATAGGCATTGGATCCTACTCCCTTTACCACTCTAAATGGTCCAGCTCCCCTAGCATGTAACTTTCTAACGGTTCCAGGAGGAAACCGTTTAGGCCTTAACCTAATCATTACATAGTCTCCTTCGTCAAAAGTTTTGACTCGCCTTTGAGAATCAGCCAATTTCTTATAAGTTTCGTTACTTAAATTTATTTTGGCTTGTATTTCTTTATGCAAGTCTTTTATATGCTGTGCAAAAACTTCGGCAGACTCGGAGACCCGTGTGTGGACTGGTAAAGGAGCTAGGTCAAGAGGTGTGTGGGGTTTGTAACCATGCACAATTTCAAATGGACTTTTACCCGTAGACCTATTGACCGAGTCATTATATGCAAATTCAGCTCTAGGTAAGTACAAATCCCAGTTCCTAATGTTTTCACCAACAAGACACCTTAGCAGATTGCCTAAACTACGGTTCACTACTTCAGTTTGGCCGTCAGTCTGGGGATGATAGGCAGTCGAAAACTTAAGTTTCGTCCCTAACTTATGCCAAAGGGTTTTCCAGAAATAGCTGGTGAACCGAACATCCCTATCTGAAACAATGGTCTTGGGTAGGCCATGGAGTCGAACTATCTCATTAAAGAACAGGGTGGCTACCTTAGGCGCATCAAAGGTTTGGGAACAAGGCAAGAAATGGACCATCTTGGAAAATCGGTCCACTACAACACAGATAGAGTCATGCCTCCTCTAGGTCTTAGGCAAACCTAACACAAAGTCCATGCTCACATCTTGCCAAGGACGATCTGGGACAGGGAGTGGGGTATAAAGGCCGGTGTTCTGTTTTCGCTGTTTGGCAACAGCGCAGGTCCGACACCTAGCCACAATGTGTGCTACATCTCTTTTTAAGCTAGGCCAAAAAAAATGGTCTTCAATAGCCAGGGTGGTCTTATCTTTTCCAAAATGGCCAGCTAAACCTCCCGCATGAGTTTCCCAAATCAAGAATTCCCTAAGAGAGGTTCTAGGGATGCAACGCCTATTCTTAAAGAACAGAAAGCCATCTAAAAGGGAATAATCCTTATGTTCACTAGATGGTCCTTGAGTTAGATCCTGGTACACAGTCTTGAAATCCGGACACGACTCATATTCTTCTTTGATTTGCTCAAACCCTATGACTTCAGCCCTAACAGAATTCAATAACAAAGATCGACGACTAAGGGCATCAGCTACCTTATTTTCAGACCCAGCCTTATGCTTTAGAATAAAAGTATAGGACTGGATATACTCTACCCACTTGGCATGCCTAGGGTTAAGCTTCTTCTGAGAATTCAAGAAACTAAGAGCCTCATGGTCCGAAAATAGCACAAATTCTTGCGGTAGTAAATAATGTCTCCAGTAACGCAAAGCTTGCACTACCGCATAAAATTCCTTATCATAGGTAGAATACCTAAGCTTAGCATCATTAAGTTTTTCCACTAAAGAATGCTACGGGATGGTTCTCTTGGCTTAGGACTCCACCTATACCTACTCCTGAAGCATCACAGGCAACCTCAAATACCTTTGAAAAGTCCGGTAGTCTCAAAATGGGTGCATGGGTCATCCTATCCTTAAGATCTAGGAAGGCTTTATGGGCTGCTTTGGTCCACTGAAATTCTCCCTTTCTGATGCAGTCTGTGATAGGTGCAACTACAGTACTAAACCCCTTGATGAATCGTCTATAGAAGGTAGCCAAGCCATGGAAACTTCTGACTTCATGCACACTAGTCGGTTCTGGCCATTCTACTATGGACCTAATCTTTTCAGGATCGGCAGCCACGCCGTCAGGGGTTACAACAAACCCAAGGAAGATAATCCTACTGGTCATAAATTCACACTTCTTGAGATTACCGTAGAGACTATCATTCCTCAAAACATGACAGACTTGTCTAAGGTGGCCTAGGTGATCTGCAGGGGTCTTACTATAGATCAGGATATCATCAAAATAGACCACTACAAACTTCCCTATGAAAGCTCTAAGTACCTGGGTCATAATCCTCATGAAAGTACTAGGGGCATTGGACAACCCAAAAGGCATAACAATCCATTCATAGAGACCATCCTTAGTTTTGAAGGCTGTTTTCCACTCATCCCCTGGTCTAATCCTAACCTGATGATAGCCGCTCTTGAGATCAATTTTAGAAAAAACCATTGCGCCGGCCATCATATCAAGCATGTCATCGAGTCTAGGGATGGGGAACCTATACTTAATTGTGATTTTATTGATGGCACGACTGTCAACACACATCCTCCACGTGCCATCCTTCTTCGGGGTTAGAAGTGCAGGGACTGCACAAGGGCTAAGACTCTCTCTAATGAACCCCTTCCTCAATAATTCGCCAACCTGCTTTTGCAGTTCTTTATGCTCCGATGGATTCATCCTATAATGGGGCAAGTTGGGTAAAGTAGCTCCTGGGACTAAATCTATGGAATGCTGAATATCCATAAGAGGTGGAAGGTGGTCTGGCAGATCCTCGGGAAAAACATCCTCAAATTCTTCTAATAAAGGCTTGACTTCCTGAGGAGGTTCTAAGGGTGTAGGAGTCCTAAGTTCCTTAGCAGTCAACATCCAAATGGGTGAACCACTATGAATTTCTTGCTCTAGATCCTTGGCACTAATTAGGTTCACTCCAGTCTTCATTTCCCTAACCTTACTGGTTCCTTTAGCTACCTTGTCCTTAGGAGGGACTGAATGGATTGTGATTTTCTTCCCATTGAAACTAAAGACACAGGTGTTGGATTTTCCTAAGAGGGTGGCATCATGATCATACAACTAGGATCTTCCAAGAATTATACTGCTCACCCCCATGGGCAAGACATCACACCAAATCTTCTCTTGATAGGATTGCATTTGGATTTGGACCTGACATCTAGACTGGATGGGTATAGAAGTGGAGTCTACCCAAGAAACCTTATAGGGGTTGGGGTGGGGAACTGGGGTTAAGCCTAACATTTTGACAGTGCTAGTAGAAATGGCATTCACACAGCTCCCACTATCTATGATGATTTTACAAACCTTATCCCCTAGTTTAAGGAAAGTTTGTAGGATGTTGGTCCTACGCCAATCTTCCTGAACTTTAGTCTGGGACAGGATGCATCTTACAACCCCTAAGTGGTCAGATTCAGTGGATTCTTCCTCTCCCTCATACTCATCAACCAAATTTATTCCGGCCTCATAAACTTCTTCTTCAAACTCCTCATTAGGCTCGGAATTCTCTTCTCCTCCCTCTTCTATATATAGGGATCTACGAGGGCACTGGCTAGAAACATGACCTACCTTATGACACTTGAAACAAGCTATGGCTGTGCACTGAGTAGAGATATGACCGGGCTTCTGACACTTAAAACAGACAATACCAGGGGTTCTCTGGGTGTCAGGTGCCTTATCTTTGTCCATGGGCCTAGGGGTGGGAATACCCTGATTAGGCTTGCTAGGGGTAACCTAGCTAGGTCCATTTCTTGGGATTGGGGCACTAATCCTAGAAGGCATGGGTCCTCTCTGAAATTTCTCAGTGTTCAGTGCAATCTGATAGGCTTGGTCTAGGTCAGTAACCTCTCTCAGAAACAACTCTCTCTTAATATCTTCCCTAAGCCCAGCCCTAAATCTTGACAAAGTGACTTCATGGGCTTCACTCACATCACATCTCATCAGGTATTCATCAAAGGTGGTTATGTTGTCTGAAACAGATCGGTTCCCTTGTTTCAAAGTCTGCCATTGGTCTAACAGATTCTGTTGGTATGAAATGGGTAGGTACTTGTCTCTAAGTTTTTCTTTCATACCCTGCCAAGTGGTTATGGGCTCTACATTTCGTCTTCTAGTGGTCAGCTCAATGTTCCCCCAGTATAACCTAGCTTGACGTATTAATTTCATCTTGGCAAACTTGAATTTCCTCTCCTCAGACATGGCATACCACTCAAAGTACTGGTCCATCTCACCCTCCCAATCAGAATACACCTTAGGATTTAGGCTACCATCAAAAGTGGGTGCATCTAACTTGATGTTCCGAATGAACCTATCATCTCTATCCTCAGGCTCTGGGTCAGGCCTCCTATGATTAGGTTCAGGATCTCGGTATAAAGGTCTTCTAGGCTCTTGGTGTGGGCGAGGTTGAGGCATATTGAAATCTGGGTCAGGAGTCCAATCTCGATGCCTAGGTTCCTCAAGTACTTGGACTCGATCCCTAAGCTGGGCAAAATTCTCATTCATATCCTGACTTAATTTGTTCATACTCTCTATAAGAGCTCTAACCATGGCCTCTAAATCAGGTTGGGCTTGACCAGGTTGGTAGGGTACTCCATTCCGGGTAGACATGATGCAATCAAGCACACAAAATGAGACTCAACTGAACGACTACGGGCTAACTAGACCTAGAGCCTAAACTAGGTGCCCAATCAGAGTGGCAAGCTAGCCTGTAGTAACTCAGGACTCAGCCAGGTAGGTGTAAGGGGAGTGTTAGGTCCCTGAATGCCAATCCTAGACACCAATCAGAGATTGGCCAGGTAGGCGGACCAGCACACAAGCCCTTCGGGATGGAATCCCTAAACCACCGTTCTAGACACTGAGTACAAAGCACACACAGAGTAACCAGACAAACTGACTCAACACTAGCCTTGACCCGACTTGTTGATGTCCCTAGCCCACTAGGGCAAATTAGGTCTAATCAATTTTAGATTAAAGGCTTAGATTCGAATGAAGGGGTGGTGGTTTTGGGCTAAGGAGAGGTTATCAACTCCTCCCCTTATCTTAGATGCTCAAATGCCCTTAAGTTGAATTAAGAGATGAACACTCAAAAATAAATGGATTGCAGAACACAAAAACAGAGTTGCAGTAATTTAATTCTCAGAAATTGCACGGAAACCAATAAATCATGAGAAAATTATGCAAATTAGTTTCAATTATAATGGTTTTAGAAAAATACAAAGCACTGAATTTGGAGTTAACTGCAGTGAGAAATAATTCCTGCAACAGGGCAATTACGGGCTGAAAACAGAGCACTTCCCCGTTTACAATTTCTGCTACGAAGTTGTAACCCAACGGATCCCCTACACGCCCTAGGAACACCCCGTGGAATGGGAAGAGGAGGTTTGCACCTTGCTTCGTTCCTAGGACCGGACGTCCTGGGGAGTCTACTTCGAGCAGACAAAGTAAAAAGAGAGGGACTCAAACAAGCAATCAAACAGAAACCCTAGACAGGGCTCTGATACCAAAAATGATGCAGAACAAAGAACAAAGAAGCGTATGCGGAAATAAAATTAAGATTAATATTTTCTTTTGTTATCATTATTATTATTATTATTTTATATTTCAGAAATTGGCTTAACTCAAAGTGAAGCTAAACTAAGTTGAAGGAAACTAGGTAAAGATTGAAAGCACAATTTAGAAGAAACTAAATTTATCAGAGTAGTTCAGAAGTAATGGATCGCTGGGGGTTGAGAAACTCCCAGACCTAGGGTTTCGCTCTGAACTTTCAACAGAACAGAAATAGAGAGAAGAGATGGTTTACTAACCAGACTTGTGATCTTCTCAGGGTTTGGTGGAAGAACTCTCTCGAGCAGATTGTGGGATCCTCGGAGTTGGCTATCTTCGCAATGGATCCTCTAATACTGGTTTTGTGGTTTGGTCGGCTTCTTCTGGACTCAGAATCTGGGAGAGAAAAGGAACAAAAGATGGAATTCAGAAACTCAAGAAGAAATCTTACCAGGCTGAAGAACTTGAAAGCCGAGGCTGCTGAGATCAGGATTCTCCTGGAGGCCGATCTGACTTCCTCTTAGAGTTGGTGCAGACCTGAAGTATCTGGACCGGAGTTGGATGCTGGTGGCCGGCCAGGGCTTGGAAATGGTGGCCGTGAGAAGGGGAAAAAACCTAGGGCTTGGTGGAAAGAGAAAGGTGATGGCAGCTAGGGTTTGGGAATTGAGTGGCTAACCTAGGGTTTAGGGTTTTGGAGATCTCTCACCTCCTCAAGGTTCCAGGGGAACCCGGATTTACTCCCTCATGGAGCTCAACACTTAGAAGCAAGTGCGGAAAAGAGAAAACATAAGTTTGCTCATAAAAAATTTCTTTTCATTCATAGATTGTTTTCAACTTACAAGAGGGATGTAATTTATAATGCTTTACAAGGGAGAAGGGTTTCATATATTCCCATATGGGACTAAAGGAGGGGATCTCCAAATTAGGGCAAATCCCTTACATATGGTTGGCCAAAATACCAAAAATTAGGATTTGGGTTATAAATGGTAGGTAGATGGCGCCACCTTTCTTGGATTTTTTCAAGAAAAATTTTCTTCCTTCCCTGGATGAACTCTTTTGGACTCCTCCTTTTCTTCCTCCCTAAGTCAAGGCTCTTCCCATCTTTGTTTTAGGTGTTTTTGGCAGGTAATGGGCGCCCCTTGATATTCTCTTCCAAGAAAAACTTCTTCCCTTCTTTGCTTGGAATCACTTTGGAAAGTCTTGGCCGCCCCCTTGATCTGTGCTCTTCTCTTTATCTGGTGCATGAAAGAAGGAGGTTGCCATCTATGGAGTGGGGACCAAAGGCTGCTGGATGTGGATATGGCGCCCCCTGGACTGGGAGTGTGGCTGGGAGTGTGGTGTCCACTTGCCAGGTCTTGGGAGAAAATGTAACATCCCCGGTTGAAACCCTAGTCGACTACTGAGTCAACATGACTCAACAAAATAAAAATGCAGGTAATGTAGACTCAAGCTAAATTGAGTTGATCTAGTCAACTCTTATTACAAACCAAAAACCCTAATTCTTCGGGCAAGGCTAATCAGAGATCCAGATGGAGCTCTGAAGTCTTCTTCTGAGTCTGGTGCCCGCACCAAGTCCCCTTCACCCCCATGACAGGTAATTTCGATGGCCAACAGACCTGTCACTGTGGTAGAAGTATTGTATTTTCATTTTTTGATTAATTAGGAGTAAGGACAGGGGAATAGATTGAAAACCAAGGCTGAACATTTTTCTATTCTTTAGACACCCCTACTTACCCAAATTTGGTGAAAGCTTTCTTTGAGAACCTTACCCTTAGGGAATACCACATTGAATATACAGTAAAAGGTGTAAGACTAATTGTAGATGAAGAAAAACTGAGCAACATTTTACAAATGCCGAATGAGGGTGTAAATCACTTGGTTCTGAAAAACAAGCAAAGGGCTATGAGATTAATATTGGAATGATCAGATGTGGAAATAATCAAAAATGTGTAGGCAAATATGCTCTCATTGGAAATGAGATTGCTGCATAATATTATCAGTCAGATTTTCTAGCCTAAGACTGGTCGCTTTGACTGGGTAAGCGAATGAGACATAGTATTCATGAGATATTTGATTGAGGGGGAGGCCCTCAATCTACCTTACATCATGCTTGTGCAGATAAGAGAGATAGAACGAAAGGTAAAGGCTTGCTTACCCTATGGAATGGTTTCACATTGCTATTTCAGGAGGTTAGACTAGACCTGACAGGAGAGGATGGTAGACCGTTACACCACACGGATACCAATTTGGCAAAATCTCTTCATAGGATGGGTTACCATCTAGTAGAAGGTGTTTGGTCGAAAAGGATATCTGGGAAGAGGGTTGCCAACTCCTCTGATGATGACGAGGATGAGGATGATCAGCCAGGGCATCCAGTTGATGATACTAAGACAACTGTAGCCAGAGGAGATGATGGTACACAGGCTGATACTGATGAGCATAGTCAGACATAGAGAGAGCTTGATAGTCCCTAGACACCCCCAGCACCTTCTATTAGACATGCTTCTGGACCCTCCACTTCAACACCATCAGCTTCACAGGCTTTCATAGCCTAGTAGATTAAACTTCTTTCTGAGACCCTAATGAGCTCATTTACCTCAATGTTTGGCGACCTTCGTCAGACAGTCGATATTGGTTTACTGGAGATCAAGGAATATCTAGCATAGTTAACAACTAGGGTGGAGGCAGTGGAGAGCAGACCGCATCCACAAGAGGACATTCATTCTATTATCAGAGAGCTGCATGCGGACTTTGGTAGATTAAGAGGAGCTATTGATTCATTCAGTCCATAGTAGGTAGCTGAGATGCAGTGCATTCAGAAGGGAGTAGAAGAGCTGAAGACTGAGCTGAGGATAGTTTGGGTCTTCTTATCCAGACTTCATCTACTGTTAAGACATTCAGAGCATCTTCCTCGATATAGCCACCAGCACACTCACCTTCTCAACCACCAGCTCAAGCACCACCATTTGTACCTCCTGGTTTATTTGATCCCACACCTATCTCTTCACAGCCTGCTTTACCATATTCAGTGGAACCTTGTATGCCACCCTTTGACATTAAAGTAGAGCCCACACCCACTAGAGCCAAACCTAAATCTTGGGCTAAGGCAAAACCTAAATCTTCTAAGACTCCTACTAGGACTAGACATAAGGATCTTAGATTTCAACCTATGAAAACCAAAACCTCATCCGTTATTCTAGTCATTGGATCTTCCTCTAGTGAGGAAGATGACTAGTTTGTATTTTTGTTTTCCTTATGATGTATCTTTTGGATGGCTTGTACTTTCCTTCAAAGTAATGAAATGCTATGTCTTATAAATCATTGTGTTGATGATGTGCCTTCTTATTGTTATATCTTATTACTTCTTTGAATGATCTCCATTTTTAATCTTTTTAATTAACCTTATGAGGGGGAGAAACACCTTGATGCGGGACAAAAAATTGATGTAACTTGGTTATTTGGAAAACAGGGAAACAACTAAACAAACTAGGACCGTGGGAGGGCTAAGAAGCCTCCCGGGACTAGGGCATACTGACTCTAAAATCCTAAGACAGCTGATCTCTTTTGTTTTCAATTTTTTGGGTGGATGTGGTGAAGGAAGGATGGAGATGGGGGACTGGGAAGGGGAACTCATGGCCTTGTGACTCACTCTAGCAGAGGATGCACACAGAAAGTTAGAGGTCAAAGCCTAAAGCTACCCTCCCGAGGGATCACAGCACCAGCTACCCTGAGCATAATGCTACCCTCCCGAAGGGGTCACAGCACCAGCTACCCTGAGCTCTCATAGAGCCCATAATGCATACAACAGGGCTCTCACATATATGCGCTAGGATGACTCTCGAAGGACACGAGGGGATAAAGAAGACGAGATAGGGGATAACAAGGGTGCTCATCAAACCCATAATGCACACAGCAGGGAACGCCTCACACCCCTCATCGAACCCATAATGCACACAGCAGGGAACAAAGGAAAACAGGCCTTAGCCCAGAACCAGAACCGGAACCAACCCAAAAATCTATATCAAATATCTCTCTTTACAGGGGGAGAGGGGGCCTTTATATAGAAAAACCAAAACCCTTAATTTCTTGTCCCCTAAGAAAACTAAAAAAGGAAAATAAATTACATCAAAATTCATGTTGCATCAAAAGTGGTGCTGATCTGCTCTGAAAAGCATGTTGGCTTGATGATCTGCTCCAGAAAATGCACTGCTATGAAATTTGGGCAGCTCTGAAATCTATGCAAACTCTCACACAGCCGTACGGAGGATGGATCACCGGACGGAGCACATGGCCGGTGACTGGGAAGTAGGCGACGGACGGGGCCGGTGGACAGGGAGCGGCGGATGCCCAGCGGCGGCCACAGTCGAGGTGGCACATGGTCTGACATGGAACACCGAGCGTGCCGTTTGGTCTCCCACGGCCGTGGGAGACCTCCCGGGCATCGGGAATGGCCGGTGGATGGTGGGGGAGGCCGGGGATGGCGGGACGGTGTCCGGCGGATATGCAGGTGATGGCGGCGGCAGTGTCAGGCGTTGGGCGGCGGCACCACACGGTCGCATGCGGGTTGACGGACGCCTCATGCATCTTTTCATCTTCCTATGGGCATGGGCGGCGGCGGACAGCACCGGCGACAGGGCGAGGGCAGGCGGGCGGTGGGAACGGCGGCGGGCAACGTGCCGACGGCCGGAGGGCAGCAGCGGTGGTCGTGGGCCGTGGCGGGCAGACGCCTCCGCATCCGTTCGACTTCCCACGGGCATGGGCAGTGGCGGCTTCTCTGGCGAGGGTGGGGGTCGGCAAGCTTCGGTGGCGGTCCGGCGGGGGTGGCCGGAGGGCGGGCAGCCCGGATCTGGGGCTGGAGGGGCGGTGTGCTAGGGTTTGAAACTTTTAAAAAAAATTCACGGGAGAAGTTGCAGGAGATGGAATAAGGCTGGGATAACTCGGGGATAAACCAAGAACAAAACCATAATAGTAGGGATGATCAGAATAGCGGGAATAAAAAAAATTAAAAAAATAAGAAAAAATGATAAAATACCCGGATCTGCCCTGGATCCCCATCACTCCTCATCAGAGTGTTAATGAAGAATTTTAATTGAAAAATTCTAAGAGAAAGTGAAATAATGTTATCAATGTTTTCATTCTATTTAAAAAGATAGAGTAATTTATTTCTATCCACCTTTTGACGAATGACAAAAAGGGGGAGTACTTGTATGAGCATGAAAAACTTGCAAAATCTTTTGGCAAAATATATTGAAACTATTGTCGGTTTGAGTGAAACAGGGAGAGTCATTCTTGTTGTTCACAATTTGCTTTATTAATAGCTCTAATACAATCCTATTATAATAGCTCTAACATTTTTCGATAACCAAGCTCTGATGCATTTTGTTTGTCTTGATAATTTTTGCCTAAGCTTTGTAACATTGTGCTCTGATACATTATGTCTTGATTTTTCTAAACTCTGATATATTGCATCTTGATATTTTTTAAGCTATGATACATTCTAGACTTCAACTTATTTTAGACAAAAGTAGCTTTTGATGGATATTAACTCTGATACTCACTAGATCTAATCAAAAAGATTTGATACTCTGTTGACAAACCCTGATATTGTCAATACTTTCATAATACTTGTTGATACACATGAATGTATCTCAATTTGAAAGTCATACACAAGTTTTTTTTACATACATATAGTTTTTCCATGCCCAATATTTTGTCATCATCAAAAGGGGGAGATTGTTGACCCCTGGAATGATTTTGATGATAACCAAATATTGGAGTATGTATTTAATTACTGACTATCTTTCAAGTGTTCTCAAAATTTTTGTAGGATGTTTTCATTGAACAACCTTGCTTCTTACAACATTATAGAATGTCAAGTTAATTTTTGTTGAAATACAATGTAAAGAAGTGCCCAAAGAAAAATCAATCATGTTTTCATAAAAAGGGCCACTTCTATGTAATTTTCTAGTTTAATATTTCCAAGATCAGTGTTTGAAGAAGTTGGAAAATCTTTGAGCTATTTTGAAGTCACTAGAAGAAGTTTGAATAAATTTGAACATTTGAGGAACTAAGTCTCAAGAGCCAACTCAAGACTGGCAAACTGACTTAAAGTTTGCCACGACAAGAACTTTTCTAGTACGCAAACATTCGAGCTGACTCGGACAGAGTTCAATTCTGAAGTTCTGAGAATTTGAGTCAACTCGTGCTATCCAAGTTGACTCGATCAGAGTGAACATTTTCTTAGACTAAAAATCAAGCCAACTCAAGTATTGATGTGCCGACTCTTCCAGAGTGCTTAAAATCTCAGTTCTAAAAACCAGCTAGGTGAGCCGACTTGAAGCAGAAGAGTCGACTCGATCAAAGTCTCATTTTGACCTAACTAAGAATTCGAGCTGACTCGAAGCAGAAGAGCCACTTGACCAGAGTGAATTTCTGACCTACCTAAAGATTCGAGCTAACTCGAGCTATCCGAGTCGACTCGAGTGACTATTTTAGGTTAGTAATGGCTAGTTCTAGAACTCTTATTTCAAATCCAAAATGGTCTTCAATGGTCATATTTCGAATTTCAATAGTCTACAATGGCTAAAACCACTTGAAATCAATTGGAGGGAGTATTTATAAGTGATGTGAACTACTTTTGGAGAAGTTAATGAGAAAGGAATGAGAAATTAAAGAGCTTTCATTGAACATTCAAAAGAACACACTAGAGAGCATTCAAAGCAAGCACTCAAGACTTCACCAACTCTTATCAGAATCTTAAGGCATTCATTGAGGAAGTTAAAAAGCCTTGAAAAGCATTCAAAATGCAATCAAGAAGGCTTCTCAAAGTGCTGCTGATGCGGGACAGGATGTGCGGATCGCTGGCGAGCGTTGAAGTCACCAGGGATTAGGGTAGGTTTGGGGTTTGTGAGAGGATGATGGTGGCTAGGGTTTTGTGGAAGAGAGGGATGCTGGGGACTAGGGCTTGCACAGACAAGAAAAAAGCACACCGGTCTCACACCCACTCTAACATGAGAAAAATAATTAACTAAATAATTCAAGTTGTATTCATGAAAAAGAGATACTTCATATAAGAGGGAAGGGGTTGGTATTTAAAAAGTTACCCAGGTCCATGGTCCAAAAATAGATTGGAACTACATGACTTGAGGGACAAGAAAGTTCCTCTTGGGCTTGGGTAGCAACTCCATGGGCTTGGGCTGAATTTGGGTGCCAACATTCTTGGGTTGAGGGGGTCGCTCCATTGTGGGCTTGGTGGCATGAAAGGGCCCAGGTGCATGTAATCGATCTCTGGTTGAGGGGGCCAGGTGAATTCTTGGTTTGCTGACTCTCCTCTTGAACATAACTTGAATGGACTCGATCGGACTTGACTGGACTAAAAATGACTAGACCTGACAAAGTGGACTCAACTGAAAACAATTGTCACACCTTATTACATGACTTTGGGCTCAATTGGCTCACTTCAGTACAGGACTCAAGTGACTCAAGACTAATGGACTATAGGACTCGACAAAACTGTAATAGACTTCAGGTCCCCATCGTTCCCCTGGGATGGGGAGAACTCAACTCTGTCGAGTCAAGCTCAGCATGGGTTTGATGGAACTGAAACTAATCAAATCAAGTAGGACTCTTAGGCTGAGTTCATCCATTTTTATTTATCAAACAAATCCCAGACTTCCTTTTTTTATCATATCTACTTTGAGATTTGTGCAGTTTTACAACCCGTGTAGCTCTGAAAGTTATACAGCTTTGAGATCTATACTGCTCTGAAGATCGTGCAGCTCTAAAAATCATGTAGCTCTAAAAATTGTGTAGTTTTTATGTTCATGCATTGCTCTTTGTCTTCTTCATCGAAGAAGCCATGGAACAGGAGAAGACCGGTGGACTTCACTAGCTCCTTCGAGATTGCTAGTGCATAGGGGAGATTCGTTCGGTCGATGGGCAGTGGCATGCAGAGATGGGGCATGGCTCTGTTTTTATGGCTATCGGCATCCGTGAGAGGGGCTAGGTGGATCCCGCATGGGTGATGCGAGTTCGGGTAGCTTCTCCCCAGTGCGTCCGGAGAGGGGGTGGGTTAGGAGAGCAAGTCGGCGACGTGGAGAAGACTTGATCGATGGTGTTCCCGATTGCAGGAGGTGTGGAGACGGGCTTCACCGGTGGAGGTCTGATAGAGACGGCTCGAGCAGCGGTGGACGATGATGGTGTTGGTGTCCTTTGGTCGATGAGGCATCACGTGTGGTGATGGGTCATGGATCTGAGCGGACGGTGCGTGGGCATTGGCTGCTATGGGTTTGAGCGGAAGATGACGATGGGGCATTGGGGGCATGGGAGGGAGGCAGATGCAGGGCGTTGATGGACCTTGGCAGCTGACCGAGGTTTGAGAAGGAGTCTTGTACAAGAAAATCTAGACGGGAGGAAGGATATTGAGCCAGGGAGGAAGAGAAAACCCTAATCTGCTAGCTCTTTCCTCAAGTTGATGCGGGACGGGATGTGCAGATCACTGGCGAGCGTAGAAGTCACCAGGGATTAGGGTAGGTTTGGGGCTTGTGTGAGGATGATGGTGGCTAGGGTTTTATGGATGAGAGGGATGGTGGGGACTAGCGCTTGCACACACAAGAAGGAAGCACACGGGTCTCACACTAACTCTAACAGGAGGAAAACAATTAACCAAATAATTCAAGTAGTATTCATGAAAAAGAGATACTTCATACAAGAGGGAAGGCGTGGGTATTTATAGAGTTACTGATGGGGAACTAATATGCATGCAATTTTTTTTGTATGTTTTACATGTTGAGTTAGGTGATTAATTCCCAAATTTCAGATCAAAAGTATTTGTAGGGAATTTTGTATGAATTTTTGAAGATCAGCATGCAGATTAGGACCTAGAAAAGTAGCAAAGAAGGACCGCCGGGGTTGAGAAGCCTCGGTTAGGGCAAGTTCTCCTACAATAAAACTACTGGAGGTAGAGGGGTGTACCTGACAACGTCTATGAAGATCGCAGTGAAGGGGTCTCTCGTTCCTCGACGGATGCTGCCTGGAAAACCGAGCCAAAGACCCGCGGATACCCGACTTTCTGCTCGGTGATCCGATTGAGGCTTGGCTGGAGTCGTTGGATTCGTAGGATCTCAGGGACCTGCAAACGACCTATCAGGGGTTAGAAAGCTCACAAAGGAACAAGAAAACAAAGTAAAAATAGCAATGGAAGGCTTCTTTTGGAGTGGGCATCCAGGGATCTGGAGGGTTTGTTGGCAGCAGGAAGATGATTGCAAACACCGGGAAGAAGAACTCTCACAAACCCCTTTATGCACACAGCAGGGTCACACCACTCAATAGAAGAACTCAAGGTTTTCATTCATCAAAAATTCTCCTCATACAAGAGGCTAGGGTCCCTTAAATAGACCCTTAACCTTGGGCTCCAAGTAAGGGTACATAAGTCTTTATATAAGAATCCTTTTCCCTCTCAAACCCTAGCTAGAAAATAAGGAAATATTAGGTAGAAAAATCCCTAAAAATTTTCTTGACTTGGTCAAGACTCCAAGGATGCATAGGGGGGCGTGTTTGGCTTCTAGGAGCAGCAAAAGGCCGGCCAAAGGGGCTCGGGTGCATGGGTTTGGGCCTCTGGAAGCTGGGGTGGCCTGGTAGCCAAGTAGCAGGAATATTCCCTGGTATCTTTCTTCTTAGGGGCTTGGGCTTGGCACCTGGGCTTGATTTCTTTGGGCTAGGATGCAGATGGACCTCTGGAATCATGGATGCCCTTATCTATGAATATACTTTGGCATCTGGAAGGGAATCAGGGCATCTGGAGGGCATCTGCAAGAAATCAGGGTTTTCTGAATTTTTCTCCTGGGGTCTTCAAATCTTCAAGCTGGGTTGGACTTGTGCTATACTTCCATGTCTTTAATCTAGTTGGACTTGGTCTTCACTTGTATGATATAGTCTTGAGTCTTCAGTATGCTTGGACAGGACTCAAAAAAATAAAATTAGCTCAACATGAGCTGACTAGCATTGGATTGAACTAGCTCAACATGAGCTGACTAGTACAGAACTGAAATAACAACTAAAAATACTCAAATAAAAACTAAAATGGACTCATATGAGCTAAGCCCTTATTACAGATGGACTCATAAATTATTGATCAATTACAGAGGGTTGAAAAAGCCTCTGTCTTATTCTGGTGCCTCAGGTGTCCCCACCAGTTACCTAGGTCCCTGAACTCCAAACAAATTGGAACTACATGACTTGAGGGCCAAGAAAGCTCCTCTGGGGCTTGGGCAGCAAATCCATGGGCTTGGGCTGAACTGGGGCACCAATATTCTTGGATTGATGGGGTCGCTTTCTTGTTGGCTTGGTGGCATGAAAGGGCCCAGGTGCATGAAATCTAGCTCTGGTTAAGGGGGCATGGTGAATTCTTGGTTTGCTGACTCTTCTCTTGAACATAACTTGAATGAATTCGATCAGACTAGACTGGACTAAAAATGACTAGACCTGACTAAGTGGACTCAACTGAACTTAGTTATCTCACTTTATTACATGACTCAGGACTCAATTGGCTTACTTCAGTATAGGACTCAAGTGACTTAGGAAATGGACAATAGGACTCGACAAAACTATAATAGACTTCGGGTTCAAAATTGGTGGGGACACTAGAGGCACAAGAATAAGAAAGAAACTCCTAAACCCTCTATGGATTACTTAATAGTTTTGAGTCCAGTTTGTAATAAGGGCTTAGCCTATTTGAGTTGTCATTTTCATTATTTGAGTCCCGTACCAGTTAGCTTATGTTGAGCTAGTCTTTTCTTGAGTCATGTATATGTTAGTCCAAGACCAGTGAAGACTTAGTACAAGTGAAGACCAAGCCAGTACAAGTAAAGATCAACCCGGCTTGAAGTTATGAAGACTGTGGAAGGCCCAGTAGAAGAAATCGGAAGCCCTGGAGCCCTAGATCGCAGCCTGAAGCAAACTGGGCCAGCTAAGACCCAGGAGAGGAGTTATATGGCGCCATCCGCTCGATGGTCTCCACCCCCTTGGTCGGCCACTAAAGTCACCACCTTTGGCCAACCAAGGAAAGAGAGAGAGGGAGCAATTTGTGGGAAATCAAATCTTGGACCTACCATATATTCTAGCTAGGGTTTGGGTGGGATTCAAATTTCTAGGAAAAGTCTTTTGTATCCTTAATTGGGGGGCAAGTTTATGAGTCTATTTAAGAGACTCTCTTCTCTTGTATGAAGACAATTGGTGTGGGCACCTGACCTCTTATTAGGGTTTCAATTTTTTGGGTCTTGTAATAAAGCTTCAATCCTAAGAATTGTAATTTTTTTAGTAATAAATTTTGTCTCAATTGATTTCGTTTAGTCCTGTACATTGACCAATTTGGTCAAGTTGTGTCTTGTATTGATTCCAGTCCGAGTCTGGGTCCAAACCGAAGTGGTCCTTGAGTCTAGTACAACTACTATTGGGCCAAGCCTTGAAGGTCAACATCTCAGCCCTGGGGTGCCACTTCACCATCCCATGTGGCACCACCTCATCTTGCCAAGTGGGCGGCACAAGTCAAGAATTCTTGGGTGCCAAAGGGAGACATATCACTTGATCTTTTCCTCCCTTCCCTCCCCCTATCAAGGCACTTACTAAAGGAGTCATGGGTGACCAAGGAAAGGTTGAAGACAAAGGCCTTGCCCCAAGCCCCATATCTTGTTTCTCTCCAAAGTTGGGTGGACAACCAAAGAAAGAAGAAAGACACAAGCCTTGCTCCAAGCCCCATATCAAGTTTCTCTCCAAAGTTGGGTGGGCAACTAAGGAAAGAGGGACGACACAAGCCTTGCATCATGCCTTCTTCCCAAAATGAAGATCAACCTTCCAAGGGAGCCAAAATCCTTCCTCCAAGCCCAATATCATGCCACGCCCAAATCACAAGAAGCCTTGGTTGGCCAAGGAGAAGATATTTCAAAATTTTTTGAGATTTTAGAATATTTTTGGCACCTTATCAAGAGAAGAAAATGTAATTTTCATTCAGATTTTGAAAGGGTATTAAGGTGCCTATATAAAGGACCTTACCCCCTCCCTTGTAAGGGAATGTTGATGAATGAAAAGAAAAAGATTTGAGTGTTACTCTTCTTGTTAGTTGCCTTCGTTCCTTAAGAACGTCAATCTCCGTGAGGGAGCGCTTTTGCCTTCGGGCATCAAGAGGTGTGAGGCCTCAAGTTACCTTTTCTTCTACCAATCCATCTTCAAGTTTGGAGGCTAACTGGATGATCCATCTAGGTGCCCAGCAAGAAGACCCACAATCATTATCATCTTCAACCTTTCTTCCTTTATTTCTTCCCGCTACTTGTTGATTCCTAATCTTTCTCTTGATTGATCGTAGGTCCTCCAGGTACCATGAATCCGGAGTCGGTTTCCCTTGCCTTCGAGACCTTCGGACAGAAAGCCAGGGCATCCATGAGGGTTGAAGGCTTGATTATCCTTGCTGTATTCACGAGAGCGAGTGAACTCGGCATCAGGCGCTTCAGAGCTTTTAAGGTTTGCAACCCTAAAACTCCTAAGTTGATATTCATTCAAGAGCTAAGTCTTATAGAGTTTCTCAATCTTGGGGTCCTCTTCCTATCCTGTTTAGGGGCTTACTTGCTAGTTTGAAGTTCGTGTTATTGTAGAACCCTAGATCTACTCTTTTCTATCTCAGGAATCCTAAATCCATAAAAAAACTAAAAATCACAAAGAACAAAATCACTTGCATCATTCCTCTCCTAAAGCTAAGCGTTAGTCCTGCATCAACAATTTTGATTAATACAATTGAGTTTTCCATCTGCTGTGTGCTATATTCTGTGTGCTAAGGGGATTCTGTGTGGCCCCTCCATCATCCTTGTGTCGTGCACCCAGTCTCCAGCTGCCATCCACTTCTCCAAGCCTTGGCTGCCACATCAAACTTCTCTTTCCCTTGCCAATTTTAGTTTGTTCCTTCATCCTTTCAATGATTTCTAACTCTTGATAGGGTATTTGCATGTCCCTCAACTTCTACGAATCCAATGACTCCAGCCGGGCAGCAATCGGATCACCGGGTTGAAAGTTGAGAATCCGTAGGTCTCCGGCTTGATCATCCAGGCTACATCCGGGAGTGAGAGCGATCCCTTCATCTACAATCTTCATCGGGCACAACAACTATTATTAGGTACATATCCTCTGCTTGCCAGTAGCATTATTGAAGGGAAACTAGCCCAACCGAGACTACTTAGCCTCGGCGTTCCTCTTTTCTTTGCTTTTTAGGTCCTATTTTACAAGCGATTGCTTATTGTTTACATACAACTCTCTACTTAGATTCTTGGTCTGATCTTTGGAATTTAAATATCTAACTCTTAATATAGAAAAATACAAAAATACTTATGCATGCATTTTAGTTCCGCATCATTTGTTATCAGAACCTATTTGGGCTCAGTTCTCTTTGAATATTCAGATCGGGTGCTTCACCATGGTCGTCTGGTCATAGGAGAAAAGTAGGGTTGCAAGACCCTCTCTTTTCAATCTACGGGATCTCCTATGGCGTGTAGGGATGCCATTGTGATTTGACCCCTGAAGAAGAAAAAAAAGAGTTCATTAGGATCATTTTGCATCTCAGCCTTTTCAGTACATAGCCTACTATTTCAATTATTTCTGCCAATAGAAAACTGAAAAAAATCTAAATTTATTTTGTTGAATTTCTTATAATTTATTTTATTGAATTATTTCAGTCTGTGAATTTTCATCCAATCAGAATACTGCTTGAGAATAGTTATGCCCTGTTTTTGGCAGCAAAGTCAATTTCAGCAAGTTTTGGGTTGTTTTAATATAATTTTGTATATCTTAAAATTTTGGCATGTTTCTTGTGTATTAGGTCATTATCTACAAATTATCTTTCTATTTAAAAAAATACCAAAAGAAAATTTACATATATTCATAAAACACCAAAAAATATTGAAAATCCTAATTTGCATTCTAATCTGCCTACCATCATTGCATAATTTACTTAAGGGCATAAATATCCATGATAAGGGTAGGAGGTCATTACCTTTCCTTAGCCCAGAAATCACCACCCTTGCATCTAAACCCAACCCTAATTAAAATCGAGTAGACTTAATTTGTCCTAGAGGGCTTGGGAAATCAACATGCCAGTTCCACCATTATGGGATGACTAGTGCACCCAATTAATTTCCTATTACGGATGCCGGTGTCTAGGCTAGAGGTACTGTGTCAAATGATCTAAATGGATTAGTGGTTTCTTAATTGGGTCCCTGCTCCTCCCACCATCCCACCTCTTACCTGGCCAGTTGAAGGACTAGGATTTGAGTTGTGTGTAAGTTGAGTCAACCTATTCTGATTGAGCTCTATGTCTAGGCAGCTGTAGTCGAGTTAGTGTTGAGTCTTACATGTGAACTAGATCTGGAGCTTCATATCATCCACCACCCCCACAACTTGCTAAGTCCATGGATAATCTTGAAGCCCAGATTAAATCCCTTATTGAGTAGCTAGCCCAATCCTTTGCCCTGGTGAATACCTAGATGACTCAATTGACCCAGTCCAACACTCGAACCCACAATAGACTTGACCACTTAGCCAATAGGTTTGATCAGGTGGAGAAAACCCATAGGACCAAGACTAGATCCAAACCTGAGCCACCTTTATCCACACTACCCAAATTATATAAACCTAGAACCTATGTACCCAAAACCTATGAACATAGATCCTATGCACCTACTCCCTATAAGCCTAGTAGACCCATGACCTATAGATTTGAACCCATAGGCCATCGACTGGAACCCCATAAGGCTTGTATCCCTAGATATGAGCCTAGTAGTAATCCACTACCCCTTAGTCAATCTGAACCCACTAGGAGTAGTGCCCATAATCAAAAACTAGGACCTAGCCAATCTTCCCTTAGTCGACCATCTCCTACCATCCTACTGGTTCACAAGAGTGACTGTAAAGTGGAAGTGTATGTAGTTGATGTGAGCTTAGTGGATGAGTATGAGGGAGAAGAGGAGACACCTCCAGAAGACCTAGAATTAGTTGACCCCATAGGTACCCAGGTAGAAGCCAATCTAGAGTTTGTTGACCCTGACTACACCCAGCCTAAAGCTATAGTGGAAGAATAATTAGAGAAAGAGAACCTAGATACTACTCCTATAACCTTACCTGAGAAAACCATAGAGAAGAGCCAAATTATAGAGTCTAGTCCTAAAATATAAGAACCAGAAGAATTTATTAAGGACATGATCTCTTTGAATCAGTGCCCTCAGGTTGAGCCCCCTCCTATAATTCCCATTAAGGACCTCTTCCCTGAGATTAGTAACCCATCCTTCCATTATGCAAACCCTATAAATATATCTCAACCTCGTAATGTTAGCCTCATTAGTCTAGGATTAGTCTCTAACATGCCTTCTTATATCCTACTTTATCCAACTAATCCTGAACCTTTTTCCCTACCCTACCAAACTAATCCTGAACCCACCTCTTATTTTCTGCCCTTTCTAGAAACCTTCAGCATTTCTAGGATCATTAGATTGCATTTAGTTGAGATTAGCATACTGCATACATTCATTATGCATGTTAAGTTTGCATCTTACTTCTGGCATACTCTATAAAATTTGATAAGTGTCCATTGTAAATTTTCATATGCATGTCAAGCTAGGATCAAACCTGGAGAACCTATAATCTGCTAGGTTTAGGTCCAAAGAGTTCAATAAAATTTCCTTCAATAGGAATGCATAGTCGAGTCTATTAGGTATTAGTTTGAGTCCTTTGCGTCACCTATTAGGAGTCTGCATATGCCCAGCATGTCCACACCTGCACTAAACATCACACAGCATATACATTAGGATATTAGCCATAAGAGTAATTTAAGTAATGAAACATCTAACAAACTGGCTTATTCTCGAATAAGAGCCAATGGATTCAATGTAGGGAATTCTATCTTGGTTAGGCTTAGGCCTAAAAAGAAGCTTCATGCTCACAGAGCCGGACCTTTTAAAGTGATAGAGAAGGTTGGACCAAATGCCTATGTGTTAGATTTGCCTCCAGATTTTGGCATTTGTTCTACCTTCAAAATCGTAGACCTGATTAAGTATAGAAAACCGGCAGTGATATCCAGTGAGGCATTTGGATCTACTCCCTCCATTGTGAGTGACCCTAGCCCAGAGTGTCCACCAATTAATTATCTTAAGAGAGTAGAACGGATCGAGTGTATCCTGGATGATCAAGCCATCATGACCTATGGCCGTGGCTATCAACGCTACTTGGTCAGATGGCAAGGCCAGCCATAATCGGATGATTCATGGATTTTTCGAGAGGACTTGCAATGCCTCGACACAGATCTTCTCAAGAGATATGTGAGCCAGTGTGATCCTTACTTGACAAGGTCGAGTTCCTTCCACCCCGAGAGAATTGGTGGGGACACCAGAGGCACCAGAATAAGACAAAGGCTCCTAAACCCTCTATGGATTTCTTAATAGTGTTTGAGTCTAGTTTGTAATAAGGGCTTAGCCTATTTGAGTTGTCATTTTTATTATTTGAGTCCTGTAGTAGTTAGCTCATATTAAGCTAGTCTTTTCCTGAGTCTTGTATATGTTAGTACAAGTCTAGTGAAGACTCAATACAAGTGAAGACCAAGCCATACAAGTAAAGATCAACTCAGCTTGAAGTTATGAAGACTATGGAAGGCCCAGTAGAAGAAATCGGAAGCCTCGGAGCCCTGGACCATAGCCTGAAGCAAACTGGGCCAGCCAAGGCCCAGGAGAGGAGTCGTATGGCGCCATCCACCCAATGGTCACCATCCCCTTGGTCGGCCACTAGAGTCACCACCTTTGGCCGAACAAGGTAAGAGAGAGGGGGAGCAATTTGAGGGAAATCAAATCTTGGACCTACCATGTATTTTAGCTATGGTTTGGGTGGGATTCAAATTTTAGGAAAAGTCTTTTGTATCCTTACTTAGGGGGAAAGTTTATGAGTCTATTTAAGAGACTCTCTTCTCTTGTTTGAAGACAATTTTCATTAATACAATTGAGTTTTCTATTTGCTGTGTGCTATCTGCTATGTGCTAAGGGGATTCTATGTGAGACCCTCCATCCTCCTTATGTCCTATGCCCAGTCTCCAGCCGCCATCCACTTCTCCAATCCTTGGCCGCCCACATCAAATATCTCTTTCCCTTGTTGATTTTCAATTTATTTCTTCATCCTTTCGGTGATTCCTAACCCTTGATAGGATATTTGCAGGTCCCTCGACTTCTACAAACCCAATGACTCCAGCCGGGCAGCGAACGAATCACCAGGTTGAAAGTCGAGAATCTGTGGGTCTCCAGCTTGGTCATCCAGGCTGCATCCAGGATTGAGAGCGATCCCTTCACCTACGATCTTCATCGGGTGCATCAATCATTGTCAGGTACACCCACTCTGCTTGCTAATAACATTATTGAAGGGGAACTAGCCCAACCGAGACTTCTCAGCCTCAGTAATCTGCTTTTCTATTACTTTTTAGGTCCTAATTATGCATGGGATTGCATCTTGTTTATATAGAACTCTCTACTTAGGTTCTTGGTCTAATCTTCGTGATTTAAATATCTAACTCTTAATATAAAAAAAACAAAAATATTATGCAAGCATTTTAGTTCTGCATCAGCTACAACCGGAACCTGTTAGGATATGTCAGTTCAAGCATAGAACAGCCACCGGTTCGACTGGTCGAAGACATTTCTCCCAAACCATGTACTTTAAACCAAAGTGTCCGGAGGAAATTGAACAACTGACGGACAAGCCTAAACCGAAGCTCTTAACTTCATCTGAAGAGTCAGCCTGTGGCCCCTACTGAAGATAGGGTCCTCAGCTTGAACCGAAGACATGATCTTCACTATCAACCGAAGACACATGTCTTCGGCTTACATTGAAGACAAAGTCTTCGACCTGTGCCGAAAACATGATCTCTGACTTATCTCAGAGTAGTCTGAAGATGAAGGCACCCCTTTAATTTGGCTGTAATTATTTTCCCAAAAAAGAAGCCTGAAGATAGATCTCCGATCTGTCTCAAATCCCCATGAACGTGGAAAACAACAGTTATCATCGACTACCTAACTACCTTAAGAGCACGACCATGACACATGATCATTAACTCCAGTGGCAACATCTCCGGCCTAGCCAGAACCGTTTAGTAACCATCCATGATTGCAAAATGAGGGGAAGGAATTAACTCCATATTGTAACCGTAGGAGAGAGAATGGAACCGTAGGCCGGACAACTCAATATAAATACTGGTAAGAGGGGATACTCGAGGTAAGGCACAAGATACTCCTGAAAGTCTTAGTCTTTTTCTCTCCATTTATCCTCCTCAGAATCTTTTCCATTCCATGGCTGGAGCCCGCCTCTGACTTAGGCATTGGAGTGTCCCTCGCCAGAGCAACTCTGGCCAGGGATTTGTTTTACAGGGAACCAGGGAGCGGACCTGCGATCTAGTAGCTCTGCCTGATCAAAAAAGAGATTCTACACCAATAGATTTGCATGCCAGGAAGGGGGGCGGCATTTAAGATTCCATTGTTAAGCTCCCCTCCTTGAAAAAAGAGAAGTGTAAGAAATTCTCGATGGCAAGAGAAAAGTCTCAGATCGCCTAAGCAAGTTGAAGTCGTGCTCTTTCCCATGGGGTGGACCCCTGGAAGAGAACGACATTCAACCTCCCATTCTTTCGTGGGACAACAACAGTTTGAAAATCTCCTGAACCATGTCAACACTCTCACAGCCATGGTTCAAGACTTCCAGAATAAAGCTTTTCAGGTGGGGCATCCGCCAGCCACCTCCAGACATAGCTCTCGATCCCGAAGGAAGCTAGCCCTCGAAAGGGATCCACCCATCTTTCTCTCCATTCTCGACCCTCCACTAAGGGCCGAAGTTCAAGAATGCCTAGGCCCACTAATTCCTTGCAAAGAGGAAAAAGGCCTAGGAAAACTCCTTCTCCTTCTTTTGAAGACGCCACTCCTATGGAGAATCTACTGAAGCAAGTTCTCCCTGATTACGTTGGCAAGTTTAAAGCCATCGAATTGGAGATTGTAAAAATCTGGGAGTGAAGGGATCATAAAAATCTAGCGGCGTGTGAACTGTGCCCTCCTTACGCTGACTGCATCATGGCGGAAGTTGTTCCTCGATACTTTATGGTTCCCCAGATGGAGCCCTACGACGATACCTTCGATCCTTTTGATCACCTGGGCAGTTTCAAAGCCCACGTGATGATCCAAGGAGCTTCGGACGTGATGTACTGCCTCACATTCCCGATCATCTTGAAGAAAGCTGCTCAGATATGGTACTCAAGCATACGCCCAGCTACTATCAATCCTTTTTTTGAGCTAGAAAAATTACTTGTCTTGCATTTTAGGACTTGTCGCAAGATCCCTCGCAATATGGATACGCTGTTTCTCCTCCAAAACGAAGGAGAAAGTCTGCGAGACTACATCTCTAGATTTAATGCAGCCATGCTCAAGATCCTTGTTCTCAATGAGCACATGGCTATGTCTGCCTTAAAAAAGGGGCTTCTTACATCCAGGCTCACCTTTTCCTTGGACAAGAAGTTCCCTAAAACTTTGCTGAGCTCCTATCGAGAGCACAGAAGTATGCTGACATCAAAGAGCAAGCATCAAATCGGTGTTTAGCTGAATGGAAGCCCCCTTTGAAGAAGAAGAACAACAGGGGACAAGGCCCCCCAGCTTCCAATAATAACAACAACAACAACAAATATACCGATCGACGATGGAGTCCCAGGCCCAAAGCATCAGGCAGGACATTCGACTCCTATACCTCCCTCAACCTCTCTCTAGAAAAGATCCTCTTGAAGATATAGAAAGAAAACTATCTCCAATGGCCACGTCCCATGAAGGCATCCGCTTTCGCAAGGAATAGGAACAAATACTGCCGATTCCACCGGGACCATGACTGTTATACTGAAGAATGGATCCAGTTGAGAGATGCTATAAAGGATCTTATCAAGAGAGGATATCTGGGGTGGTACATCGGTCACCATTGACCTCGGTCAGAAGCTACATGGTGGGGACACCAAAGGCACTAGAATAGGACAGAGGCTTTTCAGCCATCTATGAATTGATCAATAACTTATGAGTCCATCTGTAATAAGGGCATAGCCTATCTGAGTCCATTTTAATTGATTTTGAGTTTCAGTTCTGTACTAGTCAGCTCATGTTGAGCTAGTTCAGTCCAGTGTTAGTTAGCTCATGTCGAGCTAATTTTATTTTTTTGAGTCCTATTCAACCATATTGAAGACTCAAGACCACATCATACAAGTAAAGACCAAGTCCAATCAGATTGAAGACATGGAAGTTTAGCCCAAGTCCAACCCAGCTTGAAGATTTGAAGACCCCAGGAGGAAAATTAGAAATCCTGATTCCTTGCAGATGCACTCCAGATGCCCAGATTTCCTTCCAGATGCCAAAATATATTCATAGACCAAGGCATCCATGATTTTAGAGGTCCATGTGCATCCTAGCCCAAAGAAATCAAGCCCAGGCGCCAAGCCCAAGCCCCAAAGAAGCAAGATACCAGGGAATATTCCTGCTACCTGGCTACCAGGCCATCCCAGCTTCCAAAGGCCCAAACCCATGCACCCGGGCCCCTTTGGGCCGGCCCCTTGCTGCTCTTAGAAGCCCAACACATCCCCCTAGGTGTCTTTGGAGTGTTGGCCAAGTCAAGAGAAATTTTAGGGATTTTTTCTACCTAATGTTTCCTTATTTTCTAGCTAGGGTTTGAGAGGGAAAAGGATTCTCATGTAAAGACTAATACGCCCTTACTTGGAGCCCAAGGTTAATGGTCTATTTAAGGGACCCTAGCCTCTTGTATGAAGGGAGAATTTTTGATATGAATTAAAACCTTGAGTTCTTCTATTGAGTTGTGTGATACCCTGCTGTGTGCATAAAGGGGTTTGTGAGAGTTTTTCTTCCCAGTGCTGCAATCATCTTCCTGCTGCCAATAAACCTCTCAGATTCCTGGACACCAACTCCAAAAGAAGCCTTCCCTTGCTATTTTTCCTTTGTTTTCTTGTTCCTTTGTGAGTTTTCTAACCCCTGATAGGTCGTTTGTAGGTCCCCGAGTTCCTACGAATCCAACGACTCCAGCCAAGCCTCAATTGGATCACCGAGCAGAAAGCCGGGTATCCGCGGGTCTTTGGCTCGATTTTCCAGGCCGCATCCGTCGAGGAACGAGAGACCCCTTCACTGCGATCTTGACAGACGTTGTCAGGTACACCCCTCTACCTCCAGTAGTTTTATTGTAGGAGAACTTGCCCTAACCGAGGCTTCTTGTCCCGGCGATCCTTCTTTTCTATTTTTCTAGGTCCTAATCTGCATGCTGATCTTCTAAATTTCATATAAAACTCCATATAACTTATTTTAATCTGAAATTCAGAAATTAATCACTCAACCCCACATATAAGACATACAAAAAGAATTGCATGCATATTAGTCCCCCATCACTGCAGTTCCCTAGAGTGATGCAGAACGAAAGATCTGATACCAAAAATGATGCAGAACAAAAAGATGATGCGATGCGGAAGTAAATTAAAATTAATATATATATTTTTTAATATATTTTCAGAAGTCGGCTTTGACTTAAAGGAAAGATAAACTAATGTTGAAAGAAACTAAGAAATGACAGAGAGCACAATTAAAAGGAGTGGATTATCAGAGTAACTCAAAAGTAGGATCGCTGCAGATTGAGAAACCCCCAGATCTAGGGTTTGCTCTGAGTTTCAACAAAACAGGCAAAGTGAGAAGGGAAGGTTCTTGTTACCTAGCAGTGATATCTCTCGTTGCTTCAATTGGAGGACACTCTCGAGCAGATTGTAGGATCCTTGGAGATGGGGTATCTTCGCAATGGATCCTCGGATTGTAGTCCTATGGCAAGGTTGGCCTCCTTCTCGAACTCAGGATCTGGAAGAAGAAGAACAAAAGAAGAACCAGAAACTCAAAGAAAGACACTGACCTGAGGACTTAATGAAGATTGTTGGATGTAGAAGTTTCGAAGATCTTGATACTGATCTGACTCTCATTTGAACTGGCTCTGTAGTTGAAACAGTTGATCTGAACCTGGATGCTGGTGACCGGCTTCGATGTGGAAGAGAGGGGCCGTGGGATGAAGATGGAAAATTAGGGTTTGGTGGTGGTGGAGTAGAGATGGGTGGACTAAGCTAGGGTTTTGGGGTTGGAGATCTCACACCTCCTCAAGGTTCCTAGGGAACCCGGATTTACTCCCTCACGGAGCTCAACACCTGAATACAAGTGCGGAAGAGAGAAACACAAAGTTGCTCACACAGAAATTGATTTCATTCATCATTTCTTTCAAGAATTACATAGAGTTGAATATATAGACATAACAAAGAAATAAAATTTTATACATTTTCCATGTAGGACTAATTGGACTAACCCATACTTTAGGCATCAAATTCTCTTTCCAAGACTCCTTCCATGAGTGGGCAGCCCAAAATCTCCAAGAAAACTTGAAAATCAGCTCCAAATGGCAGGTTATGGGGGTGTCTCCTAGTATCTCTCCATGAATCAAGGATTTTCCCTTCATGGTTTGGCTTTTTTGGACACCTCCTAGTCTTGCTCCACAAGTTTAGGCTTCTTCCTTTCATGGCTTTGTCACTTTTGGAAACTTTTGGGTGCCTCCTTGATTTTCTCCCCAAGACATGCTCTCTTCCCTTTTATAACTTGGATTTTATGGAACATTGTGGGGCACCTCCTTGATCCTCTCTTCAAGAAAAATTCTTGCCATCCTGGCTTGAGTTTATCTGGAAAGAAGTTGGCTCCTCCTTGGATTGAGGTATCTTGATGGATTTCTCCCCCATGTGGTGCAAGAAAAAAGAACCTGCTTACTTGATGCGTGGGGACCAAGGTACACTGGATGGAGATGTGGCAGGGAGTGTGGCACCCACTTGTAGCTGGAAAATATGGTGCCCTATGGCAAAGGGAATGACACCTACCTTGGCCTTGGACTTGGACTGAGTCAACATGACCCAACAAAAATTGAAATGACAAAATTACAGACTCAAAATTGAGTTGATCAGGTCAACCCTTATTATAAAACCAGAAAACCCTAATTCTTTGGGCAAGGTCAATCAGAGATCCAGATGGAGCCCTGAAGTCTTCTTCTGAGTCTGGTGCCCGCACCATAGATGGCCCATAAAGAGGCTGAACTGCCAAATCATAGGCCCACCAACAGAGATGTGGGAATGATACATCGACCTACCAACTGGAGAAGAGCCAAAGATGATGCCCCGAAGCAGCTCAAGGATAGCAATGCTATTTGCTTCTTTGATGATGACCTTGTGGGGGTTTGACTCCCGCATGATGATCATGTTGTAATTTTAGTTGTCGTGGCCAATTACGATGTAAAACCAATCTTGATTGATAATAGAAGCTCAACTGATGTCTTGATCTACGATGCATTATCTCGGATATGTTTGCTTAAAAACAAATTACAAAGATCTCCTATTCCACTTACCGGCTTCGGAGGTAACCAGGTTGATATCTAGGGAGAAATAACAGTACCTGTAACCCTCGGCAACGAACCCCATCATAAGACACTGTCAATCAATTTCATGGTGGTCCGAACCATTTCGGCCTATAACATGATTCTAGGATGGCCCACCTTGAAAAAATTTTGGGCCATAGTGTCAACTTACTACCTCCTATTACATTTTCTCACCAAGAATGGTGTCGAAGAGGCCAATAGAGATCAGAGAACGGTGCGACAATGCTTGATGATTCAAGACAAGCACTCCAATGATCCTATAACTTGGGATTAATTAGATCCGAGGGACCCGATCGCAGACTCTGGTGAACCCATGGAGAGAACCATTTCAGTACCACTGACTGAAGAGGACCCCACCAGGGTCTTGCAGATCGAAAGCATGCTTGACAAGAAAACCAAAGCAGAGCTGATCCATTTTCTTAGAAATAATGCTGATGTTTTTACCTGGTTGGCTTCAGACATGCCAAGGATTCCAACCGAAATAATTACCCATCGACTGGAAGTTGCTCCTGAATATAATAAGCCAGTCCGGTAGAAGAAAAGGCGTTTCGCCCCTGAAAGATAGAAGGTAATAGATAAAGAAGTAAGCAAGCTCCTCAAGGCAGGGTTCATTTGAGAAGCTCATTATCCTGAGTGTTTGGTTAATGTGGTAATGGTGAAGAAAGCTAATGGCAAGTGGAGGATCTGCATTTATTACACATATCTCAAAAAGGCTTGCCCAAAAGATAGCTTTCCACTCCCAAAGATCGACTAACTGGTCGATGCCACTGCTGGACACCAGCTGCTAAGCTTCATGGACACATTCTCTGGATACAATCAGATCCGAATGGATCCCCAGGAAGAAGAGAAGATGACCTTCATCATAGACAAAGGTCTATATTGCTACAAAATGATGCCGTTTGAGCTCAAAAATGCTGGGGTGACATAATAAAGATTGATCAACAAGGTGTTCAAGGAATAATTAAAGAGAAACATGAAGGCCTATGTTGACGACATGATCATCAATAGCCTCAGAAAAGATTATATCAAGGACCTGGAAGAATCATTTGGTGCCCTCCGACGCCACTGCATAAAGTTAAATCCACAAAGTGCGCCTTCGGGGTAACTTCATGCAAGTTCTTAGGATTCCTCATTATCAAACGAGGGATTGAAGCAAACCCTAAGAAAATCCAGGCCCTTAAAGATATGAGTCATCTATCTTGCAAGAAGGAAGTACAGTAGCTGACAGGAAGGATCGCTTCCTTAAGCAAATTCATCTCCCAGTCGATCGAGAAATGCCTCCCTTTCTTCGAAGTACTTCAGCAATCTCGAGGCTTCGAATGGATCGAAAACTGGTGTACTGCTTTTAAAGAGCTGAAGAAGTACTTGAAGACCCCACCTCTACTCTCTAAACCTCAAGAGGGGGAAGCACTCTACTTATACCTTTCTGCTTCAGATGAAGCAGGCTGTTTAGTCCTCATCTGAAGAGAAGGAGATGGCTCCCGCAAGCCGATCTACTACATCAACAAAATCCTGCACGTTGCTCAAACACGATATTCGAAAATGTAGAAGCTGATCCATTCTTTAATAATTATGGCAAAGCGAATGTGGCCTTACTTCCATGCCCACGCTATCATGGTGCTGACTGATCAGCCTCTTAAGGCCATTCTTCGATGCCCTGATACTTCAAGAAGAATAGCCAAATGGGCTATGATGCTAAGCGAGTTTGATATTTGTTTCCAGCCTTGATCAGCTATGAAAGCCCAGGTGTTCTCAGATTTCTTGGCTGAATGCACCTAAAGGTCCGAAGATGAAGCGCATCAAGTAGAAGAGGAAATTTTGATGGATATAGAGTCTATTTGGAGGCTCCATGTAGACGGAGCCTCCAACTCCGCTGGGTGTGGAGCTGGTCTTATACTAGCTAAACCATATGGGCATACAGTGGAGTACGCACTTCGATTTTCCTTCCACGCTTCGAACAACCAGGTTGAATATGAAGCCCTACTTGCAAAACTTTGGATCACCAAGAGCTTAGGAGTTCTGAGACTCCAGGCCTTTTCTGATTCCCAGTTGGTGGTGAAACAGGTCAACAGAGAATATGAAGCTAGAGATCTCGCCATGGTACAGTACCTAAAAAAGGTAAAAGCCCTATCTTCTCAACTGGACTTCTTCGAAATCATTCATGTTCCTCGATCAGAGAACTCCCGGGCGGATGCATTGTCCAGACTTGCCACCACCACCCCGGAATCCCTTGGTCGCACCTTCATCGAACACATCGAAACCCCAAGTATAGTTGAAGAAACATTGGAGGTGCACCAAATCGAGACCGAACCAAGTTGGACGGATCCCATCCTCAAGTTCTTAAATGAGGGTGTATTGCCAGAAGACAAAGCAGTGGCTAGAAAGGTCCGTTGGATGGCTTCCCAATATGTCATCTTAGACGGAACCCTCTATAAAAGATCATTCTCTCAACCTCTACTGAAATGCTTGGGACCATCAGATGTTGACTATGCTTTGAGGGAGGTCCATGAAGGAATATGTGGTGATCACCTGGGGGGCAGGTCTCTGGCATACAAAATAATATGCCAGGGATACTATTAGCCCTCCATTCAAAAAGATTCAGCCAACTTCATACGAAGATGTGATTAATGCCAGAGTTATGCCAACATATAGAGACAACCAGCGAGTCCTTTGACCTAGCTGACAGCACCATGGCCCTTTGCCCAAAGGGCATGGATATCTTTGGCCCATTTCCACCGGCGTCCGGGCAAAGGAAGTTCCTCTTTGTGGAAATCGACTACTTTACTAAATGGGTCGAATCCAAACCACAGGCTCACATCACGGACGGCAAAGTTGATAATTTTGTCAGAAATTTCATCATATTTCGGTTCGGGATTCCGCATACAATTATCATCGACAACGGGAGGCAGTTCGATAATCGAGGTTGAAAGACTTCTGTGCTCGGTACCATGTGCAACATAGGCTGACTTCCATCGCCCATCCACAGTCCAATAGAGAAGCCGAAGTGACTAATCGGACCATTCTCCATGGCCAGAAGACAAGGTTGAACACTACCAAAGGACTTTAGACAGAAGAGCTGACCTCCATTATCTAGGCATACAGGATGACCCCAAGAATGGCGACTGATGAATCTCCATTCAACTTGGCATACGGTACCGAAGCTGTCCTCCCTATCGAAGTCTCACTCCAATCTCTGAGAATCGACAAGTATGAAGAGCCTGAAAACTTCGATCGTAGAAGAGTTGACCTGGATCTACTGTCGAGTACCAAGCTCCAGGCCCAAATGAAAATGGCAACATATCAACAAAAAGTCACCAAATATTACAACTCCAGATTAAAGGAGCAGATTTTTTGCACGGGGGATATGGTATTGCGAAGAACTGAAGTATCCAGCCATCGGAGCAAGGCAAGCTTTCTCCCAACTAGGAAGGACCATACCAAGTTGAAGAAGTCATACATCCAGGAGTGTATCGACTCAAGAGCTTCGATTGTAAAGTCCTATCCCAGCCATGGAATGTACTAAACCTTTGCAAGTACTATCAATAAAAAGATCCCTGTATTTTCTTATGAAAATCTATTCAACTCTAAATAGCCCGTTACACCAGCAGAATGACAACGATTTCAATGGCTCGATTGAAAGAATCGGCCAATAGCATAAAGGCAAGTCTGATCCGCTCATCTTATCGGTATGCCCGACGAGTACAATGGATGGCCCAATCAGGCTACCAAAATGATCAAAGGCACAGGGATGGTTCATGTAACCTACCCTACGGTAAATTCAAAAATGTGCAGGGGTAAGCCTAATCAGCCTAACTTACACTAAAGAAGGTGCATGGATGGTTCGTATAGCCTACCCTATGGTAAATCTGAAGATGCACCAAGGTGGGCCTGAATAGCCTACCTTAATCATGACAGGGATGCATATGAACGGCTTAGATGCCCTACGCTACGGTAAATCCGAAAACATGCTGAAGTGAATCTACATCACTCACCCTGTCAGTAGCAAACATTTGGTGAAATGGCTCAACTGATCACATCCCCTCTGCAGATCCCTAATGGCTCTGTAAAATCTATGCTTTCGTCATATCACAAGGTCTACATTTCATTGTACCTTAAGATACACCATTCACAGAGAAAGAAAGAAGTGAGAAGAAAATCGATTTCTTCATTTCATTCTTACAATCTTACAAAAAAAAAAAGAAAGGGAGAGAGAAGAAAACAAAGAACAGTGCAGATAATGGAAAAGCAGATCTAGAGACCACCTGCCGGCCCTTTCACATGCCGGTGGGGGGTGTCGATGCCCTGGAAGGAGGATGGAGAAGCTCCGGAGTTCCCTTCTAATTCAGACTCCAACTCTTCTTTGACGTTGGAGTCAAATTCATGACCAAGGAAGGGGACAGAAGGCCTAATATTTTCCAAGCCCTTCAGATTGAAGAACTTGAAAGACTTATCTCGGTGCCCCTGGAACCCCCGGTGTTATGAATCCAGGACTGCCTCGGCGACTTCATCCTTATTGGTAGAAGATGCCATGAAATTCGAGATAGCCTCCTCCACCATTTTCCTTGCCTCCTCCACCTCTGCAGCGGCCACCTCGACTCGAGCCTAGGCCTCCTCCAAACGGGCCTCCAAGGCTCGGACCTTCTTCTCCAAGCGAGCAATGACCCCCTTGGGTCATCATCGTCGCCTCTCTGAGGAGCCTTTGAACTAGGCTCACCCTCTGTTTGAGTGCTGGAGGACCTCTTCATAGCCGCCTTCCGAAGATCAAAAATGTTAAATTTCATCTTGGTGATATGGTAAGAAAAGAGGGGCAACTTTCAAAATAAGATTTTAAAGTTTCGATGGCCTACAAAATGGAAGAGCAAGGTCCTATTTAAAAGGGATCCTGCATCCATGGATGGCCGCAGAGAAACGTGCTCCACTCCCTTCCCCAGACATGTCAGAGGGTGCCACGTGTTAAAATGATGCCTCGGAGCCTAGATGGCCACCTGGGAATGGTACGATCTCCAATAACTGCTCTTGAGAATAGAGATTGTCGGTGCTTCAAACCCAGAATGATCTCCCTCAGATGGTTACAATATTAATGGCCGTTTCTCGAAAAGGGAAAATTTGGTGGCACCCAGGACATGTAGGGATGCGACCGTTCAAATATCCATGCACTCGACACAGGCAACAGAAATTATGCTCAATGTTCCTCAATCAATGGCCAATGAGAAAATGACACCTGTCTACCACATCCATTCCAAAATAGAAGGAATAATTTTGATGGGTAACTGACATCAACCTAACCTAATCGAGGTCAATCATCGGCAGCGGCATTTTGATCTTACTACGAAATTCATTTTCAACATCAGCCTCAAATTGAATAGTCTTCAGCTTACCCATCAACCAGAAAGAATCAACCCAGAAGAGACTAGTTTGAAAGAAATTAGTCATTTATTTAGAGGATGGAAAATCTCATCCAAAAGGAAGACATTATAGATAGCTGAAAAAAAAATATAGCGGATTTACTTCTTGTCAGCCTCTTCGACAGTCGAAATGAGAGTAAGGGTCGATGTCATTCCAAGCTGAACCTTGGAGGATATAAATCTATCCTCTGGAACGGCGAGCAAGGAGAAGTCCAGGCTGGGATAAAGCTCCTTAATTTTACCTAGACAATCGACGTAACCTGAAGAGTATCCTTTCGATGAACTTTACTTGCCTCATCTTCGAAGGCCTGAGAAGTTTTATAAGCCTCAATAGCCTCGGAAGACCTCTGTTCGGCCTACACAGCCTTCTGGTTGGCCACTGAAAGGATTGTCTCTAGCTACTCGACCCTCCTCTTCAATTCGGCCAGACGAGACTTCGGCTCCTCAGCATCCCGTAGGGTCTCCCACAGCATCCATTCAATAGAGACTACCTTCCCCCTTTTCTCCTGCACAATGATCGACACTTCGGCCAACTGCACCTGAATAGTACTCATTTATCTCTTCATTCCATCATTCGAGGCAGCTACCTTGTCCCTCTCTTCTTTTACAGTAGCCCGAAGCCTCTCAATGACATCTTTTTCAACTATGGTTAAAGCCATACGGCTTCAGAGGACTTTGTTGTAACTGATAGATTCGTGAGCACCATTCTCCAGCAAAGAAAGATGCGAGAAACCTGCAAAATGAGAAAAACATACAAGGTCAGTTCAATGGACAAATGTGGATATGTAACGCGCATGTCGAAGGCTACCTGTTGTATCCCAACAAGGATACCAGGAAAAGGATTCCCATACTCCTGCTTCCCGACTCCGGTGATAGGGATATTGCACCCCACTGGACTTCTTTTCCGCATAACCGGAGCCACAGGCTCGGCACCTTCAACATATGGGGAAGCCCCATCAACATCCCGTGGGCTCGACCTCTTAGATGGCTCGACTAGCACGGCTCTCCCGGGAGAAATCGGTTTCTCTCCTAAGGAAGAACCTATCTCAATAGGATCACTACTCCTGACCTTGGTGCATGGTAATGCCAACACATACCTTCACCTTCAATCTATTCTCCTAACCTGGAAGCCTCTAGTTGGTTTCTCCTTGGCTGCTCACCTGAGCTGTGCTAGGTTTGGCCTCATGGCGTAGCAAACCCTCAGAGTGACATGAGGATGAGGAAACAGGAATGGCATTAGAAACGACGTTGCTAGGGGTGAATGGCAGTTGATCCAAAGAAATTCCCTTCCTTATATCGAGACTAGCAGAATTCAAAAGCCCTCATTTGCAATGGGCTCCTAAGCATGCCACGCGCGGTCGCCCTAATGAATCAAGGCCTCAACTAGTATGCTGGGAGGGACCACCAAAAGGCTGTAGCAACGATGATCCCTGTTCCCATGCATAGTCATTATGGACTTGATCGCGACTACCTCCCCAAGCGATGACATGGCAGTTACTACACCCCCGGTAAGCCGGTAAGCTAGGGGTTCCCCTTTTATAGGAACTTTCTTATATGTTTTCCAGTCTAAAAGGAGAAGCCTATTTTCGCAAGAATAGACTCCACAAAGGGCAACGTGATTTAAGCCATCACCAAAACCAATAACTCTACCTAAATCAAGTTCAAAAAATGCAATACATGGAAAGCATCATAGTGTACACAAAAAAGGAAAATACTTGTTAATTTAGGAGAGTTTGATGGTTACATGCCAAAGGAAGGAAAAGAAGAGATATTGTGCCCAAAGCCTAACAAGTCCCTAAGGATCAGCTAAGAGGGATCTAGCATCGCATGATTGGAGTATCCTATCAATCTGGGCAGAAAGGGTCTCCTCAACTTGGGCTAGATCCAGGGAGCCTTCAGCCTGGACATCCTCTTCAGCCTGGACCCCCTCTTCAGCTTGAACTCCCTCTTCAGCCTGGACCAGAATTACACCGGAGTCCTCGACTACGATTTAGATTTCTTCCCTCAGGCTTGGCATCTCAATAGCCTCTTCAGCCTTGATACGAATTATTCCCGAGTCCTCGGCTATGATTGGGGTTTCTTTTCTCCGGCTTGGCACCTTTTCAGCCTCCTCTATGGCCCCAATCTCCTCCTCTTCCTCCTCCTCAACATCAAAAATAGGGATGTTGGAAAGATCAAGATCGGGGAAGACTACAATGACCTTGGTGAGTCCATCATTAAAGCCATGCTGGTAGCTGTATAAACTCGCTTCATTCATCTCTTGTTGGAACTGTGAGGACTTCCTAAAATCCATAATAGCTCTAGCTGCTTGCTCTTTCATGGCTTCGGACTCCCTTCTAGCTGTTTCATCCTCCAAGGCTGCCTTTTTGGCTCTTGAAGATGCCTCTTCGACTCTCAAAGATACCTCCTCGGTTCTCTTGGTCACCTCCTTGGCCACCTTGGTTAGGTCTTCAGCCCTCTCTTTACTCTTATTGGCAGATTGTTCCAAGGAGTCAATCTGCCTCATATTCCTCCTCAACTCTGTCCCTTGCCCTGCGATCGTCAAGTGGGAGTTCTTCAGTTTGCCCTTCAGACCCTGAACTTTGGCATCCACGCGACTAAGCCGACTCTCCATGGTCTGCTTCAGTCCCTCGGCCACCTCCCTTTCGGCCCTGGCCACTTGGAGCTCCTTCTTCAAACCGTGAATGAGGCTATCAATGCTCCCTAGGCCTTCTTCCACTAAGGTAATGTCATAGACTAGCTACACCAACAAAACAAGGTATAAGATCAGTCACAGAATGAATGATCCATCAGGCAAAGAAGGGATTATGAAGATCTCACATGTTGTAGGGAAGAATTGGTAGAATCAGATATCTTAGCGAGGATTTGACCTCGGATAACTTCCAAGTCATGAGGCAGCAAGGTATCCTTCAGTAACTTCCTAGCCACAATGGGAACCAAAAGACCCCCCGTAAGGAAAAGCTCCGAATAGCCCATGGGATGGCACCCACTCGGAGAAGCCTCCCGAACAGACTCCTCCTCAAATTGTGATGCCTTGCCCGTATCCACCAAAGGGGGCAAGGCAGTGGCTCATCAACCACCGGAAATAGACTCTCCCTCATCTGAATAGGAGAGCTAGGCGTCGACAGAGATTTAACTAGCAGAGGCCCTGCTGGAGCCTCCATCATCGATATTCCATCTCCCCTAGAGGTTCCTCTAGAGGACAAGGTGCTTCTAGTTCTCTCAGGATCATCCCCTCGGGCCTTCTTTCGGGTCTCTGATCTTTAAGGAGGGGCCAGAGCCATCCTCTTTTTGGAAGACAGGTAAAGACAGCTCAAGTTAGGCTTCATTCCACCACTTACAAATAGAAAGGTCCTTCTGAATCAACTGGACTATAAAGGAGATTAAAGAGAAGAGGTGAAAACTTTTGCCATTTATACCTAATGCAGGGAACTCACTGATCCATGCAAGATGGAGATTCCTCTCTTCAAACAGTTTGTGGATGGGAATGGGCTCTGAACCAGTCAGTAAGACATAATCAGACTAATCGACCGCCAAAACCTTTTTTCCATCATTGGCAACTAGGCATGGCTCCCTCCACTCGCTACTAAAATCCCACGGTATGGGAGATGACACAAAAGCAATGTTGGGCTTCCCTTCATGGATGGCACTGGGCATATCCTTTATGTTCTTGCGGCCAGGCCGAGGACCAATTACCCACCATCCGTGACCATGAAAATCCCTCTTGAGAATAAAAGGAGCGGTGAATAAATTGGTCCTGGGATTCATGTTGGCTATGTTGCACCGGACCAAAAACCCATAGATATTATGAATGCTATTCAGAGTCAACTACACAGGCACTATTTGGTACATGCGAAAGACCATGATGAAGAAGGGATACAGGGGAAATTGAAGACCGGTCTTTAAATGGTCTTCGTATAGGGCAAGACATCCGATTGGAGGTTTATGTACCCGCTCTTTAGACTTGGGAAGTATTAAAGGAAACCCTTCGGGAATGTGATAATGCTCTAGAAGGTGAGCAATCTTTCTTAGTGAGATGAAGCTGGAAACTAACTCTGGACTCACCACATCATCAGTCCCAGAGGGTCCAACTTTTTTCCCTTGACTTCCTATGGTCTCAGCCATGATAAAAGAATGAAACAAAAAAATAAAAGAAAGATTTTACCTGCGGAAGGGATTGATGGCCAAGAACAGGGAAAGCTGGGCCAATGCTAAAGTATTGCAATGATAAAATTGTTTGGAATTGTGTCCCAAAGCCAATCACCTAGGTTGTTGGCGGTTGAGCTAAGTATTGTATTCTTTCTTTGAATTAATAAAATATTATTTTTGGTAGCTCATCACATATTGTATTTCCCTGAAATGAACTCTTTCCATCTGATGAAGTCCTTAGGACTACACTGATTTCGATACAGAGAGGATGTATCGAGTGGTCCTTAAACCTTGTTCACAACCAAAGGATATATTGTACTGGATGGCAATATATCAAGTATAGGTTGTTGTAGTTCACATCGTTTGGTTGTCCACTTGACCAAATGAGTGTGGTGACACTGATGTGATCTACAAGTGGGATATGTGATATCTCATTGAACGTGACTCCATGCAGCCCCTTTCTGCCAAAGGGATACTCACGATTGGATATGGGTATATGTGTCCCTCCGACCTGAGGTCATCATGGTAGCTTGCAAGCAACTCCCTATGCTTTGGTGCCGGACTACCCGGATTTTTAATCCAGTGATGGAAGGTTTCTGGGTACAGGCAAGTACTTATGAAGTAGAGATGGACCATGATGGAATTGACCTGTCCAAACAGTTTGGATTGAATGTCTCGCAGTATCTCAATTTAGCAAATCCTCGACTGGGGTAGCCCTAGAGAAGAGTCAATGGGCTTGCGAGGTTGAGACACGTAGTGGACTGACTCAGTCTGGGTTGGCAGCCCAATCTCAGTCGTCCTGAGCATTAGAGGTCAAAGGGATGAATTATACGATAACCATATGCCAGAGGTTCGATAGTTTGCTCCTGCATCTTCGACCTATCTGGACGCCGGGACCCATTGCTAGATGGTTTCCTGTGCAGGTACAAGAATTGTTCTAGTGCTACCATTTAGGTTCAAACCTATGAGGTCACATGCCACAGAGGATTACTCTCTGATTCGGATACCGATTACGATTGGGAATCGTCTCGATTTTATGGTCACAGTATTTTTTTAGCATACTTTTTCCCATCTTTCCCTTGTTTGTGTCAACCAGAAATTATTCCGGGCTGACCAGCACTGCGCCAGGATTTTTCTGAATCAGTTTTGAACTGATTCAGAGTTCATTTTGGCCTCCAATTGGTTGTGAACCAATTGAACCAATTTTATTGGGCTCGGACCGGTTCAATTGGATTGAACCACCGTTGGTTAATTGAACCAATGGGTTTGAGCCTAATTGGTTTAAGGTTTATGTACCAGTTTCTTTTGAACCGGTGTATTCTTGTCCCAGCTGTTTTACACGTTTTCTTGCGTTAGAAATTCCTTTCGCTGGAGGAGGCCAAACGATCGAAGATCCACCCTTGGGCGACGTCTCTTCTTTTCCTCCCCCCCGCTGGTTTATTTGCTGGTTTAATGGTCTTTGGCAGCTGCTGCCTCTTGGCCTCCCCGTCTCTCCACCTCCCTCTCCCTGCTGTCCTATAAAAACTCCAGCAGTCCCCTGTTTCAAAGAGAGTTTTCAGCCGTGAGAACACTGTGATATTGCACTTGGGTGTTCTTTCTTTGAGAGGTTGAGAGACCCCCTGGTTGAGAGCTTAGAGTTTGCTCTTATAGGCTGGGATTTGGAGTGTGTGAGGAAGAGTTTAAAGGCCTTTTTCCTTGTCCAATTGAGTGCTCAAACCCAGGACTGCAGCAAGCCCTGTTGCTGCCATTCACTGTGGCCGAATCTTCTTCCAGCGGCTAGCACCGCGTGTGGAGAGGGATCCGAGAGCCCCGGGAGCATCTCCCCTCTAGAGGGAGTACCCTTCTACTCCTAGGAGCAAGCCATGCGAGCCGGGATCGCTCCAGCTGCTCCAAATCGAAGGCCAAAGCCTGCTGCCCAGTTCTGCTGCAGAAAATCTGGCAGTAGACTTTGGTGAATTTTTATAATTTTTTGGCTGTCATTTTCTTGCAGCTTTCAATTAGAGATCGAAGACCACTTGTCCAAGTTGCCATTGCTGAAATTTGGGAGCAAACGGAGGTCCGGAAGGTGGTGTTCCGACACCATTTTTAAAGCCAAAAACAGAGCTCTTCTTAGCCCAAGGAGGAAGAAGGCTGGAATAGATTTATTCCAGCTATTCCAGCATATTCCAGGTTTATCCCATGGTTATTCCAGCCGGAATAAGGTATAAAAAATTGTTTTTTAATCATGCATGAATAGAATTTTTTAATTCAAATATTTTGTAAATATTTTATATCATTCTACATGCCTATTTGCAACTAGAATTAGATTAGTTTCTAGGCGGAGCAGTTTTCCACTGCGCGGATTTCAAAATGTTTTTAAAATCCATTCAGCTCCCACAGTTGTTTGCATGCCTAGTGTAGGATCATGTCGAACCACCTACACCGTTTCTCTTTCAGTGGTATCAGAGCAGGTTGCATGTGTAATCTAATCTAGTATGCATGTTTTATAGATTAAAATTAGTTTAATCTTAATATATATCCAAATTTCTTTTTGGAACCTAGTTGAGACCTTCACCATGACCGTGTATCTTTGACACGATGCGGATCGTCTGTGTTGGCCTCTTCAGAAGGATCCTTAAAGAATATTAAAATTAAAAATTCTTTTAATTTGGTGATACATGTTTTAGGCATGTTTTATATGAATATAAATTATTTGTAAAATATTTTGATGCATGATTCTTTTTTAGTTATGTAAAATTGTTTTACACAGAAACTTAATTAAAAATTGTTTTAATTAAGAGTTTGGCTTATTAAAAAAAAAAAAAATTTAGGTTTATGAAATCTAATCAAAATTTGCATAAGCCATTTTGGGTTAATTGGGTTAGCTGACTAGTTGGGTCCATGACTGGGTTAGACCTAAGTTTAGTTGAACCGGATTACAAGAAGATTAAACAAAAGTTGTTTAAGGCCCTTCTTTAGAACTATCTAATAGTTAGATTAGTTGATCCGTTCATCTAAAATGGATCCAATTAGTGGCTCAGTGGATGCCCGAGTCTTTAGGCTAGTATGATCGAGTCTGGTAAACCGACTGGTGTCGAGGTAGGTTTGGCATTGTGATCATGGTTGTATGAGGCTACCTCTTTCCTGGCCAACTTGGTTGGTGTCTAGGAAAGATGGTTAATGGCGGATACTCACCCATGATCTCACCTACCTGGCTAGTCGAGTCGACCAGAACTGATTGGAAAAGCTCAATGACTCGAGTTAACCCATGTCACCCAGGTTGATCGGTCTGACTGATCTATAGGTGCCCATGGATCAATTTGTTGATTTATTTCAACCCTCCTGAAATCTGATTAATTCAGTAGGAGGATGATCCAAGTCCTTGTCTTATCTTCTGTCACAACTAAAAATCCTCTAAAATTATTAGGTCCTTAAAAAGACTAAGTCAAGGAGTTGATAGTGTCTTAGCCTCCCATTAAGTCAGTTAGAAATGTGTCCACTAGCTTGGTGTGCATCGGCAGTTTCAAAGAACAGGTGTACATCCGGCGACTGGAATTTCTATCTGGGCTAGCCAAAGTCGGGATTGGTCTTTAGTTAGCTGGAAGCATTGGATTTGTCATTTTAATAGTTGGACCTGACCAGAGACCCGCAATAGGAGGCCCCTAGGCTGATTGGGGTGTTCTCTGGGGCAAAATGAAATACTGAAAATTGTTTAGGGAAACAATTGATTTACGAACCTACCTTTAGGCTTGTATGGGTGAGCTGGCCAATGTCGGGCTCATGCGTGGCCTATTGGATTTCAGTACCCATTTGAAAAAGTGTTTTCATGGATTGGAGTTAGAGGCTACCAATCTGAAAAATTAGTAGGAGAAACCTTTAGACTAAAGTCCAAGTCTTTTGGTTAAATTATTAATTTATACACTAATTTGGTCTTATTTTATTTTCAGATGTCTTCAAATTTATCGCTCTGGTCACTTCTCGATAACGAGAAGTTAAAGGGTCACAACTTCGATAGTTGGTATCAAAGATTGAGAATCGTTCTGGAGCATGAACAGATACTCTATATGATAACGGATCCGGCACCTGAAATCCCTCCCGCTAATGCACGGAGTGTGGTCAGAGACGCTTATCTGAAGTGGGTCTCTGATCGGACTACTGTCCGATGCATTATGTTAGTTGCGATGAATGACGAGTTCAGTCGCAAATTCGAGGAGGCCCAACCTGATGAAATCCTTCAAAAGTTGAAGGAATCCTTCGGCACCCCGGATGATGTAGAACGGTACAAAGTATCTTGTGCCATCTACAACTCCAAGATGCCGAATGGTGGTTCAGTCACTGATCATGTATTGTACATAATCGAGCTGATTGAAAAGTTGGGCAAACTCGGATGCCCCTTGCACGAGCAGCTCGGCAAGGATGCGATCCTGAATTCTCTTCCCTCCTCGTATCTTGATTTCTCAATCATTATAGAATGAACAAACCTGCAGTCAACTACCATGGTCTTTTGGGGTTCTCGCAGACTTTCGAGAAAGACCACCAACTGAATAAGGGGGTGGTGAATTTAGTGGGAGGTAGTAGAGGTCGTCGTCCCTTTAAGAAAGGGAAGAAGAAAATAAATAAAAAGGGAAAGAAGGTGCAGAATGCTCCTGGCCCTAGTCAGACCAGGAAGTATAAGGCTGATCAATCTTCTGCAGAATGTTTCTACTGCAAGAAGAAGGGACACTGGAAGAGGAACTGTCTTCTTTATATTTCGTCCCTTGATTTGAATAGGCCGAGGAAGCAAAAGTCTGCTGAACAATGTATTTATATGATAAAACCTTGTAATTACTCAATTGTTGATACTGCTAACTCGATATTGGATACTGGTAGTCCAATTCACGTTTGTAATTCGTTACAGGGACTTCAAGTTAGCAGAAGATTTGAAGATGGAGAATAGTTTCTGAGCGTCGGGAATGGAAATCGTGTTCCAGTACTGGCGGTCGGAGTCTTGCATCTTGTCTTTGAGTCTTGTACTGTCGAACTAGTCGACTGTCACTATTGTCCTAGTTTCATTATCAGCATAATCTCTGTAGGCCTTTTGGCCAATTATGGTTTTGAACTTTCAAAAAAAGGAGATTTTTGCAATGTTATTTTGAATAACTCTGATATAATGAAAGCTAGATTAAATAATGGCATATATGTACTATCAAGGCCTGTTAGTGTAATGTACACTTCTAGCAAACGCCCAAGATTAGATAATGTCAACGATTTGTATCTTTGGCACTGTAGGCTAGGTCATATTAACCAAAATAGGATAAACAAGATGCGAGGAGATGGACTCCTAGAGGTCAGTGATTCTAAATCACTGCCCACTTGTGAATCCTATTTACTTGGTAAAATGACCAAGTCACCTTTTACTGGAAAAGGTGAACGAGCTACAGAACTTCTGAGTCTAATACATATTGATGTATATGGACCGATGACAGTTAGTGCCAGAGGAGGATACAAATATTTCATTACTTTTACAGATGACTTTTCAAGGTTCGGTTATGTCTTTTTAATGAGACATAAGTCTGAGTCATTTGAAATGTTCAAACGATACCGTAATGAAGTAGAAAAGCAAACTAGAAAAAGTATTAAAACCCTTCGATCTGATCGAGGTGGTGAATACTTATCTGGTGAATTTTTGACATATCTTGAGGAGAATGGAATTCTCTCTCAGTGGACTCCTCCAGGAACACCATAGTTGAATGGTGTGTCCGAAAGGATGAATCGAATCTTGTTGGACATGGTTCAATCCATGATGGGTTTTGCAACTCTGCCGCTATCGTTTTGGGGATATGCGCTTCAGACAGCCTATTACTTATTAAATGATGTTCCAAGTAAGTCTGTTGTCTCCACTTCGTATGAGATGTGGACTGGATGTAAACCCTCAATCTCACACCTTTGGGTCTGGGGTTGTCCAGCTTACGTAAAGCATTTAGACTCAGACAAACTTGGTCTAAGGTCTGATCGGTGTTTATTCATTGGTTATCCTAAGGAAACCAAAGGGTATTTCTTCTACTTGGAGAATGAACAAAAGGTGTTCGTTGCTCTTTGAGCTATCTTTTTGGAAAAGGAGTTCCTTGGAGAAGGAACTATAGCTTCTAAGATTGATCTTGATGAAGTTCAACCAATAGAAGAACCTGTACACTCTAAGGACATCGTAGAACCGGCTGTGATTGGATCACACCCAGAACCCATTAGGAGATCCGGTAGAATACTGCGTTAGCCGGACAGATACTACGGTTTCTTGGTCCGGGACGGCGATCCCATTGAGCTCGATGAGAACATTGAGGATCTGATTGTTGGGGTTTCTGGTGCACCGCAGCGGAAGTGTAATTTCAAAATGATGAAATTTGCACCGAAATCCCTTAGCCAAGATCTCCTTTTACTAATTAAAACATACATACTAACATTCAAACATAGATTGTTAGAATTAGAGTACCAACCTGCAATCGCTAATTCCAACAAAGTTGATGTTGAAGGGGCTGATTGAATTCACCAGGCGTCCAAGTGTCCACCCTCCGATGGTGATCCACACAGAGCAGTGATCAAGACAACTCTATCTTCTTTTCAAAGGTTCCTTCTATTGAGTTCTTCTTCCTAGAACTCAATTGCTTGGACTATGGCTTGAATTCCTCCACACAAAGGCTTGCTTTCCTTTCCTTGACTCCTTCTCCTCCTTCCACCAAGACCTTGGCCCTTTAGACACCCTTGTCTTGAAGAAAAAGACCTTGTCCTAAGAGGACATAGGCTTGTCTTAAGTTGGAGGAGAAATTAAGACAATGATGTCTTAATGTATGAAAGAAAGGAAGAAATCAGAACTTCTTTCTTTCCTTTACCGTCGGAGACTTTTACTTTTATCTTGTTCAGTAGCAGAGTTTCGACAGAGGTTTACTCTGTAGAGGAAACAATGCAAGAGCAAGAAAAAATAAAAGAGTCTTCAGGAGAGGAAGAAAGAAAAAGATTACTGAAAGTTCTGATTTTTCCCGACCCTTTAAATAGAAATCAGATAGGCGCCTACACACCTCTCCGTAATTTCTTTCTCACGCCCTTTCCAATTTCTCACGCCCCATCCTCCCATCTCATGGCCTTCCAGATTAAATCCCACGGCTCTTCTTAAAGGAAAAACCGCGGTGTTTTAAAAGGAAGGAAGTCGCGACTTTTCATCTCCGAAGAGATGTTATTTCGCGCGCCCGGGAGGAGTTAGCGCTTTCTTTCTTTCTCAAAATCCCATCAGCCGTTGGATTCTCATCCAAGGGGGGAGAGAAGGTGCGCTAATCACTTAAGAAGGAGGCCGCCCAAATAAAAACATCGGAGAATTTATTTGGGGCGCGCCAAGAGTCCATGCGCCATGGACTCTTCCTTAAGGCGCGCCAAGAGTCCATATGCGCATGGACTCTTGGTGTTTGGTGTGAAAAATAAAAGGGGGCGGGTGGGGAGGCTAGCCAAGCTACATGGCTAGCCAATAGGGTTAGCCACATTCCCGTTTTTCTTAATTAGGGTCTAATTAGGTCCAATTAGAACCCAATTTGAACCAATCCGGAACCCTAATTCGAATCCGATCCGAATAGAAGCTAGGGCTTGCAACACCTGCTAGAGTGTTATCTTGCAAAGACGATTTAATTCCAAATTAAATTCTTGATCAATCCTCTTAAGTGTGTGACCCATTGGGTTCCACATCTAGCCAGCAGTGGGTTCGAATACAAGTTGACCTAATTTGATTAGAACTCTTTCTAATCGATTTAGGTCAAACCGGGCTTACCCGAATCGATCAATTAGGATTCTTCCTAACATGTGATCTTTGAACTTGATCAACCCACAAGACAAGATTGACGTCTAGCAACGTGTCATGTCTACCCGGAAGATATGGAAATTCTGGTGAAATACCAAAATTACCCTTCAGTAGAGAGTTACCGTACAATTAAATCTTTCGATCAGCCTGCACCCAAAATATAACTATGGATATGGATATATGTCAAATCCAATATTATATTTATTTCTAGCTCAATCTTATAATGATGATTCGATTATCTTGATATTAGAAACAGTCTCTAATACCTTCACTTTGATCAAAGATTTCCTGAATCATCATGCGATTGTTGACTAGCTGGATGCAATCTCCTCTTACTAAGAGTGATCGATTCCTTGTTGACCCACTCATTACCTTCATATCCAATTCACCATTCCCAGTATTAATCCTGTGCATGTCTTAGTGTCATGATTAGGATTGAACCAAAGAATGGGTTCATGTACATAAGGTACTTATGGCAGTCTCAGGTCAAAAGATTACTTGTACCACTCCCACTATGAGAACCTTCTATTGACATGTAGCTAAGACTCCATTAGATGTTCTCAAGTTGGATCATATCAGTGAACTCATTCTCCAATGAGCACCCACATCCTAGTATTAGTGTCATACACAAGTGACTGTGAGAGCAGTCACCCTTTCCAGTATACCCGAGATGTGCTAGTCTTATCGAAAAACCCTGATCCCCTACTCAGGGTTCCTTTGACTAGGAATACTTTAGATTAAGGTTTTAAGATTTTAGGTCTCACTGCTATGATCTCATCATAACCCTAAAATCATAGCCCTAATCTATGGGGTTCATCATATAATAAACACAGCGTGTGATGAAAAATAATGCCTTTATTTAGAAAATTATCAATTACAATGGTTTGGGAGATACAACAGAGATTGGTTTGTAGGGCATATCCCTTTCAATCTCCCACTTGCACTAAAGCCAATCGCCTTTGAATCTTAATCCCATACATTCTAGGTGGCGATCAAAATCTCGCTGTGGTAGAGCCTTAGTGAACGGGTCTGCTACATTGTTCTTTGTATCAACTCTATCTATGTAGACATCTTGTCTCTCTACTATTTCTCGGACAAGATGGAAGCGTCTTAGAATGTGCTTGGACTTATGATGAGCTCTTGGTTCCTTAGCTTGAGCAACGGCCCCAGTGTTGTCACAGTAAAGTGGCACTGGGTTTTCAATTTGAGGAACAACACCCAACTCTGTGATGAACTTCTTCATCCAGACTGCTTCCTTGGCGGCTTCACTAACAGCTATGTATTCTGCCTCTGTGGTTGAGTCAGCTACAGTCTGCTGCTTGGTACTCTTCCAACTCACTGCTCCACCATTTAGGGTAAAAACATATCCCGAAATGGATTTGCTATCATCAGGGTCTGATTGAAAACTAGAATCAGAATAAGCTTCCAGTTTAAGATCAGAACCACCATAAATCAAAAAAATATCCTTAGTCCTTCTTAGGTACTTAAGAATATTTTTAACTGCTTTCCAATGATCCTCTCCTGGATCAGCCTGAAACCTACTGACAATGCCTAAAGCATATGCCACATCAGGCCTGGTACATAACATGGCATACATTATGGATCCTATTGCCGAAGCATAGGGTATAGAATTCATTCTATCTCTTTCTTCAGGTGTCTTAGGAGACATCCTTTTAGAAAGATGTATGCCTTGACTCATAGGAAGATAACCTCTTTTACTTCCTTCCATGCTGAATCTTTTCAGCACTAAGTCAATGTACCTAGATTGGGATAAACCTAGCATCCTCTTAGATCTATCTCTATAGATCTTAATACCTAGTATATAGGATGCTTCTCCCAAATCTTTCATGGAAAACTGGTTTGATAGCCAAACCTTGACTGATTGCAACATTGGGATATCATTCCCAATGAGGAGTATGTCATCTACATACAGAACCAAGAAGACTATGGCACTCCCACTAGTCTTCTTATAAACACAGGGTTCATCCACATTTTTGATAAAACCAAATCTTTTAATAGTTTCATCAAAGCGGATGTTCCAACTCCTGGAAGCTTGCTTTAATCCATAAATGGATTTCTTCAGCTTGCATACTTGATTAGGTTTATTCTTTGAAATAAAACCTTATGGCTGTGACATGTAGACTTCTTCCTCAAGGAAACCATTGAGGAATGCAGTTTTCACATCCATCTGCCATATCTCATAATCGTGGTATGCTGCTATAGCAAGTAAAATCCGAATTGATTTTAGCATGGCAACAGGTGAAAATGTTTCATCATAATCAATTCCCTGTTTTTGTCTAAAACCTTTAGCCACTAATCTGGCTTTATAGGTTTCAACTTGGCCATCAGCCCCAATCTTTTTCTTATAGACCCATTTACACCCAATAGGATTAACACCCTCTGGTGCATCAACCAAAGACCATACTTGGTTTACATACATAGAGTCTACTTCGGATTCCATGGCTTCTTGCCATTTATCTGAGTCAGTACTCAAGATAGCTTCCGTATAGGTCAGAGGTTCATCATTTTGAATGACTTGAGCTTCATTATTTTCAATAATAAACCCATACCTCTCAGGTGCCCGTGGCACTCTGTTAGACCTACGAGGAGGAGTTTTGTGTTCTAGTTCTGTCCTAACTATATGTTCTAATGGTTGAGAATTGTCTATCTGTATTTCTTGCACTTCTCCAAGTTCAATTGTTCTACCATTGCCCTTTTCCAAAATGAACTCTTTTTCTAGAAAAGTGGCATGCCTGCTAACAAAAATCTTTTGTTCAGTAGGATGGTAGAATAGATATCCTCTACCTTCTTTAGGATATCCTACAAATAGACATTTATCCGCTCTAGGTTCCAACTTATGTCCAAAATTTCTTTTAACATAAGCTGGACATCCCCATACCTTAAAATATTTAAGATATGGTTTCTTTCCACTCCAAATTTCATATGGAGTACTAACAACGGATTTAGAAGATACCTTGTTCAGAATATAAACAGCAGTTTCTAGGACATGACCCCAGAAAGAAATGGGCAAATTTGTGAAGCACATCATGGATCGTACCATATCTAATAATGTACGATTCCTCCTTTCAGCTATACCATTTAGCTGTGGTGTATAAGGAGGGGTCCATTCAGAAAGGATTCCATTAACTTTAAGATAGTCTAAAAACTCCGTGGACAAGTATTCTCCTCCTCGATCAGAACGAAGAACTTTAATACTTTTCCCGGTTTGTTTTTCGACCATACTTTGATACTCCTTAAATTTATCAAAGGCTTCAGATTTGTGTTTCATAAGATACACATATCCGAACCTAGATAAATCATCTGTAAAAGTGATAAAATATGAGTATCCTCCTCTGGCCTGAGTTGTCATTGGACCACATACATCAGTATGTATAAGTCCTAATAACTCAGTTGACCTTTCCCCATGTCCAGTGAATGGAGTTTTTGTCATCTTACCCATGAGACATGATTCGCAAGTTCCTAATGATTCATACTCATAAGGATCAAGGAATTTTTCCTTGTATAACTTGCTAATCCTAGACTCATTTACATGACCAAGTCTATGATGCCAAAGTAAAGTATCATTAAAGTCTTTTCTTTTCCTTTTAGTATTGACATGAAAAATACTATCATTGGAAGAAAGAGTTAAGAGCCCATTGCTAAATATGCCAGAACAAATAATTTTATTAGATAACATTATCGAGCAACCAGTGCTCGTTACATCCATTACATATCCTTGTTTTAATAACAAAGGAATAGATATAATGTTCCTAATAATCTTTGGCATATAGTAACAATTCTCTAGCTCCAAGATCTTCCCTGAAGGCAACTTCAGAATATAGGTCCCTACAGCTTCTGCTTGGATGATATCACCACCAGCACCGTAGAGATTGAAGTCGCCTTCCTTCAATACTTTAAGCTTGTGGAGGTCCTGCAAAGATTTGCATATATGGTAACCACAAGCGGTATCCAATACCCAAGTATTTGATATAGACAAATTTAATGTCAATATAGTATGTATCTCATACATACCTTTTGGTGCGTCTGCCGCACCAGGCTTCACAGTTGCAAGGTAAGCCTTGCAATTCCTTTTCCAATGTCCCGCTTTGCCGCAAAAGAAACAGGTTGACTGTTTTGAGACCTTCTTTCCTTTCTTGTTCTTATTGATGCCACCCTTAGGGTTTAGTCTCCTGCTAAAACCCTTTTTGCCTGATTTCTTCTTATTGGTCTTATCAACAAGAAGAAGTGGAGCCTTTTCTTTCTTAACATGGCTCTTTGCTGTTTTTAACATATTTAACAGCTCAGGCAAGGAAGTGTTCAGTTTGTTCATGTGATAATTCAAGACAAACTGAGAAAATGACTCTGGGAGTGATTGCAGGATTAAATCCTGATTCAGCTCCCCATCCATAATAAACCCTAATTGACCTAATCTGGTGATTAAGTCAATTACCTTCAGGACATGATCCTGAACGGATGTACCCTCTGTCATCCTAGCACGGAATAACTGCTTAGATATTTCGTATCTAGCAGTTCTGCTTTGTTCTCCATAAAGCTCCTTTAAATTGAGCATTATGGATTGAGTATCCATGCTTTCATGCTGCCTCTGTAACTCATTGGTCATAGAGGCCAGTATGATACACTTGACAGTGAGGGAGTCATTCTGCCACATTTTGTATGTGACCATATCTTCCTGTGTGGCATCATCCCCTAGTGGATTAAGATTAGGGGTATCAAGAATATAAGAAAGTTTTTCTGAACTCAGTACAATCTTTAAGTTTCTCAACCAGTCCACATAGTTTGGACCAGTCAATTTGTTGGTATCTAAGATGCTTCTCAGTGATAATGAAGATGCCATTTATCTACATTTAATTAAGAACAATACATAAGCAAACAACCATGAAATGACTTACATAATTAAATTAGGTCTTCAATTTAATTATGTCTCCCACTATTTTATCAAAAATCATAGCCCTCACTATGATAATCGAGAAGAACCCTGATCGGTTTTCTTAGTGAGATCGAGATCCTTATAATTTATAAAAGATCTTGCAGACAACACAACAAATCTTTTATAAGTTCTAAGGTAGGAAACTCTTCCAATTATATCTCATATAATTCTCAAAAATAACTTGGCCTCTAGAACATTATAAGTCTTGCAGAAAACACAACAAACCATAATGTTCTAGTTAAGTCAAGACCCTTTCATTTCTATACAGTCAATATTCAAATATAATGCCCTTGTAGATAACACAACAAGGCATTATATTGAATATACTGTAAGCATATTTTGCACTAGACCAATATTATGTCAATCACCCTATTAGGTCTTGCAGACAACACAACAAACCTAATGTGGTTCATAATACAGTAATGATCCAGCATGAAGGAAGGCCAACATATAGCATTTTTTTAACACTAAGCATATAAGTCAAGATTTAAATATAATCAAATCGGCCAGGCAAGTGGAAGAGATGTGGGAGTCCCCCCGTTGCTTTCCTAGACACCAATAAAAATTGGCCAGGTCAGTCAACGGAACCAATTAAAAACCACGATTCTCTTTACCTTCCCAGAACCACCTTTCTAGACACCGAATGATCAATTGTTCATCATGACTAGTGATGCTTATTAGTTAAATATGCTATGACTTAATATGATTTTAAGAAGAGGGCTTTATAAAATTGCCAGCACATTCTTACATAAAAACATATCATAATGATATCACTCTGATAAACATATATGTGCTAAGTGTGTCATCATACTAGGACAACCATTTACCACATAATGGATCCACCATTATGCCAGGGCAACCTTATTTCAGTATGATGACTTCAAAACTAATCATATCTCTATAATAATTAGGGTTTGAGTGAAAAACCCTAATTAGTGGCATACATCAAAACATTAATTATCATTTATGCATTCCTTAAATTATGCTAAGTGTATCAGCATTCAAGGGTTTAAAACCCTAATTTCGATACTACAACAAAAATGCATATCATATGTTTTAACTGTAATAAGGATGGCTCTGATACCACTGTTGGGGTTTCCGGTGCACTGCAGCGGAAGTGTAATTTCAAAATGATGAAATTTGCACCGAAATCCCTTAGCCAAGATCTCCTTTTACTAATTAAAACATACATACTAACATTCAAACATAGATTGTTAGAATTAGAGTACCAACCTGCAATCGCTAATTCCAACAAAGTTGATGTTGAAGGGGCTGATTGAATTCACCAGGCGTCCAAGTGTCCGCCCTCCGATGGTGATCCACACAGAGCAGTGATCAAGACAACTCTATCTTCTTTTCAAAGGTTCCTTCTATTGAGTTCTTCTTCCTAGAACTCAATTGCTTGGACTATGGCTTGAATTCCTCCACACAAAGGCTTGCTTTCCTTTCCTTGACTCCTTCTCCTCCTTCCACCAAGACCTTGGCCCTTTAGACACCCTTGTCTTGAAGAAAAGGACCTTGTCCTAAGAGGACATAGGCTTGTCTTAAGTTGGAGGAGAAATTAAGACAATGATGTCTTGATGTATGAAAGAAAGGAAGAAATCAGAACTTCTTTCTTTCCTTTACCGTCAGAGACTTTTACTTTTATCTTGTTCAGTAGCAGAGTTTCGACAGAGGTTTACTCTGTAGAGGAAACAATGCAAGAACAAGAAAAAATAAAAGAGTCTTCAGGAGAGGAAGAAAGAAAAAGATTACTGAAAGTTCTGATTTTTCCCGACCCTTTAAATAGAAATCAGATAGGCGCCTACACACCTCTCCGTAATTTCTTTCTCACGCCCTTTCCAATTTCTCACGCCCCATCCTCCCATCTCATGGCCTTCCAGATTAAATCCCACGGCTCTTCTTAAAGGAAAAACCGCGGTGTTTTAAAAGGAAGGAAGTCGTGACTTTTCATCTCCGAAGAGATGTTATTTCGCGCGCCCGGGAGGAGTTAGCGCTTTCTTTCTTTCTCAAAATCCCATCAGCCGTTGGATTCTCATCCAAGGGGGGAGAGAAGGTGCGCTAATCACTTAAGAAGGAGGCCGCCCAAATAAAAACATCGGAGAATTTATTTGGGGCGCGCCAAGAGTCCATGCGCCATGGACTCTTCCTTAAGGCGCGCCAAGAGTCCATATGCGCATGGACTCTTGGTGTTTGGCGTGAAAAATAAAAGGGGGCGGGTGGGGAGGCTAGCCAAGCTACATGGCTAGCCAATAGGGTTAGCCACATTCCCGTTTTTCTTAATTAGGGTCTAATTAGGTCCAATTAGAACCCAATTAGAACCAATCCGGAACCCTAATTCGAATCCGATCCGAATAGAAGCTAGGGCTTGCAACACCTGCTAGAGTGTTATCTTGCAAAGACGATTTAATTCCAAATTAAATTCTTGATCAATCCTCTTAAGTGTGTGACCCATTGGGTTCCACATCTAGCCAGCAGTGGGTTCGAATACAAGTTGACCTAATTTGATTAGAACTCTTTCTAATCGATTTAGGTCAAACCGGGCTTACCCGAATCGATCAATTAGGATTCTTCCTAACATGTGATCTTTGAACTTGATCAACCCACAAGACAAGATTGACGTCTAGCAACGTGTCATGTCTACCCGGAAGATATGGAAATTCTGGTGAAATACCAAAATTACCCTTCAGTAGAGAGTTACCGTACAATTAAATCTTTCGATCAGCCTGCACCCAAAATATAACTATGGATATGGATATATGTCAAATCCAATATTATATTTATTTCTAGCTCAATCTTATAATGATGATTCGATTATCTTGATATTAGAAACAGTCTCTAATACCTTCACTTTGATCAAAGATTTCCTGAATCATCATGCGATTGTTGACTAGCTGGATGCAATCTCCTCTTACTAAGAGTGATCGATTCCTTGTTGACCCACTCATTACCTTCATATCCAATTCACCATTCCCAGTATTAATCCTGTGCATGTCTCAGTGTCATGATTAGGATTGAACCAAAGAATGGGTTCATGTACATAAGGTACTTATGGCAGTCTCAGGTCAAAAGATTACTTGTACCACTCCCACTATGAGAACCTTCTATTGACATGTAGCTAAGACTCCATTAGATGTTCTCAAGTTGGATCATATCAGTGAACTCATTCTCCAATGAGCACCCACATCCCAGTATTAGTGTCATACACAAGTGACTGTGAGAGCAGTCACCCTTTCCAGTATACCCGGGATGTGCTAGTCTTATCGGAAAACCCTGATCCCCTACTCAGGGTTCCTTTGACTAGGAATACTTTAGATTAAGGTTTTAAGATTTTAGGTCTCACTGCTATGATCTCATCATAACCCTAAAATCATTGCCCTAATCTATGGGGTTCATCATATAATAAACACAGCGTGTGATGAAAAATAATGCCTTTATTTAGAAAATTATCAATTACAATGGTTTGGGAGATACAACAGAGATTGGTTTGTAGGGCATATCCCTTTCACTGATCACCTATATGGATGCACTTCAGAGATCTGACTCTGAGGAATGGCTTGGTGCCATGCGATCCGAAATGGAGTCCATGGAAATCAACAATGTTTGGACATTGGTTGATCCGCCTGAAGGAATAAAACCCATCGAGTGTAAATGGATCTTCAAGAGGAAAAGGGGCGCAGATGGGAAGTTAGAGACCTATAAAGCCCGTCTGGTTGCCAAGGGATATCGTCAGCGATATGGTATCGATTATGATGAGACTTTCTTCCCTGTGGCAATGCTCAAGTCCATTTAGATCATGCTTGCTTTGGCAGCATATTTTGATTTCGAGATCTGGCAGATGGATGTCCGAACCGCTTTCCTAAATGGGGAGCTGGAAGAGGAGGTGTATATGATACAGCCTGAAGGGTTTACATCCACAGATGAATCAAAAGTATGCTAGTTGCAGAGATCTATCTATGGACTCAAGCAAGCATCTCGAAGTTGGAACTTACAGTTTGATAGGTGTATCAAATCGTATGGCTTTGTTAGGAACGGAGAGAACCATGCATCTATAAATGGGTTAATGGTTCTATGATTGTATTCCTAGTATTGTATATTGACGACATTCTCTTAATCGGGAATGATGTCGTAGCATTACAAGGAATAAATGTCTGGTTATCATCTCAGTTCTCCAAGAAAGACTTGGGTGAAGCTTCTTACATACTAGGTATGAAGATCTATAGAGATAGATCTAAGAAGCTTTTGGGACTGTCCCAGTCTACGTACATTGACACCATGCTGAAACGGTTCAGCATGGAAAATTCCAAGAAAGGCTATCTCCCGATAGGTTCTGGAATTACTCTTTCCAAGAAGGAATGTGTGACAACTCCTGAGGAAAGAGAGCGCATGAGTAGAGTACCTTATGCTTCTGCAGTAGGCTCCATCATGTATGCTATGACTTGTACTAGACCAGACATGGCATACTCACTAGGAGTAGTGAGCAGATACCAGTCTAACCCAGGTGAGGCGCATTGGAAGGTGGTTAAGTCCATCCTTAAGTATTTAAGAAATACTAAAGATCAATGGCTGATTTATGGAGAACCTGACTTGAAACTTGTGTGGTAGTTTCCAGTCGGATAGAGATGATAGCAAGAGTGTGTCAGGGTTTGTATTTACCCTGAATGGAGGAGTGATCTACTAGAAAAGTTCCAAGCAGGCAACTGTTGCAGACTCGGTATGCGAAGCAGAATACTTTGCAGCATCAGATGCAGCAAAGGAAGCTGTGTGGTTGCAAAAGTTCTTTGGAGAGCTAGGGGTGGCACCTTCCCTAGATGGTCCTGTTCCGATGTATTGTGACAGCACTGGAGCCATTGCTCAAGCTAATGAGCCTAAAGCTCATCACCACACCAAGCACATATTGCGATGCTACCACCTCGTACGAGAAATCATGGAACGAGGCGACATCAATCTTCGGAAGATCGATGGAAAAGAAAATCTGGAAGACCCCTTCACAAAGCCCTCGGAATAAAAGAGTTTGACTATTGTAAATGGGAAATGGGTATTAGATACTCTTCTGATTGGCTTTAGTACAAGTGGGAGTTGTTGGGAATTGTGTCCCAAAGCCAATCGTCTGGGTTGTAGGCGGTTGAGCTAAGTATTGTACTCTTTCATTGAATTAATAAAATATTATTTTTGGTAGCTCATCACATATTGTATTTCCCTGAAATGAACTCTTTCCATGTGATGAAGTCCTTAGGACTACACTGATTTCGATACAGAGAGGATGTATCAAGTGGTCCTCAAACCTTGTTCACAACCAAATGGTGGGGACACCGGAGGCACCAGAATAAGATAAAGGCTTTTCAATCCTCTATGAATTGATCAATAATTTATGAGTCCATCTGTAATAAGGGCTTAGACCATCTGAGTCCATTTTAGTTGTTATTTGAGTATTTTGAGTTGTTATTTCAGTTCTGTACTAGTCAGCTCAGGTTGAGCTAGTTCAGTCCAATGCTAGTCAGCTCATGTTGAGCTAATTTTATTTTTTTTGAGTCCTTTCCAAGCATACCGAAGACTCAAGACTATATCATACAAGTGAAGACCAAGTCCAACTAGATTGAAGACATGGAAGTATAGCCCAAGTCCAACCCAGCTTGAAGATTTGAAGACCCTAGGAGGAAAATTAAGAAAACCCTGATTTCTTGCAGATGCCCTCCAGATGCCCAGATTCCCTTCCAGATGCCAAAGTATATTCATAGATAAGGGCATCCATGATTCCAGAGGTCCATCTGTATCCTAGCCCAAAGAAATCAAGCCCAGGTGCCAAGCCCAAGCCCATAAGAAACAAGATACCAGCAAATATTCCTGCTACCTGGCTACCAGGCCACCCCAGCTTCCAGAGGCCCAAACCCATGCACCCGAGCCCCTTTGGGCCGGCCTTTTGCTGCTCCTAGAAGCCCAACACGCCCCCCTAGGCATCCTTGGAGTCTTGACCAAGTCAAGAAAATTTTTAGGGATTTTTCTACCTAATATTTCCTTATTTTCTAGCTAGGGTTTGAGAGGGAAAAGGATTCTTATGTAAAGACTAATGTACCCTTACTTGGAGCCCAAGGTTAAGGGTCTATTTAAGGGACCCTAGCCTCTTGTATGAAGAAAAATTTTTGATGAATGAAAACCTTGAGTTCTTCTATTGAGTTGTGTGATACCCTGCTGTGTGCATAAAGGGGTTTGCGAGAGTTTTTCTTCCTAGTGCTGCAATCATCTTCCTGCTGCCAACAAGCATGTCAGATCCCTGGATGCCCACTCCAAAAAAAGCCTTTCCTTGCTATTTTTCCTTTGTTTTCTTGTTCCCTTGTGAGTTTTCTAACCCCTGACAGGTCATTTACAGGTCCCCGAGTTCCTACGAATCCAACGACTCCAGCCAAGCCTCAATCGGATCACCGAGCAGAAAGCCGGGTATCCGCGAGTCTTTAGCTCGGTTTTCTAGGCTGCATCCATCGAGGAATGAGAGACCCTTTGCTATGATCTTCACAGATGTTGTCAGGTACACCCCCTCTACCTCCAGTAGTTTTATTGTAGGAGAACTTGCCCTAACCGAGGCTTCTCAGTCCCGGCGATCCTTCTTTTCTACTTTTCTAGGTCCTAATCTACATGCTGATCTTCTAAAATTCATATAAAATTCCCTACAACTTATTTTAATCTAAAATTCAGGAATTAATCACTCAACCCCACATATAAAACATACAAAAAAAATTGCATGCATATTAGTCCCCCATCATTTGGTATTAGAGCTTAAATTAGGGCTTGTTTTCTGCAATTTTCCAGTCCATATATACTCTATTTGTTTAATTATTTCTCCCTGATAAAAACTCTAAAAATTCTGAAATTTATTTTGTTGGATTAAAATTAATTTAAAGTAGTATTAAAATTTATTTTCAGATTTTATTATGGCCTGTGAATTTTTTTCAAGCCGAAATACAGCCTGCAAATTTTTGGCTCTATTTTTTTTCAGCAAGACAAGTTTGGAAGTTTTAGGGTTTTATTTAGTATTTTTTGCATATCTTTTAATTTTAGTATATTTCTTGCATATTAGGCCATAATTTGAAAGTTTTCTTCTATTTAAGAAAATACCAAAAAAAAAATAATAAAATAAAATTACATATTCTCCAAAAATACCACAAACATCTAACCCTAATTTGCATCATTTGCCTGCCATCATTGCATAATCTACTTTTAAGGGCACTCTTGCTACGTCAGATGGGGGGTGGATTTGATCACCTCTCCTTAGCCCAAAACCACACCCCTTGCATTCAGTTCCAAGCCTTAACCTAAAATTAACTAGACTTAATTTGCCCTAGTGGGCTAGGGACACCAACTGGTCAGGTCCGGACTATGTGTCAGATCATTGTGTCAAGCTAACCCGTGTGTGCTTTGTGCTCAGTGTCTAGAATGGTGGTTTAGGGATTCAATCCCAAAGGGCTTGTGTGCTGGTCCACCTACTTGGCCAATCTCTGATTGGTGTCTAGGATTGGCAATCAGGGACCTAACACTCCCCTTACACCTGCCTGGCTGAGTACAGGGTTACTATAGGCTAGTTTGCCACCCTGATTGAGCATCTAGTTTGGACTCTAGGTCTAGTCAGCTATAGTCGATCTGATCGAGTCTTGCATGAGCACTAGATCAGGAGTTTCATATCACCCACCTCCTTCACAAATGTCTGAACCCATGGAAAATTTACAAGCCCAAATAAAAGCCCTAGCTGATCAAATGGCCCTGATGGCTACCCAGTTAACTCAATCTGGTATTCAAACCAATGATAGAATTGACCATCTTGCTAGCAGGTTTGATCAGTTAGAAGTCCGGGTAGGGACCCCAGGAAAAATCCATGGGTCACAGTGTGAGCCAGATCCTAATTCCCCTCAACCTAGGAGGACCCCTAACCCTAATCCATACCCTGAGGTCGAACCTAGGAGAGCCCATCATCCTGACCCATACTATAACCCTCAGCCTAGGAGGACCCCAGACCCTGACCCATACCAAGAGGTCGAACCTAGGAGAGCCCCTCAACCTGACCCATACTACAATCCTGAACCTAGGAGGACCCTAAACCCTGATCCATACCGAGAGGTTGAACCTAGGAGAGCCCCTCAGCCTGACCCATACCATAATACTGAACCTAGAAGAACCCCTTACCATGACCCTTATTATGATACTGAACCTAGAAGAACCCCTTACCATGACCCTTATTATGATACTGAACCCAGGAGAACCCAATACTCTGACCCATATAGGGAGTCCAATCCTAGGAGAACCAAATACTCTGACCCATATAGAGAGTCCAATCCTCGGAGAACCCAATACTCTAACCCATATAGGGAGCCCAACCCTAGGAGAACCCAATATTCTGACCCATATAGGGAGTCCAACCCTAGGAGAACCCAATATCCTGACCCATATAGAGAGCCCACCCTTAGGAGGACCCCATACCATGATCCATCCTTAGAACCTGACCATAGAGCTGACCCAAAATCCTATGACCCCAGATCCTATAATCCCATGACCCATAGATCTGCACCCTTGTCCTATGAGCCCAGAGAACACATAACCCCTAGGTATCAATCTAGTACTAGTCAGGATTCCCTTAGTCAACTTGAACCCCATAGGATTAGCACCCCTAAATATGAACCCAGTAGTGAGCCACTACCCCTTAGGCAACTTGAACCTACTAGGACTAGTGTCCATAATCAGAAACTAGGATCTAGCCAATTTTTCCCTAGCCGACCTTCTCTAACCATTCCTGAGATTGACAAGGCTTACATTAATGCGGAAGTGTATGAAGCTGATGCGAGCCTAGTGGATGAGTATGAAGGAGAAGAGGAGACACCTTTAGTAGACCTAGAATTAGCTGACCCAGTAGATATCCACGTAGAAACCAACCCAGAGGTAGTTGACCTTGACCACATCCAACCTAAAGCTATAGTGGAAGAACAAATAGAGGAAGAGAACCTAGGTACTGCTGCTAGAGCCTTACCTGAGGAAACCATAGAGGAGAGCCAAATTATAGAGTCTAGTCCTAAAATACAAGAACCAGAAGAATTTATTAAGGACTTGATCTCTTTGAATCGGTACCTTCAGGATGAGCCTCCTCCTATAGTTCCCATTAAGGACCTCTTCCCTGAGATTAGTAACCCATCCTTTGATTATTCAAACCCCATAGATATACCGCAACCTCGTAGGGTTAGCCTCATTAGTCTAGGATTAGTCCCTGACATGCCTTCTTTTATCGAACTTTATCCAACTAACCTTGAACCTTTTTCCCTACCTTACCAAACTACTTCTGAACCCACTTCCTATTTTCTGCCCTTTCCTGACACCTCCAGCATTTCTAGGATTATTAGATTACATTTAACTGAGATTAGCGTACTGCATGCATTCATTACGCATGTTAGGTTTGCATTATACATCTGGCATACCCTCTGGCATTTGCTTGGAGTTCATTGTAAATACTCTTGTGCACACCACACTAGGGTCAGACCTAGAGAGTCTATAGTCTCTTAGGTTTAAGCCCATAAAAGTCTAATAAATTTCCTTCGATAGGAATGCAAAGTCGAGTGTATTAGGTGTTAGTTTGAGTCCTTTGCATCATTTTGTTAAGAGTCTGCATGTGCCCAGCTTGTTCACCACCTATACTAATTTTAAACAAACTGGCTAATTCCTGAAGATGGATCAAAGAATTTGATGTAGTGGATTCTATCTTGATTAGGCTTAGGCCTAAAAGAAGCTTCATGCTCGCAGAGCCGGACCTTTTAAAGTGATAAAGAAGGTTGGATCAAATGCCTAGGTGTTAGTCTTGCCTTTGGATTTGGGCATTAGTTCTACCTTCAATATTACTGACCTGGTTGAGTATAGGGAACCGGCAGCGATACCTAGTGAGGCATTTGGACCTATTCCTTTTCATTGTGAGTGACCCTAACCTAGAGTGTCTACAAACAAATTTGGCCTGAGAGAGGAGAATGGATCGAGCGTATCCTGGACGATCAAGCCATCACGACCCAGGGCCATGACTATCAACGCTTCCTGGTCCAATGGCAAGGCCAGCCAGAGTCGGACGATTCATGGATTTTTCAAGAGGACTTGTAACGCCTCAACCAGACCTTCTCAAGAGATATGTGAGCCAGTCTAACCTTCACTCAACAGGGTCGAGTTCCTCACACCCCGGGAGAATTGGTGGGGACACCGGAGGCACCAGAATAAGATAGAGGCTTTTCAATCCTCTGTGAATTGATTAATAATTTATGAGTCCATCTGTAATAAGGGCTTAGCCCAACTAAGTCTATTTTAGTTGTTATTTGAGTCTTTTGAGTTGTTATTTCAGTTCTGTACTAGTCAGCTCATGTTGAGCTAGTTCAGTCCAATGCTAGTCAGCTCATGTTGAGCTAAATTTATTTTACTTGAGTCCTGTCCAAGCATACCGAAGACTCAAGACTATTTATACAAGTGAAGACCAAGTCCAACTAGATTGAAGACATGGAAGTATAGTGCAAGTCCAACCCAGCTTGAAGATTTGAAGACCCTAGGAGGAAAATTCAGAAAACCCTAATTTCTTGCAGATGCCCTCCAGATGCCCAGATTCCCTTCCAGATTCCAAAGTATATTCATAGATAAGGGCATCCATGATTCCAGAGGTCCATCTGCATCCTAGTCCAAAGAAATCAAGCCCAGGTGCCAAGCCCAAGCCCCTAAGAAGCAAGATACCAGGGAATATTCCTGCTACCTGGCTACCAGGCCACCCCAGCTTCCAGAGGCCCAAACCCATGCACCCGAGCCCCATTGAGCCGGCCTTTTGCTGCTCCTAGAAGCCCAACACGTCCCCCTAGGCATCCTTGGAGTCTTGACCAAGTCAAGAAAATTTTTAGGGATTTTTATACCTAATATTTCCTTATTTTGTAGCTAGGGTTTGAGAGGGAAAAGGATTCTTATGTAAAGACTAATGTACCCTTACTTGGAGCCCAAGGTTAAGGGTCTATTTAAGGGACCCGAGCCTCTTGTATGAAGGAAAATTTTTGATGAATGAAAACCTTTAGTTCTTCTATTGAGTTGTGTGATACCCTGCTGTGTGCATAAAGGGGATTGCGAGAGTTTTTCTTCCCAGTGCTGCAATCATCTTCCTGCTGCCAACAAGCATCTCAGATCCCTGGACGCCCACTCCAAAAGAAGCCTTCCGTTGCTGTTTTTCCTTTGTTTTCTTGCTCCTTTGTGAGTTTTCTAACCCCTGACAGGTCGTTTACAGGTCCCCGAGTTCCTACGAATCCAACGACTCCAGCCAAGCCTCAATCGGATCATCGAGCAGAAAGCCGGGTATCCGCGGGTCTTTGGCTCAGTTTTTGAGGCTGCATCCATCGAGGAACGAGAGACCCTTTGCTGCGATCTTCACAAACATTGTCAGGTACACCCCCTCTACCTCCAGTAGTTTTATTGTAGGAGGAATTGCCCTAACCGAGGCTTCTCAGCCCCGGCGATCCTTCTTTTCTACTTTTCTAGGTCCTAATCTGCATGCTGATCTTCTAAAATTCATATAAAATTCCCTACAACTTATTTTAATCTAAAATTTGGGAATTAATCACTCAACTCCACATATAAAATATACAAAAAAAAATGCATGCATATTAGTCCCCCATCACCAAAGGATATATTGTAATGGACAGCAATATATCAAGTATAGGTTGTTGTAGTTCATATCGTTTGGTTGTCCTCTTGACCAAATGAGTGTGGAGACACTGATGTGATCTATAAGTGAGATATATGATATCTCATTGAACATAATTCCGTGCAACCCCTTTCTGCCAAAGGAATACTCACGATTAGATATGGGTATATGTGTCCCTCCGACCTGAGATCATCACGGTAGCTTGTAAGCAACTCCCTGTTCTTTGGTGCTGGACTACCCGAATTTTTAATCCGATGACTGAAGGTTTCTGGGTACAGGCAAGTACTTGTGGAGCAGTGATAGACCAAGATGGAATTGACCTGTCCAAACAGTTTGGAATGAATGTCTCGCAGTATCTCAATTTAGCAAATCCTCGGCCGGGGTAGCCCTAGTGAAGAGTCACTGGGCTTGTGAGGTTAAGACACGTAGTGGACTGACTCTGTCTGGGTTGGCAGTGCAATCTCAGTCGTCCTGAGCATTAGATGTTAAAGGGATGAATTATAGGGTAACTATATGCCAGAGGTTCGATAGTTTGCTCCCACATCTTCGACCTATCCGGACGCCGGACCCATTGCTAGATGGTTTCCTATGCTGGTACTAGAATTGTTCTAGTGCTACCGTTTATGTTCGAACCTATGAGGTCAAAAGCCACAGAGGATTACTCTCTGATCCGGATACCGATTACGATTGGGAATCATCTCGATTTTATGGTCACAGTATTTTTTGAGCACTCTTTTTCCCATCTTGTCCTTGTCTGTGTCAACCGGAAATTGTTCCGGGCTAACCAACACTGCGCCAGGAATTTTCTGAATTAGTTTTGAACTGATTCAGAGTTCGTTTTGGCCTCCAATTAGTTGTGAACCAATTGAACCAATTTTATTGGGCTCGGACTGGTTCAATTGGATTGAACCACCGTTGGTTAATTGAACCAATGGGTTTGAACCTAATTGGTTTAAGGTTTATGGACTGGTTTCTTTTGAACAGGTGTATTCTTGTCCCAGCCGTTTTACACATTTTCTTGCGTTAGAAATTTCCTTTCGCTGGAGGAGGCCAAACGACCGAAGATCCACCCTTGGGCGACGTCTTTTCTTTTCCTCCCACCCGCTGGTTTATTTGCTGGTTTAATGGTGTTTGGCAGCTGCTGCCTCTTGGCTTCCCCGTCTCTCCACCTCCCTTTCCCTGCTGTCCTATAAAAACTCCAGCAGTCCCCTGTTTCAAAGAGAGTTTTCAGCCATGAGAACACTGTGATATTGCACCTGGGTGTTCTTTCTTTGAGAGGTTGAGAGACCCCCTGGTTGAGAGCTTAGGGTTTGCTCTTATAGGCTGGGATTTGGAGTGTGTGAGGAAGAGTTTCAAGGCCCTTTTCCTTGTCCAATTGAGTGCTCAAACCCAGGACTGCAGCAAGCCCAGTTGCTGCCATTCACTGTGGCCGAATCTTCTTCCAGCGGCTAAAACCGCATGTGGAGAGGGATCCGAGAGCCTCGGGTGCATCTCCCCTCTAGAGGGAGTACCCTTCTACTCTTAGGAGCAAGCCACGTGAGCCGGGATCGCCCCAGCTGCTCCAAATCAAAGGCCAAAGCCTGCTGCCCAGTTCTGCTTCAGAAAATCTAGCAGCAGACTTTGGTGAATTTTTATAATTTTTTGGCTAATATTTTCATGCAGCTTTCAATAGGAGATCGAAGACCACTTGTACAAGTTACTGCTGCTGAAATTTGGGAGCAAACGGAGGTCCGGAAGGCGGTGTCCCGACATCGTTTTTAAAGCCAAAATCAGAGCTCTTCTCAGCCCAAGTAGGAAGAAGGCTGGAATAGATTTATTCCAGCTATTCCAGCCTATTCCAGGTTTATCCCAGAGTTATTACAACCGGAATAAGGTATAAAAAATTATTTTTTAATCATGCATGAATAGAATTTTTTAATTCAAGTTTTTTGCAAATATTTTATATCATCCTACATGCCTATTTGCAACTAGAATTAGATTAGTTTCTGGACGGAGCAGTTTTCCGCTGCGCGGATTTCAAAAATATTTTTAAAATTTATTCTGCTCCCGCAGTTGTTTGCATGCCTAGTGTAGGATCATGTCAAACCACCTGCACCGTTTCTCTTTCAGAAAAAGCTTCCTTAGCCAGATCTTTTCTCCTTCTCATAAAGGACAAGGAAACTCCAAGATGACATCTCGATAGTTGGAACCATCTCTCCATATCTGCCATGGATGCATGAGATGGGTGTGCAATTCCAAACATCCCTAAACTGATTTGATGTAGAATGGATCGAAGGTCATAATCCTTGCAAATCAACAGCTAAGATGGAACACGCTTCTTATCCGAGGTACGGGAAGAGGCCACGACCGACGCCCAAATCCCAACCAAAAGATCGACTGAACTGTCGCACAATAGAGAAAGGAGGGATGGTCCCAGGTCTGCCGCTCCTTTTTCACACCCCAACCAGGGGGTGACAGCTATCCATCACCTGATCCTTGAATCAGCTAGCAGTTATGGCAGACAGTCCAATCAGAGATTTTGTAATCATCTACAGCACCATTCCTCGGGGGAAAATGATAAACTAGTAATACTCTCACTCTTCGAGGTAGTTCGTCGCTTCGAAAATTGAGAGTGGGGGCAACTATTAGGATATGTCGGTTCAAGACAGATCAGCCACCAGTTCGACCAGCCGAAGACATTTCTCCCAAACCATGCACTTTAAACTAAAGTGTCTAGAGGAAATTGAACAACTGATAGACAAGCCAAAACCGAAGCTCTCAACTTCATATGAAGAGTTAGCATGTGGCCCTTGCTGAAGACAGGGTCCTCAGCCTGAATCGAAGACATGATCTTCACTATCAGCAGAAGATACATGTCTTCGACCTGTGTCGAAAACATGATCTCTGACCTATATCAAAGGAGTCCAAAGATGAAGGCGCCCCTTCAATTCGGCTACAAATACTTTTCCAAAACGAAGCCTGAAGACAGATCTCTTATCTGTCTCAAATCTCCACAAACATGGCAAACAATGGTTATCATTGACTACCTAACTACCTCCAGAGCACAAACATGACATGTGCTCATTAACTATAGCTGCAACATCTCTGGCCTAGCCGGAACCATTTAGTAACCATCCACGATTGCGAACAGAGGGGAAGTGTTGGCTTTGGCTCCTTAGTTTTGATGATTAACAAAAGGTTGAGTATATGTTTGGACTAATGTTTCATTTCGAGATAAAGTTTCAGGCCATAGGTTATTCAAAAAGAGTATCAAGAGTACAATAATGAAACCAAGCTTGCTTTATTTGGGAAAGAGCTTTTCTACCATAACAAGATCAAATTTCTCAAAATGGACCTTCTTATTATGAAGTAATTGACAAAAGAAACAAAGGCTTAGAGAAACTCAAGCATGGAACGTACCTCTCCAGAGTTTCAGAAAATTTCAGACCAGAGGTCGACCACCAGAGGTCGACACCTTACCAAAGGTCAGCCACTAGAGGTCGACTCAAGAAGAAAAGAAAAGTTCAACAAGGCCGGCACGGCAAAATTTCAGTGGCACGCTTCAAAGGACACCACCTGAGGTCGACACCTGTCCAGAGGTCGACACCAGAGGTCGACTCATCGCCTGAGAATTCAAACTGGGCAGAACTATGGTTTTCTGGATTTTTGCTTAAGATAAACTGGAGGTCGACTCATGAGGTCGACACTTGACCCAGAGGTCGACACTTGACCCAGAGGTCGACTCATGAGGTCGACTAATGGCATAACGGCTAGTTTTTCTGAACTTTTGATTTGATTTCTAATGGCCATAAATTGCCATATTTTTGATTCTAACGGTCTTTTGGAGTTGTTTCAACTTGAATGAAGTATTTAACCTCCACCTAACTTCAAAAAAGAAAAGGAGACAAAGTGAAAAAGAAGAGAGAAAAAGTACAAAGCTTTCAATCAATCTTAAGCTAAAAAGAGTGAAAATTCAAGAGATTTTTTAGCCAAAAGCTTTCCATTTTTGAGGAATCCAGCTTTCAAGTCTTTGGCATTTAGTGAGGTCCAAGATTCCAAGAGGAAGACTTGAAGAGTCTCCAACAAGAGCTACATCGAATTAATTTTTGCTCAAAAAGGAGTTTATCTTGTTATTATTCATTGTATTCATACTCTATTTGTGCTAGCCTAGTTTCAAGGGAATTTGAAACTAGTGTGAGGTTTGTTGGTGAGCCAATTGATAAAACCAACTAGGGTTACTTGTAAGCCCGAAGCCAAAACAAGTGTGTAAGGTTTGTTGGTGAGCCTAGGTAACAAAACCAACTTAGGTTTTGACTTGTGAGCCTTGTAAAACAAGTCGGCTGAAATCTAGAGAAGATTATAGTGGAAATTCCTAAGTGGAGCTTGGGGAGTGGATGTAGGAGCTAGGTGCACCGAACCACTATACGTTTTGTGTGTTTGCATTGCTTTACTCTCTATCTTCTATTGCTCTTTAATTGTTGTTATCTTTCATTGCTTCCGTTGTACAATTACTTGAGCACTATCACTCTTCATATTTGAAATTGATAGCACATATATTGATTTATTTTTTGAAAGACCTAATTCACCCCCCCACTTGGGCACCATATCTGGGCAACAAGTGGTATCAGAGCACCGGTACTCTCTTGTAGCTCCAACGATCTTGAGTGAAAGATCATGGCCACCCCAATTAGAATGGGTGTAGTTGAAGGTCAAGTATCAAATCGCCCTCCTTTCTTTAATGGCACAAACTACACATACTGGAAAACTCGTATGCACATTTATTTACAAGCTGTAGATTATAATATATGGAGAGTAATTACTAAAGGGCCTCATCAGCCCACTCACTTGGTTAATGGCATTATCACAACAAAATTTGAAGAAGAATGGGATGACAATGATATCAAACAAGCTGAGTTAAATGCAAAGGTGATTAATTTGCTATTCTGTGCATTTGACCCAAGTGAATTTAACAGAATATCAAATTATATTTTCACCAAAGAAATTTGGGATACACTTGAGGTTACCCATGAGGGTACACACCAAGTGAAGACCACAAAGGTGAACATGCTCATTCATACGTATAAGATGTTCAGGATAGAACCAACTAAAAGTATTAGTGAGATGTACACTAGATTTAGAAATATAGTAAATGGTATGAGGAGTTTGGAAAAGATTATATCTAATGGTGAACTTGTTAACAAACTTCTCAGGTCTCTTCCGGCTTCATGGGATGCGAAAGTAACAGCCATAGAAGAAGCCAAGGATGTCAATACTCTACCTCTTGAGCAGCTTCTTGGATCACTGATGACTTATGAGCTTTCACTAAAATAGAAGACAGTGGACAATGACAAGAAAAAGAAAGCCATAGCCTTCAAGTCCACTACAAAGGAAGAGTCAAGTGATGAATCAGAAGAAGAAGCTGATGATGATGAGACAGCTCTTATTACAAGAAAATTTAGAAGATTCATGAGAAAGAAGAAGTGCTTCTACAAGAAAAGGCCACAAAAAGGTGATTACAATAAAGAAAAAGAGAAAGAAAAAGAAAGGGATCCACCCATCTGCTTCGAGTGCAAAAAGCCTGGACATTATAAAATGGATTGCCCTTTGCTTAAAAAGAGTCGAAGGATGTTGAGAAAGAAATCCATGATGGCTACCTGGAGTGAGAGTGAGGACTCCAACAGTGATGAAGAGCAACAGGAAGTCGCCAACCTGTGTTTCATGGCCAATGAAGATGATGAGGTAAATTCTGAACCTGAAAATGAATTTACTTTTAATGAACTACATGATGCTTTTGATGATTTAGTTATGGAATATAAAAAACTAAAACTGAAAAATAAGAAATCAATTAAGCTATATCAAGAGCTTACCAAAAATTCAGACAAGTTTTCAACTGAAATTGAAGATTTAATTCAAGAAAACAAGAAATTAATTGAACATGTAAAGACCTTAAAAAATGATAAGGACAATCTTATAAAAGAAAAGGATTCTTTGAAAAATAATAGAAGTTTTGAAACTAATGAAAAAATTGAAAAACAAAATAAAGAACTGTTGCTTCAAAACAAGAATTACAAAGAAGAATTTGAAAAAGTGAAACCTTTTGTAGAAAAGTTTACTTATAGTTCAGAAAAATTATGTTTTTAAATAGTCAACATGTAGTTTTTAACAAAGCTGGACTTGGATTTAAGCCACAGAATCAACAAAAACTTTTCAAAAACTTTTTCATACATGCATCTTCTAATATTACCTGCTATGCATGTGGTAAGTTAGGACATAAATCATATATTTGTAACAGAAGAAAATCAAGTACCTTTGGAAAGATTTGGGTTCCAAAAGTAACCAATTTGTCTAACCCTAAAGGACCCAAGATGACTTGGGTACATAAAGTTTCAACTTGATCAATTTCTGCAGGTGTGTCTTGCAACCAAATATAAAAGAAGAATGTGGTATCTGGACAGTGGTTGCTTAAGGCACATGACTAGGGATGTGAAGTAATTCTCATCACTAGTAGCTATAAATGGTGGAAACGTTACTTTTGGTGATAATGGGAAAGGTAAAATCATCGGAATTGATAAAATCCATATCACCCCTAATGCTTATGTAGATAATGTATTATTTGTTGATGGCTTGAAGCATAATCTTTTCAGCATTAGTCAGTTTTGTGATAAGGGTTTTAAAGTAATTTTTAAATCATCTTTGTGCATGGTGTCTAGTCTAGATGTCGATGGCATCAAGTTCACTGGTCATAGGCATGGAAACATTTACATGGTTGATCTTGATGATCTAGCCATGGAAAGTGGTCAATGCCTAGTGGCTAGGGAAGCCAAAGCAAGTGAAACTAGTTGGCTTTGGTATCGCAGGCTAGGGCATTCTAGTATACATTTGATTTCAAAATTAAGCAAAAAGAATCTTGTAAAAGAATTGCCAAAACTCACTTTTGAAAAAGATAAGATTTGTGATGCATGTCAATTTGGAAAACAAACTAAATCTACTTTCAAACATAAAGGAGTAGTATTTACTACTAGACCCCTTGAATTATTGCATATGGACCTCTTTGGACCAACCAGAACAACCAGTTTGTGAGGTAAGAAATATGGGCAAGTAATTGTAGATGATTACTCATGATTTACTTGGGTAATGTTGTTAGCTCATAAAGATGAAATGTTTTCAGCTTTTGTTAAATTTCATAAAAGGGTTTCAAACGATAAAGATCTCACTATTGTTTGTTTGCGTAGTGATCATGGAACTGAATTTGACAATCATGATTTTGAAGCTTTTTGTAATGATAATGGCATTAGTCATAATTTTTCAACACCTAGGACACCTCAACAAAATATGTTGGTAGAAAGAAAAAACAGGACTCTTGAAGAAATGGCACACACAATGCTTTGCGAAAACGATTTACCTAGATATTTTTGGGCAGAAGCCATTAATACTTCTTGTTACATTTTAAATCATGTTTTAATTCAACCTATTTTGAAGAAAACACTATATGAGCTTTGGAAAAATTGAAAACCTAATCTTAAATATTTTCGTGTATTTGGTTGCTGCTGTTTCATATTAAACAATTGCAATGATAATATCAGTAAATTTGATGCCAAGTTAGATGAGGGTATTTTCTTAGGATACTCTACTTCTAGCAAGGCATACAGGGTCCTCAACAGAAGAACTCTTCTAGTTGAAGAATCAATTCATGTAGTGTTTGATGAAACTAACGAAAAATCTTCTATAAAAGAAGATTCTATTGATGATGAAACAGGTACAAAGAAGCTTAAACAATTGACAATCAATGAAGAAGTGCCCAAAGGAAATGATGATCAAGAAAATGAAGATCAAATTCAAGAGATCAATGCAACTTCAACAAAACCTTTACCTAAAGAATGGAGATATGCACACGGATACCCCAAAGAGCTAATTATTGGTGATCCATCAAAGGGAGTAAGTACACGCTCTTCTATAAAAATGTTTGTGATTATTTAGCTTTTGTTTCTCAAATAGAGCCTAAGTCAATTAAAGAAGCTGAAAAAGATTGTAACTGGATTAATGCCATGCAAGATGAACTAAATCAATTTAAAAGAAATAACGTTTGGACTTTAACTGAAAGACCCTCTAATATTTCTGTAATTGGCATAAAATAGGTTTTTAGAAATAAACTTGATGAACATGGTATTGTAACTAGAAACAAAGCAGACTTGTTGTTAAAGGCTACAACCAGGAAGAAGGGATTGACTTTGATGAAACCTTTGCTCTTGTTGCTAGGCTGGAAACAATTAGACTTTTACTTGCTTTTGCTTGTTTTGTGGATTTCAAGTTATTTCAAATGGATGTTAAAAGTGCCTTTTTAAATTGATTTATTGAAGAGGAAGTTTATGTTGAACAACCTCCTGGTTTTGAAAATCACGAATTTCCTAACCATGTTTTTAAATTTCATAAAGCATTGTATGGTTTAAAACAAGCTCCTAGAGCTTGGTATGATAGATTAAGTTTATTTTTGATGAAGAATGATTTTTCTAGAGGTAATGTAGATAATACATTATTTTTGAAAAAGAAAAATGATGATCTCTTAGTAGTACAAATCTATGTAGATGATATTATTTTTGGTGCTACTAACGAATGTCTTTGTCAAGAGTTTGCAAAGTTAATGCAGAGCGAGTTCGAGATGAGCATGATGGGAGAACTCAACTTCTTCCTCGGCCTCCAAATTAAGCAAACCAAAGAGTGGATCTTCATCAACCAAGCCAAGTACATAAGGAAAATATTGAAAAAGTTTGGGATGGAGACTACCAAACCAATAGGTACCCCTATGAGCTCTTCATGTAAATTAGACAAAGATGAATGTGGCAAATCAGTAGACCAAAAATTATATAGTGGCATGATTGGTTCATTGCTATATCTAACTGCCAGTTGACCAGATATAATGTTTAGTGTTTGTATGTGTGCACGTTTTCAGTCTGCTCCTAAAGAATCACATCTCTTAGCTGTAAAACGTATATTTAGATACTTATCTGGGTCAATTGAAATTGGTCTTTGGTACTTTAAAGAGTCATCGTATGAATTGATTGCTTACTCTGATGCTGATTTTGCTAGGTGTAAACTTGATCATAAAAGTACTAGTGGAACTTGTCAATTCCTAGGAGTTAATTTGATTTCATGGAGCAGCAAGAAACAGAATTCGGTTGCTCTATCTACGACGGAAGCCGAATATATAGCAGTCAGAAGCTGTTGTGCTCAGATTCTATGGATCAAACAACAACTCGAGGACTTTGGCATCAAACTAACTAAGACACCCATAAGATGTGATAATACTAGTGCAATCAATTTAACGAAAAATCCTGTACAACATTCAAGAAGCAAACATATTGAAATAAGACATCACTTCATAAGAGATCACGTTCAAAATTCTAATGTGTTGTTAGAATTTATTTGTACTGATTATCAATTGGCTGATATATTTACAAAACCATTGAATGAAGATAGGTTTTGAATGATCAGAAGAGAATTGGGAGTTATTGACTCTTTTGCTTGAAACTCTTCAATTTCCTTCAAAATATCTCAAAAATGATTTATAAATTCTCAAATATATTTAAAGCTTCTCTAAGAATTCATTCTAAATTTTTAAAATTTTTACCAAATTTTATTTTGACAAATTTATTTTCGGAGGTCGACACTTAGAATTTCGGAGGTCGACACTTGAGGTCGACCCCTGAAATTTTTTTGAGGTCGACACTTGGACGGAAAATCTGTTTTTAAAACCCGTCCGCGAGCCCTTTTTTCTTCCACTTCTTTTTGTTTTCTCCTTCGTGTGGTCCCCCTCCAACGTTCCTAAGGTCTGAATAGTGGATTTCCAACCCTCTCCCTCCTCTTTTTGGATAATCTTCTCCTCCCCTCTTGTTTTCTTTTGGACCGAACCGTTTTTACCGTGTTCCTCGTTTTTGGGCAACCGTAGGTTTTTGCCTCTATCAACCCTCAAATATCGGTTGGTATTCGATTGGAAACACTCATTTCTTCCCTCCATTTCGTGCATTTCTTCTATTTGCTCTCTTTTTCTTCTCAATTTCACAAACCCTCACTTACCTTTTCACGGTTCCTTCATTTGCCCAACTGTGAATTCCTTTTCTCTTATCCAAAATTCTTGGTTCTCCTCTTTCTTAGCACTGCACTATCCTTCTTCTCCCTAAATTACCCCCTTCCATCCATATGGGTCCAAGGAAGCATTTGGCTATAAGGAAAAGGAGATTGGAACAAGGCCAAGGTAGTACTGAGCGACGAAGAAATACCAGACATGAGCGTGAGCCGTCCCCAGAGGCACCTGCACCAGTGCCAGCCAGCTTAGTACGGAAGAGCATTACGAGCGGGAGACGTGTGGACATACCCTTCTGGGATCAACATCACTTTTTTATTGGAGATGTACTGAGAGATGCAGGTCTGGTTCACTTCTGCACAATGACTGAGAGATTCTACCCATACCTCATCAGGGAATTCTATGCATCCATGGACACTGATGGCATTGGATGGTCTGCTACTATTCGTGGGATCGAGATTCCAGTAACACCGGAGGTCATCAGTCGTGTTTGGAGGATTCCACTTCATGGCACAGCCGCCACTACTATCAGCGACCGAGAGTGCGCCTTCAAATGTATCTTAGAGCGCGAGGATGTTAGCGGCATTTCCATAGTAGCCGCTAATCAGCTATCATTAGAGATAAGAGTGCTGCATCATATCTTCACCCGCATCTTGATTCCAAAGAGCGGGAGGTTCGACTTTATTACTGAGCGTGAGCTAGTGTTGATGGTGTCTCTGAGACAGCGGACTCCCATCAACCTTCTCAGGATCATGCTTCAGCAGATGGGAGAGGCAGCATCTCATAGGAGACTAGTTCAGCCATATGGCATGGGGCTGACACAGTTATTCAGGGAGATTGGAGTATCATTTGTTTGTATACCCTTCAGTCAACTGCACCATACTGACACATATGGAGAGAAATCCCTGCATAGGATGAGATTTCGACTGATTGGTGATCGTTTGGTGCATCGGGAGTCTGGCCAGGAGCTAGATGAGGAGGAGGAGATTCGAGCAGCTGAGGCAGGGCCTTCAGAGCCTACTGATCATGGTACACCTCCTTGTCCAGCACCAGAGTCAGAGACTGCAAAGCCTGAGCCATTCACGCCACCACCATCATCAGCTCCGGCACCTTCTGCTACTGCTACTGCTACACCACAGAGGACTACAGCGAGCACATCGAACTTTGAGCAGAGTGACTGATCACATTTCAGAGGTTCGGACAGAGATTGCTGGTGTACGACAGGAGCTACATGGTCTGCGGATCCACACAGACATGCGCATTGGAGCTCTCTCAGCTACTGTCGATGTAGGATTCTGATAGATCCTCAGCTTACTGAGATTATCATTGCCACCAGGGACTGTAGATCCAACAGTGCCTCCTCCACATTCTGATGATGTTGATGATGATGATAATGATGATTCCAGTGGCTATAGTGATAGTGATGGAGATCAGCCTGGAGCAGGTAGCTCTAATGTTCCACCTGCTGATCCGATTCCAGAGATTACCCCTTCTGCTGATCTTCTTTCTACTGATCTTTCTAGTACTGATCCTTCAGCTACAGATGTGCCAGTAGATACTGAGATTACTGAGTCACTCTTTGAGACTATTACATGCATTCCAAATGATAGAGATGAGCATATAGAGACTGATATTGATGATCCCACTGCTTATGAGCTTGTCAGCAGGCACACTCTAGCTCAGTCTACTCAGCATACTGGTCCACCTACTCCTACTGCTACTACTTCTGTTAGGACACCTTCGGAGTCTTTTCCATAGACCTATAGATCTCGTAGGACTACCCCTAGGTCTGGTCCCTCTCTGAGGACTCGGAGTCTCACTCATAGGACTCCAAAATCCTCATCTAGGATCTTGGCTCCTATCTCTTTTGATGTACCTTCTGATGAGGAGTAGCCTCATAGATGTGCTTGATGTATGATGTACTAGTTTGTTTGTATGTTATGATGTATCAGTGTTTTGTGCTTACTATGTAAGCAATTTTGTAACTGAATACATTCATTTATAAATTTATCTACATTATGGTATTTTACTATTTGATGCCAGCTCCTAGCATTTATCCTTTTAAACCCTCAAGTTGGAATGTCTTTGCTATATCGAATGCACAAATTGAGGGGGAGCATGTATTTTATGCAACTAAGTACTTCATTGTAATGGAACATAATTTTATTTAGTATATCTTTTACTACAAAGAATGCACTTTTTGATTCTTGACAAAAAGGGGGAGTATAGTAAAGTATATATGGTAAAGTATAGTAAAGTATATATGGTTCTTATGACTCTTTCATAGAGTAGAGTAAAGCTTGTATGGTTCTTAACTTTTTGACTCATGAGAATGTTTTCACAAAAAAAGGGAGAGTAGATGAAAAGTTAATTTTTATGATATGCTCATATATGTGAGGTTTCTTTGAAAATTTTTTAAATGCTATAGTTTGCTTTTGGACTTAATTGCATATATACTCAAGGTTTTGTCATCATCAAAAAGGGGAGATTGTTGGCTTTGGCTCCTCAGTTTTGATGATTAACAAAAGGTTGAGTATATGTTTGGACTAATGTTTCATTTCGAGATAAAGTTTCAGGCCATAGGTTATTCAAAAAGAGTATCAAGAGTACAATGATGAAACTAAGCTTGCTTGATTTGGGAAAGAGCTTTTCTACCTTAAACAAGATCAAATTTCTCATATTGGACCTTCTTATTAAGAAGTAATTGACAAAAGAAACAAAGGCTTAGAGAAACTCAAGCATGGCACGCACCTCTCCAGAGTTTCAAAAAATTTCAGACCAGAGGTCGACCACCAGAGGTTGACACCTTGCCAAAGGTCGACCACCAGAGGTCGACTCATGAAGAAAAGAAAAGTTCAGCATGGCCGGTACGGCAAAATTTCAGTGGCACGCTTCAAAGGTCACCACCTGAGGTCGACACCTGTCCAGAGGTCGACTCATCGCCTCAGAATTCAAACTGGGCAGAACTTAGATTTTCTGGATTTTTGCCTAAGATAAACTGGAGGTCGACTCATGAGGTCGACACTTGACCCAAAGGTCGACTCATGAGGTCGACTCATGGCATAACGGCTTGTTTTTCTGAACTTTTGATTTGATTTCTAACGGCCATAAATGGCCATATTTTTGATTCTAACAATCTTGTGGAGTTGTTTCAGCTTGAATGAAGTATTTAACCTCCACCTAACTTCAAAAAAGAAAAGGAGACAAAGTGAAAAAGAAGAGAAAAAAAGTACAAAGCTCTCAATCAATCCTAAGCCAAAAAGAGTGAAAGTCCAAGAGATTCCTTAGCCAAAAGCTTTCCATTTTGAGGAATCCAGCTTTCAAGTCTTTGGCATTTAGTGAGGTCCAAGATTCCAAGAGGAAGACTTGAAGAGTCTCCAACAAGTGCTACATCGAATTAATTTTTGATCAAAAAGGAGTTTGTCTTGTTTTTATTCATTGTATTCATACTCTATTTGTGCTAGCCTAGTTTCAAGGGAATTTGAAACTAGTGTGAGGTTTGTTGGTGAGCCAATAGATAAAACCAACTAGGGTTGCTTGTAAGCCCGAAGCCAAAACAAGTGTGTAAGGTTTGTTGGTGAGCCTAGGTAACAAAACCAACTTAGGTTTTGACTTGTGAGCCTTGTAAAACAAGTCGGCTATAATCTAGAGAAGATTATAGTGGAAATTCCCAAGTGGAGCTTGGGGAGTGGATGTAGGTGCTAGGTGCACCGAACCACTATACGTTTTGTGTGTTTGCATTGCTTTACTCTCTATCTTCTTTTGCTCTTTAATTATTGTTATCTTTCATTGCTTTCGTTGCACAATTACTTGAGCACTATCACTCTTCATATTTGAAATTGATAGCACATATATTGCTTTACTTTTTAAAAGACCAAATTCACCCCCCTCTTGGGCACCATATCTGGGCAACAGGAAGGATTAACTTCCCATCGTAACCGCAGGAGGGAGAACGGAACCGCACGCCATACAATTCAATATAAATACTGGTAAGAGGGGACACTCAAGGTAAGGCACAAGATACTATTGAAAAACTCAGAGTCTTTTCCTCTCCATTTATCCTCCTCAGAATCTTTCCCATTTTGTGGCTGGAGCCCACCTTTGACTTAGGCATCGGAGTGTCCCTCGCCGGAGCAACTCTAGCCAAGGATTTGTTTTGTAGGTGAACCAGGGAACGGACCTGCGATCTAGTAGCTCCGCCCGGTCAGAAAAGAGATTCTACACCAACACAACCATTCGACAACTTCAGTTTGTCATATTGTTGCTTTATCTTTTAACTCTTCATTTAAATTGTGCCAAGTATAGCAAAGGGCTATAACTTGGAGTTTGATAGGTTATTGGTGAGCCTTAGAAACCAAGTGTAGTGGGTTGTTAGTGATCCTATTCAAATCTAACTTTGTATTTGATTTTTGGTCAGCCCAAGATAAAACCAAGTTTGGGTTTTGGATTATAAGTCCGTGAAAACAATTCGGCTATATTCCGAGAATGAATATAGTGAAAACTCCAAGTGGTATCTTGGGTAGTGGACATAGAAGTGAGGTTGCTCTGAACCACTATAAAATTTACTGTGTTTGTGATTGTGTTTCCTTTTCTTACTTGTTTCAATAGTAATTAGCTTAATTCACATCACATACCACACCCCCCTCTTGGGTCTGGTATTTTTTAAATACCCATTTCACCCCCCGCTTGGATAAGCCACCTGGACAACATTATACATGAATATAAATTACTGAAAATTGAGAATAAAAAGTTGAAAAAGCATGCTGATTCCTTTTCTTCTGAAAATACCAATCTTGTTAATGAAAATAATGATTTAAAAGCCAAGATTGATGTTTCTGAAAAATAAATGAATGATTTATCAAAAGAAATAGAAGTTTTGAAAACACACAAGGCTGTTGTTATAAATAATGAACTTTTAAAGAAAAACAAAGACTTTGAGGTAGAAAACAAGAAATTCAAAGATGAGCTAGATAAAGTTAAACCTTTTGTTGAAAAATTTACATTTAGCTCTGAAAAATTAAACTTATTGTTGAACAATCAAAGAGTTGTATTTGATAAAGCTAGACTTATTTACAAGCAACAAAAGAAACAAAAATTTTTCAAAAATTTTTTTGTTCCAGCATCATCTAATGTTACTTGCTTTAGTTGTAGAAAGTTTGGATATAAAGCTGATTAATATAATATGAGAAAATTAAATAATTATTAAAAAAATTGGATTCCAAAAGGAACCTGTTGCACAGAAATGGAGCCCAAGAGGGGGGGTGAATTAGGTCTATTAAAAAATTTAAGCAATTATGTGCTGGTCTTGAAGTGTTTGTCAGTAATGTGATTAAACTCAAAGATATGCAGTGGATAATAGTAAATTAAGTGCAAAGAATAAAGTGCAAGAAATAGAAGGAGCAATCACACACAAACATAAAATTTTATAGTGATTCGATGCACTCCAAACACCTATGTCCACTTCCCAAGCTTTCCTTGTGAATTTCACTATAATCTCTTTAAAGATTACAGCCGACTTATTTTTTAAGGCTCACAATTCAAAACCTAAGTTGGTTTTGTCACCTAGGCTCACCAACAACTTTTACAACTTATTTTATCTTTGAGCTCACAAGTTAAACCCTAGTTGATTTTGTACCTTTGGCTCACCAACAATCTTAACAACCTACTTTCATAAACCCTTGAAAGATAGGTCAACAAAGTATAAAGATAAATGTACAAGATAAAATCACAATCAAACTCCCTCCTAGAGTGAAATGTGGAAGCTTTGAGGTTCTTGTTGATTGCTTGATTTGACTTCTCTTTGGAATATCTTCAAAGCCACTTTGGAATGTTGAAATGAAAGGCTTGTAAGCTTTTTCAATGGAATCTCTCCTTTCTTGGCTTTTGGAAGTGAAGTTCTTGAAAGAATATTTGACTTTGTGTGTTCAATGATGTTCAATGCTTCATGAATGAGTTCGGTAAGCTTAAATACTTCAAAAACTTTTAAAAAATAGTTTGAGATCATTGGAGGATCAAAACCAGCCGTTAGGAGCTTGAAAAGATGAAATCTACCTCTCAGAAAATAGAGCCATTGAAGCTGTGATAATCCATGAGTCGACACTTGACTTCCAGGTGTCGACACTTGGTCCTACAGGTGTCGACTCTTGATTCTTATGAGTTGATACTTGACATAAAAATACTCCAAAGGGCATAGTTCTATATTTTCAAAAATCTCAGGCCTTGAGTCGATACTTGAATTTTAGGTGTCGACACTTGTATTTCAGGTGTCGACACTTGAATTCCAGGTATCGACACATGGCATGCCAAAGGAGAATTTTTGATGCCAGTTTTTGAAGTGTCAACACTTGGGAAGTCATGAGTCGACACTTGGTTTTGCAGTTTGCCAAAAACATGTGCCAACCTCCCAAATTCACAAAGATCTTTGAACAAACTTCAATTCATCTCTTGTAAACCATGATTGATCAATTTTGAGGCCTTTTTTCAAATGAGAAGACTTCTTAAAACTTGAAAATTGCTCAGCTTCATGATTCTTTTATTTTAAGAATTTGAGGTGCCTGTATCCTGAAACTGGCAACTACAATTGAAACATTAATATAAAATATGTACTCAATATTTTGTTAGTCATCAAAATCAAGGGTTAAAGCCAACAACCTCTACCTTTTTGATGATGACAAAATCTTGAGTATATAAGCATTCAAATTCAATTTTAGATATTGTATCCCATGAGCATGAACTTAAAATCTCATACAACACAATTTTAATAGAGGTGAGGTACAGATTAAGTGTTGAAGTGATGGGGACCCAAAAACCTATTTTATTTTATTTTATTTGAATCCATTAGTCCTGTGTCACTTAATTCTAAGTGAGCCACTTGAGTCCTGTAATAATGTGGGACAACTGAGTCAGTTGAGTCCACTTAGTTAGGTCTAGTTATTTTCAGTCTAGTCAGTCTAATCAAGTGAGTTCGTTCGAGTCCATTCAGGTCGTGTACAATAGGAGAGTTCGCAGCTTGAAGATTCGCCAGGCCCCCAAACCAGAGCCGGCCTTCTTGCACATGGACCATTCATGTCGCCAAGCCTGCAAGAGAGAGCTCCAGTCCAAGACAGGCCCATTGTTGACCAGGTCCACCAGGGTTTCTTGGCCCACAAGTTAGGATTCCTTAGCCCTCAAGTCATGTACCCTGGGGTGAATCTATAAATACCGCCCCTCCCCTCTTGTATTAAACATCCTTTTTCTTATAAATACAAAAAAAATATTATTTTGATTTGAGTTTTGAGTTTTCTCCGGATTGGAGTGGTTGTGACGCCCGGGTTCCTGGTTCTTGAGTACAAGCCCTAATCCTCTGGTGAGTCCTATGCTCGCTAGCGATCCTCCCCCATTTTTGTCCCGCATCAACTTGGTATCAGAGCCCAGAACTCTTCTCTGCGTCGACATCCCTGCTGCCAACGCCATCATGCCATCCGCCCGATCTTCATCGCCGACTTCCTCCACGAGATCGAGGCCCTCTCCCTAGATCCCCGGAACCCCGCCATGCCCTCCCCATCCCTCCCTTTCTATCTCTGCCCTTTTCCTGCACATCGCCTGCACCCGTGACCCTCCCCTTCCCCGACGAGCCCCGCGCCAAGGCCCAAGCCGCCACCGCTACCCTTGCCGACCCCGACATTGGCCACGCGATGGGCCGCGATGTCCCAACCGCCCCTCCTGTCGGATCCCCTGTGATTGTGACTCCCGCGACCAGTGCCTTTAAAGCCTCCGATAGCAGCAGATGATCCCTCCGGCATGGCCGATCTCCACACCGCGCGACCAGCCACAGCATCCCGTCCGGCCCCCTCGTTCAGCCCCAGCTCTCCGCCCCACCGGTAACCTTCCCGTAGGCGCCCAGATTTCCCCACGCTTCCATAGGCGCATGCACTCCTGCAGCCCTCGTGCGAGTCGCCGCCCGGCCAGGGTCACTGTCCGCTCCCGTCCCCGTGTCACCAACCCCTCAGATCCTCCTTCTGGTCGTGGATGGCGGAGATCCGGGTGACGGAAGCCCGATCCGATGGTGGGCCATTGATCTCTTCGACGAGTTCGGCTTCTCCCACTGTCTATGACGTCGCCGAATGCCATCACCCCCGTGCCGTCCACTGGAGTCATCAACCTGAACTGCCATCTCCGCATCGATGCCACTGCCAGCGAGCACCCGCCGGACTACCCTCTGCAAACTTCCCCTATTCTGGCTTTGGTTCGTGGACGACATGAAGTCCGGCATGAATGTGAAAGCACACAATTTCTGGAATAGCATGCTTTTCGGAGCAGCACAGATTTCAGAGTGACAAATTTTTGAGGCTGCACAAATCTTAGAGCAGCCAATAAGAAAAAGAAAAAAATATAAAGAATAATAATAATAAAAAAGAAACTAGCCTTTTTGTTTTGATTTGTTTAGTTCCGATTTCATTAAACCCCGCCGAGCTTGACTCAATGGAGTCAAGTTCTCCCCGCCGCAGGGGAATGATGGGGAGCCGAAAACCTATTTTATTTTATTTTATTTGAATCCATTAGTCCTATGTCACTTGAGTCTAAGTGAACCACTTGAGTCCTGTAATAAAGTGGGACAACAGAGTTAGTTGAGTCCACTTAGTCAGGTCCAATTATTTTCATTCTAGTCAATCCAATCAAGTGAGTCTGTTCGAGTCCATTCAGGACATGTACAAGAGGAGAGTTCGCAGCTAGGAGATTCGCCAGGCCCCCTAACCAGAGCCGGCCTTCTTGCACTTGGACCCTTCTTGTCTTCAAGCCCGCAAGAGAGAGCTCCAGTCCAAGATAGGCCCACTGTTGACCAGGTCCACCAGGGTTTCTTGGCCCACAAGTTAGGATTTCTTAGCCCTCAAGAAATGTACCCTAGGATGAATCTATAAATACCACCCCTCCCCTCTTGTATTAAACATCTTTTTTCTTATGAATACAAACAAAATATTATTTTGATCGGAGTTTTGAGTTTTCTCCGGATCGGAGTGGGTGCGATGCCCGGGTTCCTGGTTCTTGAGTACAAGCCCTAATATTTTAGTGACTCCTATGCTCGCTAGCGATCCTCCCCCGTTCTTGTCCCGCATCAACTTGGTATCAGAGCCCAGACGGATTAGGATACATTCCTCTTCCTGACTCTTCTCTGCGTTGACATCCCTGCTGCCAATGCCATCAAGCCATCCGCCCGATCTTCATCATCGGCTTCCTCCACGAGATCAAGGCCCTCTCCCTCAATCCCAGAAACCCTGCCATGCCCTCCCCATCCCTTCCTTTCTGTCTCTGCCTTTTTCCAGCACATCGCCTGCACCCGTGACCCTCCCCTTCACTGACGAGCCCCATGCCAAGGCCCAGGCCACCTCCGCCGCCCTTGCCGATGTCTACCTTAGCCGCACGACCAACCACGATGTCCCATCTGCCCCTCTTGTCGGATCCCCTACGACTGTGACTCCCGCGACCAGTGCCTCTAAAGCCTCCGATAATAGTCGATGCACCCTCCGACATGGCCGATCTCCACACCGTGCGGCCAGCCACAGCATTCCATCCGGCCCCCTCGTTCAGCCCCAGCTCTCCATCCCACCGGTAACCTACCCGCAGGGGCCCAGATTTCCCCCAGCTTCAATGGGCGCTCGCCCTCCTGCAACCCCCGTGCGAGTCGCCGCCAGGCCAGGGGCACCGTCCGCGCCCATCCCCGTGTCGCCACCCCCTCAGATCCTCCTTTCGACCATGGATGGTGAAGATTTGGGTGATGGAAGCCGATACGACAGGCAGGCCATCGATCTCTTCGACGAGTTTAGCTTCTCCCACTGCAAATGACGTCGCCAAACGCCGTCACCCCCGTGCCGTCCGCCAGAGTCATCACTCCGAGCCGCCGTCTCGGCCCTGATGCCACCGCCGACGAGCACCCGCCGAACTGCCCTCTGCAAACTTCCCCTATTCTGGCTTTGGTTCGTGGAGGAGATGAAGTCCAGCACGAATGTGAAAGTGCACGATTTCTAGAATAGCAAGCTTTTCAGAGCAGCACATATTTCAGAGTGACAGAGTTTGAGGCTGCACAGATCTTAGAGTAGCCAATACAAAAAAAAAATATATAAAGAATGAAAAAAAAAAAAGAAGCTAGCCTTTTTGTTTTGCTTTGGTTAGTTCCGATTCCATTAAACCCCGATGAGCTTGACTTGACGGAGTCAAGTTCTTCCCACAGTAAGGGAATGATGGGGACCCGAAAACCTATTTTATTTTATTTTATTTGAATCCATTAGTCCTATGTCACTTGAGTCTAAGTGAACCACTTGAGTCCTGTAATAAAGTGGGACAACTGAGTTAGTTGAGTCCACTTAGTCAGGTCCAGTTATTTTTATTCTAGTCAGTCCAATCAAGTGAGTCCGTTCGAGTCCATTCAGGACATGCACAAGAGGAGAGTTCGCAGCTCAGAGATTCTCCAGGCCGCCTAACCAGAGTCGGCCTTCTTGCACTTGGACCCTTCATGTCTTCAAGCCCGCAAGAGAGAGCTCCAGTCCAAGACAGGCCCACTGTTGACCAGGTCCACCAGGGTTTCTTGACCCACAAGTTAGGATTTCTTAGCCCTCAAGAAATGTACCATGGGGTGAATCTATAAATACCGCCCCTCCCCACTTGTACTAAACATCTTTTTTCTTATGAATACAAACAAAATATTAATTTGATTCGAGTTTTGAGTTTTCTCCAGATTGGAGTGGGTGTGACGCCCGGGTTCCTGGTTCTTGAGTACAAGCCCTAATCTTCTAGTGACTCCTATGCTCGCTAGCGATCCTCCCCCGTTCTTGTCCCGCATCAACTTGGTATCAGAGCCCAGACAGATTAGGGTACTTTCCTCTTCCCAACTCTTCTCTGCGTTGACATCACTGCTGCCAACGCCATCAAGCCGTCCGCCCGATCTTCATCGCGCGCTTCCTCCACGAGATCGAGGCCCTCTCCCTCGATCCCATGAACCCCGCCATGCCCTCCCCATCCCTCCCTTTCTATCTCTGCTCTTTTCCTGCACATCGCTTGCACCCGTGACCCTCCCCTTCCCCGACGAGCCTCGTGCCAAGGCCCAGGTCACCGCCGCCATCCTTGCCGACCCAGACCTTGACCGTGTGATTGGCCGCGACGTCCCATCCGCCCCTCCTGTCGGATCCCCTGAGGTTGTGACTCCCGCGACCAATGCCTCTAAAGCCTCCAATAGTAGCCGATGCACCCTCCAGCATGGCCGATCTCCACACAGCGTGGCCAGCCATAGCATCCTGTCCGGCCTCCTCGTTCAGCCCCAGCTCTCTGCCCCACCGGTAACCTACCCGTAGGGGCCCAGATTTCCCCCAGCTTAAATGGGCGCCCGCCCTCCTGCAGCCCCCGTGCGAGTCACCGCCAGGCCAGGGGCACCATCCGCGCCCGTCCCCGAGTCACCACCCCCTCAGATCCTCTTTTCGGTCATGGATGGCAGAGATCTGGGTGACGGAAGACCGAAACGTCGGGTGGGCCATCGATCTCTTCGACGAGTTTGGCTTCTCCCGCTGTCGATAATGCCTCCGAATGCCATCACCCCCGTGCCGTCCACCGGAGTCATCACCCCGAGCCACCGTCTTCGCCCCGACACCATCGCCAGCTAGCACCCGCCGGACTTCCCTCTGCAAACCTCCCCTGTTCTGGCTTTGGTTCATGGAGGACATGAAGTCCAGCACGAACGTGAAAGCGCTCGATTTCTGAAAAAGCATGCTTTTCGGAGAAGCACAGATTTCAAAGTGACAGATTTTTGAGGCTGCACAGATCTTAGAGCAACCAATAAAAAAAGAAAAAATATAAAGAATGAAAAAAAAAAAAGAAACTAGCCTTTTTGTTTTGATTTGGTTAGTTCTTGTTCCATTAAACCTCGCTGAGCTTGACTCGATGGAGTCAAGTTCTCCCCACCGCAGTGGAATGATGGAGACCCGAAAACCTATTTTATTTTATTTTATTTGAATCCATTAGTCCTATGTCACTTGAGTCTAAGTGAACCACTTGAGTCCTGTAATAAAGTGGGACAACTGAGTCAGTTGAGTCCACTTGGTCAGGTCCAGTTATTTTCATTCTAGTCAGTCCAATCAAGTGAGTCTGTTCGAGTCCATTCAGGATATGTACAAGAGGAAAGTTCGCAGCTAGGAGATTCGCCAGGCCCCCTAACCAGAGCCGACCTTCTTGCACTTTGACCCTTCATGTCTTCAAGCCCGCAAGAGAGGGCTCCAGTCCAATACAGGCCCATTGTTGACCAGGTCTACCAGGGTTTCTTGGCCCATAAGTTAGGATTCCTTAGCCCTCAAGTAATGTATCCTGGGGTGAATCTATAAATAACGCCCCTCCCCTCTTGTATTAAACATCTTTTTTCTTATGAAAACAAACAACATATTATTTTGATCTGAGTTTTGAGTTTTCTCCGGATTGGAGTGGGTGTGACGCTCGGGTTCCTGGTTCTTGAGTACAAGCCCTAATCTTCTGGTGACTCCTACGCTCGCCAACGATCCTCCCCCGTTCTTTTCCCACATCATGAAGTTAAATTTTCTCTCTGCCTAAGTGAATTGAGATATGAAACTTTTCATGATTTAAGAAAATACTTAATCTTAATGCTTATATATGTATCTTATTTGTATCTTACTCCACCTTTTTGTCAACATTAAATAATAGATTAAACTCTCCCTGAATTAATGCATTAAGGCATAGAAATTTGGTTAGGGGCCATGATACAAGATTAGATTAGCAAAATTCAACAGGTATCAGAGCAAATGAACAAGGTAGGGAGTAACCAAGACTGATAAGCAAGTATAACACATAAATGATACAAGACTGATAAGCATGTAAAGAACTGAAATGCAAGTTTGCATATATATATATAAGTTTTCAGTACAAAATTGCTGATACACTCAGCATACACCAAAATATGATACATAAACATGACAAGTACAATATCTATGAGGCTACTCACAGATGATAACATAGATAACATAGATAATGATGGGAGTTTCTAGGAGCCTATGTCATTATGCTGCATGTGGAAGTGAATTTTAAAACAAAAATTCAATCATGAAAACCCTAACTAGCTAGAAGAAACCCTAATTCTCATATCCCCTTAGACATTATCAACTAATGAATCATAAATGAAGTACAAGAAATATACCTGAAATGCTGTTTTCCACTTCTTTCCACAAGGCTCACAGGTGTAAGCCCTCCAACGGTGATCCACACGAGAATTGAACCAAGGAAGAATTCCTTCTTCAGTTGCTTTCTTGACTAGGATTCTTCTTGATGGCCTTCTGGACTTTGACCTTTGAAGGACACCCTATCCTTCTATAGGGTACTCTTAATGCCTTCCAAAACAACTCTTAGATTTGGTATTGCACTTTTCTAGAACACTCTAGGCTTATGTCTTAAATTCTAAGACTTGTCCTAGTAAGAACAACCTTGTCTTAAAGAGACAAGGTTTGTCTTAAAGGAGGAGGGAGGGAGAACAAAAACTTTCAGAAAAACTTTATGGTGAAATCAGATATCTGAAAATCATATCACTGCCCCTATTTATTGTTTTAAGAGGGGCATGTGATATGTCCTCCCAACATGTTATCAGATATGATTTTTCAAGAGCAAAGAGAAGTTATCTGGCTTGAAAAATCATATCTAATATGTCTTATCATGCACCAAAGCACATATCAGCATCCACTCCCATTTCTGGACAATTTATCACTTGCTACATGGCAAGTACCGATCTCTGGGAAGCCAATAGGTGCTTCTTCAATCTCCAAACATTGCAGAATTTGAAGAGTCCTGATAGCATAAAGACACTATTTTAGGCCGCGCACCAAATGAAGAGACGCATCTCTTCATGCCTGCATTCCCTTTCATGCCAATTCAAAATGTGTTGACAGGTCAATAACAATCCTAAGGGGCATGGGGATATGTGCCAAGAGAGTCCCAGATGAATCAGCCAAAGTGATGTTGGGGATTCTGGTGCAGCGCAGCGGAAGTGTAATTTCAAAAATGATGAAATTGGCACCAAAATTTCTTAGCCAAGATCTCCTTATTCAGAATTAAAGCATACAAACTAACATTGTTAGAATTAGGGCACCAACCTTTTAATGCTAAGTCCAATTTTGATGTAGGATCAGAACTTGGTGTTGAATGCTTCTTTTGATTTCACCAGGCGTCCAAATGTCCACCCTCCAATGGTGATCCACAAGATGATTGTTCAAGATGCAAGCTTCTTCAAAATTCCTTCACTTGAATTCTTATCCTAGAACTCAAGAGGACTATGGTTCTAAAACTTCAGGGTAGGGGCTCCTTACTTCCTTTCTTCCTTCTTCCTCTCCCTTTCTTAAGACCTTGTCCTAAGAATAAAACTCTTGTCTTGAAGGAGGAGATGGATTTAAGACACTAATGTCTTAAAGTAAAGGAAATAGAAACAGAGTAGGAGTTCCTTTCTTTTACCGATCAAGAGATTCTTCCTATCTCTTGTTTTGGACTTGAGTTTCAACAGAGAAGAGAACTCTGTAAGAGGGAAACTCTCTTTGTCCTAAACAAGATAAGGAGGAATTAGTTTCCTGGAAAGAAAAGACAATAAATAAACTCTGTCGTTCATTAGTTTAAACACCCGAGACCTTTGTTGTTTAAATAGATTATAGAGAGATGTCTTCTCAAAAGAACACAACTCTCCGTAAACCCCATTCCACTTTGTCTCACACCCCTTCCCTATTTCTCACGCCCAATCCTCCCATCTCACGGCCTTCCAGATTAAATCCCATGGCTTTTCTTAAAGGAAAAACCGCGGTGTTTTAAAAGGAAGGAAGTCGCGACTTTTCATCTCCGAAGAGATGTTATTTCGCGCGCCCGGGAGGAGTTAGCGCATTCCTTCTTTCTCAAAATCCCATCAGCCATTAGATTCTCATCCAAGGGGGGAGAGATGGTGCGCTAATTGCTTAAGAAGGAGGCCGCCCCAAATAAAATCATCGGAGAAATATTTGGGGCGCGCCAAGAGTCCATGCGCCATGGACTCTTTCAAATGGCGCGCCAAGAGTCCATATGCGCATGGACTCTTGGCATTTGGCATGGAAAAATAAAGGGGGCGGGTGGGGAGGCTAGCCAAGCTACATGGCTAGCCAATAGGGTTAGCCATATTCCTGTTTTCTCAATTAGGGTCTAATTAGGTCCAATTAGAATCCAATTTGAACCAATCCGGAACCCTAATTCGAATCCGATCCGAATAGAAGCTAGGGTATGCAACACCTGCTAGAGTGTTATCTTGCAAAGATGATTTAATTCCAAATTAAATTCTTGATCAATCCCCTTAAGTGTGTGACCCATTGGGTTCCACATCTAGCCAGCAGTGGGTTCGAATACAAGTTGACCTAATCGATTAGAACTCTTTCTAATCGATTTAGGTCAAACCGGGCTTACCCGATTCGATCAATTAGGATTCTTCCTAACATATGATCTTTGAACTTGATCAACCCACAAGACAAGATTGACGTCTAGCAACGTGTCATGTCTACCCGGAAGATATGGAAATTCTGGTAAAATACCAAAATTACCCTTCAGTAGAGAGTTACCGTACAATTAAATCTTTCGATCAGCCTGCACCCAAAATATAACTATGGATATGGATATATGTTAAATCCAATATTATATTTATTTCTTGCTCAATCTTATAATGTGATTCAATTATCTTGATATTAGAAACCATCTCTAATATCTTCACTTTGATCAAAGATTCCCTGAATCATCATGCGATTGTTGACTAGCTGGATGCAATCTCCTCTTACTAAGAGTGATCGATTCCTTGTTGACCTACTCATTACCTTCATATCCAATTCAACATTCCTAGTATCAATCCTGTGCATGTCTCAGTGTCATGATTAGGATTGAACCAAAGAATGGGTTCATGTACATAAGGTACATATGGCAGTCTCAGGTCAAAAGATTACTTGTACCACTCCCACTATGAGAACCTTCTATTGACATGTAGCTAAGACGCCATTAGATGTTCTCGAGTTGGATCATATCAGTGAACTCACTCTCCAATGAGCACCCACATCCCAGTATTAGTGTCATACACAAGTGACTGTGAGAGCAGTCACCCTTTCCAGTATACCCGGGATGTGCTAGTCTTATCGAAAAAACCCTGATCCCCTACTCAGGGTTCCTTTGACTAGGAATACTTTAGATTAAGGTTTTAAGATTTTAGGTCTCACTAGTATGATCTCATCATAACCCTAAAATCATAGCCCTAATCTATGGGGTTCATCATATAATAAAAACAGCGTATGATGAAAAATAATGCCTTTATTTAGAAAATTGTCAATTACAATGGTTTGGGAGATACAACATAGATTGGCTTGTAGGGCATATCCCTTTCAAGTGATTCATCTGCAGAAGGACTCTTGGTCCTTTATGCACCCTCTCTTTGTTGGTGCATGCAATATTGCGCCCAAGAGTCCATGCCAACTTGGACTCTAATCCAAGTGAAACTCCAAGTCCAAATAAATTAGGATAAAACCTGATAAATGCTATCTTAACCCTGACTTAACCCAATTTAGGTCCTTGTTAAATTGGTTAATCAAAATAGCAAGCAACTGGACTAAAATCGACTTGGGTTAGGAATTAGGTTGGCCTACACATGCTAGTATGCAATCAAGCTAACCAATCAGGATCCCATGACCCTAATTAAATCATGAATGACTTTCTTGGTCAACTTCCTAATGTGTGTGACCCTTTGGGTTCCATATTTAGCCAGGAGTAGGTTTAAGTTTGAGCCGATTCGATCCAATCAAACTAGATTGACCTAAATAGGTCAAATTGTCTCAACTAATTGTCTAATTCGAAACATCCATCGAATTGACTAATGAAACAAATCTAATTGGTTCATGAAAACCTACAAGACAAGATTGACATCTAGTAGCAATGTGTCATGCCTACCCAGCAAATGTGGAATTTGGTGAAAATTACCAAAATATCCTTCAGTATAAAGTTACCATGCAATTCAATCTTTCGATCTCCCATTATCTCGATTAAGTGATAGGTATGAATATATGTCAAACCCTAACACTTAGTTATATCAAATCTCAGCTCGATCATGAGGACTCAACTGATGACTGATTAGAAACCACTTCTAATCTTATCCTACTTTGATCAAAGGCTTCTTGAGTCACTCATCGAAGAGATTACATGGGATAACAATTCCTCTTGCCAGGAACGATCGATTCCTTGTTGATCCACTCACATCCTTCGTACACCTTCCACCATACCCAGAATACCCCGTACTTGACTCAATGTCATGAATGAGAATGAACCAAAGATATGTCTTAGTGTGCACAAGAAACCATGGTGACCTCAGGTCTAAAGATCACATGCACAACTCCTACTCTGACACCTATCTTATGACAAGTAGTAAGACTTCAATAAGATAGTCCTGGTGTGGATCAGTTCAGTGTACTCATAACCTGACAAGCACCCTTATCCTTGTATTAGTGTCTCTACACAAATGGTTATAAGACCAACCATCCTCATTAACTAAGCATACATAGGATAAGCTAGTCTTACCATATTCATCGATCCCCGAATTGATGGTCCATTTACTAGGAACATTTTGATTAGGGTTTATAGGAACTTAGGTCTCACTGTTATAATCTTTATCATAACCCTAATTCCATTACCCTAATCTATGGGATTCATCTTAATCCATAAATAAGACACAGCTATATATGATGAAAATAAATGCCTTTATTAATATAATGTCATACAAGAGTTGGAAGATTACAAGAATTCCCTTACATTGATTGGCTTTTAGGATACTTTTCTTTCAATCTCCCACTTGCACTAAAGCCAATCACCCTTATACTTTATACCCATACTATCTAAGTGGCGATCTAACTGCTGCTTGGGTAATGTTTTAGTAAATGGGTCTGCTATATTATTCTCTATATCAACTCGATCGATGAGAACATCTTGTCTTTCTATTATCTCTTGAACGAGGTGGAACCGTCTTACAATGTGCTTGGACCTATGGTAAGACCTCGGTTCCTTTGCTTGTGCAAAAGCTCCAGTGTTATCACAATACAATGGCACTGGCTAATGTACATCAGGACCCATGCCCAATTCCATGATGAATTTCTTCATCCAGACAACTTCCTTCACGGCTTCACTCGCAGTTATGTATTCTGCCTCGGTGACTGAGTTAGCTATTGTTGGCTACTTTGTATTCTTCCAACTCACTGCACCACCATTCAAGGTGAAGACATACCCTGATGTTGATTTGCTATCATCTATATCTGATTGGAAACTAGAATCTGTATAGCCTTCTAGTTTAAATTCAGATCCTCTATATACTAGAAAAATATCTTTAGTCCTTCTCAGGTACTTAAAAATATTTTTCATAGCTTTCTAATGATCCTCCTCTAGATCTACCTAAAACCTGCCACTATGCCCAAGGCATAAGAAACATCAAGTCTGGTACATAACATAGCATACATAATTTATCCTACAGCTGAAGCATAAGGAATCAAGCCATCTCTCTCTTTCTTCTGATGTCTTAGGAGACATTTTCTCAGGGAGATGTATGCATTGACTTATAGGAAAGTAACCTTTCTTACTTTCATCCATGTTGAATCTCTTCAACACTAAGTCTATTACCTTAACTGGGATAAGCCTAGCATCCTTTTAGATTTATCTCTATAGATCTTTATACCTAGTATATAAGATGCTTCTCCCAAATCTTTCATGGAAAACATTGATGATAGCCAAGTTTTAATTGATTGTAACATTGGGATATCATTCCCAATGATTAGTATGTCATCAACATACAAGATCAAGAAAACAAGTGCACTCCCACTTGTCTTCTTAAACACGCATGTTTCATCCTCATTTTTGACAAAACCAAAACTCTTGATTGTTTAATCAAAATGGATGTTCCAACTCCTTGATGCTTGCTTTAGTCCATTAGTAGACTTCTTTAACTTGCATACCTGGTTTGGTCTCCAACTTGAGACAAAACCATCTAGCTGTGTCATATAGACTTCTTCCTCAAGGTTTCCATTAAGAAAAGCAGTCTTGACATCCATCTGCTAGATTTCATAATCATGGAATGCCGCTATGGCAAGTAAAATATTAATGGATTTGAGCATGGCTATTAGAGAAAAGGATTCATCATAGTCAATGCCATGTTTTTGTCTAAAACCTTTTGCTACTAGCCTGGCCTTGTAGGTTTCTACTTGACATCTACTCCTATCTTCTTCTTGAAGACCCATTTACACACTATTGGGTTATTCCATCAGGTGGATCTACCAAGGTCCAAACCTGATTGGAATACATGGAATCCATTTCAGATTTCATGGCACTTAGCCATTTGTCAGAGCCTTTTCTTTCGACAGCTTTCGAATAGGTCACAGGATCATCACCCTGAATGATACTGGCTTCATTGTCATCCCTGATGACAAAGCCATATCTTAGATGTGCTCCCCGTACCCTATTTGACCTTCAGAGAGGAGGTGTGTATAGTGGCTATTCTTGATCTACAAGAACTTCTGGTTGAGGTATTTCATTTGAAGACTCAATAGGTTGTTAGTTCTGTTCTTCACATAACTCAAGTGAAGAATCACTACTTCTTTCTTGGATAAATTCTTGCTCCAAGAATGTAGCATGCCTACTGACAAAAATCTTTTACTCAGTAGCATTATAAAAGAGGTATCCAATACCTTCTTTAGGATAACCAATAAACCTACACTTATTAGCCCTAGCACTTAACTTATGTCCAAAGTTTTTTTTGACATAAGCATAGTAACCCCAAATCTTTAAGTACTTAAGACTCGATCTTTTTCCATTTCGTAACTCATATGCAGTGCTACGTACTGACTTAGATGGAACCTGTTCAAAATATATGCAGCAATTTTCAGGGCATGTCCTTAGAAGGAAATGGGAAGATCTGTGAAGCTCATCATGGACCTCACCATGTCTAACAAGATGCGATTTCTCCTTTTTGCCACATCATTTAACTGGGATGTATAAGGAGGAGTCCATTCAGAGATTATGCCTTTATCTTTAAGATGGTTTAGAAACTCACTAGACAAGTATTCACCTCCTCGATCAGAATGAAGAGCTTTAATACTATGTCCAGTTTGTTTTTCAACCATACTTTGATGTTCTTTAAACTTATCAAAAGCTTTAGACTTGTGTTTCATATGATACATATGACCAAACCTTTATAAATCATCAAAAAAAGTGATGAAGTAAGAATATCCACCTTTGGCTTGAGTTGTCATAGGTCCACATACATCAGTATGCACAAGACCAAGTAACTCAGTTACCCTGTCTCCATGTCTAGTGAATGGAGACATGGTCATTTTTTCTTTGAGGCAAGACTCACAAGTTCTTAATGATTAGAAATCATAAGGGTCAAAGTAATTATCTTTGACTAACTTGTTTATTCTTGACTCACTGATATGACCTAACCGGCAATGCCAGAGATATGTGACATTGACATTATCTATCTTTCTCTTCTTATCATTAATAAGAAATATTTCATCATTGAGTTCCAAAGAAAGAAGACCATTAATAATACAACCATGCCCAAATATTTTATTATTATGAACAATAGAGCAGCCACTGCTCTTTACATTTATTTCATATCCTTGTTGTAATAACAAGGGTATAGAAATAATGTTTCTTACAATATTAGGTATGTAGTAACATTCTTCTAGTTTTAACATATTATCCAAAGGTAATAATAAGATACAAGTGCCCACAGCTTAAGCATAAATGCACTTACCACTTGCCCCATATAGCTTGAAGTCACCTTTCCTCAAATCCCTAATTTGGTGGAGTCTCTACAACGAATTGCAAATAGGAGATCCATATGCGATATCCAATACCCATGAATTAGAATTTGAAGAACTCAATGATAAATTTATTTTTGTCATGTACAAACCTTTAGGTGCTCCACTTGCATCTTGCTTCAAACATGCAAAATATATCTTGCAATTTTTTTTCCAGTGCCCTTGCTTGCCATAGTGGAAATAGGCTCCATCAGCCTTCTTAGCTTTCTTCTTATTCTAGAAGCTCTTCTTAGGGTTGAAATTTCTTTTCAAGCCCTTCTTCTTTGCCTGTTTCTTTCTTCCATCAACTAGAAGAAGATGAGCCTTGTCTCCTATAGAATGGCTCTCTGCTGTCTTAAGCATATAAAGCAGCTCTGGCAATGAAGTATTCAGTTTGTTCATATGGTAATTAAGAACAAACTAAGAGAAGGAATATGGGAGTGACTGCAGGATCAAGTCCTGATTGAGTTCACAATCCATGACAAACCCTAATTGACCTAATCAAGTGATTAAGTCAATTATTTTCAATACATAGGTTTGTATAGATGAACCCTCACTCATCTGTGCATGGAACAACTTCTTCGATATCTTATATTGAGCAGCCCTACATTGCTCTCCATATAGCTCCTTTAAATTGAGCAATATGGACTAAGGTTCCATACCTTCATGTTTCCTCTAGAGCTCATTGCTCATCATGGCTAACATGATGCACCTGACAGTTGTACTATCATTTTGCCACATTCTGTGTGTTGCAATTTCCTCCTCTGAATCATCTTCCCCGATCATCTCAGGATCCGGAGAATCAAGAATATAAAAAAGCTTCTCCTGAGTCAGTACAATCCTTAGGTTCCTTAGCCAGTCTCATAATTGGGACCGGTTAACTTGTTGGCATCGAAAATGCCCCGTAGTGATAAATTTGAAGCCATAATGTAAATATCCTACATTTAATTTGTTGACCCCATAAGTGATTTTGATGATAACCAAACATTGGAGTATGTACATTTGTTTCTGACAACTCTTCAAGTGTTTGACAAGTTTTTGTAGGACGAATAACATATTCAAACTTCAACTCCAACACTTCTCCTTTCTTGGTTGAGTTGAGTTGTAAATGTTTTTGTAAAGAAGAACCCATTCAAAAATGCTAAGAAAAATCAATTAAAAGGGTTACTTCTGTGAGTGTGTGTGCCATGAATTTTAGTTTTAGTTGGTTTGTGTGAAATTGTGAAAGAGTTGGTGAGAGTTTTCTTTAAGTTCAATTATAAAAATCCTGAAGAAGACACTCGAGCTGACCCTATGTGATGAAGAGCCGACTCTGCTTACTGGCATGCAGCAAGGATTCTGGAATGCAGCAATCCAAACCGACTTGATGGAAAGCGAGCCGACTCCTGCGAATCTGAGTCGATTGGAATCAGTCCGAGCCGACTCCTTCAGAGTCCATTTTTTCGAAGATTTCTGAGAACAGCCAGGCAAGCCGACCCAAACCAAAAAGAGCTGACTCTGCTAGACCTAATTCTGAAAGACTGAGAAAGCGAGCTGACCTGAAATGCACTGAGCCGACTCTTCCAGAGTGAGGTTTTTCAAACCTGAGAAGAAGAGCCAACCCAAGCTAAAAAGAGCCGACTCCTCGAGTTCAAGATTTTCAAGATTCATGTTCGAGTCGACCCGAGCTACAAAGAGCCGATTCATCCAGAGTGATGTTTTGCACCCTGAGACAAAGAGCCGACTACATTGAAGAATTGGAGACTCGACCTATCGACTCGAAGGATCCGAGCCGACTCGAACATCGTTTCCAGGTATTTAACAGCTAGTTCCAGAAATAATTTTTGAATGCTAAAAGGTGCTCCAATAGTCACAAATCATTCCTCAATGGTCTATAATGGCTAGAACTGCCTTGGGATGATAGAAGACTTTAAATTTAAAGGATTTGAACTTTCTTGAAGAAATAAATTAGAGAGTTCTTCAATGAAAAGAGAGCTTCATTGAATATCCTACGTACCAACAATAAAAGAGCATAAGAGCATTCTAGTCAAGCTTTCAAGTCTTCACCAACTCCAATTTGAAGCTTGAAACAACTTTAGGAAGAAGCCACTAAAGTCATTAAAGCTTATTCAAGTACATTCACGTGGACTTCCAAGAAGCTGCACCGGCAACTATTAGACAAATTGAGTTTGTCATTCTTATTGCATTTAATTTCAATTCAATTTTTGAATTGTTGGGTTATTGGTAAGCCCAATTGAAAAACAAAATAGGTTCTTAGTGATCATTGTTAAAACCAAGGGATAGGTTCTTAGTGATCCTGTGAAAACTAAGTTGGGTTTCTTTGGCGAGCCTGCTAAAATCAAAGGGTGTTGGGTTTTCTTTGGTGATCGCATAAAACCAAAGTGTAGAGATTTTGGATTGTAATCCTGTAAAGTAATCCTACAAATTGAGTTTGTCATTCTTGTTGCATTTATTTTCAATTCAATTTTTGAATTGTTGGATTATCGGTAAGCCCGGTTGAAAAACCAAATAGGTTCTTGGTGAGCATTGTTAAAACCAAGGGTTAGGTTCTTGGTGATCCTGTGAAAACCAAGTTGGGTTTCTTTGGTGAGCCTATTAAAATCAAAGGGTGTTGGATTTTCTTTGATGATCACGTAAAACCAAAGTGTAGAGGTTTTGGATTGTGATCTTGTAAAGCAATTTTACTATATTCGGGTGTGAATATAGTGAAAATCCCAAGTGGTATCTTGGGTAGTGGACATAGGAGCTGGGTTGCTCCGAATCACTATAAATTTGGTGTGTTTGTGTTGTGCTTTCTTGACACTATTTAGCTTCTGCATTCTATAATTCTATCACAGCACCTACCACTTGCAAAGAATTTTGAATTGCACATTACTTGCCTTCAATTTTTTAAAAGATCCAATTCACCCCCCCTCTTCGGTAGCCACCTAGGCAACATAATTAAAGAACAATATCAGTAGACCACCCAAAATGACATTCATAATTAGATAAGGACTTTTATATCTAATTATGTCTCCCACTATTTTCTTCGAATAGCATAACCCTCAATCTATGGTAAGTGAGAAACCTTATTGGTTTCTTTAGTGGGGTTGAGATCCTAATTCCTCATGAATGCCTTGTGTGTACACAACAAACACTAATGAGTTCAAAGGTAGGACTTCCTTTCCAATTACAATCTATGGAATTCATAACTATTAAACTTGCCTCTAAGACACTTATGGCCTTGTGTGTACATAACAAACCATAATGTCTTAGTTTAGTCAGACCCTTCATTTTTATATAGCCATGATTGAATAATGTTGCCCTTGTATGTACACAACAACGCAACAATTCCAATCATGCTATAAAGCACCTAGTGCACCAAGACAAATTTCATATCCAACCCTAAAGTAGGCCTTGTGTATATACAACAAACCTACTATAGTGTTGACATAAATTTTGCTTAGCATGAAGGAAGGCAAATAGTAGTATTCTTAATCAATTAACATTCCAAAATTAAGGTTTTAGATATGACCAAATTGGCCAGGTAAGTGGAAGGGGTGAGGGGGTCCCCCTGTTGCTTTCCTTAAACACCAATTGAACTGGCCAGGTCAGACAATGGAACCAATTAAAATCTTCAATCGCTTTACCTTCCCAGAACCACTTTCCTAGACACCAACTGGCTAATCAAACCATAATTGGTTTTGCATCATGATTAAGTTTATACTATGACTAAATATGATTTTTAATGAGGGCTTTGATGGTCTCAAATACATTTTAAAAATCATATCAACAATGTTCATAACAACAAGTATAAACATAAAGCATATCATTCCAGCATATGCATAACATTGCATGATTACATGCAATCATATCATAGCATAATATTTTAATACCCCATTCACCTCACTTTTTCATGGGATATGGCCACAGCGGCACCCCTACCACCATAGGGGACCCATTGAATGAGAGGAGAGGGCCTTTAAACCCTACTTGGCTTCTATGATCGGACGGCCATGGTGGCTAACCCAATCCAAAGTAGTTACTAGGATAAAACTTGTTATAATGATGCATTTGATCAACAATATGCATAATATCATATCATAACAAAATCATGCTATTTTAATGATAAATAGAAACCAAAACATATTAATTCTAAATATGCATACAAACATAATTCTGGAAGAGTCAACTCGATAGGTTTTGGGTCGACTCAAATAGGCTCGGGTCGACTCGGATGTGGATGTTCATGAACTTCAAAATGACACATAATTGATTGAACTAAGGGTGGCACTGATACCACTGATGGGAACTTCTAGGAGCCTAGGTCATCATGCTATATGCAGAAGTGATTTTAAAACAAAAATCAAGCATGAAAACCCTAACTGGCTAGAAGAAACCCTAATTCTTGGATCCCCTTAGACATTATCAACTAATGAATCATAAATGCAGTACAAGAAACATATCTAAAATGCTGTTTTCCAATTCTTTCCATAAGGCTCATAAGTGTAAGCCCTCCAATGGTGATCCACATGAGAATTGAACCAAGGAAGAATTCCTTCTTCAGTTGCTTGCTTGACTAAGATTCTTCTTGACAGCCTTTTGGACATTGACCTTTGATGGACACCCTATCCTTTTGTAGGGTACTCTGAATGCCTTCCAAAACCACTCTTGGATTTGGTATTGCCCTCCTCTAGAACAATCTAGGCTTATGTCTTAAATTCTAAGACTTGTCCTAGTTAGAACAACCTTGTCTTAAAGGAGGAGGGAGGGAGAGCAAAAACTTTCAGAATAACTTAACGGTGAAATCAGATATCTGGAAATCATATCACTGCCCCTATTTATAGTTTTAAGAGGGGCGTGTGATATGTCCTCCCACATGTTATCAGATATGATTTTTCAAGACCGAAGAAAAGTTATCTAGCTTGAAAAATCATATCTAATATGTCTTATCATGCACCAAAGCGCATATCAGCATCCATTCCCATTCCTGGATGATTTGTCACTTGCCACATGGCAAGTACCGATCTCTAGGAAGCCAAAAGGTGCTTCTTCAATCTCCAAATATCGAAGAATTTGGAGAGTCCTGATAGCAAAAAGACACTACTTCATGTCGCATTACAAATGAAGAGAAGCATCTCTTCATGCGCGCATTCCCTTTTAACGCCAATTCAAAATGTGTTGACTGGTCAAAAACTATCCTAAGGGCATGGGGATATGTGCCAAGAGAGTCCCAGATGAATCAGCTAAAGTGATTTATCTACAAAAGGACTCTTGGTCTTTTCTGCGCCGTCTCTTCGTTGGTGCACATAATATAGTGCTCAAGAGTCCATGCCAACTTGGACTCTAATCCAAGTGGCATTCCAAGTCAAAATAAATCAGGATAAAAACTGATAAATGCTCTTAACCTAGACTTAACCCAATTTATGTCTCTCTTAAATGGTTAATCAATAGCAAGCAATTGGACCCAACTTGACTTGGATTTGGAATTAGGTTTGCCTACACATGCTAGTGTGCTATCTAGCTAACCAATTAGGATCCCATGACCGTAATTAAACCATGAATGACTTCCTTCGTCAACTCCATAATGTGTGTGACCCTTGGGTTCTACATTTAGCCAGCAGTAGGTTTAGGTTTGAGCCGATTCAATCCAATCGAACCAGATTGACCTAGTTAGTTCAAATTTGCTCACCTAATTGTCTAATTCGAAACATCCATTGAATTGACTCATAAAACCAATCTAATTGGTTCATGAAAACCTACAAGATAAGATTGATGTCTAGCAACATGTCATGCCTATCTAGAAAATATGGAATTTGATAAAAAGTACCAAAATACCTTTTAGTAGAAAGTTACCGTGCAATTCAATCTTTCGATCTCCCATTATCCCGATTAAGTGATAGGTATGGATATATGTCAAACCCTAATACTTAGTCATATCAAATCTCAGCTCGATCATGAGGACTCAACAGATGACTGATTAGAAACCACTTCTAATCTCATCCTTGTTTGATCAAAGGCTTTTTGAGTCACTCATCAAAGAGATTACATGGGATAACAATTCCTCTTACCAGGAAAAATAGATTCCTTGTTGGTCCACCCACATCCTTCGTACACCTTCCACCATACCCAGAACCCCCGGTACATGACTAAATGTCATGAATGAGTATGAACCAGAATATGGCTTAGTGTGCACAAGGAACCATGGTGACCTCAGGTCTAGAGATCACATGCACAACTCCTACTCTGAGACCTATCTTTTGACAAGCAGTAAGACTTTCATAAGATAGTCCTGGTACGAATCAGTTTAGTGTACTCATATCCTAACGAGCACCCTTATCCTTGTATTTGTGTCTCTACATAAATGGTTGTTAGACCAACCATCCTCATTAACTAAGCATACATAGGATAAGCTAGTCTTACCAGATTCATCGATCCCCAAATCGATGGTCCATTAACTAGGAATATTTTGATTAGGGTTTATAGGAACTTAGGTCTCACTGTTATAATCTTTATCATAACCCTAATTCCATTGCCCTAATCTATGGGGTTCATCATAATCCATACATAAGATACAACAGTATATGATGAAAATAAATACCTTTATTAACATAATGTCATACAAGAGTTTACAAAAATGCCCTTACATTGATTGCCTTTTAGGGCACTTTTCTTTTAGATGATAACATGAAAACTAATAAAAACATCAAACATTAGGATAAACATCTGTGAGGCTACTCCTCATCAGATGGAAGCTCAAATAAATAGGAGCAGAGATCCTAGTCCTATGAACAATGGATCTATGGGTCTTTAGGATGCTAGGCTCCTATTCCTAGTAGATGGTTTGAGACGGGGTACAACCCTGGAGGATCTAGTAGAAGGTGGATGAAGTGTCTCAGCAGGAGTCAGAAATACAGGTGTAGAAGCAATCAGATCATCTGAAGGGTCAGCCGGAGGAATAACTAGAGTCATGGTGTCTCGATTGACTATCTTATAGTCACCAGCTCGATCATCGCTGTCACTACCACCATCAACAATATATGTACCACCACCACTGCAATCATGTCCATGGCCATCATCACCAGGAGGAGTATCACCATGTCTTTCATCTGGATGGTTGTCATCATTTGCTAGAGGAGGAGGAGGTGGTCCCGATGACCGAGAAGGTAACAGTGCTCTCAGCATCTTCTTAATATGTGCGAAACCTACCTCCATCATTCGACGAATCTCAGAATGCTGCTCAGCAGTATGGGCTCTAAGGCCCTCAATCTCTATACAGAGCTGGTGGTCCGGATTCCCAGTTCGAACATCTCACTTTGGATCTCAGCAAACTGGAGTCTCGCATGTTCCTAAAAAGATAAGTCGAAAAACCATGAGGAGCGGTAGTAGGTGAAGCAGCTAGGGCAGGTGAAACAGGCTCTGGCTCGGACGCTGCTACTGTGTTGATCTAGGAGATGTAACAAAAGGCCCAGATGGCCCTGCCTCTACCTTATGAAGCTCATCCTCCTTATCTGGCTCCTGGCCAGACTCCTGGTGCACCCATCTCCCTGACAGTCTCCTGTATCCATACGATGAAGGGAGCGCTCGTCGTAATGTCTATGTGCGGAATATCTTTGAGCCCCCCCCCCTCGAAAGGTACATCGTAAGCTCTAAACAGACAAGTCAGCCCCATTCGATATGGAAGACAGTGTTGATGCTGGGTCATAGCATGTCTCATCTATGCCATCATCAAAGCAGGAAGATTTATAGCTATCCTCTACGTCAGGCACACCATCATCATCAGCTCCCTCTCAATGATAAAATCAAAATGACCCATCTTCGGTAGCAAAATTTGGGCAATAAAGTGGCGCAGGAGGCACATCTCAATAGATAACTAGTTCGCGGTGACTGTGGCCAATCCACGAACATCATCATGCTCAAGTATACACCTGAAGGCCTCCTCTCTATCCTCAATACACGAGGTAACAATCCCACGTTGGGGAATCTCGTAGACTCTGCTAAGAATCTCCTCAGAAATTTGAATATGAATGCCTCTGATATTGGAACTCCACATCAATTTGCTACAATCTAGTCTCCCATAAAACTCTCGAATCAGGTGAGGATAATACTCTCTTTCATGATACATAAGGAGATTAGCCCTGCTAACTCAAGAACCTGTCAAAGTCTAAAGCCCTCTCGATCGATGAAACCGGTCTACTCGATGACCTGCAGCAATCATCTTACTTGAAACTCTATCTGCCAAAGGTGAAGGAGCGGGTGCTGCTCTCTCTGTCTACTGACCTCTGTCATCCTTAGCTTTTGTCCTCCTTTCGGATGTTCCTTGACTCATCCTTCTTTTAGAAACAACCTGCTTCCTTGGTCCCATGACTACCAACTATAGGAGGTAATGGAAGAGATGAAATGGATGAAACAAGGAATGCCAACAGTCCAAGCAAAATAAGAATGTATCAAAAAGAGAAAACGATGGGAAGAGAAAAAAATTGCAAGGTTCGGCCAAGACAATGAACAAAGAGTGGAAGAAATGGAGAGAGGAGAGCAGTGTGCCGAATCAATCCATGGAAAATCCAACAAAGATCGATCCAAAGAGGGGAAACAACAAATTGGGATGAACTCGAATAAAAAATAATAGTAAAATGAGAAAAACATAGTGAATCAATGGTCTAAAAGAGGGAAAGAGGAAAAATTACCGGATTCCAAGGGACACGAGAGGAAAATCACTGTTCCACGATCAAAGGAGAGTTTGGGGAGCACTAGGGTATGGGAGAAAAAGGAATAAAGAAAAGAAAAGGACCAGGTGATGACCTAGAAAACAGGAAATCTGCTCGAGTGTTGACACTTAGGATTTGTCAAGTGTCAACACTTGGTTAGGTGTCGACACTTCGCCAAAAGTCAAGTGTTGACACTTGGCCAAGAAATCAGAAAAAAAATCCAATAAAGTTTTCAAAAATCAAAGTATCTCTTATGAAAGGGGCTAAGAGAATATGATTTTGAGCAATAAGAATTGGGTGTGAACAATATTTGAGAGAGTTCTAAGAAAAGGGGTCTATGATACCTAACTCTCTTCTAATCATCAAAATAATTCTTCACTCAAGGGTTTGATAAAAACATCAGCTAATTAATTATCAGTACAAACAAATCAAGCATCACATTAGAGTTTTGCACATGATCAGTTATGAAGTGATGTCTTATTTTAATGTATTTGCTTCTTGAATGTTGCACAGGATTCTTAGTTAGATTGATTGCACTAGTATTGTCACATCTTATGGGTGTCTTAGTTAGTTTGATGCCAAAATCTTCGAGTTGTTGTTTGATCCATAGGATTTGAGCAAAATAGCTTCCAGTTGCTATATTCCACTTCTGCCATAAAAAGAGTAACCGAATTATGTTTCATGCTACTCCATGAAATCAAATTGACTCCTAGAAACTGACAAGTTCCACTAATATATTTTCTATCAAGTTTACACCCAGCAAAATCAGCATCAGAATAAGCAATCAATTTAAATGACGAATCTTAGAGTACCAAAGACCAATATCTATAGCGCTAGATAGATATCTAGGTATGCATTTAATAGCTAAAAATGAGATTCTTTAGGGGCAAACAGATATCTTGCACACATACAAACACTAAACATAATATTGGCTTACTAGCAGTTAGATATAATAATGAACTAATCATTTCTCTATATAACTTTTAGTCAACTGATTTACTTGATTCATCTATGTCAAACTTACAAATGGAGCTCATAGGCATACCTAATGGCTTGGTGTTCTCCATCCCAAATATTTTAATATTTCTTTCGTGTACTTGGTTTGGTTGATGAAGATCCCCTCTTTTGTATGCTTCATCTAGAGTTCGAAGAAGAAATTAAGCTCTCCCATCATGCTCATCTCGAACTTACCCTGCATTAACTTCGCAAATTCTTGACAAAGACATTCATTACTAGCACCGAATATGATATCATCCACATAACCATGTACCACTAAGAGATCATCATTCTTCTTTTTCAAAAATAAAGTAGTATCTATATTACCTCTAGAAAAATCATTTTTAAGCAAGAAATTGCTCAATCTATCATACCAAGCTCTTGGAGCTTGTTTCAAACCATACAAAGCTTTATGAAGTTTAAAAACATGATTTGGAAACTCATAATTTTCAAAATGGGGGGTTGTTCAATATAACATCTTCTTCAATAAATCCATTTAAAAAGACACTTTTAACATCTATTTGAAATAATTTAAAATCTATAAAACATGAAAATACCAATAATAGCCTAATTGTCTCAAGTCTAACAATAGGAGCAAAGGTTTCATCAAAATCAATCCATTACTCCTGATTGTATCCTTTGATAACTAGCCTAGCTTTATTTCTAGTAACTATTCCATTTTCATCAAGCTTATTTTTAAAAATCCATTTTGTGCCAATTATTAAAACATTAGTAGGTCTATCAACCAAAGTCCAAATATTATTTCTTCTAAATTGATTTAGATCATCTTGCATAGCATTAATCCAATTACAATCATTTTCAGCTTCCTTAAAAGATTTAGGTTCTACTTGAGAAACAAAAGCTAAATAATCATATACATTTCTAAGAGATGAACGAGTAATTACCCTTTTGATGGATCACAACAATGATAAGTTCTTTGTGGGGATCATGAGCATACCTCCATTCTTAGGTAGAGGGTTAGGTGTTGATGTGTTTTCACCTCCTTGTACTTGATATATTTCATTGTTTTGATTGTCATCTTGCTCCTTGGTGGGTTCTTCATTGTTGTTCACTTCTTTATTTCATTGGATACCTGTATCATTATCAAGAATATCTTCTTTTCTAGAAGATTTTTGATTAGTCTCATCAAACACAACATGGATGGATTCTTCAACAACAAGTGTCCTTCTATTTAAAATCCTGTATGCCTTGCTAGATATAGAGTAACCTAAAAAGACACCCTCATCTGACTTGGCATCAAATTTGCTTAGATTATCCTTGCCATTATTTAAATGAAACAATGACATCCAAAAATATGAAAATACTTAATTGAAGGTTTCCTACCTTTCCAAAGCTTATAAGGAGTTTTCTTTAAAATAGGTCGGATTAAAACACGATTTAAAACATAGCAAGTAGTGTTTATGGCGTCCGCCTAAAAATACCTAGGAAAATCATTTTCACAAAGCATAGTGCATGCCATTTCATCAAGAGTTATATTTTTTCTTTCTACCACTCCATTTTGTTGGTGTGTTCTAGGTGCAGAAAAATTATGATGAATGCCATTTTCACTACAAACTTTTCAAAGTCATGGTTTTCAAATTCTGTACCATAATCACTTCTAAAGAAATAATTGAAACACCTTTTCATTTGAAACTCTTTTATGAAATCTAATGAAAGCAGAAAAAGTTTCATCTTTATGAGCTAAAAATATGATCCATGTAATACATGAGAAATCATCTATAATAACTACAACATACTTCTTACCTCCCAAACTAGATATTCTAGTTGGTCCAAAGAGGTTCATATGAAGTAATTCTTAGGGTCTAGATGTAGAGACTACTCCTTTACGTTTAAAAGATGGTTTAGTTTGTTTTTCAAGTTGGCAAGCACTACAAATCTTGTCCTTTTCAAAACTAAGTTTTGGCAATCTTTTATTAAATTCTTTACAAAGTTTTGAAAGTAATTGCATACTAATATGTCCTAGTCTACGATGCCAAAGTTAACTAGTTTCATTGATCTTGGCTTCCTTTGCCACTAGGCATTGACCATTTGAACATGAAGATCATCAAGGTCAACTATATAAATATTGCCATGCCTATGACCAATAAACTTGATGCCATTGTTATCAAGACTAGAAACAATGCACATGGAAGATTTGAAACAACTTTAAAATCTATCACAAAACTGGATAATGCTTAGTAAATTATGCTTTAAACCATCAATATATAAAACATTATCCATATAAGTAGAGAGGATGTTATGGACTTTACCAATTCAAACAATCTTGCCCTTTCCATTATCATCAAATATCACATTACCACCATTTTGATATTCAAGTGAGGAGAACTGCTCCACATCTCCAGTCATGTGCCTTCAGTAACCATTGTCAAGGTACCACAATCTTCTTTTGTTGGTTGCAAGGCACACCTACATCAACAAATCAGGTGGAGACTTTTGGTACCTAAGTCATCATGGTCCTTTAAGGTCAGTAGTGATGGTTTCTTTTGGAATCCAAACTTTTCTAACTTTATTCAATTTTCTTTTATTGCATAAGTATGATTTATGTCCTACATTGCCACAAGAATAACAGGTAATAGAAGATAAAGTAGGCACACAAAAATTTTTGAAAAACTTTTATTATTTTTGAGTTTTGAAACCTAATCCATCTTTGTTGAAAATAGCTCTTTATTTTCAAAAGTATTTGAGTTTTTCAAATTATAAGTAAACTTTTTAATAAGTGGTTTCAATTTTTTATGTTCATCTTTGTACTTCTTGTTTTATCTTTGTTTTATTTTGTAAAATTTTCAATTGATGCAAAAGAATTTTTCTTTTTCAAATCTTCCTTTTCTTTTCTAGAAGAATATTTTCATTTATCATTTAACTTTTTATAAAGCAAGCAATCATTTTTAATTAAATACTGACATTTGTTTTAATCAAATCCAAATTTTGCTTCTTCAGTTCTTTGTGCTTCAATTTAAGTTTTTGAAATTCAACTACAAGTTCATCAAAAACTTCATGCAATCTATCAAAAGTAAATTCTTGTTCAAACATTACCTCATCATGTTGACCATCAAGCAAAAATTTGCAACCTCTTGCTGCTCTTCATCAGAACTTGAGTCCTCACTATCACTCCAGGTTACCGTCATAGCTTTCTTTCTTAATCTTCTTCTACTCTTCTTGAACAAGGGGTGGTCCATCTTGAATTGGCCAGGTTTCTTGCACTCAAAGCATGTGGGCTGCTCCTTTTCTTTCTCTTTTCTTTTTCTTTGCTAGGCTCTCCCTTTTGAGATTTCTTCATGAAATTGTATTTCTTCTTTCTCATAAACCTCCTAAACTTTCTTGTAATGAGAGCCATTTCATCTTCTTCATCTTCCTTATCGGAATCTTCACTTGATTCTTCTTTTGTAGTGAACTCGAAGGCAATTACTTTCTTCTTCTTATCATAGTCCACAGTCTTTTATTTTAAGGAGAGCTCATAGGTCATTAATGAGCCCAACAACTGCTCGAGAGGAAGTGTATTTACATCTTTGACTTCTTCTATAGCTATGACTTTAGCATCCCAAGAAGCCGGAAGAGACCTGAGTTCATTGACAAGTTCACCATAGAAATAACCTTTTCCAAGCTTCTCATGCCATACACAATATGAATGAATCTAGTATGTATTTCACTAATAGATTCAGAAGGATCCATTTTAAACATCTCATATGTATGAATGAGCATGTTAACTTTGGTAGTTTTTACTTGATGAGTACCCTCATGGATAACTGCAAGTATATCCCATATTTTCTTTGCGGAGAGGCATTTGAGATTCTATTGAATTCGCTTGGGTCCAAAGTGGAAAACAATAGATTCATAGCCTTCGCATTAAGCTGTATTTGCTTAATGTCATTCTCATCCCAATCATCTTCCATTTGGGAGTGGGAATGCCATTAATCTAGATATTAGGCTAAAGAGGGCCTTTAATAATAGTCTTCAAAATGTTATAGTCCATGGATTGAATGTAAATGCACATGCATGTCTTCCAGTATGTGTAATTTATGCCATTAAACAAGGGAGGATAGTTAGAGGCTTGACCTTCTAGAAAACCCATACCAATTGGGGCTGCCATGATCTTTTACTCAAGATCGTTGGACCTACAAGTAGAGTACTGGTGCTCTGATATCACTTGTTGCCAAGAAATGGAGTCCAAGAGGGGGATGAATTGGGTCTATTAAAAAATTAAGCAATTATGTGCTGGTCTTGAAGTGCTTTTGAGAAATGTGATTAAACTCAAAGATATGCAGTGGATAACAGTAAATTAAGTGCAAAAAATATAGTGCAAGAAATAGAAGGAGCAATCACACACAAACACAATTTTATAGTAGTTCAGTGCACTCCAAGCACCTATGTCCACTCCCCAAGCTTTCCTTGGGAATTTCATTATAATCTCTTAAAGATTATAGTCAACTTATTTTCCAAGACTCATAAGTCAAAATCTAAGTTGTTTTTGTCACCTAGGCTCACCAACAACCTTTACAACTTATTTTATCTTCGAGCTCACAAGTTAAACCCTTGTTGGTTTTGTACTTTTGGCTTACCAACAGCCTTAACAACCTACTTTCAAAAACTCTTGAATGATATGTCAACAAAGTATAAAGATAAATGTACAAGATAAAAGCACAATCAAACTCTCTTCTAGAATGGAATATGGAAGCTTTGAGGCTCTTGTTGATTGCTTGATTTGACTTCTCTTTGGAATCTCTTCAAAGCCATCTTTGGATTGCTGAAATGAAAGGCTTGTATGCTTTTCCAATGGAATCTCTCCTTTTTTCACTTTTTGATATGGGACTGAGATGGGAAAATCGTCGGAGAGCTGAGAAGTCTCCCAGGATTAGGGTCAAGAATGGGATAACCAGGGCCTCACACCCCTCGATGTCCCAAAGGACAAAGGCAAACAGGGCCTCACACCCTTCGATGTCCTGCAGGACAAACGCAAACAGGGCCTCACACCCCTCGATGTCCTGTAGGATAAAGGCAAACAGGGCCACACACCACTCGATGTCCTACAAGATAAAGGCATAGGGTCTCACACCCCTCGATGCTCGATGGTAAAGGCAAAACGGGCCTCACACCCACTCCCTCACGGAGGTAGACGTTCTCAAAGAACGAAGGCAACATTACTGTGCCTCTCACCCTTCCAGCCCATGTGGGGTGAACACTATCGGGCCTCTCACCCTCCCCGCCCATGCTAGGGTAAATGAAAAAAAAATAGTCTTCTAAAAAAAAAATATTTTATTCTTCAACCCCTTTAAATACAAGAGGGGATGCCTTTTCATAGGCTTACAAGATTTAGGAACCAAGTAGGATATACAAGGAAATTTAGCAACTTATTTTATTATTATTATTATTATTTGAATCCTAAACCTGTAGCTTTGAGATCGATGCTAGTTCTTCTGCTCTGGGATCTGTGCATGTTGGCCGGTGGATTTGCAAGAGGCCAGCAGATTTGGAGGAGGCGGTACTCGTGGTCGAGGAGGAGGGCAGACGGGTCGGTGGATCTCGTGGGATGGCTTGGATGGCCTAGGACCGAGGATTTGGAGGATTTAGAAGAGGCGGTGCTCGCGGGCGAGGCGTAGGGCAGATGGGCCAGCTGCTGCAGGGGTCATGGGAGGATCCGATGGGGGCATGGATGGGCCGGAGGGGTTGGAGTGCCACAGCACAAGGATCTGGAGCCAGGGACCATGGGACAACCTTCTAGGTTGTTGCTGTACATAGGCTTGGGATACTTGATGTTAGAATCTTCAACACAGACAGGCATGCTGAAATCTCCTGGTGAGGAAGAGAGAACTTGGAGAACTTGGAGGTTTGATCTACAGCCAGGATCGGGCGGTGGAGGGGCATGCGGATGCATGGGGTGATGAAGAAGGCTGTGCGAGAGGAGTAGAGGGCAGTGCGGTGGTTAGGGGCGCAGCACCATAGCAGTAGGGAAAGATGGACAGCCGTCGGGGTCCATCAATCGTCGGGCGTGGCAGTGCAGGGGAAATGGAGGGCCATCGGGGGGGTCGCTGGTGGTCGGGCGTGGCAGATCCGGGATGAGCGGGAAGAAAAAAATGGAAAAAGGATGTTCTGGAGTTTTCCCGTTGGAAAAAGATGATAGGGATAAACAAGGAATAAGTTAGGGATAATTCTGGAATAAAATTGGAATAATGGGAATAGATGGAACAGCTGGGATAAAAAATTTAAACTAAAAAAAAAAAATCTGAAAAATGAAAGGAAAACCCGAATGGGTTTTGATGTCTGCATCATTCCCCTGAGATAGAAAAAACTCGACTCCGTCGAGTCAGGTTCACTACAATTTTTAATTTTTTCTCTCTTCTTTTTTTTTCAACTTTTTTTTCCAACCCTAATCCTAACCAGCTCTGATACCAAATTTGTTGTGGGACTGAGATGGGAAGATCATCGAAGAGCTGAGAAGTCTTTCGGGATTAGGGTCAAGAACGGGATAACAGGGCCCCAACCCCTCGATTTCCTGATGGACAAAGGAAACAGGGCCTCAAACCCTATGATATCTCGTAGGACAAAGACAATCAGGGCCTCACACCCTTTAATGTCCCGCAGGACAAAGGCAATAGGGCCTCACACCCCTCGATAACATGCAAGACAAAGGCATACGGTCTCACACCTCTCAACGGCCGAAGGCGAAGGCAAAATGGGCCTCACACCCACTCCCTCATGGAGATTGAAATTCTCAAAGAACAAAGGCAACATTATTAGGCCTCTCACCCTTCCCGCCCATGCGGGGGTGAACACTATCAGGCCTCTCAACCTCCCCGCCCATGCGAGGGTGAACAAAAGAAATAATGTTCTATAAAAATTATTTTATTCTTCATCCCCTTTAAATACAAGAGGGGGATGCCTTTCTATAGGCTTACAAGATTTAGGAACCAAGTAGGATATACATGGAAATTAGCTCTTTATTTTATTATTATTATTATTATTTGAATCCTAAACCTGTAGCTTTGAGATCCATGCTAGTTCTTTTGCTCTGGGATCTGTGCTTGTTGGCCGACAAATTTGCAGGAGGCCGGTGGATTTGGAGGAGGCCGTACTCACGGGCGAGGTGGAGGGCGAAACAGGTCGGCGGATCTCGGGGGATGGCTGCGATGGCATAGGGCCGGGGATTTGGAGGATTTGGAGGAGGCGGTGCTCGCGGACGAGGCGGAGGGCTGACGGGCCGGTTGCTATAGGGGCCATAGGAGGATGCGATGGGGGCATGGACAGGCCGGAGGGGTTGGTGTGCCACAGCACGAGGATGTGGAGCCAGGGACCATGGGACTTCAAGCTTCTCGATCGCTGCTATACATGGGCTTGGGATACTTGATGTTAGAATCTTCAACATGGACAGGCATGCTGGAAATCTCTTGGTGAGGAAGAGAGAACTTGGAGGTTGGATCTTCAGCCAGGATCCGGCGGTGGAGGGGCATGCGGATGCATGGGGTGATGAAGAAGGCAGCGCTGGAGGAGCAGAGGGCGGTGCGGTGGTGAGGGCGCGGCACCGTAGCAGCAAGGGAAGATGGACGGCCATCGAGGTCCATCTAATCATCGGGCTTGGTGGCACGGGGAGATGGAGGTCCGTTTGGGGGGGTCGTCGGTGGTCGGGCATGGCAGTTTTTGGATGAACGGGAAGAAAAAAATGGAAAAAAGGAGATTCCGGGAGTTTTCTAGGAGGTAGAAGATGATAGGGATAAACATGGAATAAGTTAAGGATATGTCTGGAATAAAATAGGAATAACAAGAATAGATGGAATAGCTGGGATAAAAAATTTAAACTAAAATTAAAAAAAATTGAAAAAAGAAAAGGAAAACCTAGATTGATTTTGATGTCCCCTTCACTTTTGGAAGTGATGTTCTTGAAAGAATAATTGACTTTGTGTGTTCAATAGGGTTTAATGCTTCATGAACGAGTTTGATGAAGCTTAAATACTTCAAAAACTTCCTAAAAATGGTTTGAGACCATTGGAGGATCAAAACTAGCAATTAGGAGCTTGGAAAGATGAAATCTACCTCTCAAAAAATAGAGCCATTAAAGCTGTCAGAACCCGTGAGTCGACCTTGACTTCCAGGTGTTGACACTTGGTTCCCAAGTGTCGACACTTGGTCCTACAGGTGTCGATACTTGAATTTCATATGTCGACAGTTGAATCTTATGAGTCGACACTTGACATAAAAACACTCCAAATGTCATAGTTTTGTATTTTCAAAAATCTCAGGCCTTGAGTCGACACTTGAATTTTAGGTGTCAATACTTGTGTTTCAGGTGTCGACACTTGAATTCCAAGTGTCGATACTTGGCATGCCAGAGAAGAATTTTTGCATGCCAGTTTTGAAGTGTCGACACTTGGGGAGTCATGAGTCGACACTAGGTTCTGCAGTTTGCCAAAAACATGTGCCAACCTCCCAAATTCACAAAGATCTTCAATCAAACTTTAATTCATCTCTTGTAAAGCAAGATTAATCAATTTTGAGGCCTTTGTTTAGATGATAAGACTTCTTAAAATTTGAAAATTGCTCAACTTCATGATACTTTTATTTTGAGAATTTGAAGTGCCTATATCCTGAAACTCATAACTACAATTGAAATATTAGTATAAAATATATACTCAACCTTTTGTTAGTCATCAAAATTAAGGGTAAAGCCAACGGAACCATTACTACTAATCCTAAAGGACCCAAGATGGCTTGGGTACCTAAAACAAAAACTTGATCTATTTTGTAGGTGTATCTTGCAACCAAAAAGAAAAAGAGATTGTGGTATCTTGATAGTGGTTGCTCAAGACATATGACAGGAGATGTGAAGCAATTCACCTCTCTAGATAGAAGCTTTGAATGAAGGGAGTGTAACTTTTGGAGATAATGGAAAAGAAAAAATCCTTTGTATCGGTAAAGTTTACATCTTCCATTCTACCTTTATTGATAATGTATTATTAGTAGTGGGATTAAAACATAATTTACTTAGCATTAGTCAGTTTTGTGACAAGATTTTAAAGTACTTTTTAAATCATCCATTTGCATGATTTCTAGTCCTAATAATAATGGAGTGAAATTCATTGGAAATAGGCATGGCAACATCTACCTTGTTGATGTTGATAACTTATCTTTACATGATGGTGAATGCTTGGTTGCAATGAATGCCACAATTAATGAGACTAGCTAGCTTTGCAATCGTAGATTAGGTCATGCAAGCATGCATCTACTTTTTAAATTATGCAAAAGATTTAGTTAGAGATTTACCAAAACTTAGATTTGAGAAAGATAAAGTTTGTGATGCTTGTCAGTTTGGAAAACAATCAAGAACCTCTTTTAAATTAAAAAAGAATTATTTCAACTTCTAGGCTACTAGAATTACTACATATAGATCTCTTTGGGCTAACTGGGATCACAAGCCTAAGAGGCAAGAGATTTGGATTAGTAATAGTGAATAATTTCTCTCGATTTACTTGGATTTTTTTTTTAGCAAATAAAGACGAATCTTTCAAAGCTTTCATAAAGTTTTATCGAAAGATTTCAAATAAAAAAGGTACTTCTGTTATTTGTATTCGAAGTGATCATGGTACTGAATTTGAAAATTAAAACTTTAAAGATTTTTATAATGAAAAAGGAATTGAACAAAATTTTTCTGCACCTAGGATACCTCAACAAAATGGGATGGTAGAAAGAAAAAATAGAACTTTGAAGCAAATGCACTTATAATGCTTCGTAAAATGATCTTCCTAGATATTTTTGGATCGAAGGTATTAATACTGCATGTTATATTTTAAACCATATTTGATCAGACCAATTTTAAACACCTTATGAGCTTTAGAAATGAATATGATTACATTGCTTTTGTTTCATAAGTTGAACCTAAATATATTGAAGAAATTGAAAAAGATCCAAAATAGATAATTGCTATACAAGAGGAACTAAATCAATTTAAAAGAAATAAAGTTTGGACATTAATAGAAAGACCATCTAATACTTTATAATTGGGACAAAATGGATATTTAGGAATAAATTGGATGAAAATATTATAGTAACTAGAAAAAAGGCTAGACTGGAAGCTAAGGTTTACAATCAAGTAGAAGGAATTGATTTTGATGAAACCTTTACTCCAGTAGCTAGACTTGAATCCATTATATTACTTCTAGCTTTTGCATGTTTTATGGATTTCAAACTATTTTAAATGGATGTTAAAAGTATATTTTTGAATGGTTATATAGCTGAAGAAGTCTTTGTTGAACAACCACCTAGTTTTGAAAATCATGCACATCCTGATCATGTTTTTAAATTACACAAAGTACTTTATAGTTTAAAATAAGCACCCGTGCATGGTATGAAAGACTTAGTAAATTTATAATTGAAAATGGTTTTACTAGAGATCATGTTGATATTGTTGAGAAATGTTTGTCCCAAAGCCAATCATCTTGGTTGTAGATAGTTGTGCGACTCATGTATAAGTATATGAATTATTGAACCGAATAAAAGGTTTATTCTGGTTGTTCATCATGTGTCATCTTCCTAATTGAACTCTTGTGTGATGATGTCTTTTGTGTTACCTTGTATGCAATGCAGAGAGGATGCATCGTATAGTTCATAAACAGGTTCATGACCAAAGGATACGCTGTTTCAGGATGATGGTGTATCAAGAGTAGGTCGTTAATATCATGTCTGTTGGTTGTACTCTCAACCAAGTAGCATAGAGATGCGGGTATGATATCAGGTGTTGTTCAACACTTTGCTGAGCACGACTCTCATGCGAGATTCTCTTACTACCAAAGAGAAGTTTTGTATTAGAATGTGGACATAAATTATTTCTCTAACTTGAGATCACTATAGCAGCTTGCAAGCAACTCACTATGCTTAGGTGCCAGACCACTTGGATTTCTAATTCGATAATGGAAGGTTGCTGGGTAGTCAAGTACTTATGTAGCAGTAGTAAAATCATGATAAAATTGATCTTCCAAATGGTTTGGATTGAATGCTTAATATGCCTCAATTAAGAAAGACCTTGGCTAGTGCATTCCTTGTAAAGAGTTGCAGGGATTCTTTGTTTGAGACATATAAAGATGGACTGATTAGAGTTGGGTAGTTTAATACTAAGCTATCTAGAGCATTAAGAGATTAAAGGAGTAAGTTCAGTGGTATTCCATATTCAATAGGTTCTTGTTGCTCTGCAGCCTTTGACTTATCCGGACGTCGGGTGTCATTGCTAGACGGTAATTTTGGCTGGTACTGAAAATGTTCCTATACTATCAGTTTAGTGTTTGAAATGACGGGGTCACACACCATGGGGTTTCTTCTTGATTTATTACCTTGGTAATGATTGGAAATTATTCTGGACTCGTTTGACAAGAAGTTGTCAATACTGCCAAATGAGTCGAACCAAGGCTAGTCGACCTGTCTGACAGGATTTGCTGAAAAATTTGAGAATGCTTCATCAATAGCTATAAGGGTTCTGGCATTTAATGCTTTGTATTTCAGGGTTTTAATCTAATCAGTTACTAAAGTCCAAGGGTTTGTAACACCCTTGAATCCCAAGAGACTCCAAAACTCATCTCATTATCTCCATTACCTCCCTGGTTTTATATAAGACCTTTTTTGAGTGGGCTCTAAAACAAGGTTGTTCCCTCTTCACATAGGTTGAGACTCTACCATTTTCTCTCGGTTCAAAGTCTTGACCTTTGAGAGATTATGAGATCTGATCTCATTTTATCAGAAGGGTTCTAACAAAATAGTGTGAGGTTTTAGGTTTTGAGATTGTTGTGTGCATACCTTCTGTTGAAGGTTTGGGACAGAGTGTTTTGAAAAGGGTTCTTGGGTGCTTAGTTCCATCTCAATTCAGCAAATGGTTCTTAAGGTGTTGAAGGAGTCCGCTGTTGCCAAATAGTTTTCGAAGAGGCTAGCACCTCGAAGGAAGGAAGAGAATCCCCTTACATCGATGTGAACTACTTGTAGAGGCAGAACATTTGTGTTGCTTGTAGGACTGGTCTTCTTCCTTGGAGTACATCCCTTCTTGGTGATTGTCACCTTGCAAGTAAGGCTTGTATTCCTATCTTATGGGTATGATGAAATGTTCCTTAGCACCATCTTGTGATTCAAAGAATGGTTCTATGATTACATATTTTGCTTGCTTGATTTCATACATGTATTACTCTATATGCATAAAGACTTGTGTAGAGCCCATGTTAATTAGATAAACATGTTTAAATAAAAAAGTTTTATCTTTTTCTACTGTGTCATGTTATTTAAAAAGAGTTTTTAAATTGCATGTATCAGCTATACATCTTACCTAGCCAACAGTGGTATAAGAGCTAGGTTGAATGCACGAATAGTTTAATACTTTTGTATGAAATTGGTTTGATATCCATCCAAAGTACTTGGATTAAGGTGTATTCGCCATGGCCATCCGGTCATAGGAGATAAGTGATGCAGGATGCAAGAAGCTCTGATACCGAAACTGATGTGGGATGTAAGAAGCTGTGATACCAAAACTGATATGGGATGGATGCAAAGACTAATCTAATAATTAAGAGTTTAATTTTGATGAGCAATGGCAGCAAACTTAGATAAGCTATCAAATTAATTTAATGAAGATAGACTAAGTGTCTATTAGCTACCCACAATAAAATCAGCATGCAATCACATAAAGAACCTTGGATTTGATTATTAAGAAACCATCGAAACTAGGATGTCCTGACTTTAAGCAACCAGATCTAATGAGATTAGGATAGTTACCTACCAATAATGCTTTTCCCTCCTCCGTTTCAATAGATATGGATTCAACTCTCAAGATCTCATGATAGGATTGCAAACTTCAGTTCCTTCGGAGCAGATCTTTCGTTGATAGTTGGATGGCAAGGGAAACTCCTCTTCTAATCGAGAGCTCTAGGGATCCTGCAAATAACTATGATTAGTAGTGTAGAAAAGATGTGGAAATTTGGAAAAGAGAAGGAATGATGGATGGTTGGCTTGGATCTGGATTTGGCTGGATGTTGAAGATGGCGAAGTTCGGCTACTTGGATCATGGAGTCTTGGGATATAATTGGGCTTCGGCAAATAGACCCCTTACATAGTAGCTTGATAAGGACAAACTCATGGTAGCAAGACAAGAAAGAATTCTTTTGAATAAAAGATAGGAGATAAGGATAAGACTTATCCATGGTTTAACTAAAATGAGTGTAGATAAAATGGCCTCCTATCTTCTTCTTGAATTCAAACTAGGAGTGGATGACAACCCATTTGAAAGGCGCCTTCCTGTCATGATATGTCCGGCTACCTTGAAAAAAATTGGTGACAAAATGAGACGTTGGTGACAAGTTCCTTCTTGGTTTTCTTACATTTCAAATTTGAATGGTAGATAAAAAGAAAAACCCTCCATTTGAATTGGACTCTTTGAATTTAAAAGTAGATAGGTGATGACTCCTTTGAATTTGAAAGTAGATAGATGATAACTCCTTGCATTTGAATTCTTTTGGGTGACCAAGAGAAGCTTCATAAAGGGCGACAGGAATGAAGAGCCTTTCTTATTACTCCTATTAAAGTGGGTGATAATTTGAATAGCATTTAAATGGGCGACAATTCATGAGGAGATGTCCTATTTGAATTCAAATGATGTCTTCAATTTGTATTTGGTCGACCAAGGATCTTGGTGATGTGGCGTGGACCCCTCTTGGTGACATGGCTTGTCTTGATCCCTTTGAACTCCCTTCAATGTGGTTAGGGTCTTGGCACTTTATCTTGATCCTTCATTGTATTTGATTACATACTAATCCATGAACCCCTTGTCTAATTACAAGACTCAAATGATAAATCAATTGACTAACAAGCAAGCCTAACTTGATCAAATAACGTATAACTTGACCACATTTCAAATTAAGTAGACTGACCTTGATCATGTAACTTGATTACTTACAGGACTCAAGCTAAAATTAAAATAGAATAACTACTCCTTGGTGATCCAAAATGAGCTTGGAGGGTTTTGGTATCTCTTCCTAGCTCTGGTGTCCTCACCAATTCTATTGGGATGGGAGGAACTCGACCCTGTTGAGTATGGGTTCACTCAACTCTGGTAATGTTCTAGCAAGTTGGGTTAAGTCTTTGCAGATCCTCTCGAGTGATTCACGAATCATCAGATTCCGGTCAACATTGCCATCGAACCAAGTAACGATGATAATCTTAACTCCTAGTAGTGATAGTTTTATCATCCAAAATCCACTCAATCTTATCTCTCCATTCTGGTAATTTGGATAGTGGACACTCAGGGATAGGGTCACTCTTAAAGATGGAATCAGGTCCAAATTGCTCACTAGGTATCGTTATTGGCTCCTTATACTCAACAAGATCTGATACATTAAAGGTTGGACTAATACCTAATTCAGATGGTAATTCTAACACATATGCATTAGACCTAATTTTCTTTATGATCTTGAATGGTCCTGCACTACGGGCATGTAGTTTTTCATGGTTCTAGGTAGGAACTGTTTAGGACGAAGCCTGATTATGACAGAGTCTCACTCATTAAATTCTTTGAAGTGCTTACATGAGTTAGCCATATGCTTATAAGATTCATTGCTTTCATTAATTTTTTACTTATCCTTTATGAATTTCCTTAATATGTTGTGCATATGACTCTTGACATGCAGGTTTGACCAAACCCTTAACTGTGTTTTTGTTCTAGGTTGGTCGATGACATGCAGATGAAAACTTGGCATGTATTCCTAATAAGTGCCATAAGGACTTCTAGAAGTATGTAGCAAATTGAATGGGCTCAAAGGACTAATGAAACATGCTAACCTCAATAAAATGCAACTGGGTGGTTCTAAAAACATTGGAAGCCTTAGGCAAGGGCAGGAAATATGATGTAGGATCATCAACTGGGTCTGGATTAATGAGGGTGATCTTAAAGTATGGACATGGATATATAAGCAACAAAAAGTTCACTTTAACGAAGAACAGGTCAGTAAGTTCAGAGAAGAGATCATTAATTGGAATCAAAGGGGTGACCTCATCCTGAGGGTATTGAATTAAAGAGATCATGTCTTCGATAAATTCCTGTGGTTCAAGAATTTCAGGACTAAGCTCTCCTATTTGGGTCTCTTCTAGGGTTTCCTCAGGTAAAGCCCTAATGGTAGCGGTGTTAAATCCCTCATAGTTCTCTTTTCCTAATGGTCCTTCTAATACACTAGGTGACTCATCGACTTCCTCTTCTTCTTTATACTCTTCTATCAGGTTTTCTCTAGCTTCATATACTTCCACTACGGTTTTAGCCTGAGTAATTTTTTGGTCAATTAACTCTGAGTCTATAAAAGATATTTCCTCTTCAAGGTCATTCTCAGGAACAAATGGGGTCACAGGGGTGGGTCGACTAAGAGAAAATTTACTGATTCTAGGGTTCTGATTCGGTGCATAGATCCTAATGGATTTTGGCTGATGGATTTTGGGTCCAAGGGGAGTTGGTTTAGGTGAACCAAGGTTAGTACGGGTCCTACAGATTTTCTCTAGGCTGTCAAGTCGCTTATCCAGTGGTCAAGCCTGTGATCCATCAGGGCACATTGTTCATTGAAGGTCCTCAAAAAATTTTCAATAGTGGACTCCATGGTCAAATCAGACTGGGTTGGGTTTGAGGCTACTGGTATTGGGCTCTTAATCTAGGGGTCATGCAATGCAATCCAAACTTCTAGGGTTCCTAGACCTAGACCTCAAGTAGAATGGGTCAGCTCAATTTACAACCAATTCAGCAATTACCCTGTCCATTGGCAGGTAAGAGGAGGGATCGTGGGAGGCTCCCACTATTTTCACAAGGTCCTAATTAAAAACCATGAGTCTGCTTAGGACATTTGCCTCTGGACCTATAGCCTTAGACACCATATTCAAGAGATAATCAAAGGATTGAGTGCACTAGCTTTCACACAATACTTGTTACCCGACCTATTGGTGTCCCTTAGCTGTGTTAGGTTGCTACTCAATTTTAGATTAGGGCTAGGACAATGCAAGATGAGGTTGGTTGTTTTTGGGCCAAGGAAAGGTGATGAAATCCTTCCCTTATCTTATGATAGTGTGCCCTTAAAGTAGTTTCAGATAAGATGAATGCACAACCAAATCAAACTAGTTAATAATATAAGTTAAGATAAGACTTACAACTCATAATTTAAATTTTAAATTTCAAATTTCAAATTTGAATTTTAGATTGGAATTTAAATTTTAAATTTTGAATTTCAAATTAAATTGTAGAAATTAAATTATAGTTTTTTGGGGATTAGGTTGGATAAATTCAAAATCTAGATGTGCTAGAATCTTATCCTAGGTTATGCTTAGAAGATTAACATGCAATCTTTCAAGCAATTAACAACTTAAACACGCATACACTAAGCACAACTAATTTTTGATATCAGGTTATCACGTCCGGCCGTACCTCATTATTTCCATGGATTGTGATAGTATACTTGCATATACCTGTTTAGGAGGCGTGATTTCCTTCCACCAGAAAGTACTAAAAAAACAATGCAAGTTTTTTTTTGAAAAATTTTAGATATGAAATATATGAAAAAAGATTACAGATCTAATTTAATCTGGCTAAATTTCTAAAACTAATGCAAAGGAAACTAATATCTGAAGAGATATGGAAGAGCCTTCCAAATCCAATGTTAGAATAGAGCAGAATTTCAGTTAGTCACTAAATATCCTAGTCTAACCTTTGTTATGATACCAAAATTGATGTAGGATGCAAGAAGCTCTAATACCAAAACTGATGCGGGATGCAAGAAACTGTGATACCAAAACTGATGCGGGATGGATGAAAAGACTAATCTAAAAATTAAGAGTTTAATTTTGATGAGCAATGGTAGCAAACTTAGATAAGCTATCAAATTAATTTAATGAAGATAGACTAAGTCTCTACTAGCTATCCACAATATAATCAGCATGCAATCACATAAAGAACCTAGGATTTGATGATTAAGAAACCACCGAAACTATGATGCCCTGACTTTAAACAACCAGATCTAATGAGATTAGGATGGTTACATACCAATAATGGTTTTCCTCCGTTTCAACAGATATGGATTCAACTCTCAAGATCTCATGCTAGGATTGCAAACTTAAGTTCCTTAGAGCAGATCTCCCATTGATGGTTGAATGGCAAGGGAAAGCTCCTCTTTTGATTGAGAGCTCTAGGGATCCTGCAAAGAACCATGATTAGTAGTGTAAAAATATGTGAAAATGTGAAAAAGAGAGGGAATGAGGGATGGTTGGTTTGGATCTAGATTTGGGCTGGATGTCGGAGATGGCGATGTCTGGCTACTTGGATCTTGGAGTCTAGAAATATAACTGGGCTTTGGCACTCCACACATACTAATGCAATGCTTAACTAGCAGCACACATTACAATGCTTAACTAGCAATTGTAAGACACATTACAATGCTTAAACAGCAATTATAAAAAAAAAATTGATAGAGTTTCATTAATAATTCAGAAGATGGTTTACATGAGGGCAATGGGGTGGTATTTATAGATCCTTACATTATAGCTTGATAAAAACAAACTCATGGTAGCAAGACAAGAAAGAATTCTTTGAATACAAGATAGGAGATAAGGATAAGACTTATCCATGGTTTTACTACAAAGTGACTGTAGATAAAATGGCCTCCTATCTTCTTCTTGAATTCAAACTAGGAGTGGATGACAACCCATTTGAAAGGCACCCTCTCTTCATGATATGTTCGGCTGCCTTGAAAAAAATTGGCGACAAAATGAGATGTTGGCAACAAGTTCCTTCCTTCTTGGTTTTCTTACATTTCACTTTTGAATGGTAGATAAAAAAAAACCCTCCATTTGAATTGGACTCTTTGAATTTAAAAGTAGATAGATGATGACTCCTTTAAATTTGAAAGTACATAGATGATAACTCCTTGCATTTGAATTCTTTTGGGCGACCAAGAGAAGCTTCATAAAGGGTGACAAGAATGAAGAGCCCTTTCTTATTACTCCTCTTAAAGTGGGCTGCAATTTGAATAGCATTTAAATGGATGACAATTCATGAGGAGGCATCCCATTTGAATTAAATGATGTCTTGATCCCTTTGAACTCCCTTCAATGTGGTTAGGGTCTTGGCACTTTAGCTTGATCCTTCAATTGTATTTGATTACATACATACCCATGAACCCCTTGTCTAATTACAAGACTCAAATAACAATTAAATTGACTAACCATCAAGCCTAACTTGATCAAATAACATATAACTTGACCACTTTACAAATTAAGTAGACTAACTTTGATCACATAACTCGATTACTAACAGGACTCAAGCTAAAATTAAATAGAATAACTACTCATTGGTGATATACAATGAGCTTGGAGGGTTCTGATGTCTCTTACTAGCTCTGGTGTTCTCACAAGAAGTATGGTTTAAAGGCCATCTCTTCTTCCCATTCGGTTGGATTCTCCTATGGTGTGTAGGGGTGCTGCTGCATCATGACTTTATGAAGAAGAAAGTGAGGGATTTGATAGGTTAAAATAGTTTTATTCTATGTTTGTAGATCATAACTATGTTTAGATCAGACCTAAAAGATGCATGATCTAAAATTTTAAAAAGTTCAAGTAAAAAGGGATGAATTTTAAAGTTACTGGTTTCTACCCAGGCAAACGAGCTGATTAGCACCTGCATGAGCTGACTCGACCAGAACCTTGCAACAATAAACTTAAAGTCATAGTTTTTCTGAAATTGTTTCACTTATTTAAAGAAATTATTTTAAATTTGGGTTAATTGAAACTTTTTCAATTGGCATGATACACTTAATTGAGAATTAAGTTGTATTTTTGAAACCTTTTAAGATTTAGGATGTGATTCTAATCTTAAGTCATGATTGATGAACCATGGGTAATTGGGTTATCTAGAATTGGATCCTTAAATGGGTTAGACCAAGGTTTAGATGAATGGATTAATTAGAGAAAAGACTATCCAATAGTTGAATTAGGTCTCTTCTCTATAGATCTCTCTAATAGTTAGTTAGATCAATCCATACATCTAAATAGAGTTGACTGATGGCTTCGTGGTGAGCTTGGGTCTTTAGGTTAGACTGATTAAGTCTGATAAACCACTTGGTGTCCAAGGTATGTTTGACATTGGTCATCAAGGTTCTTTGGGGCTAACTCTTACTTGGCCATGTCATGGTTGGTGTCTAAGGTAAGAGGCTTACCTAGCATAACCAATTGCTTGATCTTACTACCTAGCTAATATGGTGAATCAGGTTTGATTAGTATTATGGGGGGCTAACTAAATGCAAAATGAAGAATGATGCAGGTGATTTGTTGGTTTTGTGATTTTTAGATTTTAGTGATTTTCTTTGGATTCCCAAGAATAAGTAAGAGTTGATCTAGTGTTTTATAATAATAAGAACTATCAAGCAAGCAAGTAGTCCCTAAGCAATGATAAAGAAAGGACCCCGGGATTGAGAAACCCCGTAGGACTTAGCTCTCCTGTCAATACCTACTTAGGAGTCAGGGGGCAAACATCAAAGATCTAAAGTGCCCGATGCCGAGGTCACTCACTCTGGCAGATGCAGCCTCGATGATCGAGCCATCAACCCTGCGGGTGCGCCGGCTGACTATCCAAAGATTTCGATGGCAAGGGCAACCGACTCCATACTCGTGTCACCTGGAGGACCTGCGAGCATTCAAAGAATGGTTAGGTTTCAATTGGAAGAAAGCAATAGAGGAAGGAAAGAGAGTTGTGGTAGTGATGGTGGAGTTCTTTTGATTCGGAGTCGGATGATGGAGGTGCGGAAATGATGGTAACTTGAGGCCTCACACCTCTAGATGCCCGAAGGCGAAGGCACTTCCTCACGGAGATCGATGTTCCTAGTGAACGTAGGCCACTCTAGAGAAATTGGACTCAAGAAATTTGGTTTTTCATTCATCAAAGATTAACCTTACAAAGAGAGGGGTTAGGTCCTTTAAATAGGCACCTTAGGACCCTTTTGAAATTCAAATGAAAGATTACAAGATTTCTTGAATGGGCACCCAAAACTTTTGATTTTCTTCTCTCCTTGGCCGACCAAGACCTGGACTTTGAATAGGCGTGGCATGATGGAAGGCTTGGAGGAGAGATCTTGGCACCTTGAACTTGGAAAGTAGCTACCTTGTTTTGGAAGAAAGCACGAAGTGAGGCTTGGAGCAAGGCATGTGTTCTTCTTCCTTCCTTGGTTGTGCATCCCTTTTTGGTACAAAGCATGACATGGAAAGTGGGAAGTGGAGGCACCCAAGGATCTTGTCCCTTCCTTCCAAAGAGGTTCAAACAATTTGGAAGAAGACTTGATTGGAGGGCTTGAAGCAAGGGATTTGAAATCCCAACTTCAACTCCCCTTTGACCTTCCCTTTGGCCGACCACTCTTCCTTGTAAAAGAACTTGATAGGGGAAGGAAAGAGGGCTAGTGTCAAGTGATGTTGTCTTCCTTTAAGCCTTCAAAATTCAGATTTTGTGTCACCCACATGGCCAAGTGAGTGGCACCACATAGGATGATGATGTGGCATCCTAGGGTTGATTTGGCATCCATCATGTCTTGGCCCAAAAGTAACTTGGTTTCAAGGCCAATCTAGCTTGGGCCCATACTTCCAATAGACTCAAACTGGACTCAATTTATGACTGGACTCAGTACAGGACACAATTTGACCGAATTAGTCAAAGTACAGACTAGACATGAGACTTAATTCAAAGCAAAAGAAAAAAAAGAAAATTACAAGGTTGAGGCTTGAAGCCTTATTACAAGACCTGAAAATTGAAACCATATCCAGAGATATGGTGCCCACACCAATTCTCTCGTGATGGGAGGAACTCAACCCTATCGAGCAAGAGTTGAGTTGGCTTAGGTACTCCTCCAGAAGGTTTGGATTGAGGCGCTGCAAGTCCTCCCGGGTAATCCATGAGTTATCAAACTCAGGTCGGCCTTGCCATCGGACTAAGAAATGTTGATAACCTTTTCCCCGGGTAGTGATAGCTTGGTCATCCAGGACACGCTCGATCTGCATTCCTCTCTTAGGTAAAATTTTGGTGCGGGCACCAGACTCAGAAGAAGACTTCAGAGCTCCATCTGGATCTCTGATTAACCTTGCCCGAAAAAATTAGGGTTTTTGGTTTGTAATAAGAGTTGACTAGATCAACTCAATTTAGCTTGAGTGTACATTACCTTAATTTTATTTTGTTGAGTCATGTTGACTCAGTAGTGGACTAGGGTTTCAACCTGGGGTGTTACAATTTCTCCAAGACCAAGCAAGTGGACACCACACTCCCAGCCACACTCCCAGCCATACGCCTGAGTCCAGGAGGCGCCATATCTATATCCAGCAGCCTTTGGTCCCCACTCCACAGATAGAAGCTTCCTTCTCTCATGCGCCAGATGAGGAGAAAATCCACAAGAGTCCACAAATCAAGGGGCGGCCAAGACTTTCCCAAGAGAACCAAAGTAAAGATGGGAAGAAATTCTCTTGGAGAGAACTTCAAGGAGGCGCCCACTACCTGCCAAAAAAAATCCAAAACAAAGATGGGAAGGACCTTGACTTAGGGAGGAAGAAAAGGAGGAGTCCAAAGAGTTGATCCATGGAAGGAAAAAAATTCTCTTGAAGATCCAAACAAGGAGGCGCCATCTACCTGCCTTTTATAACCCAAATCAATTTTTGGTACCTTGGCCGACCATATGTGTATGATTTATCCTGATTTGTAGATCCCCTCCTTTAGTCCCACATGGGAAGATGTAAAACCCTACTCCCTTGTAAAGCCTTATAAATTAAACCCCTCTTGTAAGTTTAAATCATCAGATGAATGAAACCAAATTTTTTTTAGTGAGCAAACTTTGTGTTTTCTCTCTTCCGCACTTACATCCAGGTGTTGAGCTCGTGAGGGAGTAAATCCGGGTTCCCAGGAACCTTGAGGAGGTGTGAGATCTCCAAACCCAAACCCTAGGTTAGCCACTTCTATTCCAAAACCCTAGCTGCCCGCCATCACCCTTCTCTTTCCACCAAGCCTTAGTCTATTCCACTTCTCACGGCCATCCTCTCCTAGTCCAGGCCAGCCACCAGCATCCAGCTCCAGTCCAGATACTTCAGATCTATAGCAATTCTAAGAGGAAGTCAGATCGGCCTCCAGGAGAATCCTGATTTCAGCAACTTCAGCTTTCAAGTTCTTCAACCTGGTAAATCTTTTCTTGAGTATCTGAAATCCATCACTTGTTCCTCTTCTTTCCCAGATCTTGAGTCCAGGAGAAGTCGACCAAACCACAAGACCAGTATTGGAGGATCCATTGCGAAGATAGCCGACTCCGAGGATCCCACAATCTGCTCGAGAGAGTTCTTCCACCAAAATCCTGAGAAGATCACTATCTGGTTAGTAAACCATCTCCTCTCTATTCTGTTCTGTTGAAAGTTTAGAGCGAAACCCTAGGTCTGGGAGTTTCTCAACCCCCCAGCGATCCGTTACTTCTGAACTACTCTGATAATTTAGTTCTTCTAAACTGTGCTTTCAATCCTTACCTAGTTTCCTTCAACTTAGTTTAGCTTTACTTTGAGTCAAAGCCAATTCTGAATTAAAAAAAAAAAAAAAAAAAAAAGAAATTAATCTAAATTTACTTCCGCATACGCTTCTTTGTTCTTTGTTCTGCATCAAATTTGATGTGGACACTCAGGTTTGGGTTCGCTCTCAGAAGAAAGGTCAGGCCCTAAGGCTCACTAGGTATGTTTGCTGGTTCCCTGTACTCGACTAATTCTGAGAATTGAAAGTTGAGCTAATGCCATAATTGAGGGTGGCTCAAGAACGTAGGCATTAGGGCCAACTCTCTTTATCACTTTAAAGGGGCTAGCTCCATGAGCATGAAGTTTCTTAACGGTTCTTAGGGAAACCATTCAGGCCTAAGCCTAACCATTATAGAATCCCTAATTTCAAACTCTTGGCTCGTTTCTGAGAATCAGCCAATTATTTTAAAATTTATATTTACTGCAGAATTCTATCATGATGCAAAATGCTGACTATTCCTATTGAGAGGAATTTTATTGGACTCCTTAAGCCTAAACCTAACAGATTATGGACTCTCTAGGATTGACCCTGTTCTGGTATATAAAAAAAAATTATCAAGGATCCCTAATAATTGCCATAAAGTGTACCAGAAGTAAATGGCAAAAGGGATGGGTTCTAAGGAGTCATGCAGCCTAGCAATTTCAACAAAATGCAATCCCATGGCTTTAGAAACATGAGAAGGCTCAGGGAAGGGTAGGAAATAAAATTGGGAGTCTTAGGGTGGCTTATGGGAAACATGAACAGACCTTGGTTATTCAAGATGACCTTAAAATTTGGATATTATTCTATAGGTGTCATATAGTCCACTTGTTCCGATAGATCTTTGGGATCGCTAGGGTCAATCCAACAGTGAGGAAGGTCTCTAAAGAGGATCCAGGGACCAAGTCTATAGTATGCTGGATGTCTCTCAGGGGTGGAAGTTGATCAGGTAGTACATCCTCAAATCCCTTCAGAGCTTCAACTATCTCTTAAGGATGTTCTCTTTGGGCTGGTTCATTAAGGGTTTGTTCCTGAACTCCTTCTGTGGACAAGACTAGCGAACCCTCATGTTCATTTACTAAATGTGATACTGGCTCGGTCATTTCTTCTTCAAACTCTTTAGTGGTTCAGGATCTTTTCACTTTGTTTCCTTAATGATTTCAACCTTGGGCCTGAAAGGATATGCCCTACAAGCCAATCTATGTTGTATCTCCCAAACCATTGTAATTGACAAAAATTCTAATAAAGGCATTATTTTTCATCATACGCTGTGTTTATTATTATATTATAAACCCTATAGATTAGGGCTATGATTTTAGGGTTATGATGAGATCATACCAATGAGACCTAAAGTCTTAAAACCTTAATCTAAAATATTCCTAGTCAAAGGAACCCTGAGTAGGGGATCAGGGTTTTCGAGTAAGACTAGCACATCCCATGTATTCTGGAGAGGGTGACTGCTCTCACAGTCACTTGTGTATGACACTGATATTGGGATGTAGGTGCTCATTGGAGAATGAGTTCTCTGATATGATCCAACTTGAGAACATCTAATGGAGTCTTAGCTACATGTCAATAGAAGGTTCTCATAGTGGGAGTGGTACAAGTAATCCTTTGACCTGAGACTGCCATAAGTACCTTATGTACATGAACCCATGCTTTGATTCAATCCTAATCATGACACTGAGTCATGCACAAGATTGATACTGGGAATGGTGAATTGGATATGAAGGAATGAGTAGGTCAACAAGGAATCGATCATTCTTAGTAAGAGGAGATTGCATCCAGCTAGTTAACAATCGGATGATGATTCAGGAATCTTTGATCAAAGTAAAGATATTAGAGATGGTTTCTAATATCAAGATAATTGAATCATCAATATAAGATTGAGCTAGAAATAAATATAATATTGGATTTGATATATCCATATCCATAGTTATATTTGGGTACAGGCTGATCGAAAGATTTAATTGTACGATAACTCTCTACTGAAGGGTAGTTTTGGTATTTCACCAGAATTTTCATATCTTCCGGGTAGACATGACACGTTGCTAGACGTCAATCTTGTCTTGTGGGTTGATCAAATTTAAAGATCACTTATTAGGAGAGTCCTAATTGATCAAGTCGGGTAAGCCCGGTTTGACCTAAATCGATTAGAAAGAGTTCTAATCAAATTAGGTCAACTTGTATTCGAACCCACTGCTAGCTAGATGTGGAACCCAATGGGTCACACACTTAAGAGGATTGATCAAGAGTTTAATTTGTAATTAAAATCTTTGCAGGATAACACTCTAGAAGGTGTTGCAAACCCTAGCTTCTATTCGAATTGGATTCGAATTAGGGTTCCGGATTGGTTCAATTCAGGTTCTAATTGGATCTAATTAGATCCTAATTGAGTTTATAGGGATTATGGCTAACCCTATTGGCTAGCCATGTAACTAGGCTAGCCTCCCCACCCGCCCATTTGCATTTTCAAGCCAAATGCCAGAGTCCATGCGCTTATGGTCTCTTGGCGCGCCATTTGGAGGAGTCCATGGGCGCATGGACTCTTGGAGTTCCCACTTAATTCTCTGATGAATTAATTTGGGGCGGCTTCCTTTCTCACTATTAGCACCTCACATGTGTCCCCTTGGATGGGAATCCAACGGTTGAGAAATTTTGAGAAAGATAAAAGGCGTAGACTCTTCCGGTTGCGCGAAATAACGTCTCTCGGAGACCGAAACATCGCGACTCCCTTCTTCTGAAATTTCACGACTTTTCTTTTAGGAAATGCTGTGAGTTTTAATCTGGAAGGTCGTGAGAAGGAGGGAAGGGGTGTGAGAAAATGAGAAAGGTGTGAGATGGGTTTTTTACGGAGAGGGTGTGGGGCGCCTCTCTGAAATCTATTTAAGGGGTCAAGAAAAATCAGAACGGGTGATCTGAGATTTTTCTTCTTCCTCTCCAAAGACTCCTTCCCTCTTTTCTTGTTTTACATTGTTTCCTTTACAGAGGACTCCTCTGTCGAAACTCTGTTGCTGAACAAGAATAAAGAGAAGGTCTCTGACGGTAAAGGAAAGAAGGAGTTCTGATTTTATTTCCTTTCTTTCTTACATTAAGACATTCATGTCTTAATTTCTTGTCCAATTTAAGACAAGCCTAAATCCTCTTAGGACAAGGTCTTATCTCTAAGGCAAGGGTGTCTTAGAGGTCAAAGTCTTAGTGGAAGGAGGAGAAGAGATCAAAGAAAGAGAGGCAACCTCTTGTGTGGAAGAATTCCAGCCATAATCCGAGCAATTGAGTTCTAGGAAGAAGAACTCAATAGGAGGAACCATTGAAAAGAGGATAGTGTTTCTTGATCATTGCTCTGTGTGGATCACCATCTGAGGGCGGACACCTAGATGCCTGGTGAATTCAGTTAGCCCCTTCAACTTCAAGTTGTTTGGAATAAGCGAATAGGTTGGGACCCTAATCCTAATTTGCATAGATACTTGTTATATGTTCTAGTCTTATTTTAGGAGTTCCTGGTTTAGGATTTTTTGGTGTGAATTTAGTTTCATTTTTGAAATTACACATCCGCTGCGTTGCACCGGAACCCAACAGGGCCCATCTTCACCATACTCCTCTACTAAACTTGCCTCATACATGTTTTCGTTGGATTCTTTGATGGGCTTTGGAGTTTCTTTCTCTATATTTTCAATGGGTTCAACCGTTTCATTCTTAAAGACTTCATGGGCTCAGGAGTTTTCTCATTTAAATTCTTAGAATGTTCAACCTTTTCTCCCTGATATTCGTTAGAGGTTCTTCCTCAGTAACCTCTTTCTCTAACTCCATAGACTTGATCAGGGTGACTCCAGGCTTCTCTTCCTTAAGGCTACTTGATTCTCTTTAACCTGGTCCTTAGACTGAATTGGTTTGATTACAAATTTCTTCCCATGGTGACTAAAGGCACAAGTATTGGTTCGACCATAAAGAATGGCATCATGATTATAAAGCCAAGGTTGAACTAGGATAATGCTACTGACTCCCATGGGAAGGATATCACACCAATCTCTTCCTCATATGATTGCAATTTGATCAAAACTTGGCATCTAGACTTGATAGGTATGGAAGTCGAATATATCCATGAGACCTTATAAGGTTAGGGTGAAGAACTGGAGTCAATCCTAGGGTTTTGACAGTACTTGAAGAGATGGCATTGACATAGCTCCCACTATCAACTTTGATCTTACATACCTTATCCCCTAACTTGACAAAGGTTTGTAGGATATTAGTCCTATGCCATCTTCTTGCACTATGTTTTGGGTAAGGATGCACCTAACTATTCCTAAAAGGTCTTCATATTCAAACTATTCTTCCTCTCCCTCATACTCTTCTAGCAATTGATCTTCTGGCTCATCCTCTAAGAAAGGATCACATTGAGGGCATTCCTTAGGGTGGGGAGGTGACTCAGACTCAAGCTCGATGGATAGTCTAATGTCCTTTTCTAAGGCTCCAATTCTATCTTCAAACTCATCAAGCCTTTTGTTTATCCTAGCTAACTGATCAGTGATGACCCTTAATTGATCCTCGTGGGTGATTTCCATGGGTTCACTTGACTGGGAATGATGGGGGTGATAGGGGACTCCTAATTATGAAACACATAACGAAAGACGTTTGGGTTTGCTAGACCTAAGAGATCAAACCAAATGTTAGGTGAAGAAGACAATCTTGGTGGTAGTAACTTGGCACCTGGCCAGGTAAGTGTAAGGTTGGGGGATGTTCCTCTTTGCTTGCCTTAGACACCAATTTGAAATTGGCCAGGTAAGTGAACCAACCCAGCTTCCTTTGGGCTCTTATCCTTGAACCACTTGCCTAGACACCAGCTACTCAAGCACACACAACCAAGTTATCTAACTTGGCTTGATGCTTGGTTCGAACCAACTTCGTGGGTGTCCCTAGCTCACTAGAGAAATTAAGTGTCTATTCAATTTTAATTAGAGGTTGGGTTCGATATGCCGGGTTGTGATTTTGGGCTAGGGACAAGTAATGAAATCCTGACCCTATGTCATATGCTGCCCTTAAGATGATTTATGAGGATGATGCATGCAAAATGATCTAATGAGATGTCTCTAAATTATTAATTTTTTTTGGATTTTGATGGATGAAAGCAAAAATGAGATGAAGAAAATGACAAGAGATGAAGCTAAATGCAAATTAAACTATCTAAGAAATGAAAACATAAGAAAAATGCACTTGCTGAAATTCTCAGGACAGAATTTCTTCTCGGGTAATATTTCAGCTTGTAGAAATTCTACAAGCAGCAATAAAATCTGACAAAATTAAAAAAATATTATCTAATATTATGTGTGATCTAAAAAAATTAAAATAAAAAAATTTGGAGATTCCTGCAAATAGAAATACTAGAAAACAGACCATATTCGGAAAAGAAAAAATGCTGAAATTAAAAGACAATGAGATCTAATGATGCAATTTTTTTTGTTTCCTTTTTTTATAATCTATTCTTCTTGTATCCCTGTTTAGAGGTCTATCATAATGGCACCCCTACACGCCTTAGTAGATCCCTGTGGAATGAGAGGAGAGGGTCTTAAACCCTACTTTTCTCCTAAGACCAGACGGCCTGGTGAAGCACCGAATCTAGGTACGTAAGAAGCACTAAGTCCTAACCATTCTCTGATACCAGAAATGATGGGGCCTAACTAATTGCAAAATGAAGAATGATGCAGGTGATTTGTTGGTTTTGTGACTTTTAGATTTTAATGATTTTCTTTGGATTCCCGAAATAAGTAAGAGTTGATCTAGGGTTCAATAATAATAGAACTATCAAGCAAGCAAGTAGTTCCTGAGCAATGATAAAGAAAGAACCCGAGATTGAGAAACCCCGTAGGACTTAGCTCTCCGATCAATACCTACCTAGGAGTCAGGGGGCAAACCTTAAAGATCTGAAGTGCCCGATGCTGAGGTCACTCACTCTGGCAGATGCGGCCTAGATGATCGAGCCGTCAACCCTGCGGGTGCATCGGCTAACTGTCCGAAGATCTCGATGGCAAGGGCAACCGACTCCGTACTCGTGTCACTTGGAGGACCTGCGAGCATTTAAAGAAGGGTTAGGTTTCAATCGAAAGAAAGCAATAGAAGAGGAAAGAGAGTTGTGGTAGTGATGGCGGGGTTCTTCTTGATTCGGAGTCGGATGATGGAGTTGCGGAGATGATGGTAACTTGAGGCCTCCCACCTCTCGATGCCCGAAGGCGAAGGTGCTCCCTAAGAGATCGACGTTCCTAGTGAACAAAGGCAACTAAAGAGAAATTGAACTCAAGAAATTTGGTTTTTCATTCATCAAAGATTAACCTTACAAAAGGAGGGGTTAGGTTCTTTAAATAGGCACCTTAGGCCTTTTGAAATTCAAATGAAAAATTACAAGATTTCTTGAATGGGTGCCCAAAACTTTTGACTTTCTTCTCTTCTTGGCCAACCAAGGGATGGACTTTGAATGGGCTTGGCATGATGCAAGGCTTGGAGGGAGAGATCTTGGCACCATGAACTTGGAAAGTAGCTCCTTTTTTTGGAAAAAAGCATGAGGTGAGGCTTGGAGCAAGGCATGTGTTCTTCTTCCTTCTTTGGTTGTGCATCCCTTTTTGGTCAAAGCATGACATGGGAAGTGGAAAGTGGAGGCGCCCAAGGATCTTGTCCCTTCCTTCCAAAGAGGTTCAAACAATTTGGGAAGAAGACTTGATTGGAGTGCTTGAAGCAAGGGATTTGAAATCCCAAATTCAACTCCCCTTTGACCTTCCCTTTGGCCGACCACCCTTACTTGGAAAAGAACTTGATAGTGAAAGGGAAAGAGGCTAGTGTCATGTGATGTTGTCTTCCTTTAAGCCTTCAAAATTCAGATTTTGTGTCGCCCACATGGCCAAGTGAAGTGGCACCACATAGGATGATGATGTGGCATCCCAGGGTTGATTTGGCATCCATTATGTCTTGGCCCAAAAGTGACTTGGTTTCAAGACCAATCTAGCTCGGGCCCATACTTCCAACAGACTCAGACTAGACTCGATTATGACTGGACTTAGTACAGGACGCAATTTGACCCAATTGGTCAAAGTACAGACTAGACATGAGACTTAATCAAAGCAAAAGAAAAAAAAGAAAACTTCAAGGTGAGGATTGAAGCCTTATTACAAGACCTGAAAATTGAAACCCTAACCAGAGGTCTGTGCCAACACCAAATTATCTATGATTCGAGTTGATCCATGTCAACTAAGGTTGATCAGTCTGATTGGTTTAAGATGCCCATGGACCCATTTGATATTGAAACCCTTTAAGAGTTTGGTCCGGTTTTCTTGATCAGGTCCATGCATTCTTCCTATATGTCCAAAATTTAAATCCTCTAAATAATTAGGTCCATAAAAAGATTAAGTTATGTGATAGTCTAAGTCTTAGCCTCCATTAAGTTGATTGGTAATGAGTCCATAAGTTGGGTGATCATCGACAGTTCCAAAGAATGGTGGTCATCATGTAATTGGAATTGCAATTTCAACATATGATGGCTCAATGTGACTATCAAAGTGGTCAAGCTGACCGACCAAAGTTGGCTGATCATGAGTCAATTAAAGCATTGAAATTTGATCATGTTCATGGTTTGGACCTAAACAGGATCTTCAATAGGAGGCCCAAGGCTGATTGTGAGACCCCTGGGGCAAAATGAATACTAGGAATTGCTTAAGAAGTAATTGGTATTGTACTACCTTCGTAGATTCTGTATCTGACCGGCCAAAGTCGGGGCTCATGTGTAGTCTATTGGATCCTGGTACCTACTAAAGGATAAATGTTATTCTTCAGATTTGAGTGAAGAGGCTACCAGTCTGAATAAATAGTGGGAGAAGCCTTAGACTAAAATCCATGTCTTTAGGATGTTTAAAATAATTCATATACTGATAGGTCTTGTTCTTCTTTTTCAGATAATGTCGACCACTTTGTCACTCAAGTCATTATTGGATAACAACAAACTTTCTGGACCCAACTTCGATAGCTAGTATCGAAGACTCAGGATAGTCCTTGAGCACAAGCAGATCCTTTATGTGATAATCAATCCAGCACCTAAGATCCCATCCCCAACACTCATGGCACTATTAGGGATGCTTACCAGAAGTGGATCTCTAACCGCATCTTGGTACGTTGCATTATGTTGGCTACGATGAATGATGAGTTCAGTTGCAAATTTGAGGAGGCATAACTAGAGGAGATTCATCAATGGTGAAGGAGTCTTTTAGCTCCCCAGATGAGATGGAGAGATATCAGATCTCTTCCACCATCTATAACACATGTATGCATGATAGATCTCCAATAACTAATCATGTAATGTACATGATCAAGTTATTTGAGTGTTTGAGCAAACTCAGATGTCCTTTATATGAGCAGCTTGGCAAGGATGAGATATTGAATTCCTCGCCCCATTCTTACCATGTCTTTCTCAACAATTTCAGAATGAATAGGCCTACAGTAAACTATCATGAGATGTTAGGGTTACTGCAGACTTGAGAGAGACCACAACCTCAACAAGGATTGGTGAATTTGGTGGGAGGTTCTAGAGCAGAGCGTTGTCCCTTTAGGAAAGGGAAGAAGAGAAAGAATAAGAAATAAGAAGGTGCAAAGTGTTGGATATAGTCAGACTAGGAGGATAAATTTTAAAAGGTATAGTAGGCGACAGACTATATTTTAAAACTATCTTAAAGTACAGTATAGCGGAAGACTTGGTAGATTGATCAAGTCATCTACCAATCTACCTACAATAGGATCCGACATAATAAAAGTGCATATAGAGATATCAAGAGCAAAGAAAAGGAAAGGGTACGTTACCTTTAACCTTTGGATGTTGGTGATGAAGAGCTGCTGAGCCACATAATGTTTGGCCTCTATGGGAAGTTCACACCAGGGATCAATCCCAATTCCCTTGGAGTGCTAGCTCCTCAGGATCCTTGAGGCTGATCTTTTCCTTCCTTGGACCAGCAAGACTTTCTTGAAGCCACATGAAAATCTGGTTGGGGAATAATGTGCAAAAGTAGAAGTGGAACCCTTTCCAGCTAACTCTTTCTTCCCAAACCCTAGCTTGATTGCTAGGTAGGATCACATCCAAAAACTCAAATCCTCTCAAAACCCAACTCTAAGGATACCTTCCCTCCCTCTCTTAGAAAAGCCCAGCAAAAGTCAACCTTAACTAACTCTGCTGCCCCTACAAAGACACCTATTTATAGTAGCAACAAAGAGGTGGTGGAGACACCAGAGGCACCAGAATAAGATAGAGGCTTCACAGCCCTCTGTGGACTACATAGCCCATTTGAGTCCATTTTTAGTTTGTCATTTGAGTCTTTGAGTTGTTATTTCAGTTCAGTATTAGTCATCTCATGTTAAGCTAGTCCAATCCAGTGTTAGTCAGCTCATGTCGAGCTAATTTTATTTTTTGAGTCCTGTTCAACCATATTGAAGACTCAAGACCACATCATACAAGTGAAGACCAAGTCCAACCAGATTGAAGACATGGAAGTATAGTCCAAGTCCAACCCAGCTTGAAGATTTCAAGACCCAAGGAGGAAAATTCAGAAAACCTTGATTCCTTCCAATGCCCTCCAGATGCCCAGATTCCCTTATAGATGCCATAATATATTCATAGATTAGGGCATCCATGATTTCAGAGGTCCAGCTGCATCCTAGCCCAAAGAAATCAAGCCTAGGCACCAAGCCCAAGCCCCTAAGAAGCAAGATACCAAGGAATATTCCTTCTACCTGGCTACCAGGCCACCCCAGCTTCCAAAGGCCCAAGCCCATGCGCCCAAGCCCCTTTGGGCCGGTCCCTTGCTGCTCTTAGAAGCCCAACATGCCCCCCTAGGAATTCTTGGAGTGTTAACCAAGTCAAGAGAATTTTTAAGGATTTTTTCTACCTAAGTTTCCTTATTTTCTAGCTAGGGTTTGAGTAGGAGATGGATTCTTATGTAAAGACTAATATGTCCTTACTTGGAGCCCAACACTAAGGGTCTATTTAAAGGACCCTAGTCTCTTGTATGAGGATTGATTTTGATATATGAATTAAAACTTGAGTTCTTTTCAATTGCTGTGTGTTACCCTGCTGTGTGCATAAAGGGGTTTTGAGAGTTTCTTCTTTTCGGTGTTGCAACTACCTCCAGCCATCATCCAAGCCTCCTCTTCCCATGCACTTGCTGCCTTGTTTCTAATTTTTTTCTTGTGCTCCCAACCTTGTTTTCTCATTCTTGATGGTTGTTTGCAGGTCCCCGAGTTCCTACAAATCCAACGACACCTCCAACCGTGCCGCAATCGGACGACCGAGCAGAAGCCGGGTATTCGCGGGTCTTTGCTCGGTTTTCCAGGCCGCATCCATCGAGGAACGAGAGATCCCTTTACTGTGATCTTCATCGGGCACTTCAAACATTGTTAGGTACACCACCTTTGCCACCAGTAATTTTATTTTAGGAGAACTTGCCCTAACCGAGGCTTCTCAACCATGTCGATCCATCTTTTTTGCTTTCTTAGGTCCTAATCTGCATGCATAGCTTATAAATTTTATTTAGAATTCCCTACAACTTATTTTGATCCAATATTTAGGATTTAATCACTTCACCCCATATATAGAATCCATAAAAATAATTGCATGCTTATTAGTCCCTCATCATCTTGTATCAGAGCTTAGATTAGGGCTTGTTTTCTACATCTTTTACAGTCCTTATATACTCTATTTTTTTAGTTTTTCTCCCTGTTCAAAACTCCAAATATTCTAAATTTTCTTTTCTAGATTCATCATAATTCAAAGTATTTTATAAAGTTTTTCAAGATTTTATTTCCGTTTGTGCATTTCTATAAGCCAAAATATAGCAAGCAAATTTTTGGCTCTATTTTTTTTAGCAAGATAAGTTTGGAAGTTTTAGGATTTTGTTTAGCATCTCTTTGCATATCTTTTAATTTTAGTATATTTCCTGCATATTAGGCCATAATTTGCAAGTTTCCTTCTATCTAAGAAAATACAAAAATATATTATAAAAATTACATATTCTCCAAAAACTCAAAAACATCTGAACCCTAATTTGCATCCTCATCTGCCTACCATCATTGCATAATTTACTTTTAAGGAAACTTTTGCTACATCAGATTAGGGGAGGAGTTGATAACCTATCCTTAGCCTAAAACCACACCCCTTGCATTCGGTCCCAAGCCTAACCTAAAATATATTAGACTTTATTTGCCCTAGTGGGTTAGGGACACCAACTAGTCTAGTCCGGGCTAGTTTTAGATCACTATGTCAAGCTAACCTGTGTGTGCCTGTGCTTAGTGTATAGAACGGTTGTTCAGGGATTCAATCCTGAAGGGCTTGTGTGCTGGTCCGCCTACCTGGATAATCTCTGATTGGTGTCTAGGATTGGCAATTAGGGACCTAACACTCCCCTTACACCTGCCTGGCTGAGTACAGGATTACTATAGGCTAGTTTTGGACTCCAGGTCTAGAGGGGGCAGTAGTTGGTTTGATCGAGTCTTGCATGTGCACTAGCTTAGGAGTCAATGTGTGTGTTTGATTGCATGACCATTAGGTTAAGAACCCAATGCCAGTAGACTTAATCCAATTCAACAAGTGTGACCATTGAGTCCAATCCTAGGAGAAACCCTCACCATGACCCTTATTATGATACGGAACCTAAAAGAACCTTTACCATGACCATTATTATGATACTGAACCCAGGAGAACCTAATACTCTGACCCATATAGGGAGTCTAATCCTAGGAGAACCCAATACTCTGACCCATATAGGGAGTCCAATCTTAGGAAAACCCAATACTTTGACCCATATAGGGAGTCCAATCCTAGGAGAACCTAATACTCTGACCTATATAGGGAGCCCAACCCTAGGAGAACCCCATACCATGATCCACCCTTAGAACCTAACCATAGGAGACCCAATTATCATTACCGAGCCAAGATGAATGACCCATTAGGAGTACTCAACCTTATGTACCCCTATTTGATTGAAGACCAGATCCTAAGGTGTATACTGAATTGGAGTCTATGATGGATCGGCACTTTGTGTATACTGGGATGTTAGAGTTAGATAAGATTAGTTTGGCTGCACATGGGTTAATCAGATATGCCAAGCAACATTGGAAATATACTGAGGATGAATGTTATCAATGGGGGAATGGAATACATACCTGGAAAGCCATGAGAAGTAAATTGAGAGAAGAGTACCTAGGTGAATCTTATGAATACAAACTTTTAGACAAATGGTACAAATTAAAATAAGGGAACATGACTGTGTCTAAGTACATTGACCAATTTAACGAGTTTAGTAGGATATTTAACATAATCGAACCTTTGTCTAAGATCATGGCTAGATTTCAGGATGGCCTGCATAGGGATATCCAGTGGGAGCAGTATCATTATCAAATTAAAGACCTAGAGGAATCCTATCACCTAGCTAGGGAATTCGAGTTATATCAGAGGAAATTCAGGAATAATCAATCTAAGTCCAATAAGGATAATTTCCTTGAGCCTAAGTCCAAACCTAGCCGACTTCTTTTAGACCAGCCTACTACTCCTTTCCCATTAGGATGCAAGGAAAAGACCTTAGAACTCATTAATGAGCCTAAGGTAGAAGTGTATGAGGCTGATCCTAGTTTAGTAGACGAATATGAAGGAGAAGGCTTTGAAGAGGATGAACCGCTTGAAAATTTAGAGAAAGAAACTCCTGAGCCCACTAAGACAAAGAGGCCACCTATGAGTTTAGTCTAGTAGAGGAGCCTGTAATGGAAGAACAATTAGAGGAAGAGAACCTAGATATTGTTGCTAGAGCCTTACCTGAGGAAACCATAAGGAGAGCCAAATTATAGAGTCTAGTCCTAAAATACAAGAACATGAAGAATTTATTAAGGACATGATCTCTTTGAATCAGTACCCTCAGGATGAGCCTCCTCCTATAGTTCCTATTAAGGACCTCTTCCCTAAGATTAATAATCCATCCTTCCATTATGCAAACTCCATAAATATACCGCAACCCCATAAGGTTAGCCTCATTAGTCTAGGATTTGTCCCTGATGCCCCTTCTTTTATCCTACTTTATCCAACTAACCTTGAACTTTTTTCCCACCCTACCAGACAAATTCTGAACCCTCTTCCTATTTTTTGCTCTTTCCAGACACCTCTAGCATTTCTAGGATCATTAGATTGCATTTAGTTGAGATTAGCATACTGCATGCATTCATTATGCATGTTAGGTTTGCATTATACTTCTGGCATACCCTTTGGAATTTGCTTGGAGCCCACGGTAAATTTTCAGGTGCATGTCAAGCTAAGATCAAACCTAGAGAACCTATAATCTGTTAGGCCTAGATCAAAAGAGTTCAATAAAATTTTCTACTATAGGAATGCATAGTAGAGTCTGTTATGTATAGGTTTGAGTCCTTTACATCATCTTGTTAGGAGTCTGCATGTGCCCAGCTCACCACCTGCACTAATTTTGAAACAACTGGCTAACTCCCAAAAATGGACCAAAGAATTTGGCGTAGTTGATTCTATCTTGGTTAGGCTTAGGCCTAAAGAAGCTTCAAGCTTGCAGAGCCGGACCTTTTTAAGTGATAGAGAAGGTTGGATCAAATGCCTAGGTATTAGACTTGCCTTCGGATTTGGGCATTAGTTCTACCTTCAATATTACAGACCTGTTTGAGTACAGGGACCCGATAGCGATACCTAGTGAGGCCTTTGGACCTATCCCCTCCTATTATGAGTGACCCTAACCTAGTGTGTCCACTAACAAACTTGGCCTGAGAGAGGAGAACGGATCGAGCGTATCCTGGATGATCAAGCCATCACGACCCACGGCCATGGCTATCAACGCTTCCTAGTCCGATGGTAAGGCCGGCCAGAGTCGGACGATTCATGGATTTCTCGAGAGGACTTGCAGCACCTCAACCCAGACCTCCTCGAGATATATGTGAGCCAACCTGATCTTCACTCGACAAGGTCGAGTTTCCTCCCACCCCGGGAGAATTGGTGGGGACACCAGAGGCACCGGAATAAGCAGAGGCTTCACAGCCCTCTGTGGATTACTTAGCCCAATTGAGTCCATTTTTAGTTTGTCATTTGAGTCTTTGAGTTATATTTCAATTCAGTATTAGTCAGCTTATGTTAAGCTAGTCCAGTCCAGTGTTAGTCAGCTTATGTTGAGCAAATTTTATTATTTTAAGTCCTGTTCAACCATATTGAAGACTCAAGACCACATCATACAAGTGAATACCAAGTCTAACCAGATTGAAGACATGGAAGTATAGCCCAAGTCCAACCCAGCTTGAAGATTTGAAGACCTTAGGAGGAAAATTAAGAAACCTTGATTTCTTGTATATGCCCTCCAGATACCCAGATTCCCTTTCAGATACAAAAATATATTCATAGACCAGGGCATCCATGATTCCAGAGATCCACCTGCATCCTAGCCCAAAGAAATCAAGCCCAGGTGCCAAGCCCAAGCCCCTAAGAAGCAAGATACCAAGGAATATTCCTACTACCTGGCTACCAGGCCACCCCAGCTTCCAAAGGCCCAAGCCCATGTGCCCAAGCCCCTTTGGGCCGGTCCCTTGCTGCTCTTAGAAGCCCAACATGCCCCCCTAAAAATTCTTGGAGTGTTAACCAAGTCAAGAGAATTTTTAAGGATTTTTTCTACCTAATGTTTCCTTATTTTCTAGCTAGGGTTGAGTAGGAGAAGGATTCTTATGTAAAGACTAATATGTCCTTACTTGGAGCCCAACACTAAGGGTCTATTTAAAGGACCCTAGTCTCTTGTATGAGGATTGATTTTGATATATGAATTAAAACTTGAGTTCTTTTCAATTGCTGTGTGTTATCCTGCTATGTGCATAAAGGGGTTTTGAGAGTTTCTTCTTCTCGATGTTGCAACTACCTCTAGCCATCATCCAAGCCTCCTCTTCCCACGCACTTGCTGCCTTGTTTCTAATTTTTTTCTTGTGCTCCCAACCTTGCTTTCTCACCCCTGACGGTTGTTTGCAGGTCCTCGAGTTCCCAAAAATCCAACGACTCCAACCGGGCCGCAATCGGATCACTTAGCAGAAAGCCAGGCATCAGCGGTCTTTAGCTCGGTTTTTCAAGCCGCATCCATCGAGGAACGAGAGATCCCTTTGCTGTGATCTTCATCAGGCACTTCAAATGTTGTCAGGTACACCCCTTCTACCATAAGTAATTTTATTGTAGGAGAACTTGCCCTAACCGAGGCTAACAGCCCCGGCGATCCATCTTTTTTGCTTTCTTAGGTCCTAATCTGCATGCTTAGCTTATAAATTTCATATAGAATTCCCTACAACTAATTTTGATCCAATATTTGGGATTTAATAACTTCACCCCATATATTAAATCCACAAAAATAATTGCATGCATATTTTTCCCGCTTCAAGAGGGAAAGAGATATGGAAGGAGGAGTGATTGGGGAAGAGGTTAAGGGTTGAACCAAATTAGCTTTAGGTTTATATGGAGAAAATCTACATTCCAAATAATGCATTTCATAAAAAACCTTGGAGCCAATTTTAGCCAAGATTTGAAATTTGAATTCAAATTTGAAATTTGAATCTTTTAAGGAAAAGTGAGCATGACAAATCAAATCTAATTTGGTCCTATGCCATATCATATTTGGCTTGACCCATTAGATGAAAGGAAAGTACCCTAAAAGCCAATCTTATGTAAGGGCATTTTTGTAATCCTCTAACTCCTGTATGATATATTAATAAAGGCATATTACTTAATCATATTACTGTATCTTATCTAAAGATTATGATGAACCCCATAGGTTATGGCAAATTGAATTAGGGTTATGATGGAAATCATGACAGTGAGATCTAAGTTCCTGTAAACCCTAATCTAAAATGTTCCTAGTCGATGGACCATCGGTTAGGGGATCAGTAAGTCCAGAAAAGACTAGCTTATCCTATGTATGTTCTGATAAGAGGTGGTTGGTCTCACAGCCACTTATGTAGAGACATTAATACAAGGATAAGGGTGCTTATTAGGGTATGAGTTCACTAAACTCATCCGTACCGGGACTATCTTATGGAAGTCTTACTACTTGTCAAAAGATAGATCTCAAAGTAAGAGTTGTGCTTGTGATCTTTGGAACTGAGCTCACCATGGTTTCTTGTGCACTCTAGGCCATGTTTTGATTCATACTCATTCATGACATTAAGTCATGCACGGGGTGTTCTCGGATATGGTGGAAGGTGTATGAAGGATATGAGTGGACTAACAAGGAATCGATCATTCCTAGTAAGAGGAATTGTTATCCCAAGTGATCTCTTCGATTGATGACTCAAGGAGTCTTTGATCAAAGCAAGATGAGATTAGAAGTGGTTTCTAATCGAGTAATCAGCTGAGCCTTTATTATCGAATAGAGATTCAAAATGACTAAGTGCTAAGGTTTGACATTTATCCATACCTATTACTTAATCAGGATAATGGGAGATCGAAAGATTAAATTGCATGGTAACTTTCTATTAAAGGGTATTTTGGTACTTTTCACCAAATTCCTCATCTTCCGGGTAGGCATGACACGTTGCTAGATGTCGATCATGTCTTGTAGGTATTCATGAATCAATTGGATTGGTTTCATGAGTTAATTCGATGGATAGAACGAATTGGCAATTTAGGTCAGCTCAATTTGACCTAATTAAGTCAATCGGGTTCGATTAGTTCAAATCGGCTAAACCTAAATCTACTACTGGGTAGATGTGGAACCCAAAGGGTTACACACGTTAGGGAGTTGACCAAGGAAGTCATTCATAATTTAATTAGTGTCATGGGATCCTAATTGGTTAGCTAGATTGCACACTAGCATGTGCAAGCTAACCTAATTCCTAACCCAAGTCAATTTGGGTCGAGTTGCTTGCTAATTTGATTAACCAATTTAAGAGAGACTTTAATTAGGTTATGTCTTGATTAGGACAACCTTTATTAGGTTTTATCCTAATTTAATTGGACATGAAATACCACTTGGTCTAAAGGCCAAGTCGGCTTGGACTCCTTAGGCGCATATGTGCACAAGCCAAGTTATGGATCGCCGAAAAGGACCAAGAATCCTTCTGTAGGTGAATCACTTTGGCTGATTCATCTAGGATGCTCTTGGCACATATCCCCATGCTTCTTAGGATTATTTTTGACCTGTCAAATCTTTTTGAATTGGCATGAAGTGGCATGGAAGAGAGTGCACACATGAAGGGATGCATCTCTTCATTTGGCATGCGGTCTGAAGCATATCCTTATGCTATCATGACTCTTCAAATTCTCTGATGCTTGGAGATTGAAGAGGCACCTCTTGGCATCCTAGTGACCAGTACTTGCCTTGTGGCAAGTGAGAAATCATCCGAGAATGAGGAGGGATGCGTATTTGAGCTTTGGTGCTTGAATCAACATATTGGATATGATTTTTCAAGCCAGATAACTTCTCTTCGATCTTGAAAAATCATATCTGATAAGTTGATGGCTGGACATATCACATGCCCCTCTTAAAGCTATAAATAGGGCGATGATTTGAGTTTCGGAAGAGTTCTTGACCGCAGATTATTCTGAGTGTTTTTCCTTCATCCCTTCTCCTTAAGACAAACTTTGTCTCTTTAAGACAAGGTTATTCTTACTAAGACATGTCTTAGCATTTAAGACATATGCCTAGAGTGTCTTATAAGAGGGCAATCCCAAATCCAAGAGTGGTTTTGGAAAGCATTTAGAGTATTGGAAAGCATTTACAGTACCCTACAAGAGGGTAATGTGTCCTACAAAGGCAAAAGTCTAGAAGGCTGCCAAGAAGAGTCCTTGTCAAGCAAGCAACTGAAGTAGGAGTTCTTCCTTGTGTCAAGTCCTATGTGGATCACCATTGGAGGGCTTGTAATTGTGAACCTAGTGGAAAGAAGTGGAAAACAACATTCCAGATATTTATCATGAACCATATTAGTGATATATATTAGTTGCATATGAATGAGGGGATCTTGGGATTAGGGTTTCTAGCCAATAAGGGTTTTTCTTCGTGCAAAATTTTGAAATCCAATGCATCATATATGCATGATGACCCTTAAGAAACCCATCATCAGATTGTAATCATATTGCAAATAAGTTCTCCAAAAATTCACTAATCGAATTAGTGAAAAACCCTCATTACAGCTAAGTGTCGACTTATGGAAGTGTCGACATTTGGGTCATGGTCAATCATATTGACCCCAGAGTGATGCTAAATGATTATAAATCATCGGTCATGTTGGAAATTGTATTCCAAATCCAATCATCTAGACTATAGATAGTTGTTCTATTTTGTAATTGTATATGAATTTCTTGATGAATAAAAGTTATTCTTTTGGCTGTTCATCACATATGTTTTCCTGAAAATAACTCTTGTATAATAGAGTCCTTAGAACTATATTATATTTGATATTGAGAGGATATATCAAGTAGTTGTTAAACTGGTTCATAACCAAAAGATACATTATTATAGGTTGGTGATGTATCAAGTGTAGGTTGTTGTTTGTCACATTTATTGGTTGTTCTCTTAACCAAAAAGTGTAGAGGCACTGATGTGACAATAGGTGAAATGTATAACATCTCACTATACGTGACCAACTACAAAGCTCCCTTCTATCAAAGGGTTGCTCGCAAAGGAATATGGGTATATGTGTCCCTCAGACCTGAGGTCACCATGATAGCTTGAAAGCAACTCACTATACTTTGATGCCGGACTACCTAAATTTCTAATCCAGTGATGAAAGGCTTCTGGGTACAAGCACGTACTTGTGGAGCGATGGTGGATCAAGATGGATTGACCCCTCCAAATGCTTTGGAGTGAATGACTCACTATGTCTCAATTTAGCAAAACCTTGGCCATGGTTGTTCTTGTGAGGAGTCACAGAACTTGTAAGGTTAAAACATGATTTGGATGTACCAGGTTAGGGTTGGCAGTCAAATCCTAGGTCATCGTAAGTATTTTGAGGTCAAAAAGATGAATTATGCAATAATGATATGCCAGAGGTTCTATAAAGTTGCTCGGCAATCTTTGACCTATCTAGATATCGGGTATCATTGCTAGATGATGACTTTGACTGGTACTGAAAGTGTTCCAGTGCTACCGACTTAGTGTTCGAACCTATGGGGTTACATACCATAGGGATTTTTATCTAATCTAAAGGCTGATCAACGATTGAGAATCGTTTGCCATCACTAGAGGTCAATATGATTGACCATGTTCCAAGTGTCGACACTTGCAAGGTTGCAAGTGTCGATACTTAGAAAGTCGATACTAGGAAGTGTCGACACTTAGCTATGACGAGCAAAAATTTTGGAAAGAATATTCAGAAAGTTTTGACCTTAATTTGAACTTCGAATTTTGGTTGGTTTTGGCTTCAAGCCTTCATGGAATGATGGTCATTCTTTAGAAGGTTTTGATCTCAATTCGAATTTCAGATTTTGGCTAGTTTTGGCTCCAAGCTTTCATGGAACTTAGAGCTAATTTATTTTGGCCCTTGACCTTCTCCCCTAATCACTCCTCCTTCTTCTTTCTCCCACTCATGGCTGCCTTTACATATAAGGGTTGTTTTAGGGGCTGCTGGTCAGTTGAAGAGTTTTTATTGAATGAGATTGCTAAAATTTTGAGAGGGAAAAGAAAAGGGGCTTGGGAGTACTAGGATTTTGAGTATGTAATTACCTAGTACTCAAGCTTGGTCTTGGAAAGAGAGCTAGTTAGGAAGGGTTCCACCTCTCCTCCTTGTCTTCCAAGAAGAAGTAGATCGGCCTCAAGGATCCCAAGAAGCTAGCACTTTGAGGGAGTTGATTTGAATTGAGCCCTGGTGTGAACTACACGTAGAGGCCAGACACATGTATGGCTCGAGGGCTTTTCATAACCTCCTCTTAAAGGTATAACGGTAAGGTATCCTTATGCCTTTTGGTTCTTTTCCTGCTTATGATATCTTTTGTATGCTATATTATCATACTTGTTCCTATGCAGGTAGATTGGTAGATCGTTTTGATCGATCTACCAAGCCTTCCATTGTGCTTATTTTAAATTATTTTAAAATATATTTTTCTATCATGCATGCTCATTTTGCCTATCCTTCAATGGTATCAGAGCCAGGTTTCTCATAGTATAATAATGCTAGAATGCTTTAACATCATAGTTTTCTTTTAAAGTCTTGGATTGAGTGCTTCACCATGGCCATCCAGTCATAGGAGAGAAGTAGGGCTGCAAGACCCTCTCTTCCCATTCAATAGAGTCTCCTATGGCATGTAGGGGTGCCACTTATGATTGACTCATGAAGAAGAAAAATAAAAGAAATATAGATTAAAATATTTTAATCTAATGTTAAATCATCAAACAAATTTAGATGAGATCTATTGGTTTTATTTTGATCGATTTTGATTTAAAAAAAAAACTTTGGATTTGAAATCACTATTTTTGCCTTGTGGCAGGCCTTGAGTCGACCCAAGTGTTGACACTTGAGTCAACTCAAGTGTGTATACAGAAAATATGACTTTCTATTAACATTCTGTCTCAGGCCTCGAGTTAATACTTGAGTCGACTCATGAGTGCGAAGTGTCGACACTTGAGTTGACTCATGAGTGCATAGTGTTGACACTTAACCTGAGAATATAGAAAAATAGTGAATTCAAATTCTGATTCGTTGTAAAATTGTTCGACATTATAAATTAAAATTATTTTAATTTATAAAGGCTATTGATCTTAATTAAGAATTAAGTTACATTGAATGATAAAGAACTCTAGGAATATGATTCAAAGATTTTAAGTCATTTCAATAAGCCTTAAGGGTCATGGGTTAGCTTCTATTAGATTTTTAATTGAGTTAGACCTAAGTTTAGATGCATTGGACTATGTAGAGAACTAATCTAATCAAATGTTGAGTTAGGATTTCTTCTCTATAGATCTCTCTAATATTAGATTGATTAGTCCATAAATCTAAATGGACCTAATTTGTGGCTCAGTGGATAGCCCAAGTCTTTAGGCTAGTCTAATCAAGTCTGATGAACCAATTGCAATCCAAGATAAGTTTGGCAGTTTGATCTTGGTTCTTTGGGGCTACCTCTTACTTGGCCAACTTGGTTGGTGTTTAAGGCAAGTTGGTTAATGACGGAACCCAACCCATGATCTCACTTACCTGGCCAATATGGTCGATTAAAATTAATTGGATAGCTCACTGACTTATGTTAACCCATGTCACCCAAGGTTAATCAGTCTAGACTAATTTTAGGTGCTAATGGATCATTAGTTATGTATAACCCTCCTTGATAACTGATGTGATCAATGAAGGTTGATCCATGTCTTCTCATCTCTTCTTTTATCATATTAAAATTAAACCCTCTAAATTATTAGATCCATAAAAAGATGAAGTTATGGAGATAATCGAGTCTTAGCCTTCCATTAAGTGGGATGGTAATGGGTCTAATAGTTGGGTGTTCATCGGCAGATCCAAAGATCAGGTGTTCATCGGGCTATTGAAATTACTATTCCTAATATGATGGCACAGTGTGACTCTCTTAATGGTATTCAGGTGGGCTGGCCATAGTCAGGCTTCATTATTCGTTAGTTAGAAGTATTGAATTTTATCATGTTAATGATTGGACCTAACCGGGACCTTTAATAGGAGGCCCAAAGGCTGATTGAAGTGCACATTGGGGCAAAACCAAAATACTAGAAGTTACATGGAGAAGTAATTGGTTGAAGAACCTACATTTAGATGCGCATGGGTGAGCTAGCCAAAGTCGAGCTCATGTGTTGTCTATTGGGATCTAGTACCCACTAAGGAATTAAAGTGATTCCTTGGATTGGAGGTAGAGGCTACTAATCTCAACAAAATAGTGGAAGGCCTTTTGACAAAAGTCTATGTCTTTAGGTTAATAATTCATATACACTAATAAGTTTTGGTTTTCCTTTTAGATGTCTTCCAACCTGTCGTTCCGGACTCTTCTCAATAACGAGAAGCTCAAGGGTCCCAACTTCTGTTGCTAGTATCGAAGGCTCAGGATTGTACTAGAGCATGAACGGATCTTGTATGTGATATTGGATCCAGTACCTGAAATCCCTGCTCCCAATGCTCGGGGTTTGGTCAGAGACATTTATCAGAAGTGGCTCTCCAACAGGACCACTATCCGATGCATAATGTTGGCAGCAATGAACTATGAGTTCGGTCACAAATTCGATGAAGCCCAGCTAGAGAAAATCCTTCAAAGGTTGAAGAAGTCCTTCAGCACACCAGATGATGTTGAAAGATACAAGGTCTCCTGTGCTATCTACAATGCATGGATGTGTGATGGGGCCTTAATCACTGATCATGTATTGTATATGATCAAGATGATTGAGCACCTGGGCAAGCTCGGATGTCCTTTGCATGAATAGCTCGGGAAAGCTGCGATTCTGAATTCTCTGCCCTCTTCCTATTTAGACATTCTCGATCATTTTAGAATGAATAAGCCTGTAGTTAACTATCATGATCTATTGGGGTTATTGCAGACTTATGAGAAAGACCACCAATTGAACAAAGGGATGGTAAATCTAGTGGGAGGATCTTTGGCAGGGCATCGTCCCTTCAAGAAAAGGAAAAGAAGAGTAAAGAAAAAAAGGTGCAGAATGCTTCTAGGCCCAGTCAGGCCAAGAGGGTGATGGCTGATAAGAGCCAAACGGAGTGCTTCTTCTATAAAAAGTAGGATCATTGGAAGAGAAACTATCCTCTTCATATTGCATCCCTTAACCCAAACAGGTCCAAGAAGAGAAAGCAGCAGGATAGTGCTGGATAAGGTATTTATATGATAACACCTTGTAGTTTCTCTATCTACGATACTACTAATTGGGTATTGGATACAAGAAGTCCAATTCACATTTGCAATTCTTTACAGGGACTTCAAGTTAGTAAAAGATTCAAGGATGGTGAGAGATTCTTGAACGTGGAAAATGGAAGCCAAGTTCTAATCCTGGCATTGGGAGTCCTAAATTAGTTTTCGAGTTTTATAAAATCATTTTGAATGAGTGTCATTATTGTCCATCTTTCATCTTTAATATCATTTCTATAGGCCAATTGGTCATGATGGTTATGAACTATCAATAAAAAATGACATTTGCAAAATCGTTTGGAATGGTTATGTCATGATGAATGGACATATGAACAATGGCATTTATATTCTATCATGACCTGTTAGTGTAGTGTACACATGATGTGGGATGAAATGGAATGATGTAGTCTAGGAGGAGATAGTAGTAACTAAATGAAAAATGAAGTGAAGCTAGGCTGCTTTTCCATGTAAAAGAACATAAATGTCATGAAGGGATTTGCATGTTAAACTAGACTTGAATGAGTACCTTCAAAGTAGTATAGAGAAAGGATCTTTGTGGCTAAGAAACTACACAGGCTAGCACTTAGTTACTCTAATATTTCATATCTGAAAGCATTGAAAGAGGGGTACCCGGTCATTAACCTTTCAGCGATTGGAAGGATTACACTCAAGGATGAAGCTCTTGGATGATAAGGAGATTCTTCTAGATGGTAGGACTTCTTGTCTCAGAAGACCTTCTTCTTTGGAACCTGAAAATCCTGGGGATCCTACACAAACCATATTAGAGTCAAGAAGGAAATTGAAAGGTGGAATACTAATGAAATGAAAGTTGATGTTGAGAAGAAATTTTGGTGGAGTGGAAGTAGCTTGGCCGGCCCTCCTTTGTATGGTCTCCTTGCTCCTTGGAAGATGGAATGGAAAATATGATAATGGCTCTTGGCATGGAAGATGTTCTTTCTTGAAGTAGCTAAGGGCCTCTCACCCACTCCCTCTCGGAGGATATTTGATAACACAAATAGAAGGGAAGAAACTCATTTTTTTTCAATCATATCATGTCACCTTTACAAGAGAGCTTGGAGTAGTATTAATATGTCTCCAAGGAACTTTTGAAAATTTGAAATACATGGAGCTTTTATGGGAGGTTGCTAGCTATAAGGGTAGAAATTCGAAATACATAGAGCTTTTCATGGAGATTGAAACCTTAGCTATCTATAAAGGTGGAAAGTTGAAACACTTGGCCGGCTCCCATTGAATTTGAAATCTTCTTGGCGATGTGGCATGTGGTGATGTGGCTTGATGAGGTGTACACCAAGTGGTTGACATGGTATCCAATAATACTTGCTGAAGTGGCATCCACCTTGGATTAATTGGTTGGAGTGGTTGAATGCATTCAATCTTCAAGTGATCTTGCTTACATTAACCAATTCCAAATCTCTCTTGGACCCAACTACTAAACTCACTAAATACAAGATCAATTTTGACCCTAATTGGACTCAAAAACCCAAATGGACTCAAAAGAAACCAAATTAAAATAAACCTAACCCTAATTACATGACACAAATTCAATTAAAGAAGTAAAATTACTCTATTTATAAGACACAAGTTCAATGATAGAATTAAAGCCATACTAAATTAGACTGAAGCCTCTTTCGAACTTTGGTGCCCACACCAGTTCTCCCAGGATGGGAGAAACTCGACCCTATCAAGTATGGACTGATATGACTTTGATACCTTTCTAGTAGGTCTGGGTCAATTTTCTATAATCCTCTCGGGTGATCCAGGAATCCTCGAATTTGGATGTTCCTTGCCATCGAACCAGATAACATTGATAGCCCTTATTTTTAATGGTAATTACCTAGTCATCCAAGATACTTTCAATCCTATCTCTCCGTTCTAGTTGAAGTTCTGGTGGACAGTCAGGTAGGGTTTCACTCTCAAAGGCTGGATACAGTCCAAAAGGCTCACTAGGAATTAATGCCAGCTCTTTGTATTCTTTCAGATCAGAAATATTAAATGTTGAACTAATGCCATAATCTGATGGTAACTCTAACACATATGCATTAGGTCCAACTCTCTTTAATACTTTGTAAGGTCTAGCTCCTCGGGCATGCGATTCGTTCAAAGTTCCCGATGAGAACCTTTCAGGTTTATGCTTAACCATTACATCCATACATAGAATTCTTTCACTTGTTTACGTGAATTGGCCATATGCTTATAGACTTCATTGCTCATTTGAATTTTTTTACTAATCTTTTTATGCAAGTCCTTAATATGTTGTGCATACAACTCGGTGGACTTAGACAATCATGCATGAGTGGGTAATGTAATGAGGTCGATAGGTATCTCAGGTTTATAACCATGGACAATCTTAAAGGGACTCTTACTAGTAGACCTATTGACTAAGCTGTTGTAAGTGAATTCAGCACGAGGTAATAGCAAATCCTAGTTTTCCAGACTCTCTCTAACAAGACACCTCAATAAGTTTCATAGACTTCTATTTACTTCTTCTATCGTCCATCAATCTACGGGTGGTAAGCATGTTGCCCAGCAATCAACCCAAGAGTGGGGGTGAATTGGGTCTCTAAAATAATTACTTGATGCAATGAAATAGGATGTAATCCAATTCAACAATTAATCAAGGTACTATGAAATCAAATGTAATGCTCTTAAGCAAAAGTGTAGCAGAAATAAAGAGCAATAAATGAAAGTACAAGTAGAAAGAATAATCAACCATAAAACCAAAGTATAGTTGTTCGGTGATATCCAATGCACCTACATCCACTCCCCAAGATCTCCTTGGAATTCACTAAAATCTCTACCAATTATAGTTGATTAGTTTTCCAGGCTCACTAATCAAAAATCTAACTTGTTTTCACAAGGCCAACAAGTCAAAACCTCACTTGGTTTTATGGGCTAACGAAGAACCTAAATGGTTTTAAGGCTCACCACCAACCTCCCTTGGTTTTCTGGGCTAACCAAGAACCTAATTGGTTTTCAAAGGCTCACCAATAACCTATCTTGGTTTTACAATATGCTAACTAAGAACCCTTACAACAAATAAGTTTTTCAAGTAGAGAAACAATAAAAGCTTTCTAATAAAAAGTGGGTATCTCTTTGAAGATCGATGTTATGGTGCTTTTGAACTTGTTGAAGCCTCTTTGATTGCTCAAGGATGCATGATCTTTAATGCTTTTGAAGGCTCTTGAATGCTTGGAGGCTTGCTTTTGCTTTAGAGTGGTTGAATCTTCAACGAATAGAGTGAATGCTCTCATTTATTCTCTCTTGAATTCTTCTATTTCATTCTCATTAATAATTATACTTTTGATTTGATTTTGAGCATATATATACCTTCCTAAGGCCTCAAATCCAGTTTATAGCCATCAGACTTGAAAATATAGCCGTTGGAGGGAAAAAGGGTCGAGCTCTACATTTAAAAAACTAGCCATTACTATTTTAGAATTCTATTTGTCGATACTTCAGGCTATGAGTTGACACTTCAGGTCGACACTTGAACTTCTTGAGTCGACACCTAGTTCAAAAATCTTCAATCTGGTTCTCTGAAAATCTCAGATATGTCGACACTTCCTAAGGTGAGTCGACACTTTGAGTCAACACTTTGCTTCCATGTGTTGACACTTTTGTAGTTCTTCATTCTCAGCAAGTTCTGTGACTTGAAAATCTCAGGTAATGAGCTGATCCATGTATCGACACCTTGAGTCGACACTTTTGGTCCATGTGTTGACACTTCAACCATGCCATCCGAAACATTCTTCGCGTATCGGCTTGAGTCGACACTTCACTACGATGTGTCGATACTTGGTATCATGTGTTGACACTTTGAGTCTGATGCAGAACAAATAAGATGATGCGATGCGGAAGTAAATTAAGACTAATTTTTTTTTTTTTTTTGTTAGAAGTTGGCTTGACACAAAAACAAGGCTAACTAATATTGAAAGAAAATATGCACTGAAAGAAAGCATAATTCAAAAGAGTAGATTATCAGAGTAATAAAGAAGTAGGATCGCTGGGGATTGAGAAACCCCAGACCTAGGGTTTACTCCTCTTTCAAGAAACAGATGATGAGAGAAGAGAAGGTTTATACCTGACTGTGATAACTCTCTTTGCATCAATTGAAGGACACTCTCGAGCAGATTGTAGGATCCTTGGAGACGGGGTATCTTCGTAATGGATCCTCGGATTGTAGTCCTATGGCAAGGTTGGCCTTCTTCTCGTACTCTGGATCTGGAAAAGATGAAGAACAAGATAAGGATGTAAGAAACTCAAGGAAGAGACCTTTATCTGGGATAGCTCCGGACTGCTCGGACTTTGAAGATGAGGGAAGAGTATGGAGGTGGCGGTGGAAGATAGAGTGGATTTAGGGTTTGGCTGGTAGGGTGGTGGCTTGCAGATGAAAAGGACCTAGGGCTTGATATAGTGACGATGGCTTGGAGAAGGAGATGGCGGCCTTGAATGAAGTGGGAATAGGGTTTAGGAATTTGGGTGTTGGCAGCTAGGATGATGAAAGGAAATTAGGGTTGGAGGCCAGGGATGAAAGCGGGGCAGGGTTTTGGTAACTTTTGAGATCTCTCAGCTCCTCAAGGCTCCAATGGAACCCGGATTTACTCCCTCATAGAGCTCAACACTCAAAGAAGAGTGGAAGAAGAGAACACAAGGTTGCTCAACACAAGAAAAGATTTCATTTACTCGTTCCAATCAAAAGATTACATAAGGGTCCAATATATAGACCTTGCAAGAGAAACAAAATTACACTACTTCCCATTTGGGACTAAACATTCATCCTAATCATGAAAAACTTTTCCTTGACCGACCAGGCTTCTTTCCTTGGAGTGGGCGGCCTCAAATGCAAGGTGATGGCTTCATATGGCAAGTATGTGGGGCACCTCCTAGCTCTTTCTCCTTAAGTCATGGGTTTTCCTTCCATGACTTGCTCTTTCTTGGAAGAAAATACTCATCTCCTAGTCTTTCTCCCCAAGACAAGGCTCCTTCCATTCATAGCTAGATACTTTAGGCAGGTGTGGGTGCCTACCTTGAAGTCCTCTCCAAGAAAAATCCCCTGCTCCTTTAGCTTGGTTACTTTTGGCAGCTTGTGGGGCCTTCCTTGACTTCTCCTAAGAAAATTTTCTTGTTTTCTTGGGCATGGGGACCAGGGACACTGGGATGAATTGTGGCGCCAACTAGTCCTAGGAGTGTGGCTGGGAGAGTGGCATCCACTTGCATTTGGCCTTGGAAGAAAAAATGATGCCCTAGGGAATGGCACCAACCAGGACTTGTCTTGACTTAGAGTGAGTCAACATGACTCAACAAAATAAAATGCAGACTTAAAGAAATAAAATAATCTGGTTGTCCAGGTCAACCCTTATTACAAACCCTAATCTTCGGGCAAGATCATTCAGAAATCCAGATGGAACCCTGAAGTCTTCTTCTTATTCTGGTGCTCGCACCAATTCTCCCGGGGTGGGAGGAACTCGACCCTGTCGAGTAAGGCTCAAGTTGGCTATGGTATCTCTTCAAGAGATATGGATCCAGCACTTGTAATTCATCTCGGGAGATCCAAGAGTCATCAGAATCTGGCCTTCCTTGCCAGGGACCAGGTATCTTTGGTATCCTCGATTACGAGTAGAGATAACCTGATCGTCCAGGATCTTTTCAATCTGTTCTTTCCTCACTGGCCAGTTTGTTGGTGGACACACAGGGTTGGGTTCACTCTCAAGAATAGGATTAGGCTCAAAAGGCTCACTAGGAATCACAGCTGGCTCTCTATACTCTACTAGGTCTGTAATGTTGAAAGTGGGGCTAATGCCTAGTTCTGGAGGCAACTCGAGCACATAGGCATTGGATCCTACTCTCTTCACCACTCTAAATGGTCCAGCTCCTCTAGCATGTAACTTTCTAACGGTTCCAGGAGGAAACCGTTCAGGCCTTAACCTAATCATTACAAAGTCTCCCTCAATAAAAGTTTGACTCGCCTTTGAGAATCAGTCAACTTCTTATATGTTTCATTAATTAAATTTATTTTGGCATGAATTTCTTTATGCAAGTCTTTTATATGCTATGCAAAAACTTCAGCAGACTCGGAGACTCGTGTGTGGACTGGTAAAGGGGCTAGGTCAAGAGGTGTGTGAGGTTTGTATCCATGCACAATTTCAAATGGACTCTTACATGTAGACTTATTGACCGAGTCATTGTATGCAAATTCAGCCCTAGGTAAGTACAAATCCCAATTCCTAGTGTTTTCACCAACAAGACATCTTAGCAGATTGCCTAAGCTATGGTTCACTACCTCGATTTGGCCATCAGTTTGGGGATGATAGGCAGTTGAAAACTTAAGTTTTGTCCATAACTTATGCCAAAGGGTTTTCTAGAAATAGCTGATGAACCGACATCCCTATCTGAAACAATTGTCTTAGGTAGGCCCTGGAGTCTAACTATCTCATTAAAAAACATGGTAGCTATCTTAGACGCATCAAAAGTCTGGGAACAAGGCAAGAAGTGGGCCATCTTAGAATCGGTCGACTATGACACAGATGAGTCATGCCTCCTCTGGCTCTTAGGCAAACCTAACACAAAGTCCATACTCACATCTTGCCAAGGACGATCTTGGACAGGGAGTGGGGTATAAAGGCCGGTGTTCTGTTTTCGCTGTTTGGCAACAGCGCAGGTTCGACACCTAGCCATAATGTGTGCTACATCTCTTTCTAAGCTAGGCCAGAAAAAGTGGTCTTCAACAGCCAGGGTGGTCGTCTTTTCCAAAATGGCCTGCTATACCCCCAGCATGAATTTCCCAAATCAAAAATTCCCTAAGATAAGTCTAAGGAAATGCAAAGCCTATTCTTAAAGAACAGAAAGCCATCTAAGTAGATAATCCTTATGATCACTAGATGGTCCATTGAGCTAGATCCTGATACACAGTCTTAAAATCCGACACGACTCATATTCCTCTTTGATCTACTCAAACCCTACGACTTCAGCCCTAATAGAATTCAATAACAAGATCGACGACTAAGGGCATCAGCTACCTTATTTTCAGTCCCACCTTATGTTTCAAAATAAGAGTATAGACTGGATATACTCTACCCACTTAGCATGCCTAGGTTAAGCTTCTTCTGGGAATTCAGGAATCTAAGAACCTCATGGTCCGAAAACAGCACAAATTCCTGCGGTAGCAAATATGTCTCCAGTAACGCAAAGATTGCACTACCGCATAAAATTCTTTATCATAGTAGAATACCTAAGCTTAGCATCATTAATTTTCTCACTAAAGAATGCTACGGGATGATTCTCTAGGCTTAGACTCCACCTATACCTACACCTGAAGCATCACAGGCAACCTCAAATACTTTAGAAAAGTCGGGTAACTCAAATGGGTGCCTGGGTCATCCTATCCTTAAGATCTATGAAGGCTTTATGGGCTGCTTTAGTCCACTGAAATTCTCCCTTCCTAATACAGTCTATGATAGGAGCAACTAAAGTACTAAACCCCTTGATGAGACATCTATAGAAGTAGCCAAGCCGTGGGAACTCCTAACTTCATGCCTACTGGTCGGCTCTGGCCATTCTACTATGGACCTAATCTTCTCTAGATCGGCAGCCACGCCGTCAGGGGTTACTACAAAACCAAGGAAGATAACTCTACTAGTCATGAATTCACACTTCTTGAGATTACTGTAGAGACTATCATTCCTCAAAACTTGGCAGACTTGTCTAAGGTGGCCTAGGTGGTCTGCAGGGTCTTACTATAGATCAGGATGTCATCGAAATAGACCACTACAAACGTCCCTATGAAATAGACCACTACAAACTTCCCTATGAAAGCTCTAAGCACCTTGGGTCATAATCCTCATGAAGTACTAGGGGCATTGGATAACCCAAAAGGCATAACAACCCATTCGTAGAGACCATCCTTAGTTTTGAAAGCAGTTTCCACTCATCCCCTGGTCTAATTCTAACCTGATGATAGCCGCTCTTGAGATCAATTTTGGAAAAAAACATTGCACCGGCCATCATATCTAGAATGTCATCTAGTCTAGGGATGGGAACCTATACTTGATTATGATTTTGTTGATGGCATGACTATCAACACACATCCTCCACGTGCCTCTTTCTTTGGGGTCAGTAGTGCAGGAACTGCATAAGGGCTAAGACTCTCTCTAATGAACCCTTCCTCAACAATTCTCCAACCTGCTTTTTGCAGTTTCCTCCTGCTCAGATGGATTCATCCTATAATGGGGCAAGTTGGTAAAGTAGCTCCTGGAATTAAATCTAAGGAATGCTAGATATCCCTAAGAGGTGGAAGGTGGTCTGGCAGATCCTCAGGAAAACATCTTCAAATTCTTCTAACAAAGGCCTAACTTCCTGAGGAGGCTCTAAGGGTATAGGAGTCCTATGTTCCTAAGCAGTCAACATCCAAATGGGTCCAGAACACTATGAATTTTCTTGTTCTAGATCCTTAGCACTAATTAGGTTCACTCCAGTCTTTCTCTTTTGACCTTATTGGGTCCTTTAGCTACCTTGTCCTTAGGAGGGACTGAATGGATTGTGATCTTTTTTCCATTAAAACTAAAGACACAGGTATTGAATTTTCCTAAGAGGGTGGCATCATGATCATATAACCAAGGTCTCCCAAGAATTATACTGCTCACCCCCATGGCTAAGACATCACACCAAATATTCTCTTGATAGGATTGCATCTGGATTTGGACCTGACATCTAGACTGGATGGGTATAGAGGTAGAGTCTATCCAAGAAACCTTATAGGGGTTGGGGTGGGGCACGGGGTTAAGCCTAACATTTTGATAGTGCTAGCAGAAATGGCATTCACACAGCTCCCACTATCTATAATGATCTTACATACCTTATCCCCTAATTTAAGGAAAGTCTGCAGGATGTTAGTCCTACGCTAATCCTCTTGAACTCTACTCTAGGATAGGATGCTCTCACAACTCCTAACTGGTCAGACTCTGTGGGTTCCTCCTCTCCTTCGTACTCATCAACCAAGTTCATTCCGGTCTCAAAAACTTCTTCAAATTCCTCAATGGGCCCGGAATTATCTTCCTCTCCCTCTTCTATGTAAGTGATCTACGTGGCACTGGCTAGAAACATGACCTACCCTATGGCACTTAAAACGGCTATGGCTGTACATTGGCTGGAGATATGACCTGGTTTCTGACACTTAAAATAGGTGATACTAGAACTAGGGTTCTCTAGGTGTCAGGTGCCTTACCTTTGTCCATGGGCCTAGGGGTGGGAATACCCTGAAAAGGTTTGCTTGGGGTAACTTGGCTAGGTCCATTTCTTGGGGTTGGGGCACTAACCTTAGAAGGTTTAGGTCCTCTCTAAATTTTTTCAGTGTTCAGTGCAATCTGATAGGCTTGGTCTAGGTTAGTAACCTCTCTCAGAAACAACTCCCTCTTAATGTTTTCCCTAAGTCCAGCCCTAAATCTAGACAAAGTGACCTCATGGGCTTCACTCATCACATCTCATCAAGTACTCATCAAAGGTGGCTATGTAGTCTGAGACAGATTGGTTCCCTATTTTCAAGGTTTGCCATTGGTCTAACAGATTCTGCTGGTATGAAATGGATAGGTACTTATCTCTAAGCTTCTCTTTCATACCCTGCCAAGTGGTTATGAGCTCAATATTTTGTCTCCTAGTGGTTAACTCAATGTTCCCCCAGTATAACCTAGCTTGATGCACTAACTTTATCTTGGCAAACTTGAACTTCCTTTCCTCAAACATGGTATACCACTCAAAGTACTGGTCCATCTCACCCTCACAATCAGAATACACCTTAGGGTTTAAGCTACCATCAAAAGTGGGTGCATCTAATTTGATGTTCCGGATGAACCTATCATCTCTATCTTCAGGCTCTGGGTCAGGCCTCCTATGATTAGGTTCAGGATCTCTGTATAAAGGTCTTCTAGGATCCTGGTGTGGGTGAGGTTGAGGCACATTAAAATCTAGGTCAGGAGTCCAATTCTGATGTCTAGGTTCCTCAAGTACTTGGACTCGATCCCTAAGCTGGGTAAGATCCTCACGAACTTGATCCCTTAATTGGGCAACTGTATCAGTCATATCCTAACTCAATTTGGTCATACTTTCGGTAAGAGTTTTAATCATGGCCTCTAAATCAGGTTGGGTTTGACCAGGTTGGTAGGGTACTCTTTTCGGGTGTTCATGATGATGCAAGCAAGCACACCAATGAGACTCGACTGAAATGACTACGGGCTAACTAGACCTAGAGCCCAAACTAGATGCCCAATCAGAGTGCCAGCTAGCCTGTAGTAACTCGGGACTCAGCCAGGCAGTTGTAAGGGGAGTGTTAGGTCCCTAATTGCCAATCCTAGACACCAATCAGTGATTGGCCAGGTAGGCGGACCAGCACACAAGCCCTTCGGGATAGAATCCCTGAACCACCATTTTAGACACTGAGTACAAAGCACACACAGAGTAACCAGACAAACTGACTCAATACTAGCCTAGACCCGACCAGTTGGTGTCCCTAGCCCCTAGGGCAAATTAGGTCTAATTAATTTCTAGATTAAAGGCTTAGGTTTGAATGCACGGGAGGTGGTCTTGTGCTAAGGAGAGGGTTTCAATCTCCTCCCCTTATGTTGCAACTTCGGTGCCCTTAAGATAGATTCAATTTATGCACACTCAAATAAAAAAACTAGCTTGCAGAAAATAAAAAAGCAAAACATTAGTAAAATTGATCTCGGAAATATACAGAAATTAATAAATCATGAGAATTTTTGTAAATTACTTTCAATTAATACTGGTTCCAGCAAAATAAGAATTACTTAATTTGAAATTTTTTGCAGGGAGAAACATTTGAATAATAGGGTATTTACTTGTAGAAACAGAACGTGTGTCCCGTTTACAATCCCTGCCTAGAAGTTATAACCCAGCGGCACCCCTACACGCCCTAGGAACCCCCATGAAATGGGAGGAGGAGGCTTGCGTCTCGTTTGTTCCTAGGATCGGACGGCCAGGGAAGTCTACTCCAGGCAGCAAAAGTAAAAAGGAACGAAAAAAATAATCAAACAAGCAAGAATCCTAGACAAGGCTCTGATACCAAAATGATGCAGAACAAATAAGATGATGCGATGCGGAAGTAAATTAAGACTATTTTTTTTTTTTTTTTTTGTGTTTTGTTAGAAGTTGGCTTGACTCAAAACAAGGCTAACTAATATTGAAAGAATTATGCACTGAAAGAAACACAATTCAAAGAGTAGATTATCAGAGTAATAAAGAAGTAGGATCGCTGGGGATTGAGAAACCCCAGACCTAGGTTTTACTCCTCTTTCAAGAAACAGAAGAGAGAAGAGAAAGGTTTATACCTGACTGTGATATCTCTCTTTGCTTCAATTGAAGGACACTCTCGAGCAGATTATAGGATCCTTGGAGATGGGGTATCTTCGTAATGGATCCACAAATTGTAGTCCTATGGCAAGGTTGGCCTTCTTCTCGTACTCTGGATCTGGAAAAGATGAAGAACATGATAAGGATGTAAGAAACTCAAGGAAGAGACCTTTACCTGGGATAGCTCCGGATTGCTCGAACTTTGAAGATGAGGGAAGAGTATGGAGGTGGCGGTGGAGGATGGAGTGAATTTAGGGTTTGGCTGGTAGGGCGGCGGCTTGCAGATGAAAAGGACCTAGGGCTTGATATAGTGGGCGGTGGCTTGGAGAAGGAGATGGCAGCCTTGAATGAAGTGTGAATAGGGTTTAGGAATTTGGGTGTTGGCGGCTAGGATGATGAAAGGAAATTAGGGTTGGCGGCCAGGGATGAAAGCGGGGCAGGGTTTTGGTAACTTTGGATATCTATCACCTCCTCAAGGCTCCAATGGAACCCGGATTTACTCCCTCACGGAGCTCAACACTCAAAGAAGTGCGGAAGAAGAGAACACAAGGTTGCTCAACACAAGAAACGATTTCATTTACTCATTCCAATCAAAAGATTACATAAGGGTCCAATATATAGACCTTGCAAGAGAAACAAAATTACACTACTTCCCATGTGGGACTAAACATTCATCCTAAGCATGAAAAACTTTTCCTTGACCGACCAGGATTCTTTCCTTGGAGTGGGCGCCTCAAATGCAAGGTGATGGCTTCATATGGCAGGTATGTGGGGCACCTCCTAGTTCCTCTCCTTAAGTCATGGGTTTTCCTTCCATGACTTGCTCTTTCTTGGAAGAAAATACTCATCTCCTAGACTTTCTCCCAAGACTAGGCTCCTTCCATTCATAGCCAGGTACTTTAGGCAGGTGTGGGCGCCTACCTTGAAGTCCCCTCCAAGAAAAATCCCCTGCTCCTTTAGCTTGGTTACTTTTGGCAGCTTGTGGGCACCTTCCTTGACTTCTCCTAAGAAAATTTTCTTGCTCTCTTGGGCGTGGGGACCAGGGACACTGGGATGAAATGTGGCGCCAACTGGTCCTGGGAGTGCGCTGGGAGTGTGGCATCCACTTGCATTTGGCCTTGGAAGAAAAAATGATGCCCTAGGGAATGGCCCCAACCAGGACTTGACTTGGACTTAGACTGAGACAACATGACTCAACAAAATGATATGCAGACTCAAAGAAATAAATAATCTTGTTGACCAGGTCAACCCTTATTACAACCCTAATCTTCGGGCAAGGTCATTCAGAGATCCAGATGGAACCCTGAAGTCTTCTTCTGATTCTGGTGCCCGCACCAGAGTCGACACCTCACTGAAATCTTCACAAAAATGTCTTGAACTTGTGCTGAATCAAATTTATGCTCCACTCAAATAACCACTCAAGCAATCTTTGTTTGTCCAAGTCTTCTTTGAGCAGATCTTTCATCTAAACTTGGCTTTCTCAATCAAACTTTTTCATATTTGTGAGCACCTTTTTCTATGAAAATACACTTCAAGGATATCATCAGTACTCAACTTATACTTAACCATTTTGCTTATCATCAAAATTAATAACAGAGTTAACAATCTCCCCCTTTTTGATGATGACAAAACCTTTAAGTATAAAGTATATTTTTAAAAGAATTCATCAAGGTGCATAAGGCTAAATGCAATAGGTGTATCAATGTAATTTGCAATATTGACATGATGTATCAGAACAAGAATGATATCATGATTAAGAGTGTCACATCTTGTTATAATGATTGAGAGTATCAGAGCTTTGGGATATTTTTAAGACATAAACACACGTATCGTGATACTCTACAAGAAATATGCTTTAGGAGAGACAAAAATTCAGCAAATAAACAAGGCTCCCCCTGAATTGATGATCCATAAAAGAGTTTATAAATATCTTTTCAAACATTTAAAGAAAAAATTTATGATGAAATTTAATTTAGAAAATATTTTAAAAATAAACAAAGTATTGCCCCCCTTACTTAAGGAATTTGTAAACACATCTCAATTCAAGTTTCCAAAATAATTTTCAAATTCGCAAATACTCTTATTACCCCTTGCACATCACATTTATATATCACATTTATACTTTAGTCTTATTACTCCCCCTTTTTGTTATCATTAAAAAGGTAGGAAGATAAATAAGCAATACATTCAAGATATAGCATTGAAGTGCAATGTAAAAGTTCATTCATTCATTCATAAATAAAGACAATGAAGTACTAATAGGAAATTTAAACCATTTCATTCATTTGAAGTCACAAAAATGAAGTACAACATAATATTTCATTTCAAGTCAGAATTTATACAACAGTAAAACAATCAAAAGATGCATAAAAGTAAACTATCTAAAAATACATAGATATCCTAATCCTCATCCATATCATCATCAGAAGATGATCCGATCTCAATCGATCCTGTATCAGTAAAAGATCGAGCTCGAGGCCACATCGATCTGAGATCTCGGAGTCGGGTCCTGGTCAATTGTGGAGGGGTACGACAACCACGTCCTCTACATCGAGCATACGTCCGACCTCTAGCTAGAGCAGAAGTGGAAGCAATGTCCTCAGCAGGACAGGAACAGAATAGATCGGGTCGATAGTCTCTGCGATTGCTGGAAGTGGTGTACGATCAAAGGATGGACCAGAGTCAAGATACTGAAAGCCAGGTATGTAAAAACCAAGCTCTCAGATAAGTGAGGATATATGGATAGTAGGTGTATCAACAAAGGTGTATCAAAAATAGGCATATCAACTAATGATAAGATAGGTGTATCAACGGTGGGTGTACCAACGGTGGGTGTATCAGCTGAAGAATGAATGGGTTAATCTGTAATTGATGAATCAATGATAGGACTGTCAATAATGGTTGTGTCAACAATGGGTGAATCAACAACTGGTAAAAAGATAGGAATAGGATCATGATCATCTGATCTGGAAGGAGGAGAAGATAGGACTAGAGTCTGGGTAGGTGAACTAGAATGGTCACAAGTAAGACTCCTGGGCAAGTCTACCATCACCTCTGCACTGGCTCTGAAATCAGATCTGGAAAATCGAATCCATCAAAGTCAGTCTCCTCATCATCTCCATCATCATCATCATCACCATCAATAACTGGTGCTTGAGCAAGTGGAGCTGTATCAGCAACCGGAGTACTCCCTGTAGGTCTGGATCGAGCAATCAAAATAGCTGAGATGTCATCACTCGGACCTCTATGGCTCTCTCTAGTCTCAGTAATAAAGTAGTCAAGACACTGTCTAATGATCAAAGCATCTATCTCAATGCGCCTGACTCTATCCAATAAACTATCTGAAACTACTGGAGTCTTCGTCTGAACTGGCTAAGGCTGTGCTGAAGTAGTAGGCTCAGACTGAGATGCAGCCTTTAGCTATGCTACTGTCTCAGGCTGACTCTCTGTAGGTCCTGCATTGCCAGAAAGGATGCTCTCCTCCTATGTAGCATCGTTAGCGTCAACTCTGTCATCAGCCTAACCAGATACTCTCCATCTCCACTGGCCTCGGAATAGATGATAACCCATCATGTGTAATGACCTAATGTCATACACATCATTATGAAGTAGCATGCGGAAGGGCTCGTCCTCAAAACTGATGCCATACTCCCTGGATAGTAATGTCAACCCCATTCCATAGGGTAGGTAGAGTCGCTGACTCATCGAAGCCTACGTCACTTGGTGAACCAAGAGCACTGGAAGGCAGACGGGTGTGCGCTGTACCAATGAGACCATCATTAGCAACTCCCACTCAATGATGTAATCGAAGTGTCCAGTCTTCGACAGAAGGATCTGGGCGACAATATGGTGCAATAGTATCATCTCTGCTAATAGACGGGATGCAGGTATGGTGACTCCCTCAAACAATATGTCTGACTCAAAGATACACTGGAGTCCACTCACTCGATCAATCAGGCTATCCACCATTGATCTAGTCATAAAATATCCCATACTGTACTTAGTATCTCTGTTGTAACTGGGATATCCCTGCCTCTCACCTGTGCCATCCAACCATCAGACCCACGAGCTAGTGATCCATAAAACTCCCGAATAAGTCCTAGATATTATCTCTCACTCAGTGAACAAAATGATGTCAAACCAGCCTCTCGAATCTACTGTTCGATCCTGAAATGCTACTAGTCGATGAAACTGAAGTCTACTCATCGTCCCTGATGATGGTCTTCGAACTCATCTAGCTAGAAGCTACAAAAATGGGTCGAGCAGGTGGATCTGGAGCTCTAGCCTCGTGTCTGGCCTTCGTTCTTCATTCTTCCTTCTGATTGGACTAACGAGGGTGACGTACTACTTATTTTCGGGGTTCCGTTGCATAGAATAAAAATTTGGACAAGTTTAGAGGGGAAACCTAGGGTTTCTAGGGCTCAAATTGCAAATGGGAGGTGAAATGTTGCAAAATCCAAACAAGAAAGTGTTTCGAACAATGAATCAGAGGGTTTAAGGCATGAAATAGAGGGAAGGAGCAGTGAGGAGTACCTTAGGGTATGTGTCGGCTCAAGAGGGAAGACAAAATGAGAAAAAAAATTTTCCGAATGCCCTTATTCTCTGTCTGCTGCCATTCATGTATCGACTCACGAATGTGTCAACACATTCAGGTGTCGACACATCGACTAAAAATCGAAAAAAAAGATATTGAAGGTTTGATCAAAGTCATAGATAATTTAATGAAATTCAATAAAATTAATAGTGATTGAGTATGATTAATGTCAAATATGATTGATTTGAGTCAAAGAAAGAAAATTTTAATCAAAAGGATTAATGATCCCGAGCTTTCTTCTAATCATACAAAATTGATCTTCCAGAAGAGGTTTAGTCAAAATATCAGCTAATTGAAATTCAGTACTAATAAATTTAAGCACGACATCATTATTTTCAATATGATCTCTAATAAATTGATGACTAATTTCAATTGTTTACTCCTAAAATGTTGAACAGGATTTTTGGTCAAGCAAATAGCACTGGTATATCACATTTTATAGGTGTACTAGTCAACTTGATTCCAAAATCTTCAAGTTGTTGCTTAATCTACAAGATTTGAGTACAACAACTTTCTGCAGCAATATACTCAGCCTCGGTTATGAATAGTGCAACTGAAGTTTGTTTCTTGCTAAACCAGGAGATTAAGTTAACTCCAAGAAATTGGCAAGTACCACTAGTACTCTTTCTATCCAATTTACAACCAGCAAAATCAGCATCAGAATATCCAATTAATTCAGTAGACGAATCTCTAAAATACCATAAACCAATATCAATAGTACCGATAGATATCTAATAATGTGCTTAACAGCCATCAGATGTGATTATTTAGGTTCAGACTATATCTAGCACATATGCATACACTAAACATTATATCTGGTCTACTGGCAGTCAAGTATAATAAAGAGCCAATCATGCCTCTGTATAACTTTTGATATACTGATTTACCATGCTTATCTTTATCAAGTCTACGAGAGGGGCTCATAGGCATACCTATCGATTTAGTAGTATCCATCCCAAACTTCTTTATAATTTTTATTGTATACCTAGGTTTGTTGATGAAGATTCCATCTTTGGTTTGCTTGATCTGGAGTCCGAGAAAGAAATTGAGTTCTCCCATCATGCTCATCTCGAACTCATCCTGCATTAGCTTAGCAAACTCTTGACAAAGAATTTCATTAGTAACACCAAAAATGATATCATTGATATTATTTATACTACTAATAAATTATTATCTTTCTTCTTCGAAAATAAGATTTTATCAACATAGCCTCTAGAAAATTCATTTTCAATCAGAAATTTGTTAAGTCTCTCATACCAAGCTCGGGATGCTTGCTTTAATCCATAAAGTGCTTTGTACAATTTAGAAACATTATTAGGATGTGCGTGATTTTCAAATCCAGGTGGTTGTTCAACAAAAACCTTTTCTGTTATAAAACCATTGAGAATAGCACTCTTAACATCCATTTGAAACAGTTTAAAATTCATAAAATAAGCAAATGCTAATAATAGTTTAATTGCTTCAAGTTTAGCAACAAGGGCAAAGTTTCATCAAAATCAATCTCTTCCTCCTGGTTGTAGCCTTTAGCAACTAGCCTAGCTTTATTTCTTACAACAATTCCATTTGCATCCAATTTATTCCTAAATACCTATTTAGTGCCAATAATAGAAATATTAGATGGTCTTTCTATTAACGTCTAAACATTGTTTCTATCAAACTAAATTAGTTCATCTTGCATGGCATTAATCCAGTTAGGGTCTTTTTTAGCTTCTTCAAAATATTTAGGCTCAACTTGAGAAATAAAAGCTATATAGTCACATTCATTTCTAATTGAGGCTGGAGTTCTTACCCCTTTAGGTGGATCACCAAGATTAATTCCTTAGGATGTCCATGAGCAAACCTCAACTCCTTAGGTAGATCTTGGTGCTTTAGAGTGTCTTCACCTTTCTCACTTTTATCTTGATCCTCTTCACTTGGTTGAGGGGGTTGATCATTCAGTGTCAACTTTTGAAGCTTGTCAACACCTGTACATTCATCAGATGTATCCTCTTTTCTAGAAGATTTGTTAGTAGATTCTTCAAAAAAAATATGCACTGACTCCTCTACAACCAAGGTTCTTTTATTGAAAACTCTATAGGCCCTGCTTGATGTGGAGTATCCTAAAAGGATACCTTCATTAGACTCGGCATCAAATTTTCTAAGATTATCTTTTCCATTATTTAAGATAAAACATTTGCAACAAAAAACTCGAAAATACTATAAGGTTGGTTTTCTTTGATTTCAAAGTTCGTAAGTTTTCATCAAAATAGGATGGATTAAAACTCGATTCAAAATGTAATATGCAGTATTAATAGCTTCAGCTCAAAAATATATCGGTAAATCATTTTCACAAAGCATAGTGCGTGCCATTTCTTCTAAAGTATAATTTTTTATTTCTACTATCCCATTCTGCTGAGGTATCCTAAGTGCAAAAAAGTTGTGTTCAATATATTTTTCATTATAAAGGTTTTCGAAATCCTGATTTTCAAATTTAGTTCCATGATCACTGCGAATGCAAACAACTGAAACACCTTTTTCATTTGAATCTTTTCGATAAAACTTTATAAATGCAGAAAATGATTCATCTTTATATGCTAGAAAGAAAACCCATGTAAATATGGAAAAATCATCCACTATTACTAATCCATATCTCTTGCATCCTAGACTTGATGTTCTAGTTGGTCCAAAGAGATCCATATGAAGTAGTTCTAGTGGCCTACTAGTAGTTACAAAGCCTTTAGGTTTGAAAGAGGTTTTAACTTGTTTTCCAAATTGACATGCTTGGCAAACTCTATCTTTTTCAAAACAAAGTTCAGGTAAATCTCTAACTAAATCCTTTTTGCAAAGATTTTAAAGTAGATGCATACTAACATGCCCTAATCTTCTATGCCAAATCTAACTAGTCTCATCTTTAGTAGAATTCATTGCAACAAGACATTCTTCATTAGGCAAAGATAGATCATCTAAGTCTACCAAATAAACATTACCATGCCTTTTTCCAATGAATTGTACTCCATTTATATCTGGACTAGCAATCATAAAATAAGATGATTTCAAAATAACTTGAAAACCTTTATCGCAAAATTGACTAATGCTTAAAAGAACATGCTTTAAACCTTTAGCTAATAGTACATTACTAATATAACTAGAAGGAGTTATGTGAACCTTACCAATACCAATGATTTTTCATTTACCATTATCCCCGAAGGTCACACTCCCTCCATTCATTACTTTAAGAGAAGTGAATTGCTTCACATCTCCCGTCATATGCCTTGAGCAACCACGATCAAGAGACCAAAGTCTTTTGTTCTCCTTGGTTGCAAGACACACCTGCAATAAAAATCAAGCTTTGTTTTTAGGTACCCAAGCAAACTTGGGTCCTTTAGGGTTAGCACTTAAAATGGTTCCTTTCTGAACCCAAACTTTTTCAAAAGAATTGATTTTTCTCAAATAGCATTGAAAAGATTTATGACCTGGCTTTTTACAAGAAAAGCATGTTATGCTTGAAGATGCAAGAACAAAAAGTTTTTAAAGTACTTTTGTTATTTTTATGGTCTATAGCCTAATCCTGCTTTATTGAAAATGGCTCTTTGGCTATTCAAAAGTAGGTTAAATTTTTCTGAACTATAGGTAAATTTTTTAACAAAAGGCTTCATTTTATCAAGTTCATTTTTGTACTTTACATTTTCTAATTCCAAATTTTTATTTTTTTTTAAAAGATCACCATTTGAAATAACAATTTTGGGTCTTTTTAAAACTTCATTCTCCATTGTCAAAGCATTGTTTTTCTTTTCCAAAATATCTAATTTAGTTTTTAAATCACTAACTTCATTCAACAAAGAATTGTTTTCAAAAGAAAAACTATTCTCATGCTTTTTCAACCTTTTATTTTCAGATAAAATCTGTTTATAATCATGCATAAGTTCATCAAAAGCATTTCTCAGCTTGTCAAAAAAAAATCTATTTCGATATCAGAGATTACCTAATCTTGCTCTTGATGTGCCATAAGACAAAGATTTGCAACTTCTGTCTACTCTTCTTCAGAACTGGAGTGTTCACTATCACTCCAGGTGGCCATCATTGCTTTCTTTCCTAACTTCTTCCCTGACTTCTTTAGGAGAGGGCAATCGAACTTGTAGTGACCCAGCTTCTTGCACTCGAAGCATGTTAGTATTTCCTTCTCCTTTTCTTTTTCTATTTCTTTCTCTTTTCCATTTTCTTTTGATTGAAATTTCTTCTTATAAAAGAAACTTCCTCCTCTTTATGAATCTTCTAAATTTTCTAGCAAGGAGGGCTTCTTCACATTCATCTTCTTCTTCTTCTTCGGACTCATCGATTGAGGATTCTTCTTGTATGTTTGATTTAAATGCAATCTCTTTTTTCATTTTGTACATGTCCATTAACTTTTGTTTCACATTCAGCTCATAAGTCATGAGCAATCCAACCAGCTGCTCTAAAGGTAACTTGTCAATGTCCTTTGCTTCTTGGATTATGGTCACCTTCGGATCCCATGATGCTGGAAGTGACCTGAGAATTTTATTCACAAGATCAGCATTAGACATTACATTTTCTAGACTTCTTATTCCATTTACAATATTTGTAAATCTAGTGTACATGTTAATGATTGACTAATTAGGTTCCATTCAGAACATTTCATAAGTATGCACTAACAAGTTTACCTTAGTATTCTTCTCTTGATCGGTACCCTCATGGGTAACTTCAAGTGTGTCCAATATTTCTTTGACAGAAGTGTAAGTAGATATCCTATTGAATTCACTAGGATCTAATGCACAATAAAAAAATTCATTGTCTTAGCATTGATCTTGGATTGCTTAATGTCATTTTCATCTCAATCCTCTTCGAGCTTTGGGATGGAAACACCAATAACCACTACCGAAGGAATATGAGGACCCTTATCAACAACTCTCCATAAGTTATAATCAATAGAATGCATATAAATTATCATCCTAGTTTTTCAATATGTATAATTTGATCCATTAAAAAATGGAGGTCTCTTTGAGGCTTGGCCCTCAACTACGCTAGTACCAATAGGGGCTGCCATAGATCTTTACTCAAGACAGTAAAGCCAATACACTGAGAACAGGGCTTTGATACCACTTGTTGCCCAATAAGCAACCAAAGAGGGGGGGTGAATTGGATCTCTAAAAAATAATTACTTGATGCAATGCAATAGGATGTAATCCAATTCAATAATTAATCAAGGTACTATGAAATCAAATATAATGATCTTAAGCAAAAGTGTAACAAAAATAAAGAGCAATAAATGAAAGAGCAAGTAGAGAGAACAATCAACAATAATGACAAAGAAGTATAGTGGTTCGGTGCTATCCAATGCATCTACATCCACTCCCCAAGATTCCCTTGAGAATTCACTATAATCTCTACCGATTATAGTTGATTAGTTTTCCGTGCTCACTAATCAAAATCCCAACTTGTTTTCGCAAGGCCAACAAGTCAAAACCTCATTTGGTTTTACGGGCTAACAAATAACCTAAATGGTTTTAAGGCTCACCACCAACCTCTCTTGGTTTTCCAAGCTAACGAAGAACCTAATTGATTTTCAAAGGCTCACCAATAACCTTCCTTGGTTTTACAATATGCTAACCAAAAACCTTACAACAAATAAGTTTTTGAAGTAAAGAAACAATAAAAGCTTTCTAATAAAAAGTGGGTATCTCTTTGAAGCTCGATATTGTGGTGCTTTTGAACTTGTTGAAGCCTCTTTGATTGCTCAAGAATGGATGATCTTTAATGCTCTTGAAGGCTCTTGAATGCTTGGAGGCTTACTTTTGCTTGAGAGTGGTTGAATCTTCAATGAATAGGAGTGAATGCTCTCTTTTCTTCTCTCTTGAATACTTCTATTTCATTCTCATTAATAATTATACTTTTAATTTGATTTTAAGCACATATATACCTTCCCAAGATCTCAAATCTGGTTTCTAGCCATTGGACTTGAAAACCTAGCCATTGGAAGGCAAAAGGGTCGAGTTCTACGTTTGAAAAACTAGCCATTAATGTTCCCAGAATTTCATGTGTCGACACTTCAGGTCGACACTTGAACTTCTTGAGTCGACACCCAGTTCAAAAATCTTCAATCTGCTCTTTGAAAATCTTAGATGTGTCGATAGTTCCTTAGGTGAGTCGATACTTTGAGTCGACACTTTGCTTCCATGTGTCGACACTTCTGTAGTTCTTCATTTTCAGCAAGTTCTATGACTTGAAAATCTCAAGCGATAAGCTGATCCATGTGTCGATACCTTGAGTCGACACTTCAGGTCTATATGTTGACACCTCAGCCATGCCATCTGAAACATTCTTCGCATACCGGCTTGAGTCGACACCTCATTGAAATCTTCACAAAAATGTCTTGAACTTGTGCTGAATCAAATTTATGCTCCACTCAAATAACCATTCATGCAAACTTTGTCTATCCAAGTCTTCTTTGAGTAGATCTTTCATCTAAACTTGGCTTCTTCAATCAAACAAACTTTTTAAAATTTGTGAGCACCTTTTTCTATAAAAATACACTTCAAGGAGATTGTTAGTACTCAACATATACTTAACCATTTTGCTTATCATCAAAATCAATAATAGAGTCAACAAAGTAGTTGAGAAGTTCAGTTTTGTTCCTAGTAGGTGCCAAAGGATTTTCCAAAAGTAACTCATGAAATGGACATCCCTATCAGAAACAATGGTCTTAGGTAACCCAGGCAATTTGATTACTTGATCAAGAAAAAGCTTGACTACCCTAAAAGCATCAAAAGTTTGGGAACAGGGTATAAAATGGGCCATCTTTGAAAATCTGTGACCACTACAAAGATTGAATCATGTTTCCTAAGTGTCTTGGGCAATCCTAAAGCAAAGTCCATGCTAAGATCCTATAATGGACACTCAGGCAGAGGTAAAGAAGTGTATAACCTAGTGTTTTGTATTCGATGTTTGGCAACAGCACACATCCTACATCGGGAAACAATATTGGCTATGTGTCTCTTAAGACCTGGCCGGTAAAAGTTCTCCTTAACTATTAATATGGTCTTATTTCTTCCAAAGTAGCCAGCCAATCCTCCAGCATGAATTTCCCACACTAAGAAGTCTCTAATCGATGTTCGTGGGATACATAGCTTATTGTCCTTAAAAAGAAAACCATCACGTAAAGTGTAATCGCTAAAGATGCTAGATGGTCCATTTTGTAGAGTTTGATGAACTTCACTAAAGTCATGACAATTGGGGTATTCTTCCTACAAACTATCGAATCCTATGACTTTAGTGCTGACTGATGTCAAAAACAAGGATCGACGACTCAGGGTGTCGGCCATGCAATTTTCAGTCTCGGCACGATGTTTCAAAATAAAGGTGTATGGCTGAATGTATTCTACCCACTTACCATGCCTAGGATTCAGTTTCTTCTAAGAATTAAGGAACCGGAGTGCTTCATGATCAGAATAAAGGACAAACTCCTATGGTAAAAGGTAGTGCCTCCAATACCTTAAAGCTTGGACTACCGCATAAAGTTCCTTATCATAGGTGGAGTATTTTAATTTAGCCTCATTTAGTTTTTCACTAAAGAAAGCTACAGGGTGGTTCACTTGGCTCAAAACTCCACCAATACCTACTCCAAAGGCATCACAAGCCACCTCAAAAACCTTGGAAAAATTAGGCAGTATTAAAATAGGTGCTTGTGTCATTTTTTTCTTAATGTCTAAGGAGGCCCTATCAGCAAATTTGGTCCATTCAAAATGGCCCTTCCTAATGTAATCCGTGATTGGTGCAACTATGGTGCTAAACCTATGAATGAATCTTCTATAAAAAGTAGCTAGGCCATGAAAACTTCGTACTTCTTGAATCCTATTTGGCATAGGCCACTCTATAATTGATTTAATCTTTTCGGGGTCAGCAGAAACTCCGTCAGGTGTGATAACAAAACCTAGGAAAATGACTCTATTGGTGAGAAAATCACACTTTTTCAAGTTCGCGTAGAGACTATTTTCCTAAGGGCTAAATATACTTGCTTCAAATGATCCAAATGATCCTCCTGGGTCCTGCTATATATAAGAATGCCATCGAAGTAAACTATGACAAACTTTCCTATAAACAATCTTAAGACTTGGTTCATAATCCGCTTAAAGGTGCTATGAGCATTGGACAATCCTAAAGGCATCACTACCCATTCAAAAAGACCCTCCTTGGTCTTAAACGCAGTCTTCCACTCATCCCTAGGTCTAATCCTAACTTGATGATAGCCATTCTTAAGGTCAATCTTTGAAAATACTATTGCTCTGGCAATCATATCTAACATGTCATCCAAACAGGGTATGGGAAACCTATATTTAGTTGTAATCTTATTAATGGCATGACTGTCAACGCACATCCTCCGTGTGCCATCTTTCTTAGGGGTCAATGTTGGCTCCACCCAGTGATTTTGATGAATAACAAAACATTGAGTGCATATTGTATTCTAATGAGGATTTCAAGTTGTAAGTTTTCAGGAAGAGAGCACCTCAAAATCTCAAAAACTTATGGTTTATGGCACGTAATGGCACGGAGCAATTCTCACAAATCCGGGCATCCTCTTCATTGAAAAAGGGCATCTAAATATTTAAATATTATGTGTTTATATTTTCTAGAATTATATTTATGTTTTCGAGGCATTTACACTTGAATCTGAGATTTTTCAGTCTCAAGTGTCGACACTTCAGCATTTGGCACAGACAAAAATCCTTGGCATGCCAAGTGTCGACACCTATATCCAAGTGTCGACACCAAGTGTCGACACTTAGGTTCCAAGTGTCGACTCAAGGCCTGAGAATTTTGAAAATACATAACTTTATAATTTGTGGATTTTTGTGTCAAGTGTCGACACCTGTGCATCAAGTGTCGACAATTGAATATTCAAGTGTCGACACCCAGAGATCAAGTGTCGACACTTGACAGCCAAGTGTCGACACCTGATAGCCAAGTGTCGACACTTGCAGCCTGACAGCTCTAACGGATCTATTTTCTTGGCTTCCAGAACTTGCTTTTCAAGGTCCAAACGGCTATTTCCAAGGTACCAACGGTCATAAACCATTTTTTGGAAGGTTCTTAGTGTATTTAACCTCCACCAACCTCATTTTAAAGTAAGAGAAGTGTATTGAAGTGTATTCAAGTCCACTCAAAATCCAAAAAGCCAATATTCTCCCAAATACTTTACATCAAAAGCCTCTTATAGTTTGATTCCTTGAAAAGCCTACAAGCTCATCTTTATTTCATTCCAAAAGAGGCACTTTGAAGGAGATTCCAAGGAAGAGAGAAGACAAAGCATCCACTTGAGCTTCAAAGATTCCAATCTACTCTTGAAGAGAGTTTGTTTTAGTTTTAAATTGTATATCTATTTTATTGTGATTTGACCTTGCTTTCAAGGGTGTCTTGAAAGATGGTTATTATGGTTTGTTGGTGAGCCAAAGGGAAAAAACCAACTAGGGTTAATTTGTGAGCCCGAAAACAAAACAAGTGTTAAGGTTTGTTGGTAAGCCTAAGTGATAAAACCAACTTAGGTTTTGACTTGTGAGCCTTGTGAAAAATAAGTCAACTGTAATCTAGTTTGGATTATAGTGAAATTCCCAAGGGTGGCTTGGGTAGTGGATATAGGTGCTAGGCTTGCACCGAACCACTATAAACCTTGTATTTGTGTGTGATTACTCTCTTCCTCTCTTGCTATTTAATCTTTGCTAACATCTTGCATTGAATTCATCATTGTTCACAAGCACCACAAGTCCCTCATATTATTGTCTTAAGTTTTTAAAAGACCCAATTCACCCCCCTCTTGGGCTCCATTTCTGGGCAACAAGTGGTATCAGAGCACCGGTACTCTCTTGTAGGTCCAAGGATCTTGAGTAAAAGATCATGGCAGCCCCAATAGGAATGGGTATTGTCGAAGGTCAAGCTTCAAATCGTCCCCCACTTTTTAATGGCACAAATTACACATACTGGAAGACACCCATGCGCATATTTATTCAAGCTCTTGATTATAATTTATGGAAGATAATTGTAAAAGGTCCTCATTAGCCTACAATGTTGATTAATGGCATTCTCACTCCAAAAATGGAAGATGATTGGGATGAGAATGATATTAAGCAAATCGAGCATAATGCTAAGGCTATGAACCTTTTATTTTGTTCTCTTGATCCAAGTGAATTTAATAGAATATCAAATTATCTCTCTGCCAAGGAGATTTGGGATACACTTGAGGTTATCCATGAGGGTACACACCAAGTGAAAACCACCAAGGTCAACATGCTTATTCACACATACGAAATGTTTAAAATGGAACCTACCGAGTCTATTACTGAGATGTACACTAGGTTCACAAATATTGTGAATGGCATGAGAAGCCTAGGAAAAATTATTTCTAACGGTGAACTTGTGAATAAACTTCTCAGGTCCCTACCAGCTTCGTGGGATGCAAAGGTCACTGCTATTGAAGAAGCTAAGGATGTCAACACTCTCCCGCTGGAACAACTATTGGGTTCTCTAATGACTTATGAGCTCTCCCTCAAACAAAAGAATGGAGAGGTCGACAAAAAGAAGAAGGCGAGCGCGTTCAAATCTACTGCTAGAGAGGACTCAAGCGAAGACTCCAAAGAAGATGATGAAAAAGATGAGATGGCTCTGTTAGCAAGAAAATTCAGAAGGTTCATGAGGAAGAAAAAGTTTAACTACAAAAAGAAACCTCTGAAAGGTGGGCCGAGCTAAGATAAGGACAAAGAAAAGGAGAAGGAGTAGCCTACATGTTTTGAGTGCAAAAAACCCGGGAATTTCAAGGTAGACTGCCCCTTGTTAAAGAAAAGCAGAAGAAAGCTGAGAAAGAAAGCCATGATGGCAACCTGGAGTGAAAGTGAAGATTCCAGTTCTGAGGAAGAACAGCAAGAGGTAGCAAACTTCTGTCTGATGGCCGATCATGATGAGGTATGTTCTGAAACCGAAAATGAATTTACTTTTGATAAGCTTAATGATGTTTTTGACAAACTAGTCATAGAATTTCAAAAGTTAAAATCAAAACATAAAGATTTAAAGAAGCAAAATTTGGATCTACCCAAAACAAATAACAACCTTTCAAATGAAAATGAATGCCTCCTTATACAAAATAAAAAATTAAATGATATGATTATGGCACTTGAAAAAGAAAAAGATATCTTTAAAAAGAAAAGTGACTTACTTTCAAATAAAAAGTTGTCAAAACAAAGCAAAGAAATTTTAAATGAAAACAAAAGATATAAAGAAGAAATTGAAAAACTAAAACCTTTTGTAGAAAAATTTACTTACAGTTCTGAAAAATTATTTTTACTCTTAAATAACCAAAGAGCAGTATTTGACAAAGCAGGTTTAGGTTTCAGAACTCATAAGAAATAGAAACTTTTTAAAAATTTCTTTGTGTCTGCATCTTCATCAATTACTTGCTATACTTGTGGTATCAAAGGACACAAATCTTATATGTGCAATAAAAGAAAGTTAAATAATACTAAGAATGTTTGGGTTCCGAAAGGAACCGATGCCACTAACCAAAAAGGACCAAAGATGGCTTGGGTACCTAAAGTCTCCACTTGATTTTTATTGCAGGTATGCCTTGCAACCAATAAGAAAAGGATGTGGTACCTTGATAGCAGTTGCTCAAGGCATATGACAGGAGATGTGGAGCAGTTCTCATCACTCACTTATCAAAATGGTGGCAATGTAACTTTTGGTGATAATGGAAAGGGCAAAATTATCGGTATTGATAAAATCCATATCACCCCTACCTCTTATATTGATAATGTATTATATGTTGATGGTTTAAAACATAACTTACTTAGCATTAGTCAGTTTTATGATAAAAATTTTAAAGTTATTTTTGAATCTTCTTTGTGCATTGTTTCTAGTCTAGATGACAATGGCATTAAGTTCATTGGTCATAGGCATGGCAATATTTATATGGTTGATCTTGATGATCTCCCTATTCAGAAAGGTCAATGTCTAGTGGCAATGGAAGCCAAGATCGATGAAACTAGTTGGCTTTGGCATCGTAGACTAAGACATGCAAGCATGTATCTAATTTCAAAACATAGCAAAAAGAATTTGATAAAGGATTTGCCTAAACTTAATTTTGAAAAAGATAAGATTTGCAGTGCATGTCAACTTGAAAAACAAACAAAATCCTCTTTCAAACCAAAAGGAGTAATCTCTACATCTAGACCTTTGGAATTGCTTCACAAGGACCTCTTTGGGCCAACTAGAACATCTAGTTTGGGAGGTAAGAAGTATGGTCTAGTCATTGTAGATGATTTCTCACGATTTACATGGGTCATGTTTTTAGCACATAAAGGTGAAACTTTTTCTGAATTTATTAGATTTCATAAAAGAGTTTTGAATGAAAAAGGTGTTTCAGTAGTATCTTTGAGAAGTGATCATGGAACCAAATTTGAAAATGCCGATTTGGATAAATTTTGTATTGAAAATGGAATTCATCATAATTTTTCTGCACCTAGGACACCTCAACAAAATGGGATAGTAGAAAGAAAAAATATAACTCTTGAAGAAATGGCACGCACAAATGAAAATGATTTACCTAGATATTTTTGGACGAAAGCCATAAACACTGCATGCTATATTTTAAATCGAGTTTTAATTCGACCGATTTTAAAGAAAATACCATATGAGCTTTGGAAGGGTAGAAAACCCTCAATTCGTTATTTTTATGTTTTTGGTTGCCGTTGTTTCATCTTAAACAATGGTAAAGATAATTTGAGTAAATTTGATGCCAAATCAGATAAGGGAGTCTTTCTAGGCTACTCCACATCTAGTAAGGCATACAGGGTCTTCAACAGAAAAATACTTGTTGTTGAAGAATCCATACATGTGGTATTTGATGAAACTAACCAAAAATCTTCAAGAAAAGAAGATGTACTTTCTGATGAAATAGGTAGCAAGAAAACTGAAGAAATAAACAACAATGAAGGGCTTACCAAGGAATAGAACTATGATCAAAACACTGAAGGAGATCAAGCACAAGGTGATGAAAATACATCAACTGTTGATCCATTACCAAAAGAATGGAGGTATGCTCATGGACACCGAAAAGAACTAATTATAGGTGATCCATCTAAAGGTGTAAGTACTCGATCATCCCTTAGAAATATCTGTGATTACTTAGCTTTTGTGTCTCAAATTGAACCTAAAAATATTGAGGAAGCTGAATGTAATAGTAATTGGATAAATGCTATGCAAGATGAACTTAATCAATTTAAAAGGAACAATGTTTGGACATTAGTAGATAGGCCTTCAAACACTTCAATTATTGGTACAAAATGGGTTTTTTGAAATAAACTTGATGAAAATGGAGTAGAAACTAGAAATAAGGCTAGACTAGTTGCCAAAGGATACAATCAAAAGCAAGGGATAGATTTTGATGAAACCTTTGCTCTTGTAGCTAGACTTGAGGCAATTAGGCTATTGTTGGCTTTTGCTTGCTTCATGAATTTTAAACTATATCAAATAGATGTTAAAAGTGCCTTTTTAAATGGTTTAATTGAAGAAGAAGTTTATGTTGAGCAACCCCTTGGTTTTGAAAATTCTGAATTTCCAAATCATGTTTATAAACTTCATAAAGCTTTATATGGATTGAAACAGGCTCCAAGAGCTTGGTATGATCATTTAAGCTCCTTTTTGCTGAAAAATGATTTTACTAGAGGTAATGTAGATAAAACATTATTTTTAAAGAAAAAGAATAATGATCTCTTAGTAGTACAAATCTATGTAGATGATATAATATTTGGTGCTACTAATGAATCTCTTTGTCAAGATTTTGCAAAGTTAATGCAGGGTGAGTTCGAGATGAGCATGATGGGAGAACTGAATTTCTTCCTTGGACTCCAAATAAGGCAAACCAAAGAGGGGATCTTCATCAACCAAACAAAATACACAAAAGAAATACTCAAGAAGTTTGGGATGGAGAACACTAAGCCTTTAGGTACCCCTATGAGCTCTACATGTAGACTAGACAAGGATGAATCAGGTAAGTCTATAGACCAAAAATTATATCATGGCATGATCAGTTCATTGTTATATCTTACTGCCAGTAGGCCAGATATCATGTTTAGTGTCTGTATGTGTGCTAGATATCAGTCTAATCCTAAAGAATCTCATCTTTTGGCTGTTAAACGCATACTTAGATATCTATCTAGCTCAATTGAAATTGGTTTATGGTACTCTAGAGATTCTTCATTTGAATTGATTGCTTATTCTGATGCTGACTTTGCTGGGTGTAAACTTGATCGTAAAAGTACTAGTGGAACCTGTCAGTTTCTTGGAGTAAATTTGATCTCTTGGAGTAGCAAGAAATAGAACTCAGTTGCTTTATCTACGGTAGAAGCCGAATATATAGTAGCTGGGAGCTGTTGTGCTCAAATCCTCTGGATCAAATAGCAACTCGAAGATTTTGGCATTAAACTAACTAAGACACCCACAAGATGTGACAATACTAGTGCAATCAACCAATCTAAAAATCCTGTGCAACATTCAAGAAGTAAACACATTGAAATAAGACATCATTTCATAAGTGATCATGTACAAAACTCTAATGTTATTCTTGATTTTGTTTGTACTGATGATCAGTTAGCAGATATGTTTACCAAGTCTTTGAGTGAGGATGGTTCAATCTGATTAGAAGAGAGTTAGTTGTCATTGATCCATTCTCCTAGAACTCTCTTAGTATTAATTATACCAAAATCCTAGAGCTCAAAACCTCTTGATTAAAGCCCCAAAAACCTTATCAAAATATTTCCTATATTTCAAAATTTTTTTGGATTTTCTCAATTTTTTGGCCAAGTGTCGACACTTGGAAATTGTCAAGTGTCGACACCTGACCAAGTGTCGACAGTTGACACATTCGAAGTGTCGACACTTGTGAAACAGAATTTGTTTTTAAAAAGGCTGACCGAGGGTTTTGTAATTTTCTTTCCCCCGCCGATTTCTTGCAACAGTAGTCCCCTCTGTCCAAATCCATCCTTTCACTCTTTAATCCATCACAAATAAGTTATTTCTCCCTTTCAATTTTATTTTATTTTTTCTAATTTTTGGTTTTGATGTTTTCGAACCAAACAACCGTGAATGGGGTTTTCTGAGTGTTTTTCATGAATCAAACCAGATTTCTACGTATTTTAGTGGATTTCTAAAACTCCATTTGAAGGAATAGTGATTTAAACGTATTTTTCTCAGATTTCCCTCGTCTTTTGGTCGTTTTCACCAACTTTTTCGCAAAAATACTGTTCTATTGATTTTTGGCCAAAATAATTTGGGTTTTCATCTCAAATAAGTATGCTAAATCCATTTATTGTTGATTTAGAAAGGTTTATCATGATATATTTGCAACATTTTCGCCTATTTGCTAAAACCCTAAGTGTTTAGACCCAAATCCCATGGTTTTTGATTTTTAGACCTTACAAAAATTATTTTTCCAAAGATTCAAATGTGTTCTAACAAACAAAAATATTTTCTATAAATATATGTTCGGAATATTGTCATTTAATCAAAATATAAGTTGTAAAAATCCTACTTTAAACTGATTTACGGTTTTTTCCAAATGATGGTTAAGGTATTTTGCAACCCAAAATCAGTTTAAACTCTGGTTTTCTAAACCTATCTGAACATTTTTTTTAAGAAATGAAACGCTCCTTATCTCAGCCTGTAGCCAATGTTCTAAACCTTCTTCCTTCTTCCCTGGTCAGTTTGCTATAATGGGTCCTAGGAAGAGACTTGCAGTTACGGAAAGGCCCAGTCGTGGTGTTGAGAGGAGGTCGAAGACCAGATTTGATACAGCATAGCCTAGCAGTATAGCCACACCGAGCTCCCCCCTGCAGAGAGGATGGCAGGGATGTTAGTAGCCTCAGGGAGGATAGTCAACTTGGCATGTTTCGATAGGTACCATTTTGGTATTTGATAGGTACTCACTGATGCAGGACTAGTACCTTTCTGCACCATGCAGGAGAGGTACTATCCTCACCTTGTGAGAGAGTTTTATGGTGCATTAGACTGTCGACGACTTTTGTGGACTACTTCAGTCAGGGGTATTCAGATTTCACTGACAGATGAGCTTCTGAGCAGAGTATGGGAGATCTCCCGGAGGGGAGTCTGTGTCTTCTCTATGGATGATAGACAGGCTGCGTTTAGGTGCATTCTTGAGAGAGGACGTTTGCGGTATATCCATAGTTACCGCGAACCAGTTGTCATTGGAGATGCGCCTACTGCACCATATCACTGCACGGATTCTACTAGCGAAGACTGGGAGATTTGACTTCATCATCGAGAGGGAGTTGATGGTGATGACGAGCCTGATTGAGAGGAGGCAGATTGATCTTCCATCCCTGATGCTCACTCAGATGCATGATGCTGCGACACAGTGCCGACACTGTTTACCGTACGGCATGGCACTGACCAGACTATTTAGAGCGTGTGGAGTATCATTGGAGGGGGAGATCCCCAAGGAGATACTACACACAGATGTGTACGATGAGAGGTCTTTGCACTGCATGGGATACAGGTTAGTTGGAGGTCGATGGGTACGCAAAGAGTCTGGCCAGGAGCCAAATGAGGAGGACGAGATTCGAGAGGCAAAGGCTGGACCATCTGAGCCAGCAATTTTTCCTCCAGTAGATATCCTATCGACACAGGCAAAGCATTTGTCTCCTGACACTTCAGCTCCTCCGCCACCTTCTACAGGACTATCTTTTGAGGAGCACGCTAGAGAGCAGTTCACAGAGATTAGGGGTGAGATGACTCAGCTATGTAGCGAGGTTGAGCTTCTACGAGCACATACTATCTCGGAGTATGCTAAGATTCGCAGATCTATGGAGGAGGGATTCTCTCGCTTTGAGGGTCTATTGAGATCCCTTATACCTCCTGCAGCCCCTGCAGTTGCACGATCAGATGATGATGATGATGATGATGATGATGATGGCGGCGATCACCAGAGCGACCATGCTGATTTTGTTGAGGGTGGTGATCAGGATGGCGACCGAGCTACAGAGGTTGTGGGCAGTGACAATGACAGTGATGGCAGTGCCGATGATTATGAGGTTGTCAGTCGAGATCCTTCCACTACACCAACTCCTACTACTGCCTTGGTTGATTCCACACCGGACCTTGTTTTGCCAGCTGATCTTCTTTCACCCCCTTCCACTAGATCATCTAGGGTTGTACCCGCCTTTGGTGCTTTCGGCCGCACTAGGAGTCGTAGAGCTTTAGCACCTCCTAGGGCATTAGCCACTAGATCTAGGATCAGTGCTCCATTCAGTCTTGATGTTCCATCTGATGAGGATTAGCCTCATAGATGTCTGTTATAGCTCTTATGTTGTATGTTTGTTACTTATTTGACTTTGATGATATATGTATGTTTCAGCTCTTGCTGATGACTCATCAAATTTTGTACTGAAAACTTATCTATTATATATATTTCTGTTCAGTACTCATTATTTGTGTTTCAATGAATCAATTTACTATTTTTTGGCTCTGATACTCTTTTATCTTGGTATATTTTAGCTCTGATACTCTTTTATATTAGTATAATTTTGGCTCTGATATCTATGTTATTTGATTCTCTTCTATCTTTTTGTCTCCATACTCATTTGTGAGGGGGAGGTTATTCCGCTTTCTAATGATTGACAAAAAGGGGGAGAAAAAGGTGTTAATTCTTAAAGTGTTAATTCATAAATTTGTTGAGAAATTGTATTGATTGTGTTGATTTTTCACCTTGAAATTGTATTGATTGTGTTGATTTTTCACCTTGTAAGAATCTTTGAAGTTTACCTTAATAAGAAGTATCTAATTAAGAGGGAGATTGATTCTTCCCAACTATGAAGTTTTTGCCTCTCTTATGGACTTAAATTCATATTCATAAATTAAATGGTTAAAGTTTGAAATATATTGCCTTTTTACTTAAGGTTTTGTCATCATCAAAAACGGGGAGATTGTTGGCTCCACCAAGTGATTTTGATGAATAACAAAACATTGAGTGCATATTGTATTCTAATGAGGATTTCAAGTTGTAAGTTTCAGGAAGAGAGCACCTCAAAATCTCAAAAACTTATGGTTTATGGCACGTAATGGCACGGAGCAATTCTCATGAATCCGGGCATCCTCTTCATTGAAAAAGGGCATCTAAATATTTAAATAATATGTGTTTATGTTTTCTAGAATTATATTTATGTTTTCGAGGCATTTACACTTGAATCTGAGATTTTTCAGTCTCAAGTATCGACACCTGGATAATCATGTATCGACACTTCAGCATTTGGCACAGACAAAAATCCTTGGCACGCCAAGTGTCGACACCTATATCCAAGTGTCGACACCAAGTGTCGACACTTAGGTTCCAAGTATCGACTCAAGGCCTGAGAATTTTGAAAATACAAAACTTTATAATTTGAGGATTTTTATGTCAAGTGTCAACACCTGTGCATCAAGTGTCGACACTTGAATGTTCAAGTGTCGACACCCAGAGATCAAGTGTTGACACTTGACAGCCAAGTGTCGACACCTGACAGCCAAGTGTCGACACTTGCAGCCTGACAGCTCTAACGGATCTATTTTTCTAGCTTGCAGAACTTGCTTTTCAAGCTCCAAACGGCTATTTCCGAGGTACCAACGGTCACAAACCATTTTTTGGAAGGTTCTTGGTGTATTTAACCTCCACCAACCTCATTTTAAAGTAAGAGAAGTGTATTGAAGTGTATTCAAGTCCACTCAAAAGCCAAAAAGCCAATATTCTCTCAAATACTTCACATCAAAAGCCTCTTATAGTTTGATTCCTTGAAAAGCCTACAAGCTCATCCTTATTTCATTCCAAAAGAGGCACTTTGAAGGAGATTCCAAGAAAGAGAGAAGACAAAGCATCCACTTGAGCTTCAAATATTCCAATCTACTCTTGAAGAGAGTTTGTTTTAGTTTTAAATTGTATATCTATTTTATTGTGATTTGACCTTGCTTTCAAGGGTCATGAAAGAAGGTTATTGTGGTTTGTTGGTGAGCCAAAGGGATAAAACCAACTAGGGTTAACTTGTGAGCCCGAAGACAAAACAAGTGTTAAGGTTTGTTGGTAAGCCTAAGTGAATAAATCAACTTAGGTTTTGAATTGTGAGTCTTGTGGAAAACAAGTCAACTTTAATCTAGTTTGGATTATAGTGAAATTCCCAAGGGTGGCTTGGGGAGTGGATGTAGGTGCTAGGCTTGCACCGAACCACTATAAACCTTGTGTTTGTGTGTGATTACTCTCTTCCTCTCTTGCTCTTTAATTTTTGCTAACATCTTGCATTGAATCCATCATTGTTTACAAGCACCACTAGTCCCTCATATTATTGTCTTAAATTTTTAAAAGACCCAATTCACCCCCCCTCTTAGGCTCCATTTCTGGGCAACAGTCAATAATGCGGGCATTGCACAAGGGCTCAACTTTCCATAATAAATCCTTTCCTAAGGAGGTCCCCTACTTGTCTTTGTAATTCTAGGTGTTCGGTAGGGTTCATCCTATAATATGGGAGGTTAGGTAGGGTTGCTCCTGCGACTAAATCAATGGCATGTTGGATGTCCCTAAGTGGTGGAAGGTGGTTAGGTAGATCATTTGGAAAGACATCCTTAATGTCCTCTAACACTTCAACCACTTCCTGAGGATGTTCTTTCTGGGAAGGCTCTTAAATTTTCTTAATGGTTAAGACCCAAATAGGTGTACCCTCAGTGAGCTCTTTCTTAATTTCCTTTGTGATTATCAGGTTGACTCCAATCTTCTTTTCCTTTAGGTGGCTCGATCCTCTCTTAATAATGTCCTTAGGTGGTGTAGGGTTGATCACAATCTTCTTTCCAAAGTGCATGAATGCACAAGAATTAGATCGGCCATAAAGGGTTGCATCATGGTCAAATAACCAGGATCAACCTAAGATGATACTACTCACTCTCATTGGTAGGACGTCACACCACACCTTCTCTCGATAGGATTGCAATTGGATTTGGACTAGACACCAAAGCTTGATAGGAATTGTGGTGGAGTCTATCTAAGAAACTTATAGGGGATTTGGATGGGAAACTGTGGATAAGCCTAAATTTTTGATAGCACTAGTGGATATGGCATTCACACAACGCCTACTATCTATGATTATCTTACACACCTTATCCCCTAACTTGACAAAGGTTTGTAGGATGTTAGTCCTATGCCAATCTTCCTGGGTCTCAGTCTGAGTAAGGATGCATCTAACTACTCCCAAAAGGTCAGGCTCTACATGATCCTCGTCATCTTCATACTCATCTGCCAAATTATCCTCAGCCTGATATACTTCCTCAACACAATCATCTAGGGGCTCCATTGGTGGGGATACCAGGATCAGATACAGATCACTGGATCTTATATGGTTTACTGATTAATGTTTTAGGACTTTAGTCATGTGTCATAATTTTGTAAGAAAGTAAGATTGAGTTGTAATAAGGTGAGACTAGTTGATTTGTCTCGACCAAGTCAAGTATATTGAGTCCTGTACATCAGTATGAGTCCAGTATGAGTTCACCTTTTATACCAGAGAGGAGGCTACACTATTCTGGAGTTCCATCAGGCCTCATCCAGGAGTCAGAGGCCACTACATCAGATTATTGGATTTTGTATGACACCACAGGATCCAAGATGCCTTCCGGAAACCCTGATTCCTTCCAAATGCCAGAGTATATTTCTAGACCAGAGCATCCATAATTCTAGAGGTCTACCTGTATCCTAGCCCAAAGAAATCAAGCCCAGGCACCAAGCCCAAGCCCTTAAGAAGCAAGATACCAGGGAATATTCCTGCTACCTGGCTACTAGGCCACCCTAGCTTCTAGAGGCCCAAGCCCATGCGCCCAAGCCCCTTTGGGCTGGCCCCTTGCTGCTCCTAGAAGCCCAACACGCCCCCCTAGGAATCCTTCAAGTGTTGACCAAGTCCAGGAGGTGTCCTTAAGTGAGAAGGAGAAGACTAGTCTAACCTAGTTAGGATTTATGTTCCTACTTGCCTTAAAATTTGTACTTCTAACCTAGCTAGGAGAAGGACTTGTAATCTAACTAAAAAATGGCTTGTTAACCTAAGTGTAACCCTAGTTAAGAGAGGGCATGGGAACTCTATAAATATCCCACCCCTCTCCTTCTTGTAAGCAACTTTTTTCATGAAATCAAAAAAACTCTACTGAATTACTTCCAGACTGGTGTCTTATTTTTTTTCTTTGTGTTCTTGTTCTTGGTTTCTTGCCTTGGCTGACCCCTTCCCCTTGCAAACCCCCATGCCTTAGCAGCAAATCAACTTCCAAACATCATCCATGCCCCAGTTGAAGCGCCCTCAAGCATCCAAGAAGAAGAAGCCATCTTCTCCTTCTAGCCGCCAGCCCTTGGAGCCCTAATTCCACTTTCTTCTTTCCTTTAATTTCCTTTCTAATTATTTTATTGTTTCTTGCTGAACTCTGACATTTTGCAGATCCCTGAGGTGTTTCCCCTCCCCAGAGGAGGCCCCTCTTGCCTCCAGGACCACTCAAATCTGCCTTAGATTCAAGGAAAACTGTAGCTTCATCATCTAGGCTCCGATTTGAGTGCGAGAGATCTCTTCATCGACTGAATCTTCAATCTTTGACTGGTAAAATCTTTTCCTTCTCTTAATTTCTGATTTTGTTGAAGATTGCTATCCTAAGCTAGGAATTCCTCAATTTTTGAGTCCTGAGATTCATTAGTTTGCATGAGAATTTTGCAGGTATGCTTGTTTCTACCATTGATAGTCCTTATGCTGATCTTTACTTATCTTTCGAGTTCTTTACCACGAAATTAAAATTCTAAAAATTCCAAAAAAAATGATTTTTCTATTTTTGTGCATCTCTAGGTTCATTTTGCATCTGTTTGGTATCAGAGCGGGTTTAGGATAGCTTGTATATGCATCAGAATTACAAACCATAATTTTCTACATATTGTCCACTGCATTAGGTGTCTGTTCTTCATCTGATTTCAACTACCTAAGAATTTTATTTTTCCATTAAATTTCCTTAAATTTTTCTTTGTCTTGTCCTATGATTTATCAAGATTTTTAATTAATTTTATAGAAAACATAAATCATTAAAATTCAGAATCTTAGAAACCCTAACAAAATCTTAAAATTTTTGCAGCAGTCTGAAACCCCTAGGATTTGCATCATCATTTGATTTTTTTTTTTTTTTGCATCAAATTTAGTAGGTACCATCATCACCATCCATCCTCTATCCTAGAATTTTTTTTATTTTTTTCTCCATCGATATCTGTGTTAAAATTTGCATCATCCGAAACCTTAATTTCCTGAAATTTCTTCACTTACTTGACTAAACCTAATCAACTTCATAGACCCCAATCCCAAGCCCAATTTGATTGCTAACCTAATCAACCTAAACCTAATTTGTCATTCCATAAAATATACATAAAATATTTTTTTATTTTTCTGATTGTTTTAGATAGCATCATGACCATTGAATGTTCATCATCTTTTAATCTAATCTTAAGGGCAATCAATATAACATCAGGGCAGGAGGTCATAACCTATCTTGGTCCCAAACAACCACCCAGCATTTCCACCCAAGCCTTAATTAAAATTAATTAGACTTAATTTTCCCTAGAGGGCTAGGTGACACCCACAGGTCGGGTCTGAGCTGTGTGGGCCAACTAGTGCATTTAATCCTGTGGCTATTATTGAAATTTGGTGTCTAAGGCTGAGGGTCCAAAGTCTAACGACCTAAGTGGTGTTGTGGTTTTTAATTGGATCTCTATGAAAGCAGGAGAGGCCTCCCACACTCCCACCCTCTACCTGGCCAGAGAAAGGATTAGCTACTGGGTTAAATGTAAGTTGAGCTGACCCACCCAGTTTTTGCTCTAGGTCTAGGAAACCATAGATTAAGCTAACCTATTTTGCATGCTTGACTGCACCATTCCATTCTGATTGCTTGATTCTGTGCATAACCACTAGATTAGGAACCCAATACCATAAGACTAAACCCCAAACCGACTCAGCCATGGTTCCCAATTTTGAAGCCATCTGAACCAGCTTGCCCCATTAACTACCCAAATGAACAAAGCCAATATCTAATCCCAAAACTAGTTAGCCCAAATGAACCGTAGGTTTGACCAATCCGACACCTGAACCCAAGATCAATTAGGCCAAATGATCCAAATTAATGCTAAGCTTGACCAAACCAATGACCAGATAACCCAAATGAACCATAGATTCAACCAAGCAGACCAACGATTTGACCAAGCAACCACTAGGATCAACCAGTCAACCACTAGTTTTGACCAAGTAGGAGATCAGTTAGGAACCTTAGACAAGACCCATAGGACAGAACCCATAACCTTTGAATCCATAACCCTTAGTCAGCCTGAGCCCAATTGGATTAGTACCATTAGATATGAACCCAGTGTTAGCCAGGAACACCTTAGACAATCCACCCTTGTCATCCGAATCATTAGTCAGTTTTTCTTTAGTTTACCCCCCTTATAACCTCATTGGTTCACCAAGATGACCTAGAAGAAGAGATATATGAGGCTGACCAAGCTTAGTGGGACAGTATGAGGAGGAAGAAGAGGAGTTCCCCATAGAAAACTTAGAGTTAGTTGAATCAATAGATACCCAGGTAGAAGACCACACAACAATAGTTGACCCTGACCATATCCAAGTAGGAGCTGACCTAGATTTAACTAACCCTAGCCATACCCAAATAGTAACAGATATAGAGTTAGCTAACCAAGTAGTGGAAGAGCTGTTAGAGGAAGAGAACCCTAATACTGTTACTAAAGTTTTACCTGAGCAGACAATAATAGAAAGCCCAACTATAGAGCCCAGTCCTTTATTTTATGAGTCAGAAGAATTCATTAAGGACCTGATCTCTTTGAATTAGTACCCTCAAGATGAAGTCACCACTTTAACTCCACTTGATCTCTTCTCTGAAAATCAACGACCTTTTCTTCCATAATGCAGACCCTTTAGATAGACATAAACCCTATAAGGTTAACCTTATTATCCTAGGATTAATCCCTGATATCCCTTCTTATATCCTATTTTATCCAACTAGCGCTGAACCATCATCTTATTTCTTACCCTACCTAGCTGACCCTGAACCTACCCCTTATTTTTTACCCTTTCCAGGATCTTCTTATGTTTCTTTAGTCATTCATATGCATTTTATAGAGGTTTGCATATTGCATTCAATCATTGAGTCTATCATTTTTGCTTCCTACTTCTAAAAGACCCTCTGGCATCTATTAGGATCTCATGTCACATTTTCATGTGCATACCAAACCAGAGTTAAACCTAGAGAGCTATAGTCTGTTAAATTTTAGGCCTATAAAGTCTAATAAATTTCCTTCAATAAGAAAGCCTAGTCGAGTTTTTTAAGTGTTAGTTTTGCATCTAATAAATTTACAACCCTGATTCATCTGTCCACACATGCACTAGCCTATGCATAGCATTTGCATCTGGAAATTAGTCAAAAGCTAAACATAATTAATGAACCTTATAAGAACTTGACTAATTCCTAAAAGAGAGATAAAGAATTTGTAGAGGATCATGTGATTGTTAAGAAATTTCATGCTCATGAAGCTGGCCCATCCAAATTAATGAAGAGCAGTGGACCTAATGCCTATGTGCTTGAGAGACCACCTGATTTAGGTATTAGCTCTACCTTCATCATCTCAGACTTTATAGAGTATAGGGACCCAACAGAGATACCCAGCAAGCCCTTTGAGCCACTCCCTTTCTTTGTGAGTTAACCCACCCCAAAGTGTCCACAAACAATTTGGCCTTTTGGTGAGGAAAAGATTGAGAGAATCCTAGATGATCAAACTATCGGTACCCAAGATAGAGGCTATCAAAGGATTTGGTCCACTAGCAAGGTCGGCTAGTATCTGAGGACTTGTGGAGCAATGGTGAGGATCTACAGTGCCTCAATGCAGACCCTTCTTAAGCACTAAGAGCCAAATTGATCCATACTCGACGGGGTCGAGTTCCTCCCACCCGAGGAGAATTCGAGGGGACACCGAGATCAGACACAAATCATTGGATCCCATATGGTTTACTGATTAAAGTTTTAGGACTTTAGTCATGTGTCACAATTTTGTAAGAAACTAAGATAGAGTTGTAATAAGGTGAGACTTGTTGATTTGTCTTGACCTAGTCCAGTATATTGAGTCATGTACATTAGTATGAGTCCAGTATGAGTCCACTTTTCATACCAGAGAGGAGGTTACACTATTTTTGAGTTCCGCCAAGCCTCATCCAGGAGTTAGAGGCCACTACATCAGATTATTGGATTTTGTGTGACACCATAGGTTCCAAGATGCCTTCCGGAAATCCTGATTCCTTCCAGATGCCCAGATTCCCTTCCAGATACTAGAGTATATTCTCATACTAGGGCATCAATGATTCCAGAGTCCACCTACATTCTAGTTCAAAGAAATCAAGCCCAGGCACCAAGCCCAAGTCGTTAAGAAGCAAGATACCAGGGAATATTCCTACTACTACGCTACCAGGCCATCCCAGCTTCCAGAGGCCCAAGCCCATGCACCCAAGCCCCTTTGGGCAGGCCCCTTGCTGCTCTTAGAAGCCCAACATGACCCCCTAGGCATCCTTGAAGTGTTGACCAAGTCCAAGAGGTGTCCTTAAGTGAGAAGGAGAAGACTAGTCTAACCTAATTAGGATTTATGTTCCTACTTGCTTTAAAATTTATACTTCTAACCTGGTTAGGCGAAGGACTTGTAATCTAACTAGGAAAAGGCTTGTTAACCTAAGTGTAAACCTAGTTAGGAGAGAGCATGGGAACTCTATAAATACCGCACCCCTCCCCCTCTTGTAAGCAACTTTTTTCATGAAATCAAAAAACTTTACTTAATTGCTTCCAGACTGGTGTCTTATTTTTTTTCTGTGTTCTTGTTCTTGGTTGCTTACATTGGCAGACCCCTTGCCCTTGCAAACCCCCATGCCCTAGTAGCAAATCAACTTCCAAACATCAGCCATGCCCTAGTTGAAGAGCCCTCAGGCATCCAAGAAGAAGAAGCCATCTTCTCCTTCTAGCCACCAGCCCTTGGAGCCCTGATTCCCCTTTCATCTTTCCATCAATCTCCTTTCTAATTATTTTGTTGTTTCTTGGTGACCACTAACATTTTGCAGATCCTCGAGGTGTTTCCCCTTCCCAGAGGAGGCCCCACTTGCCTCCAGGACCACCCAGATCTACCTTAGATTCAAGGAAAACTGTAGCTTCATCATCCAGGCTCCGATCTGTGTGCGAGAGATCTCTTCAATGGCTGAATCTTCAATCTTTGACTGGTAAAATCCTTTCCTTCTCTTAATTCTTTATTTGGTTGAAGATTGCTATCTTAAGCCAGGAATTTCTTAATTTCTGAGTCTTGAGATTCATTAGTTTGCATGAGAATTTTGCGGGTATGCTTGTTTCTACCATTGCAAGTCCTTATGCTGAACTTTGCTTATCTTTCGGGTTCTTAGCCATGAAATTAAAATTCTAAAAATTCAAAAAAAAATGAGTTTTCTATTTTTATGCATCTCTAGGTTCATCCCGCATCATCCATGGGTTCAGACTCATTCTCTACTAATTCTCCTATGTGCAAGGCTCTAGTTGGGCAATTGCTAACATAATGGCCTATCTTATGACATCTGAAACAAGAAGCATTAGGGTTTGGGGTTCTCTGAACTTTTGGTGCTTTACCCCTATCATCTCTATGGGTCAAAGGTGTACTAGGGTTTGGTCGGTTTGGTCGCATCTGACTTGGTCCTGGCTACAAACTAGGTGCACTAGTTCTATGGGGTTCTAGTCTACGATAAATTGGTACCCTATTAAATCTCTCAGCATCTCATGCTACCTGGTAGGCTAGCTCTGAATCTTGGACTTCTCTGAAGAACAAATTCTTCTGGATCTCTTCCCTTGATTTGGCTCTGAACCTAGATAGGGTAACTGATTCAGACTCATCAACATATATATCACAAACTCATCAAATTTAGCAAACTCACTCTTAGTTCCTTGGGTCAATCTCTGCCACTAGTCAAAAGTATTTGATGGTAGGATATGGGAAGGTACTTCTCTCTAAGCCTAAGCTTCATTGCCCTCTAGGTTACTATGGGAACATCACCTCTTTATCTAACAAACCTCTAAAAATTTCTCCAGTAAAGCCTAGCTTGATGGATTAATCTAAGCTTTGCCAATTTGCACTTCCTCTCCTCAGTCATGTAGTACCACTCAAAATACTGATCCATCTTTCCCTCCTAGTCTATATAAACCTTAGGATCTAGATTTCCATCAAAAGTGGGTTCTTCCAATCTAATGTTCATAAGGATTCGGTCATCATGGTCCATTTGATCCAAATTGGGTCTCCGAGGATTTGGCTCATAATCTTGGTAATGGTATGCTCTCGTAGGGTTCGGATCATGGACTCAATCAGGGTTAGGTCTCCTAGGATTTGTCTCAACGAAAGGGTCTTGATGAGGCCTCCTAGGATTTGGTTCAGGAAAAAGGTCTTGGCATAGAGCCCTTCTAGGGTTGATGGGTGTATCAAACTCTGGTTTAGGCTCTAATTTATTCTAGACTTCATGGGTCCTTCCAGGGGTACGAGTTTCTAATCGGTCAAGCCTAGCAGTGATAAGGGCTATCTGATCAGTCATGCTTTGGTTGGTCGGGGCCAATTGGTCAGTCAGGTTTTTGTTCAATCGGGCTATTTGATCATTCAGGGTTTACATCAAGGTCTCAAAATTTTGGTCCATGGTTGCACTCGATTGAGCCTAGTCTTGTTGATAGGGTGCTACTGATGTAGTTGCCATGTGCACACAGACTCAAACTTGGGCTAGGGGTTTGCTAGACCTAGTAGCTCAAGTAAGATGAGTTGACTAGGTATAACCAAATCAACAGCTATCCTGTCCACTAGCCAGGTAAGGGGTGGGTCTGTGGGAGGCTCCCCCAGCTCTCGCTAGGTCCTAATTAAAAACCATAAGAACCACTTAGGGCATTTGCCACTTGAACCCTAGCCTAGACACCAGCTTTCATAAATAGATGCACGAGTGGGTACACTTGTTTTCCCAAATGACTTGAATTAGAACTGTGCTTGTCCCTAGGAATTAGAGTACTTCTCAGTTTGATGCGGGACTAATATGCATGTGATTAATTTTGTGCATTTTATATGTGGGGTTAGGTGATTAATTCCTGAATATCAGATAAAAATAAGTTGTAGGAAATTCTATATGAATTTTAGAAACTAAGCATGCAGATTAGGACCTAAGAAAGCAGTAAAGATGGATCGCCGGGGCTGAGAAGCCTCGGTTAGGGCAAGTTCTCCCACAATAAAATTACTGGCGATAGAGGGGGTGTACCTGGAAATGTCTGATGTGCCCGATGAAGATCGCAATGAAGGAATCTCTCGTTCCTCGATGGATGCGGCGTGGAAAACTGAGCCAAAGACCCACGGATTCCTGGCTTTCTGCTCGGTGGTCCGATTGTGGCCCGGTTAGAGTCGTTGGATTCGTAGGAACTTGGGGACCTGCAAACAACCATCAAGGGTGAGAAAGAATGATTGGAAACATAATAAAAAAATCAGAAACAAGGCAGCAAGGGCGTGGGAAGAAGAGGTTTGGATGATAGCTGGAGGCAGTTGCAACACCGGGAAGAAGAAACTCTCAAAACCCCTTTATGCACATTGCAGGGTCACACATAGTAATTGAAAAGAACTCAAGTTTTAATTCATATATCAAAATCAATCCCATATAAGAGACTAGGGTCCTTTAAATAGACCCTTAGTCTTGGGCTCCAAGTAAGGACACATTAGTCTTTACGTAAGAATCCTATTCCTACCCAAACCCTAGCTAGAAAATAAGGAAACATTAGGTAGAAAAAATTCCTAAAAATTCTCTCCTCCTCTCTTGACTTGGTCAACACTCCAAGAATGCCTAGGAGGGCATGTTGGGCTTCTAAGAGCAGCTAGGGGCTAGCGCAAAGGGGCTTAGGCGCATGGGCTTGGGCCTCTAGAATTTGGGGTGGCCTGGTAGCCAAGTAGTAGGAATATTTCCCGGTATCTTGCTTCTTAAGGGCTTGGGCTTGGTGCTTGGGCTTTATTTCTTTAGGATAGGATGTAGGTGGACCTCTGGAATCATGGATGCCCTGGTCTATGAATATATTCTGTCATCTGGATGGGAATCTGGGCATCTGGAGGGCATCTGCAAGGAATCAGGGTTTTCTGAATTTTCCTTCTGGGGTCTTCAAATCTTCAAGATGGGTTCACTTTGGTACGGGCACTAGACTCAGAAGAAGACTTCAGGGCTCCATCTGGATCTCTGTTTGACCTTGCCCAAAGAATTAGGGTTTTCTGGTTTTGTAATAAGGGTTCACTTGGTCAACTCAATTTTAGTCTTGAGTATGTATTTCCCTGCAATTTAAATTTTGTTTAGTCATGTTGACTCAGTACAAGTCCTAATAGTGGTCTAGGTCTTCTCCAGGTTGGTGCCACTTTTTTTTCAGTCAAGTCAAGGTCCAGGGTGCCATATTTTTTCTCCCAAGCCCAAGCAAGTGGGTGCCACACGCCAGAGTCCAGGAGGTGCCACATCTCCATCCAGTGTCTTTGGTCCCTACACCACAAGAAGTAAGTTCCTTTTTTTCTTGCACCACTTGGGAGAGAAATCCATCAAGATACCTCAATCCAAGGAGGAGCCAATTTCTTTCCTGATAAACCCAAGCCAGGATGGCAAGAATTTTTCTTGAAGAGAGGATCAAGGAGGTGCCCCACAATGTTCCATAAAAATCCAAGTTATAAAAGGGAAGAGAGCATGTCTTGGGGAGGAATTCAATCCGAAAGTTTCCAAAAGTGCCAAAGCCATGAAAGGAAGAAGCCTAAACTTGTGGAGCAAGACTAGGAGGTGTCCAAATAAGCCAAACCATGAAGGGAAAATCCTTGATTCATGGAGAGATACTAGGAGACACCCCCATAACCTGCCATTTGGAGCTGATTTTCAAGTTTTCTTTGAGTTTTTGGGCTGCCCACTCATGGAAGGAGTCTTGGGAAGAGAATTTGATGTCTAAAGTGTGGGTTAGTCCTATTAGTCCCACATGGGAAATGTATAAAATTTTATTTCTTTGTTATGTCTATATATTCAACTCTATGTAACTCTTGAATTTAATGATGAATGAAATCAATTTCTTTGTGAGCAACTTTGTGTTTCTCTCTTCCGCACTTGTGTTCAGGTGTTGAGCTCCGTAAGGGAGTAAATCCGGGTTCCCTAGGAACCTTGAGGAGGTGTGAGATCTCCAACCCCAAAACCCTACCAAAACCTTAGGTTAGCCACTTCAATTCCAAACCCTAGCCACCATCATATTCTTCATTCCACCAATCATCCAAACCCTAATCTACCTCATCATCTCACGGCCCCTCTCTTCCAAGTAGAGGACGACCACCAGCATCCAGGTCCAGATCGGCTACTTCGAATACAGAGCAAATCCCAGAGGAAGTCAGATCAGCAACCAGGAGAATCAGGATTTTAGCAACATCAACTTTTCAAGTTCTTCTTATCTGGTAAATCCTTTCTTTGAGTATCTGGTTCCTTAACTTGTTCTTCTTCTTTCCCAGATCCTGAGTTCAGGAGAAGCCAACTTTGCCAAAGGGCCAGTATTGGAGGATCCATTGCGAAGATATCCGAATCCGAGGATCCAACAATCTGCTCGAGAGAGTCCTTCCACCAAACTCTGTGAAGATCACTGCCTGGTACATAACCCTTCCCTTCTCTTTATTTCTATCCTGTTGAAAGTTCAGAGTGAAACCCTAGGTCTGGGAGTTTCTCAACCCCCAACGATCCTTTACTTCTGAACTACTCTGATAATCTAGTTTCTTTGAATTATGCTTTCAATTATTATATAGTTTCTTTCAATTTAGTTTAACTTTTCTTTGAGTCAAAGCTGACTTCTGAAAATATATATATAAAAAAAAATACATTAATTTTAATTTACTTCCATATCGCATCATCTTTTTGTTCTGCATCAATTTTGGTATTAGAGCTTTCGTTTTGCATCAAACTTGGGCTATACTTCCATGTCTTTATTCTAGTTGGACTTGGTCTTCACTTGTATGATGTAGTCTTGAGTCTTCAGTGTACTTGGACAGGACTCAAAAAAATAAAATTAGCTCAACATAAGCTGACAAGCATTGGACTGAACTGGTCAACATGAGCTGACTAATACTGAACTGAAATAATAACTAAAATGGACTCAGATGGGCTAAGCCCTTATTACAGATGGACTTAAATTATTGATCAACCCATAGAGGGTTGAAAAGCTTCTATCTTATTCTAGTACCTCTGGTGTCCCCACCACAGTTTTAATTAAGGTTTGTGTTCGCTATGCAAGGTGGTGGTTTTGGGCTAAGGATAGGTAATGAAATCCTGTCCCCATGTCATATTGATGTCCTTAAATTGATTTATCATGAGATGTGTGCAAACATTCATCTGAACCCTAAATTCAGGTGCAGAGTTTTATGTGTTGCAATTCAGAAGTGGGGTAGAGAACTGCTATGTATTAATCTCAGAAAAATCCAAAAAAATCAAAAAACACTTCTGACTCATAGTTGATATACCAAATGAAAGGGAATTAAAAAATAAATTTGTGCTTTGGTTGACAGTTCCTGGAACTTAGACAATGCAAACAGGACAGAACAACAGAAATTTTAAAGATGCTAGATTCCAATGATGCAAAACTATTCTTTAGGATTTTAAAATTATCTTCTTATGTTCCCCTTCAAGGGTTAATCACATCAGCACCCTACATGCCATAAGAAATCCCCATTGAATGGGATGTGAGGGTCTTGTAGCCCTTCCTTTTCCTATGACCAGACGGCCATGGTGAACCACCCAATCCAAGCACTGAAGAAGATGCTAAGTCCTAACCTACCATGCTCTGATACCAATTTGATGTGGGATGAAATAAAATAATGCAATCTAAGAAGAGATAGTAGAAACTAAATAAAAAATGAAGTGAAGCTAGGCTACTTTTCAATGTAAAAGAACATAAATTTTCATGAAGGGATTTGCATGTTAAACTAGACTTGAATAAGAACCTTCAAAGTAGTATAGAGAGAGGATCTTTGTGGCTATGAAACCACATAGGCTAGGACTTAGTTACTCTAATATTTCAGATCTAAAAGCATTGAAAGAGGGGTACCCGGTCATTAACATCTCAGCGATTGGAAGGATTACACTCATGGATGACAAGGAGATTCCTCTAGATGGTAGGACTTCTTGTCTCTGTTTCTTGTCTCTGAAGACCTTCTTCTTTGGAACCTGGAAATCTCGGGGATCATACACAAACCATATTAGAGTCAAGAAGGAAATTGAAAGGTGGAATACTAATGAAATGAAGGTTGATGTTGAGAAGAAATTTTGGTGGAGTGGAAGTAGCTTGGCCGTCCTCCTTTGTATGGTCTCCTTGCTCCTTTGAAGATGGAATGGAATGATTGGATGGAATGGAAAATATGCTAATGGCTCTTGGCATGGATTGTTCTTTCTTGAAGTAGCTAAGGGCCTCTTACCCACTCCCTCTCGAAGGACATTTGATAACACAAATGGAAGGGAAGAAACTCAATTTTTTTCATTCATATCATGTCACCTTTACAAGAGAGCTTGGAGTAGCATTAATAAGTCTTCAAGGAACTTTTGAAAACTCGAAATACATAGAACTTTTCATGGGAGGTTGCTAGCTATAAGGGTTGAAATTCGAAATACATGGAGCTTTACATGGAGATTGCAACCTTAGCTAGCTATAAGGGTGGAAAGTTGAAACACTTGGCCGGCTCCCTTTGAATTTGAAATCCTCTTGGCGATGTGGCATGTGGTGATGTGGCTTGATGAGGTGTACACCTAGTGGTTGACATGGCATCCAATAATACTTGCTGAAGTTATGTCCACCTTGGATTAATTGGTTGGAGTGGTTGAATGCATCCAATCTTCAAGTGAGCTTGCTTACATTGAACCAATTCCATATCTCTCTTGGATCCAACTACTAAACTCACAAAATACATGATCAATTTTGACCCTAATTGGACTTAGAAACCCTAAGGTACTCAAAAGAAACCAAATTGAAATAAACCCAACCCTAATTACATGACTCAAATTCAATTAAAGAAGTAAAATTAACCTATTTAAAAAATACAAGTTCAATGAAAGAATTAAAGCCATACTAAATTAGACTGAAGCCTATTTCAAACTTTGGTGCCCGTACTGTTACAGCCGTGACAGTGACGTGGCCAGGCTCAGGTATCATCGAATACGAGCGAGCCACGTGTATGTTTCCCCGGCCAAGTCAGCGCCACATCCTCAAAGCCAGGATCGGCAAGACTACACCGCCCGACGACTGCCTGAGGCAAACCGCCCTCGCCGAGGTCGAGCTCGGCTCGGAATTCCTCTACCACTTCATCGGCGCCCGGGCCCGGAGGGGTCCGCCTAAGTGAGGTCGGCCGAGGTCGGGCGACCTCCTGCCACCTCGCCAGGTGTCCACCCAGGAGGGGTCCACCTAAGCCGAGGTCGGCTGATCCTTCGCCCTTCGCCGGTGGCCACCCGGAGACGGGCCCACCTCGGTCGAAGCCAGGCGACCTCCTGCCACCTCGCCAGGTGTCCACCCAGGAGGGGTCCACCTAAGCCGAGGTCGGCTGGTCCTTCGCCCTTCGCCAGGTGGCCACCCGGAGACGGGCCCACCTCGACCGAAGCCAGGCGACCTCCTGCCACCTCGCCAGGTGACCACCAAGGTGGGGTCCACCTAAGCCGAGGTCGACTGGTCCTTCGCCCTTCGCCAGGTGGCCACCCGGAGACGGGCCCACCTCGGCCGAAGCCAGGCGACCTCTTGCCACCTCGCCAGGTGTCCACCCAGGAGGGGTCCACCTAAGCCGAGGTCGGCTGATCCTTCGCCCTTCGCCAGGTGGCCACCCGGAGACGGGCCCACCTCGGCCGAAGCCAGGCGACCTCCTGCCATCTCGCCAGGTGTCCACCCAGGAGGGGTCCACCTAAGCCGAGGTCGGCCGATCCCTCGCCCCTCGCCAGTTAGCCCCCGGAGACGGGCCCAACTCAGCCGAGGTCTGACCGCTCGTACGGCGAGGGCCCTGGGAAGAGAGACGGGCCCCGAGGCCATCCCTCGGGCCGTACGAATCCCAGACGGCATCCTGTACGGAGGGCGGCGGCACGCGGAACATCACTAGCATCGGCCTGATAGGTCCCGCAGCCGAGAGACGCAACCTTGACAACACAGGCCCCATAGATAGATGGCGCCCATGCTTGGGGAAGAGGGTGCTCTCACTGGGCCCGAGACCTGACCGGCCGCCCTGCCAGCGCCGCCCTCCCCTCTTTCTCTTCTGTCTTTCCTTTTCCCTGCTGGGCCCGGCGGACGAGGTCGGAAAGCCGCCTGGCACCCTTCACCGAAAAGGGAAAAGAGAAGAGGACGGGGAGGGGAGTTTCCGAGGCGGAAAAAGATAAATGCGCGACGGAAGGAGATAAAGAAGGAGGAATCTGGGGACGACGAGGTAAGCCAATGATCCTGCGGACAAGGAGGAAGCACCGGTAAAAGGCCTCGCTCCGAGAGAGAAACCAGAGATCCCGAGAGGGGAACACTGGGCATGAGCTCGGCAAGGAGGCCCAGCCGAGATTCTGGTCCCCAGAGCGTTTCCTTCACCAGTTAACTCTCTAAGTTTGGAGCCCTTTCGAGGGTCCGGCTGGAGAGTCTGTTCCTTCTCGTCGTCTACTGACTTGACCGTCGGAGCTCCCTCGCCGGGATCCCCGGCCAGGGTCTTCTAACCCCTTTGTTGCAGGTTCTCCGCGGGAAGGGAGACTCCCTCGCCAGGCGGTCAGGAAGGATCGGCTGATCCGTGGCACGGGCGCGGTGGCGAGAGCGGCAACAGATTGGCGCACCAGGTAGGGGGGCAAGACACTAACCCCTAGCAGGGACCAGCTTTCTGCAGGTGTCACGCTCTCCAGCAATGGTGGTCACTCGTGGTCGCGAGGTGTCCACCAGCCGTGTGGGGGAGGTCCACTCCCCTCCGGGGGGCCACAGCCCCGAAAGGGAGCTTCCGGCTCCCCCTCCTCTTCCGCAGCAGCCTACCCCGATGGACGGATCCCTTGCGGCCATCGTCCAGCAGCTGCAGACCTTGACCTCAGTGGTCAGACAGCTCCAACATCAGCAACGATCACTGGCCACCCAGCCGCAGCCAGGGACCCCCGCGGCCCGAGCCGCGGGACAGCGTGGGAGCCTGCGCTCAATCCAGGGCAGGCCATCCCATCCGAGGGCCGTCTCCAACCCCCGGGGGAGCCACCAAGCTCCCGCAAAAAGAAACTATTCCGGTTCGGAGGATCACGAGAGTCGATCCCCGGCTGATGGGGCCGAAACGGCGCATCGCAGCAAGCGACACCGAGGCCAGACCTCGCGCCGAGACCGATCGGCGCCCCCTTCACCCGCAGTCTCGATGGAAGACTCCACCGACGAAGCCATCAGGCGCCAGGCCGAGAGGCGCCTGGAGGAGCACGAGCGCAAGTTGGCAGAGTTCGCCCGACGATTCGCCGACATGCAGAACTCGTCGGCAGACCCGGCGGGCTACGACTCCCGCCCCCCTTTCTCTGAAGAAATCCAGGCGGAACCGATCCTGAAACGGTTCCGCATGCCGCAGGTGGATCCCTATGACGGAACCACCGACCCCCTGGATCATTTGGAGAGCTATAAGGCTCTCATGAGGGTCCAGGGGGCCACCGACGCCCTTCTGTGCATCGCCTTCCCAGCAACCCTTCGGAAGGTCGCTCGAGTCTGGTTCACCCGCCTCGAGCCCGGATCCATTTGCTCCTTCCATCAGTTGGAAGGAAAGTTTGTGGCGCACTTCGACGCTTGTCGAAAGGTGCCAAGAGAGGTGGACAACCTCTTCTCCATCCGCCAGCAGGACCAGGAGCTGCTCCGGGACTACATCACCCGGTTCAAGACCGCAGCACTGGAGATCTACAGCTTGGACGAGCCCGTCGCCATGCTGGCCTTGAAGCGCGGACTCAAGACGTCCCACCTAACCTATTCCCTGGACAAGAAGCCGCCCAGGACGTATTCCGAGCTCCTCCTTCGTGCCCACAAGTACATCTGAGCGGAGGAGGCTGACCGCACCCGTCGAGAGCTGGACGGGAAGACTCCAAAGAAGCCGCTCCCGAGGGACACCCCGGGAGCTCGGAGGCCCGGGCCATCTGCCGACCCTCGCCCAAATCCAAGGCCGAGGGGCGAAGCCACACCCGAGCGGAGGTACACCCCTCTCCTCGCACCTTGAACGAAGATCCTCATGGAAATCGAGGGCGAGCGCTACCTCCGCCGACCTCCTCCTCAGAACTCGAGAGCCGTCCGAGACAAATCAAAGTACTGCCAGTTCCATCGTGAGCACGGGCATGACACGGAGGAGTGTCGCCATCTGAAGCGGGAGATTGAGGAGCTGATCAGGAGGGGTTACCTCAGGAAGTTCGTCAAGAACGAGGACCCCTCTGAAGGGCAGCCGCTCGCGGCCCTACCACCTGTCCCTGCGATCGACAACCGCCCAACGGAGAAGCCCATGGGCATGATCTCGCGTGGGTCCGGCCCAGCAATGAAGAGAGCCCGGGATGTCCCGGAGAATGTAATCCCTCCCAAGGGATAGGAAGTTAATGACAATGTAAACAATGATGCCGTGGTGGTCGAGATGACCATCGCGAAGCATCCTGTACATCGAATCATGGTGGATAGTGGAAGCTCGGCTGACGTACTTTTTTACGATGCTTTCTCTCGGATGAATTTGTCCCCCGATCAGCTGAAGCTAGTTCACACCCCCCTGGTAGGTTTTACAGGGGACTCCATGGGGGTCGAGGGGGAGATCACTCTCCCGGTCACTACCGGATCCCCACCCCGGCAGGTGACCGTCCTAATAACATTCACCGTCGTCAGCCTCCCTTCGCCTTACAACGCCATTCTCGGGCGTCCCGGGCTCAACCAACTGGACGCCACCATCTCCACGAGGAGGCAGTTGGTGCAGTTCCCCACGCCTTCCGGGCTCGGAGAGATGAAGGGGACGATCCAGCCAGTCCCGCTCTGCCTCCAGACGGTCCCAGGTGCCAGGGGCGCAGAGCTCGCCCTTGATATCGACGACCTCGATCTGAGAGAGAAGGAACCCAGGGGAGGGCCCGTAGAGTGCCTGCTGACTTTTCCCCTCGGTTCGGATCCCCTGAAGATGGTGCAAGTCGGGGCCCAGCTCCCCGAGGAAGAGCGAACCCGCTTGCTGGAGTTCCTCCGTGCCAACGCTGACGTGTTCGCCTGGTCAGCAGCCGACATGCCGGGCATCCCGCCCGAGGTTATTATGCACAGGCTGAACGTGGACCCAAGTTGCCGCCCGGTCCGCCAGAAGAAGAGAAGCTTCGCCATGGAGAGGCAGAAGGCGATCAACGAGGAAGTAGAGAAGCTCCTCGCCGCCGGTTTTGTCCGAGAGGTCCAATACCCTAGCTGGCTGGCAAACGTGGTCATTGTAAAGAAGAGTAGCGGTAAGTGGAGGATCTGTGTGGACTACACCGACCTCAACCGAGCTTGCCCAAAGGACAGCTTCCCTCTTCGAAAGATCGACCAGCTGGTTTATACCACCTCGGGGCATCGCCTCTTATCGTTCATGGACGCCTTCTCCGGATACAACCAGATCCGGATGAACCCGGAGGACGAAGAGCACACTGCCTTCATAACTGACCGCGGGACTTTTTGCTACAGGATGATGCCTTTCGGCCTCAAGAATGCAGGGGCGACGTACCAACATCTGGTCAATAAAATCTTCAAAGACCAGATAGGCCGCAACATGCAGGTGTACGTGGACGACATGCTGGTGATGAGCAAACTCGATTCGGACCACGTGGCTGACTTGACGGAGACGTTCGGCAACCTCTGGCGCCATCAGATGAAGCTGAACCCGGCGAAGTGCGCTTTCGGCGTCTCCGCCGGTAAGTTCCTAGGGTTTATGGTGACTCAAAGAGGAATCGAGACCAACCCGGAGAAGGTCCAGGCCATCCTGGACATGGAGCAGCCCGCCTCCAAGAAGCAGGTGCAACGACTGACCAGCCGAGTCGCGGCCCTTAGCCATTTTATTTCCAGGTCGGCGGACCGCTGCCGTCCCTTCTTCAAGGTGCTGAGGAAGATGAATGGCTTTGCTTGGACCGAGGAGTGTCAGCAGGCCTTCGAGGAGCTGAAGAAGACGCTCGCATCGCCACCTTTACTGTCCAGGCCCGAGGAGGGGGAGGAGCTTGCCCTCTACCTGGCGGTTACCCCGGAGGCCGTCAGCTCTGTCTTGGTCCGAACCGATGACCAGGGGTTCCAGCGGCCGGTGTACTATACCAGCAAACTCCTCCGAGACGCGGAGCTCAGGTATTCCCGGCCCGAGAAACTCGTTTTTGTGCTAATAGTGTCTGCCCAGCGTCTCAGGCCCTATTTCCAAGCGCACCCCATCGCCGTCCTAACGGATCAACCGCTGAAAGCGGTGCTCAGCCGACCCGATACTTCAGGACGATTGGCCAAATGGGCACTGAAACTCAGCGAGTTCGACATTACATACAGGCCAAGGTCGGCCATGAAGGCGCAGGTGCTGGCCGATTTCTTGGTCGAATGTGCAGGCTTGGGCAAGGAGCCCGAGGAAGGCCCCCCGGCCCAGCCGATGGAGGTTGGCACCGATGAGCCCGGAGAGGACGCCTGGATCCTCCATGTAGACGGAGCCTCAAACTCCGGCGGGAGCGGAGCTGGGCTCATCCTTGCCAACGGCGATGGGGTCGTCGCCGAGTGTGCACTCTGTTTCCAATTCCCCGTAACAAATAACCAGGCGGAGTACGAGGCACTTCTTGCCGGACTGAGAGTCTCCCGCGAGCTGGGCGTGACCAACCTCAGAGCTTTCACTGACTCCCAGCTCGTGGCGGGGCAGGTATCCGGGGAGTACGTCGCACACGACCCCCAAATGGCGAAGTACTTGGAGCTCGTCAAGGCGGGCGCGTCCAAGTTCCGGCGCTTCAACATCTTCCATATCCCCCGCGGGGAGAACGCCCGCGCGGATGCCCTCTCTCGGCTGGCAACCCTGCCGGACACGATGCTGGGACGCGCTCATGTGGAGCGCCTTGAGGTCCCAAGCCTCGAAGCACCGGTGGGGGTCCATCAGGTCAGCCAGGGGCCCAGCTGGATGGACAAGTACACTGCGTACATCACCAGCGGCACCCTGCCGGAGGACCGAGAGGCGGCCCGCCTCATCAGGAAGAAGGCCGTGCGGTTTGTCCTAATGGACGGGCAGCTGTATCGAAGATCCTACTCCTACCCCCTCCTCAAGTGCGTAGGACCCACAGAAGCCAGGCTTGTGCTCCAGGAGATTCATGAAGGCATCTACGGGAACCACGTGGGGGGCAGGGCATTGGCGTACAAGGCCCTCTGTCAGGGCTACTTCTGGGAGACAATGAAGGAAGACGCCGCCGACTTCGTGAAGAAGTGCGACCGGTGCCAGCGTCACGCCACGGTGCAGCGGCAACCCTCCAACCCAATCTCTCAGCTCTCAGCCCCCTGGCCGTTCGCCCAATGGGGGATGGACCTCCTGGGCCCATTCCCGCCGGCGTCTGGCCAGCGGAAGTTCTTGATAGTGGCTATCGACTACTTCATGAAATGGGTCGAGGCCGAACCCTTGGCAAGGATCACCGAAGCAAACGTCGCCAAATTCTTCTGGAAGTCCATCATCTGCTGCTTCGGCCTCCCCCACACCGTGGTCACCGACAACGGACGCCAGTTCGATTACCGGGAATTCGAAGAATTCTGCAGTGACCTCGGCATCAGGCATCGCTTTACTTCGGTGGCGCACCCTCAGACCAACGGGGAGGCCGAAGTCACGAACAGGACCATTCTTCAGGGCCTCCGCATGCGGCTGGACTAGGCCAAGGGCAGGTGGGCCGATGAGCTTCCTAGCATCGTTTGGGCATACCACACCACCCCAAGGACGGCTACCGACGAAACTCCATTCAACCTCGTCTTCGGAGCCGAGGCAGTCATCCCGATCGAGCTCAGCCTACCCACGCTGCGCGTGGAGCAATACGACGAGACAGAAAACCCGGCCAGGCTGATGCTCAACCTAGACCTTCTCGAGGAAACAAGGGACAGGGCCCGAATCCGAATGGCGGCGTACCGGCAACGTGTAGCCAGATATTACAACTCCCGAGTGTGGCCTAAGGTTTTTCGTCCCGGAGACTTGGTCCTCCGGCGCGCCGAAGCATCCCAACCACGGGAATGCGGCAAGCTATCGCCCAACTAGGAAGGCCCATATCGGGTGGCAGAAGCCCTCCCTCATGGAGCATATTACTTGGAAGAATTGGGAGGTGCCAGGTTCCCCCGGATGTGGAACTCCTCGAACCTGAGAATGTACTATCAGTGATGTAGGGCTCCCAGTTTCTGTAACAAAGCTTCCCCACTTCAAACACTCCCTTCTAACTTCGACAAGAAGGCCTACGGCATCGAGCTCAGTCCGGAGATACTGGGCTTCGGCCTGGAAGGTGGCGCCGAACCCAGTTCGCCCACGCGAGCCCGGAGCACAGCTCAGCAAGTCGCGCAAGGTTTGAAAAAGCCTGCGGCATCGAGCTCGGTCCGGAGATCCTGGGCTTCGGCCTGGAAGGTGGCGACGAACCCAGTTCGCCCACGCGAGCCCGGAGCACAGCTCAGCAAGCCGCGCAAGGTTTGAGAAAGCCTGCGGCATCGAGCTCAGTCCGGAGATCCTGGGCTTCGGCCTGGAAGGTGGCGCCGAACCCAGTTCGCCCATGCGAGCCCGGAGCATAGCTCAGCAAGCCGTGCAAGGCTTGAGAAAGCCTGCGGCATCGAGCTCAGTCCGGAGATCCTGGGCTTCGGCATGGAAGGTGGCGCCGAACCCAGTTCGCCCACGCGAGCCCGAAGCACAGCTCAGCAAGCCGCGCAAGGCTTGAGAAAGCCTGCGGCATCGAGCTCAGTCTGGAGATCCTGGGCTTCGGCCTGGAAGGTGGCGCCGAACCCAGTTCGCCCACGCAAGCCCGGAGCACAGCTCAGCAAGCCGCGCAAGGTTTGAGAAAGCCTGCGGCATCGAGCTCAGTCTGGAGATCCTGGGCTTCGGCCTGGAAGGTGGCGCCGAACCCAGTTCGCCCATGCAAGCCCGGAGCACAGCTCAGCAAGCTGCGCAAGGCTTGAGAAAGCCTGCGGCACCGAGCTCAGTCCGGAGGTCCTGGGCTTCGGCCTGGAAGGCGGTGCAGAAATCGTGTTGCCTGCGCAAGGATGAAGGCGACCCAAAGTCGGGCCCACTTAAGGCTTGTTCTGCTATGACGCGACTCAGCAGGCCCCATCCTTCGACTTGAGCAATGGGAGGACCAGGCCTGCAACTATTTCAAGTGTTCCAAACCGACATCTCAGAAAGAAAGGAAAGAAAGGTGAGATGAGATGAAAAAAAAAGAAAAACTCAAGGTTTTGTTGAACTTGGATTTTCATTAATGCAAGTAGCCAGTACAAGTTGGGAGTCCCGACAGGCCGGGACTCCCCAAAAAAAAAAAGAGAGAAGACAATACAAAGCAAAAACAAAAAACAAAAGCAAAAAAAAGAGGAGACATCAGGAAGAAGACGCCGGATTCACTGAGGTGCGGGGTCGGAGCCCTCTACCGGAGGCGCGGGTGCTGCGTCCTCAGCTTCTACCACGGCCGGCTCCTGGGGCTGCTCCGGGGCCGCGGCATCGCTGGTCGACGGCGCCGCAGGAGTCGCTTCGGCCGTGCTGGAGGTCCTGCTCTCGCCCCCTGGCCTCCTGCAACCGATCACAACTCCGCTCAGATCCAGCTAAGGGAAGAAGGCCCCCACCTTCTCTCGGCACATCCGGAACCCCTTCAGGAAGGAGTCCACGGCGGCCTCCCGGACCTCCGACGTGTACTCATCGAAAGCTCGAAATTTGGGGACAGCCTCTTGCGCCTCCCGCTTGGCTGCCTCCAGGAGCCCGTTGACGTATGCGCTCCGGTCCTTCGCCGTGGCCGCGTCTTGCCGGGCCTCCTCCAGCTGGCGCTCCAACCATTGGGAATGGGCCTGCAGGCGGGCCTTCTCCGCCGCCTCCTCCTCAGTTCGGCGCTGGTTGGATGTCCGCTCCTCCAACAAGGAGGCCTCCAACTCCTTGTTTTGCTCCTCGGAACGTGCCAGGTCGGACTGGAGGGCTTGCTTGTCGGCTCGCAGCTCGGCGCCCTTCTCCATTAAGTCCTTGACGTCGGCCGCGAGCTTGCCGAGTCTCTGCTCCCGCTCGGAGTCCCGTTTGGCGTTCCCTACGAGGAAATTCCTCAGTAAGAGAACGTCGTTCCCGATCTGCAACGACAAAGGCAACACAGGTCAGAATAAAAGAAGTTAAGTCCCGAAAGAAGGAAAAAGGAGAAGGAAGAAGCTCGGACTTACCGTGAAGAGCTGCGGAAGGATTCCGAGCAGCGCGTCTGCATAATCCCGGCCGCCCCGAGCTCGGCGATCACGGGCGGTGGAGGTGTACTCCATGATCTTCTCCGCCAACCCTTTGTCGAGGATGACGGAGTCCCGGTGGGTGATCACCGGTGCCGGAGCCTTCGGGCCGGCAACTGCGGTGGCCGCCCCCTCAGCCGAGGCCGCAACCGATGGGCCGGCGGTTGTCGCAGGCGGCATTGTCGAGCTGGCAGCAACGACGGGCCCGGCGATGGGCGGAGCAGCAGGCGCTGGAGTCCTCTTGGCGGCGCCACCAGGTCGCGCGGCCAGGGCATCAGTAGCCCCGCCCTGAGGTAGCCTGGGCGGGGAAATGACAGCAACCGGGCTGGGAACGGTCGCCGCCACGACCTCCCGGCTCATCTCCGTGCGAGCCCTCTTCGCTGCGGGCTCGTCCACCTCCACGACATCCCGCTGGGCTGCCCCCTCCAAGAGATTCTCCAAGGAAAACTTCATCCCTGCAAAACAAAAGAAACAGGAAGTCAGCCGGCTCGGTTATGAAAAGAAAAGGGGGGGGCAGAGGTCAAAGTGGGGCCAAGTCTCACCGGTCTCACGGATGGGACTGATACTGGCCTCAAAAAGATTCTGCTCAGAGAGCAGAACCTCGAACGCCAGGACCACGTCACTCAGGAGCAGGCTATAGGACTCCTGGTCCGCCGACTCGACCCGGGAATTTCGGTTCGGGGTCCGGTCCGGTTCACTCCATGCCCAGTCGACGTCGTCGACCGAGGCAAAGAAAAACTGGCTCTTCCACCCCTTGACCGAGGAAGGGAGGTCAAACCGGAGACACTTGGGCCGGGGCGAAATATACCACCAGCCGTCATCGGTGGAGCACTTCTTCAGGGTGAACAAGGCCCTGAAGAGAGAAAAACGGGCAACGAACCCGTGGAAATGACAGAAAACAATAAAGGAAAAGATGACCCGGATGGCATTAGGAGCCAGCTGAGCCGGGACAAGCCGGAAGTGGCTGAGGAAGGAAAGAAAGAAAGGATGCAGAGGAAACCGAAGACCCCCAAGGAGGAAGTCTTCGTAGAAGGCAATGCGGCCGGGGCCACTCATGGTGACGCGCTCCCCGGACCGCGAAACAAACAGGCGAATTGACCCCGGAATGCCGTAGGCATCCCGGAGCAGGGAAATATCGCCTTCGGTCATGGTAGAAGCATGACCGGAGGGTCCGGCGGGAAAAGACGGCAGAGCAGGAAAAGAAGGCGGAGCAGGAAGAGAAGGCAAAGCAGGAAGAGAACGGAGGGGCATGGCAGGTGCAACCGGAGGGGACCGGATCCCCCTGGGGATGCCAATGGTGACACCCCCGGGTTGCAGACGCCGGCGGACCTCCTCCGGGATTGTCTCCTCATCTGAGGAGGAGGAGGATGGAGTCCTCGGCAGGGATGGACCGGCCTCATCCGGGTTGGAAGAGACATGGCGACGGCGCGCCATAGAAAGGGAAAGGACAGAAAAAATCAGAAAAGAAACGAGAAAGAACGAGGGGGGCTAGAGGAGAAGAAGGAAGCACTCACCGAAAATACACCAGACGAGCGCGAGCAACAGGAGTTGTTAGCCTGCAGCAAACCGCCCACGAAGCAAGGGAAATGGCCTCGTTCTGGAAAGTCCCCTCCCTTTCAAACTCAGCCGACAGCGGCCGTACCCGTCATTCCGTCTCAGGCCATTGGATGATCGCCACGTGGGCGCACGCCCGACACCGACGCCTCATTAGCAGAGTAACGGCCTCTGCCTCGAAGCGACGCATTAATTACGAGCGAGTGGGCGACGCGTGACAGCTCCCCATAGGTCTTCAGCCGCATCGAGCCACGGCGACCAGGATCGTGGTAATTATGATGCAAGATCTTCTCCTCTCCACGTCATGTCCGCATTTAATCCCGACGTTTCGTTCTACGACGCCCCGACGGAACGGCGAGCTGGGGGGCAACTGTTATAGCCGTGATAGTGACGTGGCCAGGCTCAGGTATCATCGAATACGAGCGAGCCACGTGTATGTTTCCCCGGCCAAGTCAGCGCCACATCCTCAAAGCCAGGATCGGCAAGACTACACCGCCCGACGACTGCCTGAGGCAAACCGCCCTCGCCGAGGTCGAGCTCGGCTCGGAATTCCTCTACCACTTCATCGGCGCCCGGGCCCGGAGGGGTCCGCCTAAGTGAGGTCGGCCGAGGACGGGCGACCTCCTGCCACCTCGCCAGGTGTCCACCCAGGAGGGGTCCACCTAAGCCGAGGTCGGCTGATCCTTCGCCTTTCGCCAGGTGGCCACCCGGAAATGGGCCCACCTCGGCCGAAGCCAGGCGACCTCCTGCCACCTCGCCAGGTGTCCACCCAGGAGGGGTCCACCTAAGCCGAGGTCGGCTGGTCCTTCGCCCTTCGCCAGGTGGCCACCCGGAGACGGGCCCACCTTGACCGAAGCCAGGCGACCTCCTGCCACCTCGCCAGGTGTCCACCCAGGAGGGGTCCACCGAAGTCGAGGTCGGCTGGTCCTTCGCCCTTCGCCAGGTGGCCACCCGGAGACGGGCCCACCTCAGCCGAAGCCAGGCGACATCCTGCCACCTCGCCAGGTGTCCACCCAGGAGGGGTCCACCTAAGTCGAGGTCGGCTGATCCTTCGCCCTTCGCCAGGTGGCCATCCGGAGATGGGCCCACCTCGGCCGAAGCCAGGCGACCTCCTGCCATCTCGCCAGGTGTCCACCCAGGAGGGGTCCACCTAAGCCGAGGTCGGCCGATCCCTCGCCCCTCGCCAGTTGGCCCCCGGAGACGGGCCCAACTCAGCCGAGGTCAGACCGCTCGTACGGCGAGGGCCCTGGGGAGAGAGATGGGCCCCGAGGCCATCCCTCGGGCCGTACGAATCCCAGACGGCGTCCTGTACGGAGGGCGGCGGCATGCGGAACATCACTAGCATCGGCCCGACAGGTCCCGCAGCCGAGAGACGCAACCCTGACGACACATGCCCCATAGATAGATGGCGCCCATGCTTGGGGAAGAGGGCGCTCTCACTAGGCCCGAGGCCTGACCGGCCACCCTGCCAGTGCCGCCCTCCCCTCTTTCTCTTCTGTCTTTGCCTTTTCCCTGCTGGGCCCGGCGAACGAGGTCGGAAAGTCGCCTGGCACCCTTCATCGAAAAGGGAAAAGAGAAGAGGACGGGGGAGGGGAGTTTCCGAGGCGGAAAAAGACAAATGCGCGACGGAAGGAGATAAAGAAGGAGGAATCTGGGGACGACGAGGTAAGCCAATTAGCCTGGGGACAAGGAGGAAGCACCGGCACAAGGCCTTGCTCCGAGAGAGAAACCAGAGATCCCGAGAGGGGATCACTGGGCGTGAGCTCGGCAAGAAGGCCCAGCCGAGATTCTGGTCCCCAGAGCGTTTCCTTCACCAGTTAACTCTCTAAGTTTGGACCCCTTTCGAGGGTCCGGCTGGAGAGTCTGTTCCTTCTCGTCGTCTGCTGACTTGACCGTCGGAGCTCCCTCGCCGGGATCCCCGGCCAGGGTCTTCTAACCCCTTTGTTGCAGGTTCTCCGCGGGAAGGGAGACTCCCTCGCCAGGCGGTCAGGAAGGATCGGCTGATCCGTGGCACGGGCGCGACGCGAGAGCGGCAACACGTACCAACACGTCTAGCAAATGCCCTAGGATAGATAATGTCAATGATGCATACCTATGGCATTGTATGCTAGTTCATATTAACAAGAACGGGATAAATAGGTTGAAAAGAGAGGATCTCCTCGAGATTAGTGAAAGTGGTTCACTACCAACCTGTGAGTCATGTCTTCTTGGAAAAATGACAAAATCACCTTTTACTGAAAATGATGAACGAGCCAAAGAGATTCTAAGCCTGGTACATACTGATGTATGTGGACCCATGAATATTAGTGCCAGAGGTGGGTATAATTATTTCATTATATTTACAAACGACCTTTCGAGGTATGGTTATGTCTTCTTGATGGACATAATTTTGAATCGTTTAAAATGTTCAAACGATATCGTAATAAGTAGAAAATAAACTGGAAGGTATATCAAAATCTTTCGATCAATCAAAGCAGTGAATATCTTTCGATGAGTTTCTGACATATCTTAAGGAGAATGGGATTCTCTCTCAGTGGACACCTCCAGGGACATCTCAGTTAAATAGAGTATCTGAAAGGAGAAATCAAACACTGTTAGACATGGGTCGGTCCATGATGGTGGTGGGGACATCATGATCAGACAGATCCCCTGGATCCCATATGGTTTACTTAGTCATATGTCAAAGTTTTGAAAATTTTGTAATCAATTAAGATCGAGTCCTGTATAAGTTGAGGTAGTTGATTTATCTCAACCCTCAACCTAGTCATTATTTGAGTCATGTATATCAGTTATGAGTCCAATATGAGCTCATTTTTGTACAAGAGGAGGATATCATATTTTGGAGTTCCACCAAGCCACATCCAGGAGTCAGAGGCCACTACATCAGCCTATTGTATTTGTGTGACAACCTAGGATCCAATATGCTTCCGGAAATCCTGATCCTTCCAGATACCCTCCAGATGCCCAGATTCCCTTCCAGATGCCAGAGCATATTCTCATAACAGGGCACCCATGATTCCAAAGGTCCACCTACATCCAAGCCCAAAGAAATCAAGCCCAGGTGCCAAGCCCACAGCCCTTAAGAAGCAAGATTCCAGGGAATATTCCTGCTACCAGGCTAACAGGCCACCCCAGCTTCCAGAGGCCCAAACCCATGCACCCAAGCACCTTGGGCCAGCCCCTTTCTGCTCCTAGAGGCCCAACATGGCCCCCTAGGCATCCTTGAATTGTTGACCAAGTCCAAGAGGTGTCCTTGAGTGGAATAGTCAAAGCATGAAGGGAAAAGGAGATGACTAGGTCAATTCCTAACTAATGGGGATTTGTTTTTCTAACCTAGCAAGGAAAAGATTTGTATTCCAATTGGAAGAGGACTTGTAACCCAAGTGTAACTATGGTTAGTGAGGGCATGGGAACTCTATAAATATCCCACCCCTCTTCCTCTTGTAATCAACTTTTATTCATAATATCAAAACCTTGGTGAATCTATTTTGAGCTTGCGAGCTTGTGTTACTTTGTTTTTTTCGTTCTTTGGTTTGTGTTTGTGTTTCCTTGCTACCCTAGCATCCTTCCACACCCAAACTCACTGCCATCCAAACCTTCATACATCCAAGAAGGAGTGCCCTAGTCCACCAAGCAAGGAGATCTTCATCAAGCTTCAAGCCACCCCGCATCTAATCCTAACCTGATTCCTTCTAAACCTAGTTCCTTTCTTTTTCTTACATTCTATTTTGATTGACCCATGACATTTTGCAAGATCCCCAAGGTGTTACACCTCCCTGGAGGAGACTTTTCTTGCATCCAGAACCATCCAAATCAGCCATCTAATCAAGGAAACCGAACTTTCATCCAGACTCCAATCAGAGTGCTGTGTGATCTCTCATCGGATGTTCTTCTTCAAATCACTGATTGGTAACATCCTTTCCTTCTTTTAATTTCTGATTTGATTAAGATAATCTATCCTATTCCGAGAGTTTCTCAATTCTCGGGTCCTGAAATTTATTATTTTGCATGAGCTTGCCTGCGATACGATGATTCTATAAATTGCTCTTCTTCTTGCTAGTTCTTACTTTTATTTGGAAATTTAGCTTACAAACTAATTATAAAAATCACAAAAAAGTTATTAACTATTTTTCCTGCATGTTTAGCAATCTTAGAGTTGTCCCACATTAGTTTGGTATCAGAGCGGGTTTAGGATAGATTTTATTTGCATCTCATTCACAAACCCTAATTCTGTATTCTATTTACTGCATTAGGTGTCTAGTTTCCATCTGATTTTGGAATCATAAAAATATTATTTTTTTGTGAAATTTTCCATTGCATGTCCTCTGTTTTATCCTAGTAATTATTAAAATTTTTAATTATTTTTATTGAAAACCTAAATTTTAAAATTTGGTATAATAGAAACCCTAATAGAATTCTAATAATTTTTGTAGCAGTCCAAAACCCTAAGAATTGCATCACCATTTGTTTTTTTCTACATGAAATTTCGTAGGTAGAATAAACATCATCCGTTCTCTGTTATATAATTTTTTGATTTTTTTTACATCAAAATCTATGTCAAATTCTGCATCGGTTGAAACCCTAATATCCTAAATTCTGCTATTTCTGCATTTTGACTCAACCTAACCTAATCAACTTCCAAACCCTCCAATCCCAAGCCAAATTTTATTTGCTAACCCTAGTAAACTTAAACTTAACTTGACATCTCATAAACTAATTAAAAGTTATTTTATTTTCTGATTGTTTTAGATTGCATCAGGATCATTGAATGTTTATCATCTTTTAATCTAATCTTAAGGGCAATCAATATAACATCAGGGCAGGAGGTCATAACCTGTCTTGGGCCAAAAACAACCATCCAGCATTTCAACCCAAGCCTAATTAAAATTAGCTAGACTTAATTTGCCCTAGTGGGCTAGGTGACACCCAACAGGTCAGATCCGAGCTGTGTGGGCAACTAGTGCATTTAATCTTGTGGCTATTACTGAAAGCTGGTGTCTAAGGCTGGGGGTCCAGAGTCAAACGACCTAAGTGGACTAGTGGTTTTTAATTAGGACCCTGTGACAAGCAGGGGGAGCCTCCCACCACCCCACCCCCTACCTGGCCAGTGGAAGTATTAGCTGCTAGGTTAAGTGTAAGTTTAGCTGACTCACCCAATTTTGGCTCTAGGTCTAGGAAACCCAAGATTAAGCTAACCCAATTTTGCATGCTTGGCTGCACCATCTCATTTTGACTGATTGCTTGATTGTATGACCACTAGACTAGGAACCCAATATCAAAAGTCTAAACCCCAACCAAACCCAACCATGGATCCCAATTTTGGGGCTATCATAAAAGCCATGAATGACCAGATGGTTACCCAATTAATCACCCAGATTAACCAATCCAATACCCAATTGAATCATAAGCTTGACTAACTGATCCAATCAAGTAATCAAGCAATCCATAGTTTCGACCAAGTAGAAGATCAATTAGGAACCCTAGGCAAGACCCATAGAGTTGAACCTTGCCTTTGAGCCCCAGGAACCCATAGTCCCTAGATATGAACCCAGTAGTAACCACTATCCCTCAGTCAACCTGAACCCTATAGGATTAGTACCCCTAGCTGTGAACCTAGTATTGGTCCATTTTTCTTTAGTCAACCCCCTCTTACCACATCATTGTTTCGCCAAGATGACCTTGAAGAGAAATATATGAAGCTGATGAGAGCCTAGTGAACGAGTATGAGGAAGAAGAGGAGTTCCCCATAGAAGACTTAGAGCTAGTTGAATCAATAGATCTCCAAGTAGAGGCCCCCTAGAATTAGTTGACCCTGACCATACCCATATAGTAGTCGACCTAGGGTTAGATGACCCAGATCACACCCAAGCTACAATGGAAGAGCAATTAGAGGAGACTTTAGAAGAAGATCCAATTGTAGAGCCTAGTCCTTAATTTCTGAGCCAGAAGAGTTATTGAGGACTTGGCTTATCTCACCCAGTACCCTCTGGATGAAGTCACTTCCTTGCTCCCAATTGAAGATCTTTTTCCTGAAATTAGTGGACTCATTCTTCTATAAGACAGACCCAGTAGATAGACATCAATCCCATAGGGTCAATCTTATTAGTCTAGATTTAATCCCTGACACCCCTTCTTACATCTTATTCTATCCAATCAACCTTGAATCCTTTCTACCCCACCAGACTAACCTAGAATCCACCTAATATTTTTTATCTTTTCTTGAATTTTCTTATATTTCTTTAATCATTCACCTGCATCATGTAGAGGTTTGCATGTTGCATTCATTTATTGTACATGTTAGGTTTGCATCTTACCTCTTGCATACCATTTGGCATTTAGTAGGCATACATAGTAAATTTTCATATGCATGCCATGCTAGGGTCAAACCTAGAGTGTATATAGTGTGTTAGGTAACCCTAGAAAGTCCAATAAAATTTCCTTCATTAGGAAAGTTTAATCAAGTCTAATAGGTATTAGTTGAGTCCAATAAAATTCACAATCCTAAATCACATATCTGCACCTACACTAGCCTCTGCACAGCATATGCATCATGAAATTAGTCAAGAGCTGAACATAATTAATGAACTAAATAACAACTTGGCTAATTCCAAAAGAAAGATGAAGAATTTTCTGAGAGGAATATGTGACTGTCAAAGAATTTTCTGCTCGCGAAGCTGGCCCAACCAAAATAATGAATAATAGTGGACCCAATGCCTATGTGCTTGAGATATCACCTAATTTAGGTATCAGCTCCACTTTCATCATCTTATAATTTATAAAGTCTAGGGAGCCAGCAGTGATACCCAGCGAGACCCTTGAGCCACTTCCATTCTTTGAGAGAGAACCCACCCCTAAGCAACCACATATAATTTGGCCTTATGGTGAGGAAACGATTGAGAGAGCTCTGGATGATCAAGCTATCAGTACCCAGGATAGAGACTGTTAGTGATATTTGGTTCGGTGGCAAGGTCAGCTAGAATCTGAGGAATTGTGGAATGCTGGTGCGGATCTGCAGTGCCTCAACCCAGACCCTCTTGAGCCAATTGACCCATACTCGACGGGGTAGAGTTCCTCCTACCTAAGAGAATTGATGGGGAAACCAGGACCAGACACAGATCCCTCGATCCCATATGGTTTACTTAGTCATGTGTCAATATTTTGAAAATTTTGTAATCAATTAAGATTGAGTCCTGTAATAAGTTGAGGTTAGTTGATTTGTCTCAACCCTCAACCTAGTCATTATTTTGAGTCCTGTATATCAGTTATGAGTACAATATGAGCTCAATTTTTGACAAGAGAGGAGGATATCATATTTTGGAGTTCCACCAGGCCACATCCAGGAGTCAGAGGCCACTACATTAGCCCATTGGATTTTTTGTGACAACCTAGGATCCAAGATGCTTCCGGAAACCCTGATCATCTTCTAGATGCCCTCCAGATGCTAGATTCCCTTCCAGATGCCAGAGCATATTCTCATAACAGGGCACTCATGATTCCAAAGGTCCACCAGCATCCAAGCCCAAGGAATCAAGCCCAGGTGCCAAGCTCAAGCCCTAAGAAGCAAGATTCCAGGAAATATTCCTACTACCAGGCTAACAGGCCACCCAGGCTTCCAGAGGCCCAAACCCATCACCCAAGCCCTTTGGGCTGGCCTCTTGCTGCTCCTAGAGGACCAACATGCCCCTTTAGGCATCCTTAAAGTGTTGACCAAGTCCAAGAGCTGTCCTTGAGTGGAATAGTCAAAGATGAAGGGAAAAGGAATAGACTAGGTCAATTCCTAACCTAATGGGGATTTGTTTTTCTAACCTAGCTAGGAAAGGACTTGTATTCCAATTTGGAAGATGACTTGTAACCCAAGTGTAACCATGGTTATTGAGGGCATGGGAACTCTATAAATCCCCCCCCTCCCCCTCTTGTAATTAACTTTTATTCATGATATCAAAACCTGGTGAATCTATTTTGAGCTTGCAAGCTTGTGTTACTTTGTTTTTTTAGTTCTTTGGTTTGTGTTTGTGTTTCCTTGCTGCCCTAGCATCCTTCTACACCCTAACTCACTGCCATCCAAGCCTTCACACGTCCAAGAAGGAGTGCCCTAGGCCACCAAGCACGGAGATCCTCATCAAGCTTCAAGCCACCCCGCTTCTAATCCCAACCTGATTCCTTGTAAACCTAGTTTCTTTTCCTGTCCTTACATGCTATTTTGATTGACCCTTGATGTTTTGCAGGATCCTCGAGGTGTTTCACCACCCCCAGGAGGGATTTGTTTGCATCTGGAACCATCCAAATTAGCCATCTAATCAAGGGAACAGAACTTCATCATCCAGACTCCAATCAGAGTGCTGTGTGATCTCTTCATCGGACGTTCTTCAAATCACTGATTGGTAACATCCTTTCCATCTTTTAATTCTGATTTGATGAAGATAAGCTATCCTAATCCATGAGTTTCTCAATTCTCAGGTCGTGGAATTTATTATTTTGCTTGAGCTTGCCTGCGATACGATGATTCTATGCATTGCTCTTCTTCTTGCTAGTTCTTACTTTTATTTGGGAATTTAGCTTACAAACTAAATTATAAAAATCACAAAAATATTATTTTACTATTTTTTCTGTATGTTTAGCAATAATAGAGTCATCCCACATCAGATGGGCTTTGCCTCTCTATCGCTATCCCTTTAGGGATATGCTCTAGAATCAACCTGCTACCTTTTGAATAGGTCACTAAGTCCGTTAGCAAGACCCCATATGAGATATGGACTGGACGTAAGCCGACACTCTCACACCTTCGGGTTTGGGGTTGCCCGGCTTATGTAAATATCTAGGAATGGATAAACTTGGACCTAGGTTTGATTGGTGCCTATTTATTGGGTATCCAAAAGAGTCTAAGGCATATTTGGTACAGGCACCAGGCTCAGGATGAGACTTCAACCAATACAAATTAAGCTAGGTTCTTTATGGATGGAAGATTGAGAGTTTGAGTCCTGTAATAAATTTAATTGGATTTATTAGTCCTTTATTTATTTCATTTGGGTAATTAAGTCCTGTATTTTGGTCAATTGGGTTCTTTATTGCAATTGAGTCAAGAGGAGTTTAGTCCAAGTCCAATCTGGTTTCAGTACACTCAAATAAGAAAGGTTAGTGGTGGATAGGCACATGGACCATGGGATCACCAACTTGGAAGCCACTCATCAGTCCACCTTGCCACATCACCAAGACACCTCACCATGGATTGTTGCCCAAGAGAAGGAGTTTGAATTGGCCCACATTTTTCTCCATAATCACCGCCCTTCTTCATGAGACGCCCCATCATTTTCTCCTAATATTTTGGTATAATTTGAATTTGAATTTGAATTTTGAAAAGGCTCAGTAGTCTATAAAACAAAGGGCTCCAACCTTCTTGTAATGATGAATGATGAATGAAATTTTTCTTGAAAGAAATTCCTTGCTTGTTAGTTTGGTCCCTTATGAGAAGGTGGGCATGAGGCCTAGAGTGTTTTCCCTTTCCATCTCCACGCATCCAACAAAGCTTCATCCCTTCCATCTTATAGTCCATTCGGCCAACCAAAGGAGCATTTCTTTAGTCCACATCCCCTCCATTTTCAATGAATCCAATCCTTTGAGGTGTTCTTCACACAATCACACAAGGAGTAATCATTCCAAATGAGCCATGGAAGATCCACGCAAAGACTACTCCAAGCTTCCTTTCTTATTTATTCAAAGATTCTCCCCTCCACTCCTCCATTTCACTCTCTATCCTCTAATCCCTCTACATCTCTTTGTTGCAGGATCCCTGGGCTTTTAGTCTCCAAAGAAGAAGGTCTATACCATGTCAAGAACCAGATACAAGAGGCTTTGCAATCTTGAGGAATATCCTTGTCATCTAGGAACTTCCCTTTGAGTGTATCGAGTGCCAAACTTTGGAATATTGATTACGGGGTTTCCCTCTTTAGAAAGACTTTCAGATCTGAAACATTAGTTTAACTTAGCCCTAACCTGAGTGGTTTCTTAGCCACAAAGGTCCTTCTCTTATTTATTTTGAAATGGCTTTATTTCAAGTCATGTTTAACATTTAGATTCCTCCATAGAAATTTTACTTCTTTACCTTGAATGGTGGCATCTATTTACTTCATTTTTCATTTAGTCATTAGTAATTCCATTAAGGATACATCATTCCATCATTGTTCCCTATCAGTATTGCTTCTACTTGGTTGAGGAACAAAAGCTGTTGGTTAGTCTTAGGGCTATCTTTTTAGAAAAAGAGTTCCTTGGTGAAGGAATTATAGCCGCTAAGATTGAACTTAATGAAGTTCAACAAGTAAAAGAACTAACACACTTAAGGGACAACATAGAACCGGTTGTGATTAGATCAAACCCAAGCCCATGCAAGGACCATTAAGTATATCTGGTAGGATACCGCATCGACCGAACAGATACTATAATTTCTTGGTCCGGGACGGTGATCCTATTGAACTCGATGAGAACAATGAGGACCAAATCACCTATATGGATGCAATGCAAAGGTCCGACTTTGAAAAATGGCTAGGAGCCAAGAAATCTGAAATGGAGTCCATGGAAATCAACAATATATGGACATTGGTTGATCCACTTGAGGGGATAAATCCATTGGGTGCAAATGGTTTTTCAAAAGAAAAAGCACACAGACGGGCAGGTAGAGACCTATAAAGGCTGTCTAGTTGCCAAAGGGTATCATCAACGTTATGGTATTGACTATGATGAGTTCTCTCCTATGGCAATGCTCAAATCCATTCGGATCATGCTTGCTTTAATGGCACACTTTGACTACGAAATCTGGTAAATGGATGTCCGAATAGCTTTCCTAAATGGTGAGCTAGAAGAGAAAGTGTAAATGATACAACCTGAAAGGTTCACATCCATAGATGAGTCAAAGGTGTGCAAGCTTCAAAGGTCCATCTATGGATTGAAACAAGCATCACGGAGTTGGAACAGGCGATTTGATAAGTGTATCAAGTCGTATGGCTTCGTTAGGGATGGAGAAGAACCTTGCATTTACAAATGAGTTAATGGTTCTGTGATTTTGTTCCTTGTATTGTATATGGATGACAATCTCTTAATTGGGAATGACATCCCAGCACTACAATGAATAAAGGTCTAGTTGTCATCTCAATTCTCTATGAAGGACTGGGTGAAGCCTCTTACATACTAGGTATGAAGATCTATAAAGATAGATCAAAGAGGCTTCTAGGACTATCCCAGTATATGTACATCAGCACAGTGCTAAAGCAGTTCAGTATGGAAAATTCAAAGAAAGGCTATCTCCTTGTAGGCACTGGAATTGCTCTCTCCATAAGGGATTGTGCGACAACTCCTAAGGAGAGAGCATATGGTAGAATCTTGTATGCTTGGGTAACGAGTTCTATCATATACGCCATGACATGTACTAGACCAGACGTGGCATACTCACTAGGCATTGTGAGCAGATACTAGGTTGACCCAGGTGAAGCTCATTGGAAAGTGGTAAAGACTATCCTTAAGTATTTGCAAAATACTAGGGACCAATGGCTAATTTATGGAGAACCTGACTTAAAACTATTAAGATATACTGACACCGTTTTTTAGTCAGATAGGGATGACAGTAAGAGTGTGTCAGGATTTGTCTTTATCCTAAATGGAGGAGCAATCTACTAAAAAAGCTCCAAGCAACCTACAATGGCAGACATAGTATTCAAAGCAAAATACATTGCAGCATCGGAAGTAGCAAAGGAAGCAGTATGGTTGTGAAGATGATCAATTTTTAGATTTATGGCTTTCTCGAGAGAAGAACAAGAACATGAATTGGAAATACATATGAGGTTAAGAAACACCCACAAAATTTATCTTTAAAGTAAATAAGATTGAAGGATCGCAAGGGCTAAGAAACCCCAAGTTAGGACATGGTCTAAACATTCAAGAAATCATACCTAAAGAGAAGGGTAAGTTTTGTTACCAAATAGTGATTGCTCTTCATTGAATCTTTGGATCTTTCCACTCTAGGAAAGGCATCTGGATGAAGAGGCTAAGGTCCCAATGCTAGGCTTCTTGGTGTGGGCACCAGGATTAGATAGAGGCTCCTCAACCCTCTGTTGATCTCTGATTATGGTTCTTAATCTTTTGAGTCCTGTAATAAGGCTTCAAGCCTGAGGAATTTACTTTGAGTCATGTAATTAGTATTAGTTGATTTCAATTTTTGGTTTAGTCTGGTAATTTAGCCAATTTGGTCAAGTTAGGATCAATTGGTCCTATAATTAGCCAAGTTGGTCCACAAGCTCAAGTCAATTTGAAGATGGCTAAAGCTAGTTCGAAGATGAGTCAAGCCACCTCTCCAAGCCAAGTTAGGAATGCCAACTCATGAGGAGTGCCACGTGGCATGGGAGGCGCCACTTTAGCTCATGGAGTGCCACATCATCATTGACACATGGCATGGAGGCGCCACTTCATCAATCACCTTGGGTCACCAAGTAAAGCTAAAATCTCAAATTCAAGTTCCATGGTTGACTCCCATTAATCTTCCCTTGATCCAAGCAAATAAGATCATCACCCCACTCCACATATCAAGCCATATCACCAAGGATCAAGCCTAGCATTCATGGTGGTCAAAGCTTCATGAAGAGGAGATTCAAAATTCAAAATAGGTGCCACTTGATTCATGAAGACAACATCCCCTCTTCACTCCCCAAATCGAGTCTTGTAACCCCTATTTCAAATTTGAATTCAAATGTCAAATGAGGACTTAGGTGCTTATAAAAAGGACCCAACTCTCTTGTAAAACTAGTTTGATGAAATGAAAATTTGAGAAGCTTCTTCTTCCATTAGCCCTTCTCTTCTTAGACTAAGAACTCTATGAGAGAGTGCCTTTGTCCTTTGGGACATTGAGGGGTGAGAGGCCCTGAGTTACCATCCTCCTTCACAAGCCACCATTCTATCTTTAAGCTATGATGCCACCTGGAAGATCCAACTAGATGCCCAACGAGAAGAGCTCCTCGACCACCATTCTCAACTCTTTCCCATCCCTTTTTACTTGCTTATTCCTTCTTCTTGATATTTTCTAACCCTTCCCTTGGGTGCTCGCTGCTCCTCCAGGTGTCACGGACAATGGAGTCGATCTTCCTTGCCCCCGCAACAACCATCGAACAGAAAGTTGATGAATCCGCAAGGTTAAAGGCTTGATCCTCTGGGCTGCATCCACAAGAGTGAGTGAACTCATCATTGGGCACATCAGAGTCTTCACGGTTTGCACCCCTAATATCCTAAGTAGGTATTGATCAAGAGCTAAGTCCTACGAGATTTTTCAATCTCGAGGTCCTCTTGTTATCTTTATTTGGGACTATCTTTGCTTGCTAGAAAGTTCTTGTCCTTATAGAATCCCTAGTTCCATTCTTAAATTGACTTCGGGAATCAGTACATCTCTTAAAATCTAAAACTCAAAAGAAAATCATTTGCATATCCATCTCATCATTAGTATAGTCCTGCATCATCTTAGTCCCACATCAATTTATGGTATCAGACCTTCATCCCGCATCAATTTATGGTATCAAAGCCTCATCCCGCATCATTTTTGCTATCAAAGCATGGTTAGGGCTTAGTTTTCTTTAAGTACTTGGATTGGGTGTTTCACCATGGCCGTCCGGTCATAGAAAAAAGTAGCACTACAAGACCCTCCCATCCCATTCAAAGGGGATTTTCTATGGCATGCAGGGGTGCTGATGTGATTGACCCTTGAAGAGAGAAAATAAGAAGATAGGTTTTCGATCCTCAAGAAAAAAATCTTGCATCATTGATTTCAGCATCTTTAAAATTTTGTAACTCAGTATATGATCTAATATTTTAGTTGTTTCTGCATGTAGGAGTCTCTAATTTTGATTATTTTTATTTTTCTAGATTCCACATAATTAGAAGTATTTTTTAGAATTTTTTCAGATTTTATCCTAGTCTGTATATTTTCTATATGGCTGATTACCATCTGAAAACAATTCTGCTCTAAAATTCTAGTAATTTCATTTCATCATACTTTATTCTCTACAAAGGTTAATTTTTTCATTTAGGTTCTATTATTTACTTTTTAGCATCTTATTTCTACTAACATACATCAAAACACAAAAAAAAACTTAGATATATTTCATTAGGATTCATGTGTATGCCATCATTTACATAATTTACTTAAGGGCGTCAATATCACAAGGTAAGGAAAGGAGGTCATTACCTTTCCTTAGCCCGAAAACCACTAACTTGCATTTCGAACCTAAGCCTAAATCAAAATCTAGTAGCAACCTAATAGCTTAGGGACATCAATGAGTTGGGTTTAACCATTATGGGAAGCTAGTGCATGCAACCCTTCAATTAGTATTGGGAAGCTGGTGTCTAAGGAAAGAGGTCTAGTGTCAAATGACCTAAGTGGTGTTATGGTTCCTTAATTGGGTCCAAGCGAAAGCAACGGTGGCCTCCCACACTCTCACCTCTTACTAGCCAGTTAAAGGGCTAGTTGTTATGCTGTGTAATCAAACTTAACCCATTTTGTTTGAACTTATAGGTATAGCAAACCGTAGTACCCTCCATTGGTGTTACATGTGCACTAGATTAGGAGTCAATGTGTGTGATTGATTGCATGACCATTAGATTAGGAGCTTAACCTGTAGTCTTGACCTAACCCAACCTAGTGTGACCATGGAGCCCAACCCTAGAAGAGCCACTAGGTATATTATGTTGCAAGTGTCTAAATTTGGTGGTGATTCTAAGATTGAGAATTATCTTAATTGGAAAAAATTTATGGACCTGTATTTTGAAAGCCATACAAATATCTATTCTAAAAGAGATCAGTTCAGGTTTGTTAGAGCTAAGTTAGTTCACCAGACTAAGGTAGACAGGGATAAGTTTGAGAGAGTACTTAGGCGAAAAGGCTGTAAACCCATAACTACCTAGAGCAACATGAAACTTGAACTAAGGATAAAGTACTTAGGTAGATTTTATGAGCACAAACTTTTAGACCAATGGTACAAATTGAGACAGGGAAATAAAACTATGTCTGAGTATATTGAAAAATTTAATGAGTTTATTAGAAGATGTAACACAGTTGAACCTGAGTCTAAAATCATATCTAGATTTAGAGATAGCCTATGAAGTGATATCCAGTGGGAACTATTCCAGTGGAGGATTTATAACCGGATGATGCCTATCGACTTCCTATGGAATTCGAGTCAAGTCAGAGGGAACCCATGAACTATCGAGATGAGCCCAGCAGGATTAGTACCTCTGAACCCAAACCCAACCTTAACCCAAGTTGACCCAACCCTAACCTGAGTTGACCCACCCTGCTACCCCATGTGTTAACCAGGGTGACATTAAAGAAGAGGAATATATTGCTGACCTAGAATTGGTTGACTTTGAAGACACCCAGGTAGAAGCTAAATTGGAAGGACCCTTGGAAGATTCTAAACTCACCAGTGAGCCTGAAGTAGAAGTATATGAGGCTAACATGAGTTTGGTAAACGAATAAGAAGGAGAAGACTTCGAGGAGGACAACCTTAGTACCTTATCTGAGAAAATCCTTTGAGAAGATAAGATTATAGAGCCTAGTCCTGAAACATCAAAACAACAAGAAATTAGTGAGGACTTGGTTCCTGTAAGTCAATGCTCTAAAGAAGAGCCCACTCCTTAGCCTCAACCCGAGACCTCATTCAGTTCCCTTTTAAAGAGTTCATTCTTTAACCCAGTTGATGACCTTTTTCTGAAATTGACTAAGTCTTCCTTTTTTGAAAAACATGCACTTGCAATCACCAAATTCTCCATTCTTCAATTTGACCTTATGTCACCCATAGATCAATGTTCATACATTAAGGTCAGTCTCTTTAGCCCAAAACCAGTCCCTGAGTCTCCTTCCTATTTTCTACCCTTCCTTGAGTCTTATCATGTTTCTAAAGCCATTAAGTTACATTTTGATGAGATTACCAGGTTGCATGAACCTTTGAGCCCATCCCTTTTGCTACCTACTTCTGGAAGACCCTCTGGCATTTGCTAGAAGTTCATGATAATTTTCATGTGCATACCAAACCAGTGTCAAAACTAGAGAGTCTATAGTTTGTTAGGTTTAGGCCCAAGAGTCCAATAAATTTCTCTCAATAAGAATGCATAGTTGAGTCTGCATTTGTTAGGTATCAGTATCAGTCTCAGAGTCTGAAATGTCATTCTCACAGCATGCATAAGGAAATTAGCCAAAAGAATTAATCTAAGTAATGATGCATACAAGAAATTGGTTGATTCCCAAAGCAAGCCAAGAATTTGACATAGGGGATTCTGTAATGATTAGGCTTAGGCCTGAACAGTTTCCACCAGGAACCATTAAGAAACTTCATGCTCATAAAGATGGCCCCTTTAAAGTGATAAGGAGAGTTGGCCTTAATGCCTATGTGCTTGAGCTACCCCCAGATTATGACATTAACTTGACTTTCAATATCTCAGACTTAGTCGAGTATAGGGAACCGACAACCATACCCAGCGAGCCATTTGGGCCTGACCTATCTTTTGAGAGTCAACCCAACCCAGAGTGTCCACCTCAAATTTTATCAGAGAGAGGAGAATGGATTGAGCATGTCCTGGATGATCAAGCTACCACCACCTGAGGCAAAGGATATCAGCGTTACTTGGTTCGATGGCAAGGCCGACCAGAGTCCGATGATTCGTGGATTACCCGAGAGGACATGTAGTGCCTTGACCCTGACCTTCTTAAGAAATACAAAAGTTAAATCAACCCTTACTCGATAGGGTCGAGTTTCCTCCCACCCTGGGAGAATTGGTGTGGGCACCAGGATTGGACAGAGGCTCCTCAATCCTATGTGGATCTCTAATTATGGTTCTTAATCTTTCGGGTCCCGTAATAAGGCTTCAAGCCTGAGTAATTTACTTTTGAGTCATGTAATTAGTATATAGTTGATTTCAATTTTTGGTTTAGTCTAGTAATTTGGCCAATTTGGTCAAGTTAGGGTCAATTGGTCCTGTACTTAGCAAAGTTGGTCCACAAGCTCAAGTCAATTTAAAGATGGGCTCAAGCTAGTTTGAAGATGAGTCAAGCCACATCTCCATGCCAGGTTAGGAGTGCCAACTCATGAGGAGTGCCACATCATTAGTGCCACGTGGCATGGAAGGTGCCACTTTAACTCATGAAGTGCCACATCATCAATGCCACATGGCATAGGAGGTGCCACTTCATCAAGCACCTTGGGCGGCCAAGTAAAGCTGAATTTTCAAATTTAAATTCCATGGTTGACTCCCATTAATCTCCCCTTGATCCAAGCTAACAAGATCCTCACCCCACTCCACATATCAAGCCATATCACCAGGATCAAGCCTAGCATTCATGGTTGGTCAAAGCTTCACAGAGGAGATTCAAAATCCAAAATAGGTGCCCCTTGATTCATGAAGACAACATCCTCTCTTCACTCCCCAAATCAAGTCTTGTAACCCCTATTCAAATTTGAATTCAAATGTCAAATGAGGACATAGGTGCTTATAAAAAGGACCTTAACCCTCTTGTAAAACTATTTTGATGAAATAAAAATTTGAGAAGCTTCTTCTTCCTTTAGCCCTTGTCTTCTTAGACTAGGAACTCTGTGAGAGAGTGCCTTGTCCTTCGGGATATCGAAGGTAAGAGGCCCTGAGTTACCATGCTCCTTCATAAGCCACCATTCCATCTTCAAGCTGGGATGCCACCTGGAAGATCCAACTAGATGCCTAACGAGAAGAGCCTCCTAGACTACCATTCCCAACTCTTTTCCATCCCTTTTTACTTGCTTATTCCTTCTTCTTGATGTTTTCTAACCCTCCCTTCGGTGCTCACAGGTCCTCCAGGTGCCACGGACAATGGAGTCAATCTTCTTTGCCCCCGCGACCATTGAACGAAAAGCCAACAATTTACAGGATTGAAGTCTTGATCCTCCAGGCCGCATCCACGAGAGTGAGTGAACTTGGCATCAGGCTCATCAAAGTCTTCATGGTTTGCATCCCTAATCTTTTAGGTAGGTATTGATCAAGAGCTAAGTTCTACGGGGTTTCTCAATCCTGGTGTCCTCTCGTTATCTTTGTTTAGGGACTATCTTTGCTTGCTAGAAAGTTCTTATCCTTATAGAATTCCTAGTTCTATTCTTAACTTGACTTCGAGAATTAGTACATCTCTTAAAACCAAAAATTTAAAAGAAAAATCATTTGCATATCCATCTCATCATTAGTATAGTCTCGCATCATCTTAGTCCCATATCAATTTCTGGTATCAGAGCTTCATCTCGCATCAATTTCTGGTATCAGAGCCTCACTCCGCATCACTCTTGCTTGATGGTTCTTGATGGCAAAGTGGACCTCCTATAGCTCTTAGTACACGAGAAATCTACAAACACAAAGAAAGAATAAGGACTCAAGTTAAAGATGTAGAGAGTGCAAAGAAAGATAAGAAAAGAAAGAAAGATAGCTTGTGATCAAGCCAAGTTGATGTAGATCTGAAGTTGTAGTAGCTTGATTCTTATCTTGTAGAACAACTCTAGATATCTGCTTGAAGAACTTAGATGCTTGGTGGGGGAAGGAGGTTGATGGTGGTCGGCTAGAAGAAGGTGGAAGATAAATAGGGCCTCACACCCCTCGATGCTCGAAAGCAATGGCAAGGTAGGGTCTCATACCCCTTGATTGATGCAGAACGAGAGCTCTAATACCAAAAATGATGCAGAACGGAAGCTCTGATACCAAAATGATGCAAAAAAATGATGCGATGCGGAAGTAAATTAAAATTAATGTATTTTTTTTTTTATATATTTTTAGAAGTCGGCTTTGACTCAAAGGAAAGATAAACTAATGTTGAAAGAAACGAAGAAATGATAGAGAGCACAATTAAAACAAGTGGATTATCAGAGTAACTCAAAAGTAGGATCGCTGGGGATTGAGAAACCACCAGATCTAGGGTTTGCTCTGAGTTTCAACGAAACAGACAAAGTGAGAAGGGAAGGTTCTTGTTACCTAGCAGTGATATCTCTCATTGCTTCAATTGGAGGACACTCTCGAGCAGATTGTAGGATCCTTGGAGACAGGGTATCTTCGCAATGGATCCTCGGATTGTAGTCCTATGGCAAGGTTGGCCTCCTTCTCAAACTCGGGATCTGGAAGAAGAAGAACAAATGAAGAACCAGAAACTCAAGGAAAGACACTGACCTGAGGACTTAATGAAGATTGTTGGATGTAGAAGTTCCGGAGATCTTGATACTGATCTGACTCTTCGTTGAACTTGCTCTGTAGTTGAAAAGTTGATCTGAAACTGGATGCTGGTGGCCGGCCTCTATGTGGAAGAGAGGGGCTGTGGGATGTAGATGGAAAATTAGGGTTTGGTGGTGGTGGAGTAGAGATGGGTGGACTAAGCTAGGGTTTTGGGGTTGGAGATCTCACACCTCCTCAAGTTCCTAGGGAACCCGGATTTACTCCCTCACGGAGCTCAACACCTGAATACAAGTGTGGAAGAGAGAAACACAAAGTTGCTCACAAAGAAATTGATTTCATTCAGCATTTTTTTTTTTTTTTCAAGAGTTACATAGAGTTGAATATATAGACATAACAAAGAAATAAAATTTTATACATTTCCCATGTGGGACTAATAGGACTAACCCAAACTTTAGGCATTAAATTCTCTTCCCAAGACTCCTTCATGAGTGGGCAGTCCAAAAACTTCAAGAAAACTTGAAAATCAGCTCCAAATGGCAGGTTATGGGGGTGTCTCCTAGTATCTCTCCATGAATCAAGGATTTCCCTTCATGGTTTGGCTCTTTGGACACCTCCTAGTCTTGCTCCACAAGTTTAGGCTTCTTCCTTTCATGGCTTTGGCACTTTTGGAAACTTTTGGGTGCCTCCTTGATTTTCTCCCAAGACATGCTCTCTTTCCTTTTATAACTTGGATTTTATGGAACATTGTGGGGAACCTCCTTGATCCTCTCTTCAAGAAAAATTCTTGCCATCCTGGCTTGGGTTTATCTGAAAAGAAGTTGGCTCCTCCTTGGATTGAGGTATCTTGATGGATTTCTCCCCAAGTGGTGCAAGAAAAAAAGAACCTGCTTACTTGAGGCATGGGGACCAAGGTACACTGGATGGAGATGTGGCAGGGAGTGTGGCACCCACTTGTAGCTGGAAAATGTGGTGCCCTATGGCAAAGGAATGACACCTACCTGGGCCTTGGACTTGGACTGAGTCAACATGACCCAACAAAAATTGAAATGACAAAATTACAGACTCAAAATTGAGTTGATCAGGTCAACCCTTATTACAAACCAGAAACCCTAATTCTTCGGGCAAGGTCAATCAGAGATCCAGATGGAGCCCTGAAGTCTTCTTCTAGTCTGGTGCCCGCACCATTGATGCTCACAATGAGCAAAGGCAAATAGTAAAACTCTCAAAGACTTTCATTCATCAAACATCATTCATTCATTCACCCATTCATTATTTTTCAAAATATAAGAGGAGGGGCCTTTTTATGGACCTCCTATGGCATACATGATAAGATGAACAAATATGGGCACAAGTGATCTTTGGGCGACAAGAGGCATGGAGTGGGGTTGTCTATCTACTTTCTTCCTTCCTTTGGTCGACCAGATATGGAGCTGCATGATGACTTCCTCCTTTGGTGAGATTTGGGGCCACATAATAAAGAGAGGAAAGAGGAGGCCCCAAGAATATTCCATAAATGTAGTGGGCAATTGCATGAAACTAGGAGGTGGGGATCTCTTCTCCTTCTTTTTCTGTTGGGTGCCAGATATCTTCCTTTTATGCTTGATGTATATGGAAATAAGGGGAGAGAAACAAGGGCACTATCTTGACTTTCTATTATTGTATTGGGTGGCTCCATGAAACAAGGGAATGGGGGACCACTCCAAGACTAGGCACCATATAACTTCATTGTTTGCTGGTGGGGTGGCAACTTCCTTCCATCTGGAGTGCTAAGAGATAAGGATGAAGAGGTTAGCGCCTATCACTTGCCAAATTTTCTAGATCTTGTGGACCATGACATGTAGAGTTGCAAGAATGAGTGGTCCTTCTTGAAGTCTTGACTTGGGTCTTCAATTGGTCTTCCTCTTGACAATTTGACTTGACATGATTCAACTTGACTAATTACATGGACTCATTGACTCAACTAAATTTTATTACAAGACTTCAATGGACTCGATTGACTAATTGGACTCAGCAATTGGACTCAACAACTTCACATGAACTTGATTACATAGACTCAGTCAAATGAACATCAATTTGAGATTCAAATGGAACCCAAAAAATCTAGTCTGATCCTGATGGCCCCATCACAAAAGTTCCTTGGTGAGCTGGGAGTGGCACCTTCCTTGGATGGTCCTATTCTAGTATATTGTGATAACACTAGAGCCATTGCTCAAGCCAAAGAGCCAAAGTCTCATCACCGCACAATACACATTTTGTGATGCTATCATCTTGTACGAGAGATCATGGAACGAGGTGACATTGACCTTCAGAAAATCGATGGAAAGGAGAACCTGGTCGACCACTTTACTAAAGCCATCGGAGTTCAAGAGTTCGATAGTTGTAAATAAAAAATGGGAATAAGATTATGTACTGATTGGCTTTAGTCCAAGTGGGAGTTGTTGGAAATTATGTCCCAAAGCCAATCATCTAAATTGTAGACAGTTATGCTATTTTGTAATTGTATATGAATTTATTAATGAATAAAAGTTATTCTTTTGGCTGTTCATCACATATGCTTTTTCTGAAAAGAACTCTTATGTGATGGAGTCCTTAGAACTACATTATAATTGATATAGAGAGGCTATATCTAATAGTTCTTAAACTGGTTCACAACCAAATGATACATTATTATAGGACGGCGATGTATCAAGTGTAGGTTGTTGTATGTCATATTTGTTGGTTATCCTCTTAACCAAGGAGTGTAGAGATACTGATGTGTCATACAGGTGAAATGTATGACATCTCACTGAACGTGACCAACTGCAGAGCTCCCTTCTGTCAAAGGTTGCTCTTGAAGGGATTTGGGTATATGTGTCCCTCAAACCTGAGATCACCATGGTAGCTTGTAAGCAACTCACTATACTTTGGTACCAGACTCTTGGATTTCTAATCCAGTGATAAAAGGTTTCTAAGTACAGTTAAGTACTTTTGGAGCGATGGTGGATCAAGATGGGATTGATCCCTCCAAATGGTTTGGAGTGAATGACTCACAATGTCTCAATTTAGCAAATCCTTGGCCAGGATAGTTCTTGTGAGGAGTCATAGAACTTGTAAGGTTGAGACACGATCTGGATCTACCAGGTTAAGGTTGGCAGTCAAACCCTAGGTCCTCATGAGCATTTTAAGGTCAAAGAGATGAATTATGAAGTAACCAAATGCCAGAGGTTCTAGAAAGTTGCTCTGCAATCTTAGACCTATCCGGATGTCGGGTATCATTGCTTGATGATGACTTTGACTGGTACTGGAAGTATTCCAATACTATCGACTTAGTGTTCGAACCTATGGGGTCACACACTATAGGGGTGTCTATCTGATCTAAAGGCTGATCGACGATTGAGAATCGTTTGCCATCACTGGAAGTCAATATGATTGACCATGTTCCTAGTGTCAACACTTTCAAGTATCGATACTTGGATGTGTCAACACTTGCAAGTGTCGACACTTGAAAAGTTGACACCAAGAAGTGTCAACACTTGGTTGTGACGAGAAAAAATTCTGGAAAGAATTTTTGTAAAGTTTTGACATCAATTTGAATTTCGAATTCTAGTTGGTTTTGGCTCCAAGCCTTCAAGGAATGATGGTCATTCTTGGAAGGTTTTGACCATAATTCAAATTTCAAATTTTGGCTTGTTTATGGCTCCAAGCTTTCATGGAATGATGATCATTCTTGCCTTAAAAGCTTAGAGAAAATTTAGTATGGTCCTTTACCTTCTCCCCTAATCACTCTTCCTTCCACTTTCTCCCTCTTATGGCTACCTTTACAATAAGGGTTCTTTTAGGGGCTGCTGGTCGGTTGAAGAGTATTCTTGTTGAATGAGATTTCTAAGATTCTGAGAGAAAAAAAGAAAAGGGCTTTGGAGGACTAGGGTTTTGGGTGTGTTACTACCTAGCACTCAAGCTAGGTTTTGGAAAAAGAGCTAGTTAGGAAGGGTTCCACCTCTCCTCCTTGTCTTTCCAAGAAGAAGTAGATTGGTCTCAAGGATTCTAAGGAGCTAGCACTCTGAGAGAGTTGATCAGAATCGAGCCCTGGTGTGAACTACCCATAGAGGCTAGACATGTGTGTGGCTCAAGGGCTTTTCATAACCTCCTCTTAAAGTAATAATGGTAAGGTATCCTTATGCCTTTTGGTTCTTTTCCTGCTTATGATGTCTTTTGCATGCTACATTCGTACTTGTTCCTGTCGCAGGCAGATTGGTAGATCATTTTCCGATCTACCAAGCCTTCCACTATGCTTAATTTAAGATTATTTTAAAATACATATTTTCTACCATGCATGCTCGTTTTGCTTATCCTTCATATCGGCCTTTAGATCAGGTAGAAACCTCTATGATTTGTTATCCTATAGGATCGAATACTAAGCCAATAGCACTGGAACATTTCCAGTACTAGTCAAAGTCATCATCTAGCAATGATACCTGACATCCAAATAGGTCAAAGATGCAAATAAGCTCTCTAGAACCTCTAGCATATGGTTACCGCATAATTTATCCCTTGACCTCATAATACTCAAGATGACCTAGGGTTTGACTGCCAATCCTAATTTAGTACATCCATTGTGTCTCTCAACCTTACAAGTTTTATGACTCCCCATAAGAACTACTATGGCCAAGGTTTTGCTAAATTGAGATATAGTGAGTCATTCACTCCAAACAATTTCGAGGGGTCAATCCTATCTTGACCCACCACTACTCCACAAGTTCTTGACTGTATCCAAAAGCCTTTAGTCACTAGATTAGAAATCTAGGTAGTCCAGTACCAAAGTACAGTGAGTTGCTTGCAAGCTACCATGGTGACCTCAGGTCTGAGGGACACATATACCCATATCTCTTCGTGAGCAAACCTTTGGCAGATGGGAGCTCCGCAGATGGTCACGTTCAGTGAGACATTATATATTCGCCTATATGTCATATCAGTGTTTCTACACTCCTTGGTTAAGAGGATAACCAACCATGTGACATACAACAACCTACGCTTGACACATCATCATCTTATAATAATGTATCCTTTGGTTGTGAACCAGTTTAAGAACTACTCGATACATCCTCTCTTTATCAAATATAATGTAGTTCTAAGGACTCCATCATACAAGAGTTCTTTTCAGAAAAATACACATGTGATGAACAGCAAAAAGAATAACTTTTATTCATTTAAAGAAATTATATACAATTCTAGCATTGGAAAATATTTCTTTGTATTTCGAGTCTTGTACTGTCATTCTTAATGATTAGCATTTTTTGTCCTTCTTTTTTAGTGAATATCATTTCTGTAGGTCTGATGGTCAAAGATGGTTTTGAATTATTTATAAAGAATGATATTTGCAAAATCATGTTGAATGGTTCTAATGTGATGATTAGACAAGTGAAGAATGGCATATATGCACTATCATAGCCTGTTACTATATTGTACACTGCTAACAAACACCTTAGGTTAGACAAAGTCATTGATACTTATCTCTAGGACTTTAGACTAAGCCATATAAACAAGAACAAGATAAATAAGTTAGTGGGAGAATGTCTCCTAAATATCATTGATAGTGAATCTTTCCAACTTGTGAATCTTGTCTTCTTGGAAAAATGACCAAGTCACCTTTCACTAGAAAGGGTGAAAGAGTGAGTGATATTCTAAGTCTAGTACATACTGATGTATGTGGACCTATGAATATCAGTGCAAGAGGTGGGTATAATTTTATTATGTTCACAAATACCTTTTGAGGTACGGTTATGTATACATGATGAGATATAAATCTGACTCGTTTGAAGTGTTCAAATGTTATCGTAATGAAGCTAAAAATAAACTGGAAAGTTTATTAAAATCCTTTGATCAGGTCGAGGTGGTGACTATGTTTCCAGTGAGTTTCTGACTTATCTTGAATAGAATGGGATTCTTCTCAATGGACTTCTCCAGGGATACCTCAATTAAATGGTGTGTCTGAAAGAAAGAATCGAACTCTCTTGGACATGGTCTAATCCATGATGGCTTAGCAAGTCTGCTTGAATCCTTTTGGGGATATGCTCTTGAGTCAACGTCTTACCTTTGGAATAGAGTTCCAAGTAAATCCATTGATAATAACCATTTAAGATATGGACTGGACGTAAACCGACTCTCTCTTACCTTCGGGTTTGGGGGTGTCTGACTTATGTCAGACATTTGGAGATGGATAAGTTAGGACCTACATCAGATAGATGTCTTTTTGTTGGGTATTCCAAAAAACCCAAAGGGTATTTTTCTATCTCCTTGAGGAGCAAAAGTTATTCATAAGTCTTAGGGCAACCTTTTTAGAAAGGGAGTACCTTGATGAAGGTACTCAAGCTGCTGAGACTGAACTTGGGAAAGTTCAACATATAGAAGAGCCTTCTCACTCTAAGGCCACTAAAGAACCATTTGATTAGATCATATCCAGAGCCCATAGTGCAACCATTAATGAGATCTGGTAGAGTTCCATGTCAACCGAACAGATACTACGATTTCTTGGTCCAGAATTATGATCACATTGAGCTCGATGAGAATAACGAGGACCTAATCACCTATATGCATGCCATGTTAAGGTCTAATTCTGAGTCATGGCTGGGAGCTATGAAATCAAAAATCGAGTCCACGAAAATCAATAATATATGGAGATTGGTTGATCCACCTGAAGGGATAAAACCCATTGGGTGCAAGTGGATCTTCAAGAGGAAACAGGGCGAGATGGGCAAGAAGAGACCTATAAAGCCTGTCTGGTTGCCAGGGGTATCGTCAGCATTATGGTATTGACTATGACGAGCCAAGTGGCAATGCTCAAGTCCATTCGGATTATGCTTGCAATAGCAGCACATTCAGATTATGAAATCTGGCAAATGGATGTCCAAACAGCTTTCCTAAATGGTGAGTTAGAAGAGGAGGAGAATATGATGCAACCTGAAGGGTTCACATCCACAGTTGAGTCTAAAGTATGCAAGCTTTAAAGGTCCATCTATGGACTAAACAGGCTTCACGGAGTTGGAACATACGTTTTGATAAGTGTATCAAGATGTTTGGCTTCATTAGGAAAGGAGAGGAACCTTGTATATATAAATAGGCAAAATGTTCTTTAGTTGTATTCCTTGTTTTTTTATGTGGATGATATTCTCCTAATTGGGAATGACATTCTAGCATTGCAAGGAATAAAGGTATATGATGGGGACATCAAAATCCTTCCGAAATTTTAATATTTTCTCCCATATTTTATTTTATTTTATTTTATATTTTTATTCAAGTTATCCCATTTATCCCCTCTATTCCATTTTATTCCCATCCTATCCCCGATTTATCCCCGATGTATTCCTATCATCTTCTTCCTCCATTCATCGCCCAGAACATCCATTTTTTTTTCCACCGGTCCCGAATCTACCACGCCCGACCATCGAAGACCCCCGACAGCCATCCACCCTCCCCGGCGACGATCTTCTAGTGCGAATGCCGGCGAATCCCACCGGAACTGCCCATGGCCATCTGCCCTGCTGCTCCATAATGCCATGCCGTGCCCTCTTCCTCGTGCCGCCGTCCATCCCTGCTGCTTTGCTGTGCCATTCCATACCCCTCTTCCCTGCACCGCCGTCTACCCCTGCTGCTCCGCCATGCCTTGCTGCCCCTCTTCCCCGTGACATCATCCGCCCCTGTTGCTCCACAGTGCCATGTTGTGCCCTCTTCCCCATGCCACCGTCCGCCCCCATCAAGCACCATCACCGCCCGTGCCACCAAACCAAAGGTCTCCCCTGTTCCACCATTCGGTCTTCCACCATTTGGTCCGATAGAGGAAGGACTGCATGAACGTGAAAGCTGCACATTCCTCAAAGTGCATGCTCCTCAAAGCATGACTTTCAAAGCAATCCAAAGATGGTGAAGCATGAATCCAAGAGCTGCATGGTTTACAAAGCTTCATAGATTTCAGAGTAAGCACTGCCTAATTTAGTTATTTTAAATCTGGATGTTTAGGCTAATTGGAAAGATATTTAAATTTGTTTTAGATTAGGATTTGTTTGATTTTTTTTTCACCATATGGAGTGGATTGTGTTTAGTTTTCTGCCATGTTTTTAGGCTACAAACAAAGTAGGTTTGGGATGTCACCTTTTTTGAGTCCATGCCTTGTATTCTTTACTTGGACCCCAAGTTTTGTAAGCCTCTATAAAGGCCTCTTCTCTTGAATAAATATAAAGAATATGAATTTTTGAAAAGAGTGTTCTTGGTTCTGCCTCCGTTAGGAGTGGGCATGAGGCCTGTCTTTCCTTTACCTGCGGGTGTCGAGGGGTATGAGACCCACTGCCTTTGCTTTCTAGCGTCGAGGGGTGTGAGGCCCTAGTTATCTTCTCCCTTGCGGAGTCCCTCTATGATCTTGGAGCTTCTCCTTCACAGCCCCAGGTAGTGATTTGGATGGGATGCCCTAGGCTTCGCATGTAGTTAGATGGGTGGGACACCCTAGACTACATGTAGTAGGGTTGGTGAGATGCCCTAGAGGTGCGACTCTCTCCGTGAAGGTATGAAGTAAGTCAAAGTCCATCAAAGTTCCATCTTCTTTCCCCTGCAAATTTTTTTCCGCCTTCTTGACCCTAATCACAGGAGACTTCTCAGCTTTCCAACGATCCTCCTAGCCCCCCCTTTTATCTCGCATCAATTTTGGTATTAGAGCAAGAGAGGATTAGGATTGAAAAAAAAAAGAGAGAGAGAAAAAAAGAAGAGAAAAAAAAAAATTACAGCGAGCCTGACTTGATGGAGCCGAGTTTTGCCGAGTTTTCCTCCATCCCAGGGAATGATGGGGACATCAAAATCCATCCAGAATTTTAATCTTTTCTCCCCAAATTTTATTTATTTATTTTATAATTTTTATTCTAGTTATCCCATTATCCCCTCTATTTGTAGTTTATTCCCTTCCTATCCTTGATTTATCCTCGATGTATTCCTATCATCTTCTTCCTCCATTCATCGCCTAGAACATCCATTTTTTTTTTCACCCCGTCCCGGATCAACCACGCCCAACCATCGGTGACCCTCGACAGCTGTCCACCTTCCCCCGGTGATGATCTTCTCATGGGAACACCGAAGAATCCCACTGGAACTGCCCATGGCCGTCCACCCTTGCTACTCTCCTCGTGCCATGCCGTGCCCTCTTCTGAGCATCGCCGTCTGCCCCTGCTGCTTCATCATGCCGTGCTGCACCGCCGTGCCGCGCCGTGCCCCTCTTCCCCACGTCGCCATCTGCCCCTACTGCTCCACCATGCTGTGCCGTGCTCCTCTTCTCCGCATTGCCATCCGCCCCTACTGCACCACCGTGCCGTGTCACGCCCTCTTCCCCTTCTATAGCTCACCCCCATCAAGTGCCTCGCCGCCCGTGCCACCGAACCACCGGTCTCCCCAGTTCCACCATTCAGCCTTCCACCATTCAATCAAAGAGAGGAAGGAGTGCACGAACATGAAAGCTGCACATTCCTCAAAGTGCACGCTCCTCAAAGCACATGTCTTTTAAAGCAATCCAAGATGGTGAAGCATGAATCCCAGAGCTGCATGATTTTCAAAGCATCATAGATTTTAGAGCAGGCACTGGTTAAATTATTATTTTAAATCTGGATGTATGGGTCAGTTGGGAAGTTATTTAAGTTAGTTTTAGATTAGGATTAGTTTGATTTTTTTTTCACCATATGGGGAGGATTGTGTTTAGTTTTCTACCATATTTTCAGGCTACAAAAAGTAGGTTTGGGATGTCACCTTTTTTGAGCTGCATGCCTTGTATTCTTTACTTGGACCCCAAGTTTTGTAAACCTATATAAAGGCACCTCCTCTCTTGAATAAAATATGAAGAATATAAATTTTTGAAAGAGTGTTCTTGGTTCTGCCTTCGTTAGGAGTGGACATGAGGCCCATCTTTCATTCACCGCGAGGTCGAGGGGTGTGAGACCCCATTGCCTTCACTTTCGAGCATCGAGGGGCGTGAGGCCCTAGTTATCTTCTCCCTTACTAGTCCCCTCTATGATCTTGGAGCTTCTCCTTCATGGCCCCAGTAGTGATTTGGGTTGGATGCCCTAGGCTCCGCATGTAGTGAGATGGGTGGGACGCCCTAGACTACATGTAGTGGGGTCGATGAGATGCCCTAAGGTTCGACATCTCTCCGTGAAGGTAAGTCCCAAGTCTACAGAGTATCCATCTTTTTTTTCCCTGCATATTTTTTTTCTGACTTCTTGACCCTAATCACAGAGACTTTTCAGCTCTACAACGATCCTCCTAGCCCCCCCTTTTGTCCCGCATCAGTATGGCTTTCATCTCAATTCTATATGAAAGACTTGGGTGAAGCCTCATACATACAAGATATGAGGATCTATAGAGATAGATCTAAGAGGCTTTTGGGACTATCCCAATCTATGTACATAGACACTGTGCTGAAGTGGTTCAGCATGGAGAATTTCAAAAGAGGCTATCTTCTTATAAGCCATGGAATTACTCTTTCCAAGAAGGATTGTGTGACAACTCTTAAGGAAAGAGAGCATATGAGTAGAATTCCATATACTTTGGCAGTGGATTCTATTATGTATGCTATATTATGTATATGCATATCACTAGGGGTAGTGAGACGTGGAATCTATTAAAGTGTTAAGAACATCCTTAAATATTTGTGAAATACTAAGGACCAATAGCTTATTTTGGAGATTCTGACTTAAAACTTGTGGAATACACTGACTCCAGTTTTCAGTCAGATAGTGATGATAGTAAGAGTGTGTCTGGTTTTTATGTTTACTCTTAATGGTGAAGCAGTCTGTCAAAAAAGTTTCAAGCAGCATATAGTGGCTGATTCGATTTGCAAGGTGGAGAATATTACATCATCGGATGCAGCAAAGGAGGCTATGTGGTTGCAAAAGTTCCTAAGTGAGCTGGGAGTGGCTCCTTCCTTGGATGGTCATATTTCGATGTATTATGATAGCATTGGAGCCATAGCTCAAGCCAAAGAGTTGAATTCACATCAGTGAACCAAGCATATTCTGTGTTGTTATCACCTTATCTACGAGATTATTGAATGAGGTGACATCAAACTTCTCTGAAGATCAATGGTAAGGTGAACTTGGCCGACCCCTTCACTAAAGCCATTAGAATACAGAGTTCAATGACTGTAAATGGAATATGAGAATTAGATTCTATTCTGATTGGCTTTAGTCTAGGTGGGAGTTGTTAGGATATCTATCCCAAAGTCAATTATCTAGGTTATAGATGGTTGTGCGACTCATGTATATGTATATGAATTATTGAATTGAATAAAGGTGTATTCTGGTTGTTCATCACATGTCATCTTCCTAATTGTACTCTTGTGTGATGATGTCCTTTGAGCTACTTTGTATGTGATGTAGAGAGGATGCATCGTGTAGTTTATAACTAGTTCATGACCAAAGGATACAATATTTCAATATGATGGAATATCGAGAGTAGGTCATTAATATCATGTCTATTGGTTGTCCTCTTAATCAATTAGCATGGAGATGCTGGTATGAATCAAGTGTTGTGTTCGATAGTTCACTGAGCATGACTCAGTTGCATAGGTGCCGGACTATACAGATTTCTATTCTGGTGATGGAAAGTTGCTGGGTACAGTCAAGTACTTATGTAGTAGTAGTAGGATCAAGATAGAATTGATCTCTCCAAATGGTTTGGATTGAATGCTTAATTTGCCTCAATAAGAAAGACCTTGGCCAGGGCATTCTTTGTAAAGAGTTACAGGGATTCTTTGTTTGAGACATATTGAGATGGACTAATTAGAGTTGGGCAGTTTAACCCTAAGCCATCTAGAGCATTAAGAGATTAATGGAATAAGTTCAGTAGTATTCCATATTTGCCAGGTTCTTGTTGCTTTGCACCTTCGACCTATCTGGATATGGGGTGTTTTTGCTAGATGGCAACTTTGGCTGGTACTAGAAATGTTCCTATGCTATCGGTTTAGTATTTGAACCTACGAGGTCATACACCGGGGGTTTCTTTTTGATTTATTGGCTTGGAAATGATTGGGAATTATTCCAGACTCGTTTGATAAGAAGTTGTCAAAACTGCCAAATGAGTGACCCGAGGCGAGTCGACCAGAGGCGAGTCGACCCGTTTGACAGGATTTGCTGAAAAATCCAAGAATGCTTCATTAATAGTTATAAGGGTTATGGCATTTAATGCTTTGTGTTTCAGGTTTTAATCTCATCAGTTGCTAAAGTCCAAGGGTTTGTCACACCCTTGAATCCCAAGAGACTCCAAAACTCACTATTAATCTCTCATTACCTCCCTTTATGGTTTTATATAAGACCTTTTTGGTGGGCTAAAAATAAGTTTGTTCCCTCTTCACCTAGGTTGAGACTCTGCCATTTTCTCATTGTTAGAAGTCTTGACCTTTGAGAGATTATGAGATCTGATCTCATTTTGCTAGAAGGGTTCTAACAAAATAATGTGAGGTTTTAGGTTTTGGGATTGTTGTGTGCATACCTTCTATTGAAGGTTTGGGACAAAGTGTTCTGGGAAGGGTTCTTGAGTGCTTTGTTCCATCTCAATTTAGCAATAGGTTCTTCAAGGTGTTGAAGGAGTCTATCGTTGCCACATAGTTTCCTGAGGGCTAGCACCTTGAAAGAAGGAGGAGAATCCCCTTACCCCAGTGTGAACTACCTATAAAGGCAGAACATTTGTGCTGCTTGCAGGACTAGTCTTCTTCCTTGGAGTACTTCCCTTCCTAGTGATTGTCACCTCGCAGGTATAGCTTGTATTCCTATCTTATGGGTATGATAAAATGTTCCTTAGCACCATCTTGTGATTCAAAGAATGGTTCTATGAGTTACATATTTTGCATGCTCGATTTCTTACATATACTATTCTATATGCATAAATATCTTTGTTGATGCGGAGCTATATGGTGCGGGCACCAGACTCAGAAGAAGACTTCAGGGCTCCATCTGGATCTCTGATTGACCTTGCCCGAAGAATTAGGGTTTTCTGGTTTGTAATAAGGGTTGACTTGGTCAACTCAAATTTAGTTGAGTCTGTATTTCCCTGTAATTTAAATTTTATTGAGTCATGTTGACTCAGTTCAAGTCCTAGTAGTGGTCTAGGTCTTTTCCAGGGTGCCACATTTTCTCCCAAGCCCAAGCAAGTGGGTGCCACACTCCCACCACACGCCAGAGTCCAGGAGGCGCCACATCTCCATCCCATTGTCTTGGTCCCCACACCCAAGAAAGCAAGAATTTTTCTTGAAGCCAAAATCAAGGAGGCGCCCCATATGTACCTTAAAAGGCCAAGCTAAAGGAGGAAAGAGGCATTTCTGGGGAGGACTTCAAGGGGGCGCCCAATCCATGCCTAAACATCCCAAAGCAAAGTTGGGAAGAGCCATGACTTGGGAGAAAGAAAGGAGGTGTCCAAAAGAGTTGAGCCATGGAAGGAAGAAATTTTTTCTTGAAAAGCAAGGCTAGGAGGCGCCACCTACTTACCATTTGGAGCTTTCAATCAACATTTATGGAACCTCTTGGCCGGACATATGGAAGGAATTGATTCTACAAACCTAATTTGAAGATCCATCCTATTAGTCCCACATGGGAAGATGTAAAACCCGACCTCTTGTAAAGTCCTATAAAATAACCCCTCTTGTAAGTTTTGAAAACAACTGATGAATGAATTCAATTTATGTGTGAGCAAACTTTGTGTTTCTCTCTTCCGCACTTGTATTCATGGTTGAGCTCCATGAGAGAGTAAAATCCGGGTTCCCTAGGAACCTTGAGGAGGTGTGAGATCTCCAACCCCAAAACCCTAGGTTAGCCGCTTCAACTCTAAAACCCTAGCCGCCCCTCATCCTTTTTATTCCACTAAAACCCTAGTCTACTCCATCTCTCACGGCCCCTCTCTCCAAGTAGAGGCCGACCACCAGCATCCAGGTCCAATTCGGCTGCTTCGAAGATAGACCAAACCCCAGAGGAAGTCAGATCAGCATCCAGGAGAATCAGGACTTCAGCAACATCAACTTTCAAGTTCTTCTATATGGTAAATCTTTCCTTGAGTATCTGGTTTCATAACTTGTTCTTCTTTCTTTCCCAGATCTTGACTTCAGAAGAAGCCAACTCTGCCAAAGGGCCAGTATTGGAGGATCCATTGCGAAGATATCTGAATCCGGGGATCCACAATCTGTTCAAGAGAGTCCTTCCACTAAACTCTGTGAAGATCACTGCCTAAACTATGTGAAGATCACTGCCTGGTCTGTAACGTTCTCTTCTCTTTATTTCTGTCCTGTTGAAAGTTTAGAGCGAAACCCTAGGTCTGGGAGTTTCTCAACCCCCAACGATCCTTTACTTCTGAACTACTCTGATAACCTAATTTCTTTAAATTGTGCTTTCAATTATTACATAGTTTCTTTCAATTGAGTTTAACTTTCCTTTGAGTTAAAGCCGACTTCTGAAAATATATATATATATAAAAAAGAATTAGTCTTAATTTACTTCCCATCGCATCATCATTTTCGTTCTGCATCAATTTTGGTGTCAGAGCTTTCGTTCTGCATCATTCTGGTATCAGAGCCCTGTCTAGGATTCTGTTGCCCAGATATGGTGCCCAAGAGGGGGGGTGAATTGGTATTTTAAAAAATTAAAGTAATATATGTGCTATCAAGTTCAAAGGTGAAGAGTGATAGTGCTCAAGTAATTGTGCAACGGAAGCAATGAAATATAACAACAATTAAAGAGCAAAAAAAGATAGAGAGTAAAGCAATGCAAACACACAAGAAGTATAGTGGTTCGGTGCACCTAGCACCTATATCCACTCCCTAAGCTCCACTTGGGAATTTCCACTATAATCTTTTCTAAATTACAGCCGACTTGTTTTACCAGGCTCACAAGTCAAAACCTTACACACTTGTTTGGCTTCGGGCTTACAAGCACCCTAGTTGGTTTTATCAATTGGCTCACCAACAAACCTCACTCACTTGTTTTGGCTTCGGGCTTACAAGCAACCCTAGTTGGTTTTATCAATTGGCTCACCAACAAACCTCACACTAGTTTCAAGTTCTCTTGAAACTAGCCTAAGACAAAAAGAATATGAATACGATGAATAAATCAATACCAACTCCTTTTGAGCAAAAAGTAATTCGATGTAGCTCTTGATGGAGACTCTTCAAGCCTTTCTCTTGGAGTCTTGGACCTCACTAAATGCCAAACTCTTGAAAGTTGGATTCCTCAAAGATGGAAAGCTTTTGGCTAAGGAATCTCTTGGTTTTCTCACTCTTTTTGGCTTGGAAGTGATTGAAGGCTTTTACTTTCACTCTATTTCTTTTCACTTTGTCTCCTTGTCTTTTTTGAAGTTAGGTGGAGGTTAAATACCTCATTCAAGCTGAAACAACTCCACAATACCGTTAGAATAAAAATATGGCCGTTTATGGCCGTTAGAAATCAAATCAAAAGTTCAGAAAAATAGCCATTATGCCATGAGTTGACCTCTGGATCAAGTGTCGACCTCATGAGTCGACCTCCAGTTTATCTTAGGCAAAAATCTAGAAAACCATAGTTCTCCCAGTTTGAATTCTCGGGCGATGAGTCGACCTCTGGTGTCGACCTCTGGACAGGTGTCGACCTCTGGTGTTGACCTCTGGAGCGTGCCACTGAAATTTTGCCATGCCGGCCTAGCTGAACTTTTCTTTTCTTCATGAGTCGACCTCTGGTGGTCGACCTTTGGCAAGGTGTCGACCTCTGGTGGTCGACCTCTATCTGAAATTTTCTGAAACTCTAGAGAGGTTCGTGCCATGCTTGAGTTTCTCTAAGCCTTTGTTTCTTTTGTCATTACTTCTTAACAAGAAGGTCCAATATGAGAAATTTGATCTTGTTCAAAGTAGAAAAGCTCTTTCCCAAATCAGGCAAGCTTGGTTTCATCATTGTACTCTGATACTCTTTTTGAATAACCTATGTCCTGAAACTTTATCTTGAGATGAAAACATTAGTCCAAACATATACTCAACCTTTTGTTAATCATCAAAATTAAGGAGCCAAAGCCAACAATCTTTCCCCTTTTTGATGATGACAAAACCTTGAGTATATATGCAATTAACCCAAAAGCAATATAGCAATAATAAAAATTTTCAAAGAATCCTTACATGCATGAGTATACCATAAAAATTTACTTTTCATCTACTTTTTGTGAAAACATTCTCATGAGTCAAAAGATTTTACTTTTCATTTACTTCTTTCTTTTTGAAAACATTCTCATGAGTCAAAAAGATAAGAACCCTAATAGCTTTACTTTATTCTATGACAGAGTCATACTTTACCAATATACTTTACAAACTTTACTATACTCCCCCTTTTTGTCAGAATCAAAAAGTGCATTCTTTGTAGTAAAAGATATATTAAGGAAAATTATGTTCCATTACAATGAAGTACTTAGTTGCATAAAATACATGCTCCCCCTCAATTTGTGCATTCAATATAATAAAAACATTCTAACTTGAGGGTTTAAAAAGATAAATGCTAAGAGCTGGTATCAGACAGTAAAATATCATAATGTAGATAAGTATATAAATGTATTCAGTTACAAATTGCTTACATAGTAAGCACAAAACACTGATATATCAGATCATACAAAGTAACTAGTATATCATACATCAAGAAAATCTATGAGGCTACTCCTCATCAGAAGGTATATCAAAAGAGATAGGAGCCGAGATCCTAGATGAGGATTTTGGAGTCCTATGAGTGAGACTCCAAGTCCTCAGAGAGGGACCAGACCTAGGGGTAGTCCTACGAGATCTATAGGTCCGAGGAAAAAGGCTCCACGGGTGTCCTGACAGAAGCAGTAGCAGAAGAGTAGATGGATCAGTATGCTGAGTAGACTGAGCTGGATTGTGCCTGCTGACTAGCTCATAAGCAGTGGGATCATCAATATCTGTCTCTGTATGCTCATCTCTATCATCCGGAATCCCTGTAATAGTCTCAAAAAGTGACTCTGTAACTCAGTATCACTGGCACTCTGTAGCTGGAGGATCTGTACTGGGAAGATCAGTAGAGGAGGATCAGCAAAGGGAGAATCTCTGAATCGGATCTGTAGGGTGGAAGATCAGAGCTAGCTGCTCCAGGCTGATCTCCATCACTGTCACTGTATCCACTGTCATTATCATCATCATCAGATTGTGGAGGAGTACTATCGGATCTACAGTCCCTGGTGGTAATCTAATCTCAGTAGGCTGAGGATCTGTTGGAATCCTGCATCTACACTAGCTGAGAGAGCTCCAATATGCTATCTGTGTGGATCCGCAGACCATGTAGCTCCTGTCGTACACCAGCAATCTCTATCTGGACCTCTGAAATGTGATCAGTCACTCTCTGCTCAAAGTCCCGATATCCTCGCTGTAGTCCTCCGTGTGTAGCAGTAGCAGTAGGTGCTGGAGCTGGAAGGTGGTGGCGTGAATGGCTCAGGCTCCGCAGTCTCGACTCTGGTGCTGGACGAGGAGGTGTACCATAATCAGTAGGCTCTGAAGGCCCTGCCTCAGCTGCTCGGATCTCATCCTCCTCATCTGGCTCCTTGCCAAACTCTCGTCGCACCCAACGATCACCAATCAGTCGAAATCCCATCCTATGCAGGGATTCTCTCCATATGTATCAGTATGCTGCAGCTGACTGAAGGTATACCATCAAATGAAACTCCATGCTCCCTGAATAGCTGTGTCAGCCCCATGCCATATGGCTGAACTAGTCTCCTGTGAGATGCTGCCTCACCCATCTGCTGAAGCATGATCCTGGGAAGGTTGATGGGAGTCTGCTGTCTCAGGGACACCATCAATACCAGCTCACGCTCAGTGATAAAGTCGAATCTCCCGCTCTTTGGAATCAAGATGCGGGCGATGATATGATGCAGCACTCTTATCTCCAGTGAAAGCTGGTTAGCGCTACTGTGGAAATGCCGCTAACTCCTCATGCTCTAGAATACATCTGAAGGCATGCTCTCTGTCATGATAGAAGTGGCAGCTGTGCCATGAAGTGGAATCCTCCAAACGTGACTGATGACCTCCGGTGTCACTGGAATCTCGATCCCACGAACAGTAGCTGACCATCCAATGCCATCAGTGGCCATGGATGCATAGAACTCCCTGATGAGGTCTGGGTAGAATCTCTCAGTCATCGTGCAGAAGTGAACTAGCCTGGCATCTCTCAGCACATCTCCTATAAAAAAGTGATGCTGATCCCAGAAATGGTATGTCCACATGTCTCCCACTCGCAATGCTCTTCCGTACTAAGCTGGCTGGCCTGGTGCAGGTGGCTCTGGGGTCGGCTCACGCTCATGTCTGACCTTTCTTCTTCGCGCTCAGTGCTACTTTGGCCTTGTTCCATTCTCCTTTTCCTACTGCCAAGTGCTTTCTTGGATCCATATGGATGGAAGAGGGGTAAATTAGGGAGAAGTTGGATAATGCAAGGCTAAGAGGGAAGGAATCAAGAAAAGAGAGGAGAAGAGAGGTTCACGGTTGAGTAAAAGAGGAATGGTGAAATGGTAAGATAGGGTTTGTGAAAATGGAGAAAATCGAGAGTAAATGGAGAAAATGAAAGAAACGGAGGAAAGAAATAAGTGATTTCAATTGAAAATAACCGATATTTGAGGTAGATAGAGGCAAAAGCTTTCGGTTGTCCAAAACCAAGAACACGGTCAAAAATGATTAGGTTCAAAGGAGAACAAGAGGAGAGGAGAAGATTTACCCAAAAAGATAAGGAGAGGGTTCGAAATCCACTGTTTAGAGCTTTAGGAAGTTGGAAGGGGACCACACGAAGGAGAAATGGAAAGAAATGGAGAAAAATAGGCTTGCGGACGGGTTTTAAAAAAGATGATTTCCGTTCAAGTGTCGACCTCTAAAAATTCTCAGGGGTCGACCTCAAGTGTCGACCTTTAAAAATCTCAGGGGTCGACCTCAAGTGTCGACCTCCGAAAACTTAAGTGTCGACCTCCAAAAAATAAATTAGCCAAAATAAAATTCGGTAAAATTTTAAAATTGATAAAATTTAGAAAAATAAGCTTTAACCATATTTGAGAATTTATAAATCATTTTTGAGGAATTTTGATGAGAATTGAGAGTTTCAAGCAAAAGGATCAATGACTCCCAGTTCTCTTCTGATCATACAAAATCTTTCTTCATTCAATGGTTTTGTGAAATATCAGCCAATTGATAATCAGTACAAATAAATTCTAACAACACATTAGAGTTCTGAACATGATCTCTTATGAAGTGATGTCTTATTTCAATATGTTTGCTTCTTAAATGTTGTACAGGATTTTTCGTTAAATTGATTGCACTAGTATTATCACATCTTATGGGTATCTTAGTTAGTTTGATGCCAAAGTCCTCGAGTTGCTATTTGATCCATAGAATCTGAGCACAACAGCTTCCAGCTGCTATATGTTCGGCTTCCACCGTAGATAGAGCAACCAAATTCTATTTCTTGCTGCTCCATGAAATCAAATTAACTCCTAGGAATTGACAAGTTCCACTAGTACTTTTATGATCAAGTTTCACCCAGCAAAATCAGTATCAGAATATGCAATCAATTCATATGATGACTCCCTAGAGTACCAAAGACCAATTTCAATTGACCCAATAAGTATCTAATATACGTTTTACAGCTAAGAGATGTGATTCTTTAGGAGAAGACTGAAAACGTGCACACATACAAACACTAAACATTATATCTGGTCTACTGGCAGTTAGATATAGCAATGAACCAATAATGCCTCTATATAATTTTGGTCTACTAATTTACCACATTCATCTTTGTCTAATTTACATGAAGAGCTCATAGGGTACCTATTGGTTTGGCAGTCTCCATCCCAAACTTTTTCAATATTTCCCTTATGTACTTGGCTTGGTTGATGGAGATCCCCTCTTTGGTTTTCTTAATTTGGAGTCCGAGGAAGAAGTTGAGTTCTCCCATCATGCTCATCTCGAACTCACTCTGCATTAACTTTGCAAATTCTTGACAAAGACATTCGTTAGTAGCACCAAAAATAATATCATCTACATAGATTTGTACTACTAAGAGATCATCATTTTTCTTTTCAAAATATGTATTATCTACATTACCTCTAGAAAAATCATCCTTCATCAAAAATGAACTTAATCTATCATACCAAGCTCTAGGAGCTTGCTTTAAACCATACATGCTTTATGCAATTTAAAAACATGGTTAGGAAATTCATGATTTTTAAAACCAGGAGGTTGTTCAACATAAACTTCCTCTTCAATAAATCCATTTAAAAAAGCACTCTTAACATCCATTTGAAATAACTTGAAATCCATAAACAAGCAAAAGCAAGTAAAAGTCTAATTGCTTCTAGCCTAGCAACAAGAGCAAAGGTTTCATCAAAGTCGATCCCTTCTTCCTGGTTGTAGCCTTAGCAACAAGTCTAGCTTTGTTTCTAGTTACAATACCATGTTCATCAAGTTTATTTCTAAAAACCCATTTTGTGCCAATTACAGAAACATTAAGGGGTCTTTCAGTTAAAGTCCAAACATTATTTCTTTTAAATTGATTTAGTTCATCTTGCATAGCATTAATCCAGTTACAATCTTTTTCAGCTTCTTCATTGACTTAGGCTCTATCTGAGATACAAAAGCTAAATAATCACAACATTTCTAATAGAAGAGCATGTACTTACTCCTTTGATGGATCACCAATTATTAGCTCTTTGGGTGTCCGTGTGCATACCTCCACTCTTTAGGTAAAGGTTGTGGTGAAGTTGCATTGATCTCTTGAGTTTGATCTTCATTTTCTTGATCATTATCTCCTTTGGGCTCATCTTCATTGATTGTCAATTGTTCAAGCTTCTTTGTACCTGTTTCATCATCAATAGAATCTTCTTTTCTTGAAGATTTTTTGTTAGATTCATCAAACACTACATGAATTGATTCTTCAACCAGAAGAGTTCTTCTGTTGAAGACCCTGCATGCCTTGCTAGAAGTAGAGTATCCTAAGAAGATACCCTCATCTGACTTGGCATCAAATTTACTGATATTATCTTTGCCATTGTTTATATGAAACAGCGCAACCAAATACACGAAAATACTTGAGATTAGGTTTTCGATTTTTCCAAAGCTCATATGGTGTTTTCTTCAAATAGGTCAAATTAAACACGATTAAAATGTAACAGGAAGTATTAATGGCTTCTGCCCAAAAATATCTAGGTAAATCGTTTTGCAAAGCATTGTGCGTGCCATTTCTTCAAGTGTCCTGTTCTTTCTTTCTACCACCCATTTTGTTGAGGTGTCCTAGGTGCAAAAAAATTATGACTAATGCCATTTTCATTACAAAAAGCTTCAAAATCATGATTGTCAAATTCAGTTCCATGATCACTACGCAAAGAAACAATAGTGAGATCTTTTTCGTTTGAAACCCTTTTATGAAATTTAACAAAAGCTGGAAAATTTTCATCTTTGTGAGCTAAAAACATTACCCAAGTAAATCGTGAGTAATCATCTACAATTACTAGCCCATTTTTTTACCTCCCAAACTAGTTGTTCTGGTTGGTCCAAAGAGGTCCATATGCAATAATTCAAGGGGTCTAGTAGTAGATACTACTCCTTTAGGTTTGAAAGTAGATTTAGTTTGTTTTCCAAATTGCATGCAGCACAAATCTTATCTTTTTCAAATGTGAGTTTTGGTAATTCTTTTACAAGATTCTTTTTGCTTAATTTTGAAATCAACTGCATACTAGCATGCCCTAGCCTACGATGCCAAAGCCAACTAGTTTCACTTGCCTTGGCTTCCTAGCCACTAGGCATTGACCACTTTCCATGGCTAGATCATCAAGATCAACCATGTAAATGTTTCCATGCCTATGACCAGTGAACTTGATGCCATCGACATCTAGACTAGATACCATGCACAAAGATGATTCAAAAATTACTTTAAAACCCTTATCACAAAACTGACTAATGCTAAAAAGATTATGCTTCAAGCCATCAACAAATAATACATTATCTACATAAGCATTAGGGGTGATATGGATTTTACCAATTCCGACGATTTTGCCTTTTCCATTATCACCAAAAGTAACGTTTCCACCATCAATAGCTGCTAGTGATGAGAATTGCTTCACATCCCCAGTCATGTGCCTTGAGCAACCACTATCCAGATACCACATTCTTCTTTTATTTTTGGTTGCAAGGCACACCTGCAAAGTTAATCAAGTTGAAACTTTAGGTACCCAAGTCATCTTGGGTCCTTTAGGGTTAGTCAAATTGGTTCCTTTGGAACCCAAATCTTTCCAAAGGTATTTAATTTTTTCTATTACAAATATATGATTTATGTCCTAACTTACCACATGCATAGCAGGTAATATTAGAAGATGCAGGTATGAAAAAGTTTTTGTAAAGTTTTTGCTGATTGTGTGGCTTAAATCCAAGTCCAGCTTTGTTAAACACTGCATGTTGACTATTTAAAAGCATACTTAATTTTTTTGAACAAAAAGTTTTACTTTTCTAACTCTTCTTTGTAATTCTTGTTTTGAAGCAATAGTTCTTTATTTTGTTTTTCAATTTTCTCATTAGTTTTAAGACTTCTATTATTTTTCAAAGAATCATTTTCTTTTAAAAGATTATCCTTATCATTTTTCAAGGTCTTTACATGTTCAGTTAATTTCTTGTTTTCTTGAATTAAATCTTCAATTTCAGTTGAAAACTTTTCTGAATTTTTGGTAAGCTCAAGATTTAGCTTTCTTAATTTCTTATTTTTCAGTTTTAATTTTTCATATTCCATAACTAAATCATCAAAAGCATCATGCAATTCATTGAAAGTAAATTCAATTTCAAGTTCAGAATTTACCTCATTATCTTCATTGGCCATGAAACAGGTTGGCGACTACCTGCTGCTCTTCATCACTGCTGGAGTCCTCACTCTCACTCCAGGTAGCCATCATGGCTTTCTTTCTCAACATCCTTCGACTCTTTTTAAGCAAAGGGCAATCCATTTTATAATGTCCAGGCTTCTTGCACTCGAAGCAGATGGGTGGATCCCTTTCTTTTTCTTTATCTTTATCTTTTTTGTGATCACCTTTTTGTGGCTTTTTCTTGTAGAAGCCCTTCTTCTTTCTCATAATCTTTTGAATTTTCTTGTAATGAGGGCTGTCTCATCATCATCAGCTGCTTCTTCTGATTCATCACTTGACTCTTCCTTTGTAGTGGACTTGAAGGCTATGGCTTTCTTTTTCTTGTCATTGTCCACTGTCTTCTGCTTTAGTGAAAGCTTGTAAGTCATCAGTGATCCAAGAAGCTGCTCAAGAGGTAGAGTATTGACATCCTTGGCTTCTTCTATGGCTGTTACTTTCGCATCCCATGAAGCCGGAAGAGACCTGGAAGTTTGTTAACCAGTTCACCATTAGATATAATTTTTCCCAAACTCCTCATGCCATTTACTATATTGGTAAATCTAGTATACATTTCACTTATACTTTCAGTTGGTTCCATCCTGAACATCTCATACGTATGAATGAGCATGTTCACCTTTGTGGTTCTTCACTTGGTGTGTACCCTCATGGGTAACCTCAAGTGTATCCTAAATTTCTTTGGCGGAAATACAATTCGATATTCTGTTAAATTCACTAGGGTCAAGTGCACAGAATAGCAAATTCATCGCCTTAGCATTTAACTCAGCTTGTTTGATGTCATTGTCATCCCATTCTTCTTCAGATTTTGGGGTGATAATGCCATTAACCAAGTGAGTGGGCTGATGAGGCCCTTTAGTAATTACTCTCCATATATGATAATCTACAGCTTGTAAATAAATATGCATACGAGTTTTCTAGTATGTGTAGTTTGTGCCATTAAAGAAAGGAGGGCGATTTAATGCTTGTCCTTCAACTACACCCATTCTAATTGGGACGGCCATGATCTTTCACTCAAGATCGTTGGACTTATAAGAGAGTACCGGTGCTCTGATACCACTTGTTGCCCAGATATGGTGCCCAAGAGGGGGGTGAATTGGGTATTTTAAAAATTAAAGCAATATATGTGCTATCAAGTTCAAAGGTGAAGAGTGATAGTGCTCAAGTAATTATGCAACAGAAGCAATGAAATATAACAAAATTAAAGAGAAAAAGAAGATAGAGAGTAAAGCAATGCAAACACACAAGAAGTATAGTGGTTCAGTGCACCTAGCACCTACATCCACTCCCCAAGCTCCACTTGGGAATTTCACTATAATCTTTTCTAGATTACAGCCGACTTGTTTTACCAGGCTCACAAATCAAAACCTTACACACTTATTTTGGCTTCGGGCTTACAAGCAACCCTAGTTGGTTTTTTCAATTGGCTCACCAACAAACCTCACTCACTTGTTTTGGCTTCGGGCTTACAAGCAACCCTAGTTTGTTTTATCAATTGGCTCACCAACAAACCTCACACTAGTTTCAAGTTCCCTTGAAACTAGCCTAAGACAAAAAGTATATGAATACAATGAATAAATCAAGACAAACTCCTTTTGAGCAAAAAGTAATTCGATGTAGCTCTTGATGGAGACTCTTCAAGCCTTTCTCTTGGAATCTTGGACCTCACTAAATGCCAAACTCTTGAAAGTTGGATTCCTCAAGATGGAAAGCTTTTGGCTAAGGAATCTCTTGGTTTTCTCACTCTTTTTGGCTTGGAAGTGATTGAAGGCTTTTTACTTTCACTCTATTCCTTTTCACTTTGTCTCCTTGTCTTTTTTGAAGTTAGGTGGAGGTTAAATACCTCATTCAAGCTGAAACAACTCCACAAGATCGTTAGAATCAAAAATATGGCCGTTTATGGCCATTAGAAATCAAATCAAAAGTTTAGAAAAACTAGCCGTTATGCCATGAGTCGACCTCATGAGTCGATCTCTGGATCAAGTGTCGACCTCATGAGTCGACCTCCAGTTTATCTTTGGCAAAAATCCAGAAAATCATAGTTCTGCCCAGTTTGAATTCTCGGGCGATGAGTCGACCTCTGATGTCGACCTCTGGACAGGTGTCGACCTCTGGTGGTCGACCTCTGGAGCGTGCCACTGAAATTTTGCCGTGCCGGCTTAGCTGAACTTTTCTTTTCTTCATGAGTCGACCTCTGGTGGTCGACCTTTGGCAAGGTGTCGACCTCTGGTGGTCGACCTCTGATCTGAATTTTCTGAAACTCTAGAGAGGTTCGTGTCATGCTTGAGTTTCTCTAAGCCTTTGTTTCTTTTGTCAATTACTTCTTAACAAGAAGGTCCAATATGAGAAATTTGATCTTGTTCAAAGTAGAAAAGCTCTTTCTCAAATCAGGCAAGCTTGGTTTCATCATTGTACACCTGATACTCTTTTTGAATAACCTAAGTCCTGAAACTTTATCTTGAGATGAAACATTAGTCCAAACATATACTCAACCTTTTTTTAATCATCAAAATTAAGGAGCCAAAGCCAACAGTTTCTGACTTGCTTGCATGTTTTGAGTGTCTCTCTTTTTTACTTTGTCTGCTCGAAGTAGACTCCCCAGGACGTCCGGTCCTAGGAACGAAGCGAGGTGCAAGCCTCCTCTTCCAATTCCACGGGGTGTTCCTAGGGCGTCTAGGCGATCCACTGGGTTACAACTTCATAGCAGGAATTGTAAACAGAGGAAGCATTCTGTTTTCAGCCTGTAACTACCCTATTCCAGGAATTGTTTCTCATTACAGGTAACTTCAAATTGTGTGATTTTATTTTTCTAAAACCATTATAATTGAATCTATTTTACATAATTTTACTGAAATTTATTGGTTTCCATGAAATTTCTGAGAGTTAAATTACAGAAACTCTGTTTCTGTGTTTCTGTAATTCAATTTTTTTGAGTGATCATCTCCTAATTCATCTTAAGGGAAATTGAGCATCTAAGATAAGGGGAGGAGTTATAACCTCTCCTTAGCCCAAAACCACCACCCATTCATTCAATCCTAAGCCTAATTTTAAAATTTATTAGACTTAATTTGCCCTAGTGGGCTAGGAACACCAACTAGTCAGGTCCAGCCTAGGGTTTAGTCAGTTTGTCTGGTTACTCTGTGTGTGCTTTGTGCTCAGTGTCTAGAACGGTAATTCAGGGACTACGTCCCGAAGGGCTTGTGTGCTGGTCCACCTACCTGGCCAATCACTGATTGCTGTCTAGGATTGGCAATTAGGGACCTAACACTCCCCTTACACCTGCTTGGCTTAGTCCCGAGTTACTACAGGCTAGCTTGCCACTCTGATTGGGCATCTAGTTTGGGCTCTAGGTCTATTTAGCCTATAGTCATTTCAATCGAGTCTCATTTGGTGTGCTTGCTTGCATCATCATGTCCACCTGGAACGGAGTACCCTACCAACCTGGTCAAACCCAACCTGATTTAGAGGCCATGATTAGAACTCTTACTGAAAGTATGACCAAATTGAGTCAGGATATGAATGAGGGTTTTGCCCAGTTTAGAGACCGAGCCCAGGGACTTGAGAAACGTAGACATCAAAATTGGACCCTTTATCCAAAATTTAATAGGCCCCAACCTCACCCATGCCAAGAGCCTCGGAGGACCTTATACCGTGATCCCGAGCATAACCCTAGGAGCCTATACCCATACTTGGTTGACTCAGAGAAGGGACCCGTTAGGAACACTGAACCTTATGCACCCACTTTTGATGGAAGATAAGAGACATATATTAAGTGTGAAGAATAAATGGATCGGTATTTTGAGTGCACTAACATATCAGAATTAGAACAAGTTAGGTTGGCCAAAACCAAGTTCACCTAACATGCTAGGTCGCATTGGTATGCTATTGAGCATGAGTGTTATCAAAGAAAAGAGGAAATATATACTTGGAGAGATATGAGAAGTAAGTTGAGAGATAAGTACCTAGGTAGATCCTATGAGAAAAGACTTTTAGACCAATGGTACCAATTGCGACAAGGTAATAGGCCTGTGTCTAAATATATCAAGGACTTCCAGTGGTATGACATGAAATGCAATACCATTGAGACCGAAGCTCAGATCATATCGAGGTTTAGGGTTGGGTTACACCCAGACATTTATAGGAAGCTATGCCTTGAAAAGAACAATAAGTTAGACCGAGCCTACCAAGAAGCCCAAGACTATGAGTGGTCTTTAAGATATAACTAATCAAGTACTTTGGACTTAAAGCCACCCTCTACCAACTTGAGTCAAGTTCCGATTGATCCGATACCTGTAGTAAACCAGACTTTTGTTTGTCAATTCCCACTTGTGTCACCTCTTGACCAGAAGGATACCAATGAGGAAGAAGGTTAGGTATGACAAGCCCAGAATCAGTTGACCCGATTACCACTGACCTGAAACCTATTGAATTGACATCGAGGAAGTATATGATGCTGGCTTGAGTCTAGTTGATGAATATGAGGGAGAAGAACTTGAAGAATGTGAAATCGATACTATTGGTTCCTTACCTGAGGAGACCTTGGAAAGCAACCAAGTGGTAGGACCTAGTTCAGAAATTCAAGAGATTTGTGAGAATCAGGTTCCTTTAGTCAAATACCCCCAGGAAGAACTCATAGTGTTAGCTCGAGCTATCAGTTCGTACCCTCTAATGACAGTCATTCCCCAAGTACCAATTGAAGATCTTTGCACTTAACTGTTTAAGTTTGCCCACCCTATAGTAGATCCTCTCCTTAGGATGACTGAATCAAGCCTCTTACAATTGGACCTTGTCCCATGCCCAGCCACTAAGGTCTCTCCCGTAATCTCAGTTGAACATCCTTGTCTTGAGCAGATTGATTCAACCAGTCCTGTAGAAGTCCTCCTTATGACCCCAGACCCCTTCCTTCGCATGACTGACCTACCCTTCTATAGAGTATACCTTTCCGCACCCATATGTCAAGTTTCAAGTCTTGAGGTCATCATCCATAGGCCCTTCCATGAATCATTCTTCAATCCAGTTCTTGAGAAAATGGATCATTATTTACTTAGAGAACAAAATTTAACTGTTTCAATCACATGTCATAGGCTACTTCCCGAACCATCTCTTGATCCATTCCTGGGAGTAGCAAACTTTTCCTTTCATAAGGATGATCAATTGACACTCATAGATCACCATTCAAACCTTTAGGTCACCACCTTTAGTCAACAGTTAATTCGAGACTCCACCTCATATTTCCTCCCTTTCTCTAGGACTTTCAATGCTTCTTACACCATCCAAGTATACTTTGTCGAAGTCTTTAGAGTGAACCATGTGTCAGAGCCTATTAGGTTTGCCACCTACTTCTGGAAGACCTTATGGCACCTACTAGGCACCCATGATAAGTTTTCATGCTCTACATGCCATCCTCCGACCCAAGGTCAAACCTAGAGAGCCATATTTTGTTAGGTTTAGAACTAGGGTTCCTTTGGAATAAAGTCCATTCTTTAGGAATGCGTCATCAGTCTAGTTTAGTTTTTCTCTTGACCCTTTACTAGGCTTTGACTCAGATTTTGGTTTGATTGAGAGCACCAGGAATTGGGATTTGTATTTTATCCAGGGCTGAATTTGCATACAATGACTCGGTCAATAGGTCTACAGGTTAGAGTCCATTTGAAATTGTGCATGGTTACAAACCTCACACACCTCTTGACCTAGCTCCTTTACCAGTCCACACACGAGTCTCCGAGTCTGCTGATGTTTTTGCACAGCATATAAAAGACTTGCATAAAGAAATTCATGCCAAAATAAATTTAAGTAATAAAACTTATAAGAAGTTGGCTGATTCTCAAAGGCGAGTCAAAACTTTTGTTGAGGGAGACTATGTAATGATTAGGTTAAGGCCTGAACGGTTTCCTCCTGGAACCGTTAGAAAGTTACATGCTAGAGGAGCTGGACCATTTAGAGTGGTGAAGAGAGTAGGATCCAATGCCTATGTGCTCGAGTTGCCTTCAGAACTAGGCATTAGCTCCACTTTCAACATTACAGACCTAGTAGAGTATAGAGAGCCAGCTGTGACTCCCATTGAGCCTTTTGAGCCTAATCCTGCTCTTGAGAGTGAACCCAACCCTGTGTGTCCACCAACAAACTGGCCTGTGAGGAAAGAGCAGATTGAAAAGATCCTAGATGATCAGGTTATCTCTACTCGTAATCGAGGGTACCAAAGATACCTGATCCGCTGGCAAGGAAGGCTAGACTCTGATGACTCTTGGATCTCCCAAGAAGAATTACAAGAATTGGACCCAGACCTCTTGGAGGGATACCAGAGCCAACTTGATCCATACTCGACAGGGTCGAGTTCCTCCCACCCCGGGAGAATTGGTGCGGGCACCAGACTCAGAAGAAGACTTTAGGACTCCATTTGGATCTCTGATTGACCTTGCCCGAAGAATTTGAGTTTTTTGGTTTTGTAATAAGGGTTGACTTGGTCAACTCAAATTAGTTGAGTCTGTATTTCCCTGTAATTTAAATTTTGTTGAGTCATGTTGACTCAGTTCAAGTCCTAATAGTGGTCTAGGTCTTCTCCAGGGTGCCACATTTTCTCCCAAGCCCAAGAAAGTGGGCGCCACACTCCCAGCCACACGCCAGAGTCCAGGAGGTGCCACATCTCCATCCCAGTGTCTTGGTCCCCACACCCAAGGGAGCAAGAGTTTTTCTTGAAGCCAAAATCAAGGAGGCGCCCCATATGTACCTTAAAAGGCCAAGCTAAAGGAGGAAAGAGGCATTTCTTGGGGAGGACTTCAAGGGGGCGCCCAATCCATGCCTAAAAACCCCAAAGCAAAGTTGGGAAGAGCCATGACTTGGGGAGAAAGAAAAGGAGGTGTCCAAAAGAGTTGAGCCATGGAAGGAAGAAATTTTTTCTTGAAAAGCAAGGCTAGGAGGCGCCACCTACTTACCATTTGGAGCTTTCAATCAACATTTATGGAACCTCTGGCCGGCCATATGGGAAGGAATTGATTCTACAAACCTAATTTGAAGATCCATCCTATTAGTCCCACATGGGAAGATGTAAAACCCTGACCTCTTGTAAAGTCCTATAAAATAACCCCTCTTGTAAGTTTTGAAAACAACTGATGAATGAATTCAATTTATGTGTGAGCAAACTTTGTGTTTCTCTCTTCCGTACTTGTCTTCAGGTGTTGAGCTCCGTGAGGGAGTAAAGTCTGGGTTCCCTAGGAACCTTGAGGAGGTGTGAGATCTCCAACCCCAAAACCTTGGTTAGCCACTTCAACTCCAAAACCCTAGCTGCCCCTCATCCTCTTTATTCCACCAAAACCCTAGTCTACTCCATCTCTCACGGCCCCTCTCTCCAAGTAGAGGCCGACCACCAGCATCCAGGTCCAGTTCGGCTGCTTCGAAGATAGAGCAAACCCCAGAGGAAGTCAGATCAGCATCCAGGAGAATCAGGACTTCAGCAATATCAACTTTCAAGTTCTTCTATATGGTAAATCTTTCCTTAAGTATCTGGTTTCATAACTTGTTCTTCTTCTTTCCTAGATCTTGAGTTCAGAAGAAGCCAACTCTGCCAAAGGGCCAGTATTAGAGGATCCATTGCGAAGATATCTGAATACGGAGATCCAATAATCTATTCAAGAGAGTCCTTCCACTAAACTCTATGAAGATCACTGCCTGGTCTGTAACCCTTCTCTTCTCTTTACTTCTGTCCTGTTGAATGTTCAGAGCGAAACCCTAGGTCTGAGAGTTTCTCAACCCCCAGTGATCCTTTACTTCTGAACTACTCTAATAACCTAGTTTCTTTAAATTGTGCTTTCAATTATTACATAGTTTCTTTCAATTTAGTTTAACTTTCCTTTGAGTCAAAGCCAACTTCTAAAAATATATAAAAAAAAAAAGAATTAGTCTTAATTTACTTCTGCATCGCATCATCGTTTTCATTCTGCATCACTATATATGCATGCAATTATTTTTTTGTGTTTTTAATATTGAGTTATAAGTTTTAATCCCGAAGATCAGACCAAGTATCGACGTAAAGTGTTTTATATGAAAATAAGAAACTAAGAGCATGCATAACAGGACCTAATAAGCAATAGAAAAATAGACCGCTGAGACTGAGAAGCCCTGGTTGGGCTAGTTCACCTACAATAGGGCTACTAGTGATAGAGGGGGTGTACCTGGCAATGGTTGAAGTACCTGGTATAGATCGTATTCGAAGAGGTCACTCTCACACTTGGATGTGGCATGGAAAATCAAGCCAGAGACCTACGGATTCCCAGCTTTCTGCTCGATGGTCCGATTGCGGCCCGGTTAGAGTCGTTAGATTCGTCGGAGTCAAGGGACCTGCAAACAGCAATTCTAGTGTTAGAAAACAAAGCACAGGTGGAGAGTAAATTGGAAAACTAGAAAAGAGATGGGATTTGAGGTGGGCGGCTAGGGCTTGGAGATGCAGGTGGAGGTTGGAAGCAAGCACAGGACACTGGGAAGAAGAAGGGCTCACACAGAATCCCTTTTAGCACACAGCAGGTCACACACAGCAATTGGAGAATTTTAGTATTATTTCATGATAAAATTTTCTTTATACAAGAGATTATAGCCCTTTAAATAGACTCTTAGACTTGGCCCCCAAGTAAGGTTAAAAAAATATTACATAGGAATTTTAATCCCCATCAAACTCTAGCTACAAAACATGGAAGCTAGGTAGAAAAAATCCCTAAATTTTCTCCCTCTCTCCTTGCCTTGGTTGGCCAAAGGTGGTGACTCTAGTGGCAGACCAAGGGTGGTGAGCATAAGGCCTTGGTGCTACTTAACTCCTCTCTTGGGCCTTGGCTGGCCCAGTTTGCTTCAGGCTGCGGTTTAGGACTTCAGGGCTTCGGGCTTGACTCCCGGGCTTCTGATTCTTTTCCTGGGCTTTTGATTTCTCCTCCTAGGCCTTCCATGATCCTCATAACTTCAGTTAGGTTTGTCTTCACTTGGGCAGGCTTGATCTTCACTTGTATGAGTCATTACTAGACATGTTCTGAACTCCGGAAAATGACTAGATCAACATGAGCTGACTAGTACAGGACTCAAGTAAAAAAAAAAAACTTAGATGAACTAAGCCTTTATTACAAATGAACTCAGATGCTGCTAATTGATCCATAGAGGGTTGAGAAGCCTTTGTCTTATTTTGGTGCCTCTGGTGTCTGCACCATATGTACAGCCCATGTTAATTAGATTAACATGTTTAGATAAAAATATGGTGAGGACACAAGAGCCAGGAAGAGGAAGCAAAACTTTTCCAATTCAATTTGGATTACCAATGAGTAAGTCCATGTGTTTTTCATAAAGAACACTCGAGTCCTAGTTGTTTTGAGTTTGTAATTAAGTCAAAATGAGTTGTAATTTGATCAAATTGAGTATAATTTAGTCAATTAGGGTTGTTGAGTTACTAATTGAGTCTATTGAGTCCATCAATTGGTTTAAGAGTCTTGTAAATAGCATTAATTTGCTTTGTTTGGTGAATTGTCCAATTTGAGTCCTGTAATTAGTGCTTAAATAAGTCAAGGGGTGTCATAAGTATCCAAGACCCAAGTCATCATCACCTTGGTGGATCAATTCTAGATCAAAAAAGGGTTGTCCAAATTTTTCACCAGATACTGGACATTAGGACATCTGGACATTGGGACACCTAGACAATGCAACATCTGGACATTTGGACATCCACATAAAGTCATCCTTATCCAAGAGAGGTACCCCATCCCTTTTATTTTTCATCGCCCATTTCAATTTTGAAGAGGCACCCATTTAAGAGGAGTAAAGTAGGACTCTGTTTTTCATCTGGTGGCCACCCTCTCATTGTCACCCATTCCACTCCAATGATTCCCATACCAAGGATTAGTTCAAATTTAAATGGAAGAATCCAAGATTAGATGAAGTCATCCACATTTCAAAAGGAGCCTTATCCTTATCAAAATGCCTTTTTCTCACACCAAAAGGACTCACGCTCAGATGAATGTGCGCCATCTGCTTTCTTCCTTTCTTGTTGCCAATTCCAAGATAGCCAGCCTAGTTTAAGTTTGAAAGAATTCAAAGATTAAGGGAGAATTCAAATTCAAAGTGCCCTAAGATAAGAGATGAAAATGGAAGCCCCCTCATCCAAACTTCTTTCAAAATCAAGGAAGGATTTTAAACTCAAATTCAAGCCTTCAAAAGGACTTCTTATCTCATGTTGCCAACCAAGGAAGATTAGAAATCAGATTAAGAAGGATTTCATGCCAAGAAGTGGGGAGGATTAGCACTAAATTAAGAAAGGATTAGCATCATCTCATATCTTAATTTTAGCGCACAAGCCAGAAGCCTTCATCTCATCTCAAGTTGTCATGAAAAATAAATTCAAATATAAAATTCAAGGAAGATGCCAAGAAGCCAATGGGTATTTGAAGTTCAAATTTGTAATTTAAATTCAAATGGAGTCCTATGTAATCTTCATATGTAAAAAACCTATAAATAAGACCCCATACTCCCCTTGTAATTATTATTATTCATTCATGAAATAAAGATGCATTCTTTCTTCCACAAAGCTGGGTTAAGCTTTAATATTTTTCTCTAAGGTCGGGGAGGTACTTAAGAGCTCAAGGCGGGGAGGTCCTTGAGAGCTTAAGGTGGGGAGGTCCTTGAGAGCTCAAGGTGGTGAGGTCCTTGAGTGGGGTTCTATCGAATTCGACAGGCTGCTATAAATCTTCTTCAAGCTCTACGCATCCAACCCTTCCTTTTTTCATTTTGAATCTGATTTACTTCATTCTTAAAGTCTTGTTTGCTGCCTTCTCTATAGATCCCAGGTGTTCAAAGACTTTAGAGGATGGATCCTTTGCTTCTGAGCCAAGATCTAACAGTAGATCTAAAATCTGGAGTCCTGATCTTCATCCTGCTGCGAGATCTGAGCGACCAAGTAGCCGATCCATCCCGAGTCAAAGAGAATCTCCAATGGGGTAAGCAACCAATCCTTTCTCATTAGATTTGGTAGTTGAAGCATGGAATAGCCTAATCTTAGATGGTTTCCTAGCCATCAGGTCCGTATTCTTTATAGCTTGCGAATCAGATTGCGGGTATGTAGTTAGTTACTTTCTTTAATCTCTTTAGTCTGTTATGTTTAGTTACTTTACTGCTATGATCATTGCTCTTTAAAATATCTTAGACTAAAACTAGATCATCTTACACAGTATCGCATTGTTCTGCATCATCAATTGGTATTAGAGCATTAAGTTAGATTAGGGTTTCATGCTTGTTGAATTCTTTTTAAGTACTCAGATCGGGTGCTTCACCATCGACGTCCGGTCATAGTAAAAAGTAAGGCTGCCAAACCCTCACATCCCATTCAATGGAAATTTTTTATGGTGTGTAGGGGTGAATTGACCCCTGATGAAGAAAACGAAGAGAAATACATCTTTAGGGTTAATTTCCTGCAACCCGTCCATTCCAGTACATAGTCTGTTATTTTAATTATTTTTACATATCAGAAGATTGAAAAACTCTGATTTTTATTTCATTGGATTCGCTACATTTGGTTTTATTTTTGAATATTTTTTTATTATTTAATTGGGTCTATATAATTTCTGCAAGCCTGATTACTGCCTAAGAACATTTCTATTTCAGAATTTCAGTAAAAAGTTTAAATTTCATAAAAGTTTAATTTCTGTAATTTAAAATTTAAAATTTAAAATCCAAATCTGAAATCTAAACTTAAAATTTAAAATTTAAAGTTTAAATTTTGAATTGCTAGTGTTATCTTATCTTATCTTGCTTGTGCATTCATTTTACTTAAAAACACTTAAGGGCAAGCAATATAACATAAGGGAAGGATTGAGACCCTTTCCTTAGCCCAAAACAACCAACCCCATTTGCATTGTCTTGAGCCTTAATTAAAATCGAGTACCACTTAATGCTAAGGACAGCAACACATAGGGTTTTATATACGTGTCAACCCATTGTAGTAGTCACTTCTGTGTGTGCTTCTGAGAATTTATGTCTAAGGCTAGAGGTCCAGAGGCAAATACCCTAAACAGACTGGTAGTTCTTTAATTAGGACCTCACGAAAGTGATGGGAGCCTCCCACCACCCCATCTCTTACCTAGCCAATCGAGGAGTTACTACAATCTTGGTTATTACCTTGACTAAGCACTAAATCGGCCCTTAGGAGTCAAACCTCTTTGGACGTGGTCAACCCTCATGGATGCCTAGGAGGGTGTGTTGGGCCTCTAAGAGCAGCAAGGGGCTGGCCCAAAGGGGCTTGGGTGCATGGGTTTGAGCCTCTCGAAGATGGATGGCCTGGTAGCCTGGTAGCAGGAATATTCCCTGGAATCTTGCTTCTTAAGGGCTTGGGCTTGGCACCTAGGCTTGATTTCTTTGGGCTTGGATGCAGGTGGACCTCTGGAATCATAGGTGCCCTATTCTAAGAATATTCTTTGACATCTGGAAAGGGAATCTGGGCATCTGGAGGGCATCTGGATGGAATCAAGGTTTCCAGAAGCATCTTGGATCCTAGGTTGTCACACAAAATCCAATGGGCTGATGTAGTGGCCTCTGACTCCTGGATGTGCCCTGGTGGAACTCCAAAATATGGTAACCTCCTCTCTTGTACAAAAATTAAGCTCATATTGGACTCATAATAGATATATAGGACTCAAAATAATGACTAGGTTGAGGGTTGAGACAAATCAAATAACCTCAACTTATTACAGGACTCAATTCTAGTTGATTACAAAATTTGACACATGGCTAGGTAAACCAAATAGGGCCCAGTAATCTGTGTCTGATCCTAGTGCCCCCACCATACAGTCTTGGTTATTACCTTGACTAAGCACTATATTGGCCCTTAGGTCTAGGAACCCTAGACTTAGGTTGATTTGTATTATTTGCACTGCATGACTACTAGGGCAGGTACCACATACCTAGATCAACAAACTCAAGCCAGTATATCTGTATTTATGGATTTCAGTCTAGAAAGCCTGATGCGTTCTTTGATTAAACAGTTTAGGCATACTTTGACTGAACAGTTTAGGCAGTTGAGTGGTAGGCTAGACCAAATTGAGCTAAAATGGGAACCCTTGAGGAATCTCATATGTCTTAGCTAGACATTATGCCTCCTAGACCCACTCTAATTCATATTCTTAGAGCCCAACATCCTGATCCTATTCCTAATCCAAATCCTAGATGCCCAACTCAGGATGAAACTAAAGAAGATAGAGCCTTTAGGAGTGTCAAATTTGATGCACCCACATTCGATGGGAACTTAGATCCTAAGGTCTATACGGATTGGGAGAGTGACATGGATCAATATTTTGAATGGTATGAAATGTCAGAGGAGTGAAAGGTGAAATTTGCAAAGTTCAAGTTAGTCCAACAAGCACGATTGTATTAGGGTAATACTGAGAGATTGACCCTTCAAAGAAGACAATGCCTATAATTACATGGAGGGATATGAAGGACAAGTTGAGAGAGAAGTATGTGCCATTAACATATTAACAAAGGCTATTGGATCAATGGTAGGACTTGACCCAAGGTAGTAAGACCATGACCGAGTACATTGCCAAGTTCGATGAGTTTGTTATGTGATGTGGTGTAGTCAAGTCAGAATCTATGACACTATCTAGGTTTAGAATAGGCTTGAATGAGGATATTAGAAGGGAACTATTTCTAAGGGAAGTACATGATTTGGAACATGCTTACTAGGTTGCTAGAGACTGTGAACGATTTTAAAGAAAACAACCTGTCTATCGACCTGAACTCAATAGGTTTAGTAACCTTAGAAATAGGTCAAGCCAAGTTCCTGTTAGTCGGCCTAGTTAACCCATACCAGTAGGTCGAATTGAAGATCGAGGAAAGGCACCAATTTGTCGAGTGGATGATCGAGGAAAGTCACCAATAGGTCATACGAATGATAGAGGAAGGGCACCTATAGTACATGGAAAAAGAAGTCAGAATGTAGAGTGTTATAGGTGTCATTTGGTTGGCCATTTCGTTAACAAATGCCCTGTACCGAACCTACACATAGGTGAGATGGGAGAAGAAGAGGAACCTGAAGCAGTTGAAGAGTGTGGAAAGGAAGTATATGAAGCTGAGCTTGATTTAGCAAAGGAGTATGAAGGTAATGAGGAGGAAATAGAGTCACCTGACCTTGTAGGAGTTGTTAGACATATTCTAGCTTAGACCAGGAAGAACGAGGACTGGCGTAGGTCCAACATCCGGCAAACCTTCATCAAATTAGGGGACAAAGTGTGTAAGATCATTATAAACAGTGGAAGCTATATCAATGACATTTCTATCAATGCAGTCAAAATTTTAGGTTTACCTATAGCACCCCATCCCAACCCCTCTAAGGTTTCATGAATTGATGCAACCTTAATTCCCATTAAGTCAATTTATTAGGTCACAATCCAATTACAGTCATACCAAGAGAAGGTCTGATATGATGTGTTACCAATAGGAGTCAGTAGCATAATTTTGGGAAGACCCTGGTTATATGACCATGATGTTACCCTATTTGGAAGATCAAATTCTTATTCTTTTAATTATCAGGGTAAGAGGATAGTCATAAATTCAACCCCACCCAAGGATAACATTAAGAGGGGGTCCGGTAATTTGAAAGAAGAGAAGCCAAAATTGAACCTAATTACTGCTAAAGAAATGGAAAGAGAAATCATTGGAGGTGCACCCATTGGAGTTTTAGTGGTTAAAGAGACTCATGAACAACCTAAACTTGAACACCCTAAGGAAGTTGTAGAGCTTTTGAAAGACTTTCAGGATGTGTTTCCTAAAGACTTGCCAAATGAATTGCCACCATTAAGGGACATCCAACATGCCATATACCTAATCCTAGGAGCTACATTGCCAAACCTCCCATATTATAGGATGAACCCTACAAAACACTTAGAGATGCAAAGATAAGTAGGGGAGATTTTTCAGAAAGGATTCATTAGGGAGAGTCTTAGTCCTTGTGTAGTTCTAGTCTTATTAACTCCCAAGAAAGATGGCACTTGAAGGATGTGTATCGACAGTAGAGCCATCAATAAATCACTATTTAATATAGGTTTCTAATTTTCCATTTGAATGATATGTTAGATATGATGGCCAGATCAACCATTTTCTCAAAGATTAACCTTAAAAGTGGCTATCATCAAGTTAGGATCAGAATTGGGAATGAATGGAAAACAACCTTTAAGACCAAGGATGGTTTGTACGAATGGTTGGTAATGCCTTTTGGCTTGTCCAATGCTCCTAGCACTTTTTTGAGGATAATGACCCAAGTGTTAAGAGCCTTCATAGAAAAATTTGTGGTTGTATACTTTGATGATATCCTCATATACAGTAAGACAAGGAAGGATCACTTAGACCATCATTATCTAGTGTGTCAGACACTTAGGAAAGAAAACCTGTATGCCAATCTTAAGAAGTGTAGATTCATGACCACAAGGATAGTCCTTTTATGTTTTGTAGTGACCCTAGAGAGAGTGTCAGCTGATCCTGAGAAGATCAAATCAATAGTTGAGTGGCCCATACCTAGGAATATCCATGATGTCCATAGTTTTCATGGATTAGCAACCTCCTATAGAATATTTATCAAAGGATTTAGCACCATTATGGCATCGATTATAGATTGCATTAGGAAGCGAGCCTTTAAGTGGACCAAGAATGCTGATAGATCCTTCCTAGAGATAAAAGAGAAGATGACACAAGCCCCGATTGATGGGGACATCGGCCCAGAATCTGAAGCAGCCCGGACTAAACCTAAAGCCAACCCAATCCAGAAGCCAAACCTAGAACCCAAGCCAAACCCTGGGACCCAATATCCTAGAGTCGATGAGCACAGATCTCGATGCCAGCACGAATCATGAAACTTTGGGATATCTCTGAGATTTATCTTTAGGATAAGTTTATTGTTTTAAAATTTGTTTTATCTTCTTAGTTGTTTCGAATATTTTTAGTTGGGATGGGATTCTCAGTCTGTTGAGAAGTTTCGAGTATTTTAGGATTTGTTCGATCTATTTCAGGTTCCGATTGTTCTATTTAAGGTATTTTATGATTGGGAATAAAATTAGCGAGCGATGAATATTTGAGAAATGATATTTGAATGTGTCCTGACTTCCTTTCCTCCTCTTTTCTTGTTCTTCTTCCTCTGATACTTCTGTCGGTACTTTCCTCTCTGTCTTCTCCCAATTTCTTCCTGCTTCTTCTGCTTCCTCTTCTTTTCTCCTCCCTACTCTGAGAATCTCAGGTTTCCAAGTCACCTTCAACCAGATCCCATGCTCATCGTCATCAACATTCACATCCAAACGGATCCAAAGCCTCCAAGTCTTCGCCTGTGACAAGAACCGTCGATCGACGCCACTGGAACGCATTTCCTCGGATCTGTCCGATCGAACCAACCGCCACCGCCAGCAGTCAAGAGAGCGACGCCCTCTCCCTGACACCCCGATCACCGTCTCCTTCGCTAACAACCCCACTTCCGTCAGAATTCCCCTGCATCGCCTCCGAGAGCCCCGGATCCTCCCAACCAAGCCAGCAATCCACCGTGACTCCCGCAACAATAGATCCGCAGACCTTCTCGCAATCCACCGCTCGGGCCGGAACTCCGCCCGAAGCCCCTCCGGTGCCTCCGTTCCCCATCTCCGTCGCGATGCCTCACCGAAGCTCGATTCCTTGCTGCCATTTCCTCCAGTGCCTTCGTTCGGCCATGGCCACCATCGTCGCCGCCCCCAGCCTCGTCACCGGCAGTCACTTATTTCTCTGCTACCAAGCACTGCTGCAGCCCATCGGAGACCCAATCTTCTTCCAGAAATCGCCACAGCCGACCGGGACCTCCGTCGTTCGTGCCGACATCTCTGTCGATCCCGTGATGCCTTCGTCCCACTGTGCCGCTGCCCCGTCTCCGGCGAAGCCCACCGGGTCTCCTCCACCTGGCCGTCGATCCGTCCGGACCGCCCATATCCAATCAGCATCTCCACCGATCCCACTGGACGCCGCCAACCACCGGAACCCCATCCATCCAGCCATCTCCTTCGCGTGCCACCACCGTTCTCCGCCAGCATCGACGCCGACGATCCTCTCCGCTGCTGGTTCTTTCTGTGGAGGAGATGGGAGAAGACCCTGCACGAACGTGAAAGCAGGGTCATTCTTCCCTGTGCCGATTTCCTCTGCACGGTCATCAGAGCAAAGCCGGCTCTTCTCTGTCGACTTTAGGAAAAAAATCATGGAAAAAAAAGGGAAAAAAACGTGGGGAAAAAGTGAAAAAAAAGGTAAAGAAAATAGAAAAAAAAAAAAAAAGTATGTGTTATCAGTGGGAAAAATAAAAGGAGAAAAAAAAATATGAGAAAAAAATGGGAAAAAAGGGTTTTTTATTTGAAAAAAAATTGAGAAAAATAATTTGGGACTGTTTAACCTAGCCTAGGGTCGTTTTCTAGCGATCAACGGTCCGACCTTCTTGGAATAAATATTGATCCGGGTTCATGTCCCACGTCAAATATGATGCGGATACCAATTTGATACCAATTTGATGCGGTATGCATATGATTAATGTTTTGAATATGAGGTTTATAGAGCAATGAAACCTAATTATACTTAGCATTGTACTCATCTTAATAAGATTTAAGGATTATATGAAAAGGGACTATTACATGATTAGACACAACTCTAAAACTAAGAAGAAAGAAGATCAAGACAATAGGGGCTAATAATTGAGGACTTACCTTGATGAGTTTTCCAACCTTCCTATGATTCAAAACTTGAAACTACTGATGCTCTGGACTGGAGAACTTGGATAACAGTGATCAGAACCCTGGACTTGGGCTTCAGCTTGTTGGTTCATTGTCAAGGGGAACCCTGTTCACAACTCAAGGACTTCGAAGGACCCTTGAGCTTGGATGATGAATTGCTAGGGAAGAGAGTGGCTTTGGGCGTGGAAGAAGAAGATAGAAAAAATTTCACACATAAAACTCAAGATAACTTCACTTCAAACTTCATTAATTTCCAAAATCCCCAGCGTTGTACTGCCCTTGAATCTCCCTCTAGGGCTGTCACTAGAGCATTTAATTCATCCAAGTCATAGTGGAAGAGTAAATATTTTCTGCTAGGCTCGCAAGAGCATGTCAAATTTGCATGGTTTAGACATGTGAAACGATTTGGAGAGCACTCACAACCAGCAGCAGAGAGGTGCAGATCATAAAAGCATAAGAAGCATTCTCTCTCAGTTGATGAGTAAAAGTGCTTGTCCATTTTTCTAGCTTTTGATATACTAGAAATAGACTCCCTTCTTTTCTGTTCCATCCTGACTCTCACCTTAATGGCTTCAGTCAATACTCCATCCTTTCCGCAAGCATTTTGCCATCTCAAGATTCCCAGGTCATTCCTCTGTGATACGGACTGTTGCCAAAGCTCCCTAACAACTCTCTGTGCCGCAGAAAGTAGTAACTTGTCATGAGACAAGGATGTTTTACGACGTTGCTCGCTGTAGAGCTCAACAGCGCATTGCCCGTGTGGCAGCCAGTCCATGGGAGCAACATTTACTGCCTCAGCACAGTTGAAGCCACAATTGAAACCAGAATGGTATGCCCTTGGAAATGTCAGAACAAACTCCCCAGAATTCTGAATGGTGCGGTAAACAGGTACTCCTTCCGCTTTAAGGACTGAAGGAGAAAATTGTGTAACCAATTCATGCAGCAGATCAGGTTGTTCTTCGAACAACTCAGGTAAATGCTCTCTCATTGCATCCTCTAATTTCCCAGCCCCACTGCCAGGTACTCCATACCATACCTTTGGATCACCAAAATGCATATAATTCAGAGAGTAAAGGTGATGGTCTTCCACATGCCAACAAAACGATGAAAAGCACATCCCTACATAAAGCCAAGGGACTAATACCCCAGAGATATCTTCTCTTTCAAATGAAAGAACAGAACCAGGAAGTCGTGGCAAATTATTCAAGTTCCAACCTGACAGAACAGATGAATCTAAGTCATTTTTAGCTGAAGATGGTGCTCTAGGAAATCCACTGGCAAATGTTCCAGTATCCAAATCAGCACCATAATGCACCTCAACTTCTTCAGTTGCTTCCTCAACTATGCGCCAATATTCTCCTTCAATTTCCTCCACCGAGGGTTGCCACCCCTTCTCATGGTCATCATTTCCAGAAATTACATTTTCATTAGCATCTTTCATTCCAAAATACTGCCTTTTGAATTCATCAGCATACATCTGGAAGGTTTCAAGAGTGAAATCTGAACCAGATTGAAAACCAAACTTTTCATCTGTATCTGAGCCAATACAGCCGCTAGCTTCAAAAACATTGGAGCTATTGCGCCTACGAGTCATTCCAAATCTCAACCGCTTTCTTCTCTTTTTTCTCTTGTGACAATGGTTCCGAGACCTTTTTTTTGTTGGCTCTCTATTTTGAAGCTTTTCAACTTGTTGTACTCGAGTAGTAAACTTAGCATGTTCCCAGACACTCTTCTCTTTTAGAAGGCATGGCATTGTCCAAGAAGGGGGTGGTATAATGCGGCATATACCATATTGTTCTGCTTTTGGTCGTATGCTTGCAATGTACTCGAGTGTATCCTTGAATTCCTCCTCACTTGGATAGAATGCGGGAGCTTCATCAATGACAGGTCTACATGCTTCTTTTGGACGCCATCTGAAAGTTGCCTTTTCATATTTAGAGCTGCTTGGGCTTCTGTATACATTTTCATTTTGGTGGGGAAGTTTTGAAGAGTGATCCTCGACAGTCCCTTCACACTCTGATTCTTCTTCTGAGCTCATATCAAATATACCATAATATATACCAGTCCTGTGCCGGAGGTATCGCTTCACCCTTGCTTGATTAGAACCACCAGAATCACCATTCATTTGCATGGATGGAGTCACAGTAGCCTCCATTGAGTAACCAGAACTTACTGCATCATGCTCTGGATCCTCTCTGAAGTTGATGGACATATTGTGAAATGGTTTCTTGTCTTGGTAGTTCCAATCATTTTGGAATGCATTCTGTGCCTAGCCTCCATCAGAACTGCATCATAGACTCCAAAAAGTTCAATTCAGCAAGCCAAACAAATCCCCTCTCCCCCTTGCAGAGCAACCCACAGGAATCCTCCAGCCGATCTTTTTCATAAATTTCAGGGTTGTCAATGTCATGCGGTGGATCGAGACCTTAAAGACAGCTTATAAAAAATCCAAATAGAAGATAAGGAAACTTTCTTTTTCTCGGAAACTAGGTTGATTTTATTTTTTTTTTCTATTTTCTTTTCCTTTTTTTTATAATTTTTTTATGATGATGAAATTTATATGGTTATAACTGACTTAAAAAGGAACAAGAAAAAAAATATTTCAATAAAAAATTAGTGACTTTTCTTTGGAGCTGCAGACGGATTATAGTAAATAGATGCAAATTTTCAGAAAACAGAACCTAATCAAACAAGTGCAATGGCTTATCCAAATTTCAATCTAAAAAATTCACGTCCGGCCAGAGGCTCATTATTCCCATGGGTCGTGACAGTGTACTAGAGTACACCCGCTCAGGAGGCGTGAATTTTAGATCTTGCTTGGATTTAAAGAAAACTATTCTACCCTAATGCAACCATGCTCTGATACCATTTCTTTTAAAAAAAAAGGAAAAGAAAATAGAAAAAAAAAAAAAAAAAAGAAAAAAAGTATGGGTTATCGGTGGGAAAAATAAAAGGAGAAAAAAATATGAGAAAAAAATGGGAAAAAAGGGTTTTTTATTTGAAAAAAAATTGAGAAATAATTTGGGACTGTTTAACCTAGCCTAGGGTCGTTTTCTAGCGATCAACGGTCTGACCTTCTTGGAATAAACATTGATCCGGGTTCATGTCCCATGTCAAATTGGTATCAGAGCAAGTTTAGGTTATGTTAGCTAATTTTATTTTATTTATATTTCAGTCTACAGGTGATGCAGCGAAGAGCCAACTTTCTGAAGTTCGACTCGACGGAGTCGAGTTCTCCCCACCTCAGAGAAAATGATGGGGACATCGGCCCAGAATCTGAAGCAGCCCAGACTAAACCTAAAGCCAGCCCAATCCAGAAGCCAAACCTAGAACCCAAGCCAAACCCTGGGACCCAATATCCTAGAGTCGATGAGCACAGATCTCGATGCCAGCACGAATCATGAAACTTTGGATATCTCTGAGATTTATCTTTAGGATAAGTTTATTGTTTTAAAATTTGTTTTATCTTCTTAGTTGTTTCGAATATTTTTAGTTGGGATGGGATTCTCAGTCTGTTGAGAAGTTTCGAGTATTTTAGGATTTGTTCGGATCTATTTCAGGTTCCGATTGTTCTATTTAAGGTATTTTATGATTGGGAATAAAATTAGCGAGCGATGAATATTTGAGAAATGATATTTGAATGTGTCCTGACTTCCTTTCCTCCTCTTTTCTTGTTCTTCTTCCTCTGATACTTCTGTCGGTACTTTCCTCTCTGTCTTCTCCCAATTTCTTCCTGCTTCTTCTGCTTCCTCTTCTTTTCTCCTCCCTACTCTGAGAATCCCAGGTTTCCAAGTCACCTTCAACCAGATCCCATGCTCATCGTCATCAACATTCACATCCAAACGGATCCAAAGCCTCCAAGTCTTCGCCTGTGACAAGAACCGTCGATCGACGCCGTTGGAACCCATTTCCTCGGATCTGTCCGATCGAACCAACCGCCACCGCCAGCAGTCAAGAGAGCGACGCCCTCTCCCTGACACCCCGATCAACCGTCTCCTTCGCTAACAACCTCACTTCCGTCAGAATTCCCCTGCGTCGCCTCCGAGAGCCCCGGATCCTCCCAACCAAGCCAGCAATCCACCGTGACTCCCGCAACAATAGATCCACAGACCTTCTCGCAATCCACCGCTCGGGCCGGAACTCCGCCGAAGCCCCTCCGGTGCCTCCATTCCCCATCTCCATCGCGATGCCTCACCGAAGCTCGATTCCTTGCTGCCATTTCCTCCGGTGCCTTCGTTCCGCCATGGCCACCATCGTCGCCGCCCCCAGCCTCGTCACCAGCAGTCGCTTATTTCTCTGCTGCCAAGCACTGCTGCAGCCCATCGGAGACCCAATCTTCTTCCAGAAATCACCACAGCCGACCGGGACCTCCATCGTTCGTGCCGACATCTCTGTCGATCCCGTGATGCCTTCGTCCCACTGTGCCGCTGCCCCGTCTCCGGTGAAGCCCACCGGGTCTCCTCCACCTGGCCGTCGATCCGTCCGGACCGCCCATATCCAATCAGCATCTCCACCGGATCCCACTGGACGCCGCCAACCACCGGAACCCCATCCATCCAGCCATCTCCTTCGCGTGCCACCACCGTTCTCCGCCAGCATCGACGCCGGCGATCCTCTCGCTGCTGGTTCTTTCTGTGGAGGAGATGGGAGAAGACCCTGCACGAACGTGAAAGCAGGGTCATTCTTCCCTGTGCCGATTTCCTCTGCACGGTCATCAGAGCAAAGCCGGCTCTTCTCTGTCGACTTTAGGAAAAAAATCATGGAAAAAAAAGGGAAAAAAACGTGGGGAAAAAGTGAAAAAAAAGGAAAAGAAAATAGAAAAAAAAAAAAAAAAGTATGGGTTATCAGTGGGAAAAATAAAAGGAGAAAAAAAATATGAGAAAAAAAAAGGAAAAAAGGGTTTTTTATTTGAAAAAAAATTGAGAAAAATAATTTGGGACTGTTTAACCTAGCCTAGGGTCGTTTTCTAGCGATCAACGGTCCGACCTTCTTGGAATAAACATTGATCCGGGTTCATGTCCCACGTCACCGATCTTGAGACTTCCTGATTTTTCTTAAGTATTTGAAGTTGCTTGTGATGCTTCGGG